>NKDA01000005.1:0-600000 GCA_002872375.1 Eulimnadia texana | reverse complement strand
TGAGGACTCTTTACGAACTGAACTCCTCGTGATATACTGAATAGCATGCTTTTCAGATTACCTAGTATACTTTGGGTGCTGAATGGCATGCTATCAGCATTCTCAGTATGTTAAGCTCACTAACATCCTGAGAGTCTTCACAGCTGAGATGGTATCATGGTAACAAGTTCCAGTAGCGCATTCAGCAAAGCAACTATCTGTAATGTCAAAGGTGCCGGGTTCAAATCCATTCAGCACGCTGTTTTTTTTTCTAGCATGTCTTACTTTTAAGGACACTGGAAGTTTCTTAGCAGCATGCTAGATACATGCTAGTTGGAACGTTCGAAGGTGTCCTGTAGCACACCACAAGCACACTAGTAAGAATAGTGGAAGTGGCCATGCAGCATGCTGGTAAGTATGTTAGAAGCTGTTCTTAGGTAAATTTAAGGATGACTCTTAGAATGCCGCAAAGTGTGCTAAATAGCATGCTGACAGCAGTGCTACTTAGCATAAAGTTGTTTAAAAAATTCAGCATGCTGACAATACTCATATCGGCCAAATTCAGCATGTTAAGCATGCTGAACTGGCCAATCCTTTATTAAGGCCATTCAGCATGTATCAGCACCTAATTCAGCATGCTTACCACGTTCTTCTTTTTGCATTGGGAGTTCTAATCTTAGAGTATGAATAAGAATAGAGAGGCCCTTAGTACGGCAAATCCGGTCTCAGCAGGCGCGCATTCCTCCCTCAACCACCCACTTTGTAGGAGGGGCTTAAAACAGAAAAAAAAATAAATGACGAACGCAGTCCGCAACAAATATTTGATTTGCCCATTAGGCGCTCTTTCACTTCGTCCCTGACTTCGTCTGCTTTTCTGTTTACATTAAGCGACAGTGTTTTGTTTCTTGGGCAGTAGCCGATCAGAGCGAAGGACTTCAGGGCTTCTTTCAAAAGTTGGTGGGACCGGGTGGTTTGTTAAGCCGGGTTCACACTAGGCCTGTTTTGGCCAAACCGTTTGGGCAAACGGGCTACTGAAATACAATTTTCTTGGTTCTATTAAAGGCAAAACGCAAGGTAATATAAACAAAATGATTGTTTTGTCCCCGACAGTGCTTAAGAAAACCACCAGTACGCTCTGAAGTTTTATGATATGTTTTCTGCAAGTCGTTTGCCCAAACGGTTTGGTCGAAACAGCCCTAGTGTGAACCCGGCTTTAAGGAGAGATAGCCAAGGGCCTCTCCAGTCTTATTCATACTCAGAGGTTCTTATCAAATCGTTAGAATCTTGTTTAAGTTCAGTTACAACTCTTAACCATAAAACATTGATTTTCTCACGGAGAAATCATCATTCATTTTGTTTAGTTGTAGCCATATTTGCTGATTGCATAGATCATACGCTTTAATAATATTATAATTTTGGACACGACGTCCGATATATGAAAAAAGCATATATATATATATGTAATATAATATAATATATAAATATAAGCATATATTAACAAGCAATTTATTCTTAGATGACATAGAGATAATATGTCATTACTTAAGTCTCTGTCGTTTAAGAATATTTCTATGTTTGATTTTGATTTTGATTTTAATTTGTTACCTAATGTGAATATTAATTATTACAATTTAATCCTAAATTAACAGAATAGAAAAATTTTAATTTGAATTTCTTTCAGTAACAATGAACTTCTAGTTCTAATGCAACATTAGAAATGAAAAATAGTGGGCCGAATTTGCAAATCAAAATTAAAAATGATTTTTAATTCTGTATAACGAAACTGATAACAAGGGGCAAAAGAATGATACGCTAGGTCACATCTTACTAACAGCCGAGAGTGGAACCTATGCCATAGCGCAAGCGAAATAAAAGCGGCGACAAGCCCTTCCTGTACTGTACCTTTTTCTGAACATGAATGTACGTATTCTACACTTACTTGTATTAGTATTACAAAGTAATTATAATGCATATGATAACATTTAACATTTAACATTTACATGTTGTATACCTGTATATGGAGCTTGATGGGACACAGCCACGCACAGCAACAACATGAAGATTGCCATGTCCTGCATATATATGCAGTGTCGGGCGGTTCATAAGAAACCGTGAACAGCTCGCGGTTCTGTAACTCTTTTGAACCGCGGTTTCGGTTCAGTACGGGGTCAGCATCTTGTAAGTTGCCCCATGGTTCGGTTTAAGGTCCAGTTGATCTCTGAAGTCGAGTCCGGTTCAACGGTTCGTCAAGAAAAATGTCAAGGTTGTAAGGTGAACAGTCTCTGGAGTCCATCCAAAATCTTACTACTTTTGGGCACAGAGATCCAATTTATGAAGTTGGCACACCATAAGAAACAGGTTTTCTTTGACATTGTAAGTAAATTTCTAATAAAATTTATCAAGTGTTCATATATATTATATATATAGGTCCTGTGCAACAAGAACGGGGGCGGAGTTAAAAAACGTGTGTCCGCCATGTTGTGGGGCAGCTCATCGAGCAGTGCGCTTGTTTACATTGCTGTGCGGCAATGTAATAGAATACTTCGTGTCATTTTTTACGAGATGGTCAACCCGAATATAATGTTAGGGAAGAGCCCCTTTTCTCTATTTTGTTGTGAATGCTTAATCAGCTAAGGATTTAAAAGCAATAATTTTTTGCATCAAATCAACATCTCCCACGGCTTATTGTGGTGAAAAGTCTCCGTAGAATGAATCCTGTAAGATGCTAATCCTTTTCCTGGGAATTCGAATTCGAATTCCCAAATATCCCGTACTGAAGGAATGGGTCATTTAAAGAGCTTAGCAAAGTTGTCAAGGTAGGCTGAATACGTTTTCAAGCAATTGAGCGTGCGCTTCGAAGAAAGTTCCTGCTGGCATAGCGTTCCTCATGAAGTTTTGAGGCTAGCCCGTGAGACATTTATTTCATGGTCACGTGTGTCACAGAAATTTTCACGTTCGTTTACCATATGTAAACACTAACTGGTCATTAAAACGTCTGAAGGATTTTCATCTGCAGCCATGTACCAGCCATGAAGAGGATCTTTTTTCCTCTGATCACCAATTGATTAGCTAAGCACTTCGTTTCTTTCCTTTTTCAATCACGGTAAAGAAGAATAAGAAGGCTTTTCTAAATGTTACTTTTGGTTTAGGCCATTATAGCATGATAAATAACATGAATAATATTCCATGTGAATACTGCAAAGACACGTAAACAAGCCAACCGCTCGGTCAGCTGCCCCACAACATGGCTGACACTCACTTACTCCGCCCTCCTAGCTTTTGTTGCACAGGACCTATACATATATTCACTGCAACTTTTAATTGCTTTTGCAGTTGGTGACCGCAAATATTTGTTGTTGATATTTAATAAGCAAAGATTCGAACTTGTTATTATTACTATTATTTGGAATTGATCACGTTGTAAATGAAAAATTTAAGAAGCCAATACGATATCGGCGTAAGTATCATTTAGTTTCTTACTTATTCATAGACTATTAACTATTTTAATTTTCATCGTTTTGTTCATTATAAAAGAATCTATTATATTTAAGTTTTTGTATTTGTTTCCTTTATGTTTCGAAATGATCATGTTGCAGTTAGCATTTCTAGTACACTAACTTTTTCTACGCCACAAGAGGCCAGCAACAGATAGGCCTACAAATATGACCATGGACGTATTTGTCGTACAGCAGAAGGAACGCAACTTTTTTTATTAGGAAAAGGGCACATTTGGTTCTTTGAGAACAAATTTGCTCTACAACTCTAAAAAACTTTCCTTTCTACAACTGACAGAGCAATTTTCTTCTTGGGAACACTCTTCTTCTAGAACTGATTGAACACACGACTTCTACAACCAGCACAACAGTCTTCATCTACAACAAGGCAAACACACTTCTTCCACAACAGAGAGAAAACACTTCTTCTACAACAGAGAGAAAACACTTCTTCTATACAGAGAACACACTTATTCTGAAACCGATAAAACATGCATCTTCTACAACCGGCACAACACTTTTCTTCTACAACCGACAGAACACCTCTAGAACCGATAGAACACTCCTCTTCTACAGCCAAGAGAACACCCTTTTACAACCGACAGAACAAACTTCTTCTAGAACCGACAGAACACTCTTCTTCTACAAACGACCGAAAAGTCTTCTTTTAAAATCAAAAGAATACACTTCTACATCCGAGAGAACACTCTTCTACAACTGGTAGAAACAGTGTTCTTCTACAACCTATAGAACAGTCCTCTCCTAGAACCAAGAGAACACCCTTCTTCTACAACCAAGAGAACATTCCTTTTCTACAACCAAGAGAAAAAGTTCAGCGCTTCGTCAAGAAAAATTTCAAGGTTGTAAGGTGAACAGTCTCTGGAGTCCATCCAAAATCTTACGAGTTTTGGGTACGGAGAAGTGCAATTATGAAGTTGGGACAGCACAAGAAACAGGTTTTCTTCAAACGCAACTGGATGAATTTTCTTCAAACACTCCTCTTCTACAACTGAGAGAACACCCTTTTGGAGGCTAGTGGGCAAGTCTCGATCAGAGAAAGAAGTAATTCATTTTTTGACCCCCAGAGAGCAACAGAAAATCTCAGCCAAATCCCTCTACAGCGGACAAAAGACTCAAAGTGCGACAGACCTGCTTCGGAAAAGTAAATGTGGGGGAAACCTGCCTCGAGGAAGTAAATGTGCGGCAGCTTTGCTTCGAAAAATTAAAAGTGCTCTAGAGGAGCTTAGAAAAATGTGTAAATGTACGGAAGACCTGCTTCGGAAATGCAATAGTACTTGAAAGGATCTTAGAAAAACATGCCAGCGTTGATAGTGACAAGTAAATGTACTTTGAGTGCCCATTTTGAAATGCCATAGTTTTCTCTTCGTTGTAGAGCAGTTTTCTCTTGGTTGTAAAAAAGTGTGTTCTCTTGGTTGTAGAGAGAAGTTCTCTTTATTGTAGAGAGTTGTGGTGTCTTGGTTTTAGAGAAGTGTTTTCTCTTTGTTGTAGAGACGTACATTTTCTTAATTGTAGAGAAAAGTGTTCTATTTTTGTAAGAGAACACACCCTACGTTTCGACCATTGGTTCTAAGAGAACAGTTTTCTACAACCAAGACAACTCCCTTTTTTACAACAAAGAAAATTTCGTTTCCTTTTATAACTAGGTTTACTCATACTATCTGCTCTCTTCTTCTATAACCACTTACGCGCCACTTTCAGTCACGCACACCGTACCTCGCCGTATATTCTTTTTTTGCGTTCTGCAACTCTCGTGTTTGTTATAAAAATGTGAGGAAAATTTAGTTAAAGTTAAAACAGCTCCATGAAGTTCACTATCTGTGTGTCAAGTTTTCGCAAGCCGTTTATAAGTAGAATAAATTTGAAAACGAAGGAACAAATGCCGCGTTTTTTAGATTTTTTGTAGTTGACGATTAAAACTGTCTCGGTATGAGACTTTGTTGATGTCGGTAAGCGTGCACTTGCTTTAAACTGATATAAGATTAACGCTGAATGAATCGAGCAAAACAAGTGACATGAAAGTCAAATGAAATTTACTGAGTCGGAATATGCAAAATTAGTACAGCTCACTTTGTATTCATAATCTATGTTTCCTGAACAAAAAATTATATAGATATTATTGTTTGTTCAGTAGCTGTTAGTTTTGTTAGTTAGTTTCATAGTAAGAAAGCCATTTATCAACTACTTGATAGTAAGTTAGTCTGCCAGTGAAGATTTGCTACAGCAGTTTCAGTAGCTTGTTAAGCAGATAGCTAATTTAGTAAGTAGTAAGCCAGTTAGCAACAACTGGGTAGTAGTTAGTCATCCACTGAAGATTAGCTTCAGCTTTTTCAATGGCTTGTTCAAACGTTCGTTTAGCACTTGCAAGATTCTTGATGTTCTCCTCAGTGAACCGCTTGAGCTGGTTCACTTCTGATTCGGTGTTCAACGAAGATGTGACAGACTCAACAATGCGACTCAAAGTCATTCCGGGAAAACTTAATAAAAATAGTTATAATTAACGTTAAAGAATGTTTTAATGATCAAATTGTAATTACGAATTCTTAATGTCAGTCCAGCGATTTCTGAAGAAGTCGAACGCCATGTAGCGACCAAGTGGATTAATCGATATGAATCGATACAGTGTTGTAGCATCCTGCTTCCTGATTCCTGATTCCGGGTTCAAAGTCCATTCCAGTAACCTGCCAGTATTGCATTAATAATATATTAACTATTAATATGTTTTACTTTAATCCATAATTGACGGTTCATGAAAGAAATGAACGGCTCAGGTTCCGAAACGGTACGGTTCATCCTGTAGTACTTACAGTTCGCTTGTTAAAAAAAATCAGTTCAAATCTCTGATATACCATTCAGGTTTGGTTCAAGGTTCTGTTCTGTCAGAGAACGATTTTGGTTTAGCTGAAGTTGAGCCGTTCGTGAGCCGTTAAAGCAAACGGTTCAAACCGTCCAACACTGATTATAGTTAAAGGTTTACGTGGACAGCAGCCAAGGTTCTCTGGTGCAAGTCAATGCTGAAAGAAGTGCTAGTTTCTCAATAGCAACATTTGAAGTTTTGTAACGTTCGAACGCTGCGTCCCATTCGTCTGTACCTCCTTCACGAATTGCTGTACAGGCAACGATCTTCTTAAGGTTTGGAGACAAGATTCTGTAAGAATAATTGTTAAGTGCCTGTCAAATGTTGAAACTTTTAACTTAGATTGAATTATAAGGCTTAAAGTATCCTCGATCTTGATATTAAGAGAGATGGTGAAATGAATAGATAGGAAGTATAAGGTAGAGGTACACACAGAAGGTATACAGACCAGAAAGACCAGGAGACGGACGGAAGGACAGGCAGACAGAAGGATTGAGAGGAGATATGACAGTCAGAACTGGTCATAAGGTACAGACAACAGTCGAGACGACAGACAAACAAAGAGCAAGACAGTTGGATACAAAAATACTGAAGTGTGAAGGTAGAACAGCAGACAAAAAGAGAGATAAACATGCAGACAGATCAGAAAGTCAGACGGCGCACAACAGTCAAGAAGAGAGACACCTAAACAGAAACAGAAGCAGAGAAGACAGACCATCAGACGATCTGACAAACTAGTTAAAGGTCTCACTCTGGATTGGTTGTATCCTTCATCCACTCCGCGTATAACTTGGTGGCATTTCTGACACAACTCTTGATACCCAAACTGCAGGTCCAGTGCAGAACGTTAACTCTTTTATGAATCGTCAAAGGAGGATCATTAGGACTTTCATTGAAGCCCACCGAATCGAACAACGGTTGAACGATATCTTCAATATACAGTCTGAAGTATCGATATTCAGGAGTGCGTTGGAGCATCGTATCGACATAACCCAACGCAGTCAACGCTGAATACCATGGTACGTATTCAGTTTCCTTCTTCAAGTATCTGCTCAAGTTCAGTGCAGTATGATAATGCAGTTGTCCTGCACGAGCCAAATTGAAACTATCGTCCATGATCTGAGCTCGATTATTAGGATGGATCTTCGACAAATCGATAAAAAGTTGATCCTGTAACAATTGCCAGTTTTGCTCGTCGTAGTTCACTCGATAGTAACCTAGAATACTAGCATTATTATTATTTTATTATATAAGTGTAAAGTGTATTACCGATTTCCTCGATATTGAAGATGACCGGTTGATTAGATGCGATTCCGTGTAGATAAATCGATTTGGAAGACGAGTTGTATGGAAGCCATTGTTGGTTGATCTGCCTGAAATCTGTGGTGTAAGTGATTGGAATCCACCAGCTGTAGACTGTGGTATCACCTTTTGTAGAACTGGTGTTCCTTGTTCGAAGGAATCGATTCTGAAATGAGAATAGGGCCTGTTACGTGTCAACGAACTGTCTGTGCGTGAGTGTGTCTTGTATGCTTGTGCTTGATCTTTCCTTGTTCACATTTACCTTATGTTTCTAACTTTCTCCATGTTCGTTTGTTTATTTGTTAGTTTGTCTGTATGTCTGTTTCTGCGTCTGTCTGTCTTCGTCTGTGTGTCTTTCTAGCTGTCTGTTTATCTTTCTCTTTGTCTGTTTTCTGTCTGTCCGTTCTTCTATTTATATTTTATTTATATTCCGTGCTCTCTCTTGTCTATTTGTCCGTCTGTCTGTAGGTTTAGTAATTGTATCTCACCTGTCTGATGTCGGCAGTGCCTGTTTCATAGTTCCTCGTCACTGTTACAACCGGGAACCCCTTCTTGAGGGTCCAGGTATCCATGATGGTCTTGATAGACACTGGAAGATCCACTCCATCCTCAGCTGCTTGGTCATCCAGTGTCTTCCACAAATCATCCTGGACAGCATTCCCGAATTTTCTACAATTTTCAATATTAATCATCAAGAATTACTATTATTAATAAGTGCTATTAACACCTTGATGTCAGGTATCGAGTTAACCCTCTGGTAAACGTCTTTTTTCCCAAGAATCCATCCAACATCCGAATCAGAGATGCACCTAATCATAAGAACAATTAGAGACAGACAGACAGACAGCAGACAGTGCACCTTTGGAATAAGATATTTGATCAAATATTTCGTTGATTTCATCCGGATGGTGGACAGGTACAGAAATCGCATGGGAAGACTCTAGAGCGTCCACCTGGAAGACAGATTGAACTGTCCCCGTAACAAACTGCTGCTCGACCTTCAATTCCGGTTCAACCTTTCAACAAAATAATATTTAAATATATTATAAATATAATATAATTTATAATAATACTTCTTGAACTCCCAGGTACTGAACATACGAAGCAAACCCTTCGTTAAGCCAAAGATCCGACCACCAATCCATCGTAACCAAGTTACCGAACCACTGATGCGCTAACTCGTGTGCTACTGTAGCTGCTAGGCTTTGCTTGCTACCAACACCGGCTAGTTTGGGATCATAAAGTAATGTTGTTTCCCTATGTTAAATTTAACAAATTAATCAGTCAAATTTATTGTATAATTGAAGAAGTTACCTGTAAGTGATCAGTCCCCAGTTTTCCATTGCTCCCGCAGCGAAGTCTGGAATGGCGATCATGTCCTGTTTCTCCAGTGGATACGAAATATTGAAATAAGTTTCGAAAAATTTCAAGATTTTGGGTCCTATGATTGCTGCATACCTTAATAGTGATAACAGTTTGATTAATTAATTTAATACTAAAGTAGTGAATGTTAGTTTACTCGGCTTGGTTTAGGGCTGAAGGTCTGGCCCAGATCCTGAAAACCGGGCTAGAATCTGATTTGCTCGCTAAAATGTGTTCGAATTCGCAAACTACAAAGGCAATCAAGTAAGTTGACATGGGAACTGTAGTCTTGTAGTGGTCCCATTTGTAACCCGGTTTACCTATTCTGTAAACAGAGAATTAGTTCATAGTTAATTATGTATTGCATACCGTGTCTGCATAATATGCATATATTTAAAAACTGCGTTCACACTGCATACTCTACTGGTAGGCTTCTAGAGCGTAGTTATTCCTTCACTGTGTGATTTATCATTCATTTGGATCTGATACCAGTAACAAATCCTGCAGTGTGAAACGAATGTCGTAGACTAATATACTATAATTTCAATATTCCATTATTTTGTATTTCATTCTTACTTATGATTATATCTTAAATTTATATTATATTTAATCTTCACATTAATCTGATTGTAATGTTTTATACTAGAATTAAATGAATTTTTTTACATGTCTGTTGTTTGTTGCACAAGTGTGTTGGACAGTGAGACCATTTTCTCTTTTCGTCCCAGAGTTACCGTGAACTCGGCTTTCATGTTGGGTTCGTCGAAACAGGGAAAAGCTCGTCTGGCGTCTGTGGGCTCGAACTGAGTTACAGCTATCCACCTTAATTAGATACCAATCAATACAAGTTCATCAATCGATATTAATTACCATACTTCTTCTGTCCCTTTTCTTCGTAAGACGCTCGATAGAAACCCCGTAATCGATCATTAAGATAAGAAGTAAACTCCATAGAGATCCTGTAGGTCCTTCCTTTGACTAATCGATTTGTACCAAGACTGATGATGAGGAATTCTCGATCCATATCCCTAGAGATATTGGCGATCTTCAAATCACTAGTATTAGATACACCAACAACCTGTTCAGTAAGAGATTCACAAATCGATAATGAGTATTGGCCGATCATAGAAATCGAAATACCTTAATCGAAGAGTTGTCGATATCGATTTCTACACTGTGCAGCGTAATAGTGCTCGTATCCTCTTGGCATTTGACCAAAATATCGATATAGCCATCGATAGTGAAATTTTCAAAGTGCGGGAGTAATCGAATGTTGTAGTGAATCGGCAATACAGATCGAGGAAGACGAATATCAATCGGAGTCCCGTTCGATACAGAATTGATTCTACTTGTATTGGATTTTGCAACAATTGGAGAAGCAGTATCGATACATTGATTCTCAGTTTGAAGATCAAGTCCTTCAGCTTTAATCGTAATCAAACTTAATAAAATCAGAAGTATAAATCGATTACAATTAATCGATCTTCGACTGAGTTTGACAGCTCCTGCGAAGTGCAGCATTCCTTTAAATCAATAATAATAATAAGTAGTATTAATTATAATTTGACACAAGCTTAAAATAACTAAGCAAGAAATACTACAGGGTGATTCCATGACAAAACGGACCACCTTGTCACATCAATTTTGATTTGCTTTTGGGGGCTTGTGGAGGTCTGTAAGGGAGGTTTGGGGAGGCCCATGTAAAATTCCTCAGGTACTTGGTACCCCTGATAATAGGGCCCAAATTTTCCGGCTTTTCCGAAGAGACTATCTTCTAGATTTTACTGAACTAAAACGGTGTATCGTGGCCACACTGAAATAGTCTATTCTATGGTAAAAACATGCAGATTACGATTTTTAAGTCAGAAAAAAATTTCCAACGCCATCTTGACCTGGAAAATTTGAAAAAAGTCCCGCGCGTGGACAGTTTATGGTAATACCCCCTCTCAGAAAATTTCAGAAAAGATATTATCCGATGCGGATCAGTACCCCCATAAAAAGCCCAAAAAGTTTCAGGACGGGATCTGAAGAAGTTACCGAGCAAAACGAGTTTTTGTACGCGACCGTGACGCGCAGCGCTGGACGGAGTTGCAGTGATCTTTGTAGGATAAGCTCTTTTTTTTCAGAGTTTCCACTTTTGCAGGGAAGTTCCCTGAAAAAGGGGGGAAATGGAGTCTGAAAAGGGAAGACGAAGAGAAGAGAGTATAGAGGAAATCTAGACCCTGTACATTCTTGCACGGAGGGGGGGAAAGGGGAAAGATAAGGGATGATGGGAAAAATGGAAGATTGAAAAGTGGCAACACTGCTTTTTTCCTTATCCTCATGAGTTACATAGAGAGAACAGTTTTAAGCTGTTGTTCAATACTTTTTGCAAGAAAATGGTTAATATTTTTCGCAACAAGGCACTAAAAGAACGAATTTTCAAGTACCAATAGATGGCGTTAATCCATCCACTGTCCACGATGTTCGCATAAAATACGGCAAAAACTGCGCTTAGTAAATTCTCTTGGGGTTTTTAGTGCTATTCTGCGGCATCAAACCTTGTAGCTACACAGTGTGGATACGCACTGTTTTGAAAAAAAATATTTTGCGAAAAAATATTAACCATTTTCTTACGAAAAGTATTTAACAACAGCTTAAAACTGTTCTCTCTATGTAACTCATGATGATAAGGGAAAAAGCAGTGTTGCCACTTTTCAATCTTCCATTTTCCCCCTCTTCCCTTATCTTTCCCCATTTCCCCCGCCCCCCCTCCGTGCAAGAATGTAAAGGGTCTAGATTTCCTCTATACTCTCTTCTCTTCGTCTTCCCTTTTCAGACTCTATTTCCCCCCTTTTTCAGGGAACTTCCCTGCAAAAGTGGAAACTGAGAAAAAAAAGAGCTTATCCTACGAAGATCACTGCAACTCCGTCCAGCGTTGCGCGTCACGGTCGCGTACAAAAACTCGTTTTGCTCGGTAACTTCTTCAGATCTCGCCCTGAAACTTTTTGAGCTTTTTATGGGGGTACTGATCCGCATCGGAGAATATTTTTTCCGAAATGTTCGGAGAGGGGGTATTACCATAAACTGTCCACGCGCGGGATTTTTTTTTCAAATTTTCCGGGTCGAGATGGCGTTGCAAATTTTTTCTGACTTAATAATCGTAATCTGCATGTTATTTTACCCTAGAATAGACTCTTTCAGTGTAACCACGATACACTGTTTTAGTTCAGTAAAATCTAGAAGATAGGTCTCTTCGGAAAAAGTCGGAAAATTTGGGCCGTATTATCAGGGGTACCAAGTACCTGAGGAATTTTTCATAGGCCTCCCAAACATCCCTTACAGACCTCTACAAGCCCCAAAAGCAAATCAAAATTGATGTGTCAAGGTGGTCCGTTTTGTCATGGAATCACCCTATAATAAAATACTCGATATATATTACTAGGATAAATATTAATATACAATGATTCAGCGTTTCCACTGTCAATTTTCCCTTGTCCCCTCTTTCCTCATTTCCCCTTTCCCCTCCGTACTGGAAAATAAGGCTGTACTTTTAGATTTTCCTTTTTCCCCTCTTTTTTTTACCCGATTGGACCGATTTCCCCCCTTTTTCCAGGGAATTCCCCTGCAAAGTGAGCACACTGAATGAACTACAACATATTTGTATGTCATATAAACATCTATGTTGCAAATGCAAATAATTAATCGCATATAATGCTTCCAATTTAATGTAAATAGTTTTCCCCTATATATAGCAATGTACATGTTCTACACATTGTATTGGTATTACAATGTAATTATGATGCATATGCTAACAATTTAACATTTACACTTAGTATACCTGTATATGGAGCTTGATGAGACACAACCAGGAACAGCAACAGCAAGAAGAAGGTTGCCAAGTCATGCATTTATATGCAGTGATGGGCGGTTCATAAGAAAAAATGGACAGCTCGCGGTTCTGTAACTCTTTTGAACCGCGGTTTTGGTTCAGTATAAGTTCACCATCTTGTAAGTTGCCACCACGGTTCGGTTTAAGGTTCAATTGATGTGAATGACGGCTCCGGTTCAGCGGTTCGTCAAGAACAATTTCAAGGTTATAAGGTGAATAGTCTCTGGAGTCCATCCAAAAATTTACTACTTTTGGGCACGGAGATCAAATTATGAAGTTGCGAAAACAGAAACAGGTTCTTTGGCACTATAAGTTATATTTATTATGATAATTTACAAAATGTTCATATATATTACACATATATATACATTCATTGCAACGTATAGCTGATTATGTAGTCTATTGGTTAAGAACCAAAGATTCAAACTTATTATATTATTTCTATCATTATTTTCGATGGAACAAGTTGCAATGAAAAATTATTAAGAAACCAATTACGATATCAGCGTAAATATCATTTACTTTCTTACTATAGACTATTAATTATTTTAATTTTCATCGCATTATTCATTGTAAAAGAATCTATTATGTTAAAGTTCTGCATTTCTGTATTTGTATATATATAAATAACAACATAACAATATATAATATATAAACGAATATTTCAAACAATAAATTTGCAGGCTATTTGCAGGCTATTTGCAGTTAGCAGTTGCAGTTAGCATTTCTAGTACATTAACTTAACTTGTATGCCATAAGAGATCAGCAACAGGTAAGCCGGCAATTTTAGTAGATGGATGAACTTGTCGTATAGCAGAAAGAACGCAACTTTTTCTGTTAGGGAAAGGGTAAAATTGGTTCTGCATCCGAAATAACGAATTTTACTGTACAACCGAAACAGCAAAACTTATTCTACAACCAATATAACACGCTTGCTGAACAAACAGGGAAACAAATTTGCTGTGCAACTCGAACAAAACGTTCACGTATTTGCAAGTGCCTGGTTTGACAGTCTACAAGCAAAATTTCTGATTAAGCTTCCAATCGATCAGAACTTCAGTACACTATAGCTATTACAATCTCAGCTCTGTGTAACCAAAGAAATTTTTTACTTTCAGCTATCCTTCTTCCATTTAAGGGCGTTTTCCCTTTTGTTTCCTTCCCCTGTAGATATTCAATATCATTTTCCTTTCCATCTAGGATACCAAGCTATACTTTGTCTTTTTTCCCTTTTGAGAGCCAGTTTTCCCTTTTTAGTCAAATTTCCTTGTAACGAAGGAGACGATAAAATTACGAAAAAATATGTGTTTATGTGACAAAGACTTAAACAGCATATACAGTTAAGTGAATTTACCTAAGCACTACTTTGGCCGTAGATTACAGGTATATAGGTTGTAAGTATCAAGGCGTTTTCATATTCTCTGTGCATTGTGTTTAAGCACTTGTCCAGTCTAAGATGTTCTACTACCAGGGGGAAAGAACCTTATTACTCTATACATTTGGTCCAGAGCTCAGCAACCACTACGCATTCGTATTACGATGTATTGCTCTGTGTCATGCTTGAAATATCACAATATTGTCAAGTTACGAAATGAATATAATTGTTGTACTATAGAAGAACAATTACGAATACATACATACTGCTTTGTTTTAGGTATATTGATCGGACTTGAGATCCAGTTCTTTTAGTTTTCCATCTATCTAGCAAAACTATATGAAAAAGTATCACAGTGCTATCACAGAATATAAATAGCGTAACAAGTGGCTATTCAGGGCTCAGGATTGCCATTTAGATAGCTAAACACAATGAACCAGGGATGACGTAGGTTTTTATAGTGTCAGTTTAGGATGACCGTATTAAAAATACAGAAATAGATCAGAATTTCAGGTTGCGAATTCCATATTATAATACACTTTATGTCTTGTAGTTGTTTTCTTGTAGTAATTGTTACATAGTTTAAAGTAGGTACTGTAATATTTTATTTAAAGTTTTAGTGTAAGCGTATACTGCAAAATATGATAATAATACAAATAATGAATACCTACGTTCAACAAAGTATTTTTGTCTGAGAAAATGTCTCGTGTATTTGTAAATTTAAAGAGCGTTTTATAATACTAAGAAATATTACTTAGACTCTCAAAAGAAAATCTGTTCTACGGTTGCAGATTTATAATCACATATGCTATGTGAAAAGAGACGTGTGTTTATGGATGTACTCCAGAGACCATTCACCTTACAACCTTGAAATTTACATTTTAAAATATTTTAATATTTCGCTTTGTCCCTTTACAAGGATATTGCTAAAGGATTCTTTCCCCTAGTGTTCCCACTTGACAGGAAAATTCCCTGAAAAAGGGGAAAAGGGGAAAAAGGGGAAAAAGGGTCTGAAAGGGAAAATAAGGGAAGAGGGGGAAGAAGGGGAAGTTTAAAGTGAAAAAACTGCTTTTTGCATGTCGTGCATATAAGTATAAGGGACAAAAATACAAAGTCTTTTCATTGCTTTGCGTGACAACAAGCAAGAAGCATAAAGGTAAAAATGAGTTTTAATTTATAGTTTATTCTTGTAAAATATTGTAACATTAATATTCAACTAACTGAAATGACAGGACTGTTGCAGTTCGCAGAAAATAGCAAACTCAATCGAAGGTCGATTAACTGCAATCCATTTATACTTCTGATTTTATTAAGTTTGATTACGATTAAAGCTCAAGGACTGGATCTTCAAACTGAGAATCGATGTATGGATACTGCTTCACCAGTTGTTGCAAAATCCAATACAAGAAGAATCGATTTTGTATCAAATGGAACTACGATCGATATTCGTCTTCCTCGATCTGTATTGCCGATTCACTACAACATTCGGTTATTGCCGCATTTTGAAAATTTCACTATCGATGGCCATATCGATATCTTGGTCAAATGCCAAGAGGATACGAGCACTATTACGCTGCACAGTGTAGATATCGATATCGACAACTCTTCGATTAAGGTATTTCTATTTCCATGATCGGCAAATACTCATTATCGATTTGTGAATCTCTTACCGAACAGGTTGTTGGTGTATCTAACACTAGTGATTTGAAGATCGCAAATATCTCTAGGGATATGGATCGAGAATTCCTCATCATCAGTCTTGGTACAAATCGATTAGTCAAAGGAAGGACCTACAGGATTTCTATGGAGTTTACTTCTTATCTTAATGATCGATTACGGGGTTTCTATCGAGCGTCTTACGTAGAAAACGGACAGAAGAAGTACGATAACCAATATCGATTGATTAACTTGTATTGACTGGTATCTAATTAAGGTGGATAGCTGTTACTCAGTTCCAGCCCACAGACGCCAGACGAGCTTTTCCCTGTTTCGACGAACCCAACATGAAAGCCGAGTTCACAATAGCTCTGGGACGAAAAGAGAAGATGGTCTCACTGTCCAACACACTTGTGCAACAAACAACAGAAATGTAACATCCATTCACTACTGTATACACCACTTACTAACTAACCAACTCTGTATTTCCAGAGCTGGTAAACCGGGTTATAAATGGGACCACTACAAGACTACAGTTCCCATGTCGACTTACTTGGTTGCTTTCATAATTTGCAAATTTAAACACGTTTTAGCAAGCAAATCAGATTATAACCCGGTTTTCAGAATCTGGGCCAGACCTTCAGCACTAAACCAAAGCGAGTAAACTATAATTCATCACTTTAGTATTATAAGTAAATTAACTAATTAAACTATTATCATTACTAAGGTATGCGGCGATTGTAGGACCGAAAATCTTGAAATTTTTCGAAAATTATTTTAATATTTCGTATCCACTGGAGGAACAGGACATGATCGCTATTCCGGACTTCGGTGGTGGAGCTATGGAGAACTGGGGACTCGTCACTTACACGTAACTTCTCTAGTTACCTTTCACTTAATGTAATTAATCTATTTGAAATTAATTAAGGGAAAGCATATTACTTTATGACCCCAAATATTGGGTGCTGGTAGCAAGCAAAGTGTAGCAGCGACAGTAGCACACAAATTAGCGCGTCAGTGGTTCGGTAACTTGGTTGCGATGGACTAGTGGTTGGATCTTTGGCTTAACGAAGGGTTTGCTTCGTATGTTCAGTACCTGGGAGTTCAAGAAGTATTATTATATATTATTATATATTTATGATACATATAAATATTAATTTGTTGAACCGGAATTGAAGGTCGAGCAGCAGTTTGTTACGGAGAAAGTTCAATCTGTCTTCCAGGTGGACGCTTTGGATCTTCACATGCGATTTCTGTACCTGTCCACCATCCGGATGAAATCAACGAAATATTCGATCAAATATCTTATTCCAAAGGTGCACTGTCTGCTGTCTGTCTGTCTGTCTCTAATTGTTCTTATGATTAGGTGCATCTCTGATTCGGATGTTGGATGGATTCTTGGGAAAAAAGACGTTTACCAGAGGGTTAACTCGATACCTAACATCCAGGTATCAATAGCACTAGTTGATAATAGTAATAAATAGTGTTAATTCTATTGATGAATATTATTGAAAAATGTAGAAAATTCGGGAATGCTGTTTAGGATGATTTGTGGGAAACACTGGATGACCAAGCAGCTGAGGATGGAGTGGATCTTCCAGTTTCTGTCAAGACCATCATGGATACCTGGACCCTCAAGAAGGGATTCCCCGTTGTGACGGTGACGAGGAACTACGAAACAGACACTGCTGAGATCAGACAGGTGAAATACAATAAATAAACAGAGAGGTAGACAAACAGACAAGAGAGAGCCGGATAACAAACAGGTAAGAGCAGACATGAATAGAAGATAAAAAGACGAACGGACAAACAGAGAGATAGACGGACAGACAGAAAGGAAGAAAGACACACAGACGAAGACAGAGATAGAGACAGACAGACGCAGAAACAGATGGATACATTGACAGACACACAGACAAACATTATGAAAGTTAGAAATAAGTAAGGTGAACGTACACTGTCGCGCAACAAGGTCCATTCACGGATTTAAATCCGTGGAAGGGCCTTGTTGATCAACAGTGTACACAGAGAAATGTAAAGTGCTCATACAAGATATACAGACAGACAGACAGACAGGCATACAAAGTGGAAGAATTAGAGAGAGACAGACAGATGGATGGATAGTCAGACAGAGAAAAGACAGACATACAGAGAGCGACAGACAGAGAGATCCGACACAGTCGGAGACAAAAAGAGAAACAGACAGGCGCAGTAACAGATGGACAGACTGACAGACAGACATACAAACAGGCAGACAGACAATTCGTTTACACTCTAAATCAATTTTCGTTCTAGGACCGATTTGTTCGAACTAGTATCACCAGTTCTACAAAGGAAGATGCCACAGTCTACAGCTGATGGATTCCCGTCACTTACACCACAGACTTCAACCAAGTCCACAAAGTTTGGCTTCCAGACAACTCCTCTTCAAAATCGATTCATCCACACGGAATCGCATCTAATCGACCGATCATCTTCAATATCAATCAAATCGGTAATACACTTCATAAATATTACATAAACATAGTAATAACAATAGGACAATACAGATGATTACATTTAATATTCTAGGCTACTACCGAGTGAACTACGACGAGCAGAACTGGCAATTGATTCAGGATAAACTTTTAATCGATTTATCGAAGATCGATACCAATAATCGAGCTCAGATCATGGACGATAGTTTCAATTTGGCTCGTGCAGGACAACTGCATTATCATACTGCACTGAACTTGAGCAGATACTTGAAGAAGGAAATTGAATACGTACCTTGGCATTCAGCATTGACTGCGTTGAGTTATGTCGATACGATGCTCCAACGCACACCTGAATATCGATACCTCCGACTGTATGTCCAAGATATCGTTCAGCCGTTGTTTGATTCGGTGGGCTTCAGTGAAGGTCCAGATGATCCTCATTTGACGATTTATAAAAGAGTTAACGTTCTGCACTGGACCTGCAGTTTGGGTATCAAGAGTTGTGTCAGAAATGCTACTAAGTTGAACGCGGAGTGGATGAAGGATACGTCCAATCCAGAGTAATACCTTTGACTGTTTGTCTGACTGTCTGATGGGACTGTCTGATGTCTTCTCTGTATCTGTTTCTGTGTAGGTGTCTCTCCGCTGGACTGTTGGGTACTTTCTGATGATCTGATCTGTCTGCCTGTTTGGCTGTCTGCCTGTCGTCTCGACTGTTGTGTACCTTATGACCAGTTCTGACTGTCATACCTCCTCTCAGTCCTTCTGTTTGCCTGGCTGTCCGTCTGTCTCCTGGTCTTACTTATCTGTATAACTTCCTTCTGTGTTTCCCTCTACCTTATACTTCCTATCTATTCACTTCACCATCTCTCTTAATATGAAGATCGAAGATACTTTAATGTTTATAAATTCAATCTAAGTTAGCACTTTTAATATTTTACTGACTCTTAACTCTTATTCTTACAGGATCATATCTCCAAGCCTTAAGAAGATCGTTTCCTGCACTGCAATCCGTGAAGGAGGTACAGACGAATGGGACGCCGCGTTCGAACGATACAAAACTTCAAATGTTGCTATCGAGAAACTAGCACTTCTTTCAGCATTGACTTGCACCAGAGAACCTTGGCTACCGTCCACGTAAACGTCTAATCATCATCAGTGATGGACGGTTTGAACCGTCTGCTTTAACGGCTCAAAAACGGCTCACCTTCAGCTAAACCAAAACCGTGCTCTGACCAACAGAACCAAACACCAAACCTGAACCGTACCTCCGAGTTCTGAACCGTTTTTTGTTTTAACAAGCGAACCGTACGTAGTACAGGATGAACCGTAGACTGAGCCGTTCTTTTGATTAATGAACCGCCCATCAAAGATTACAATAATAAATACATTTTGATATTTAAGATGTATGTTAAATAATATATTAATGACATGTTAATGGAATGGACTTCGAAGCCGGAATCAGGAAGCAGGATGCTCTAACACTGTATCGATTCATATCGATTAATCCACTGGGTCACTAAATGACGTTTGATTTCTTCAGAAATCGCTGGACTGACATTAAGGATCAGTAGATAGGATTTTATAATTATAAAATCATTAAATTCAATTATAATTGATTTTATTAGTTTTCCCGGAGTGGCTTTGGGTCGCATAGTCGAGTCTGTCACATCTTCGTTGAACACTGAACCGGAAGTGAACCAGCTCAAGCGGTTCACGAAGGAGAACATCAAGAATCTTGCAAGTGCTAAACGAACGTTTGAACAAGCCATTGAAAAAGCTGAAGCTATTCTTCAATGGATGACTAACTACTACCCAGTTGTTGCTAACTGGCTTATTACTTACTAAATTAGCTATCTGCTTAACAAGCTACTGAACTTGCTGAAGCTAATCTCCGACTAACTACTAACCCAGTAGTTGCTAACCAGTGCTTTAGTGAGTTTCCCAAGTGCTGGAGCCGCTCGAGCTTCAGGGGTACTCGAGCTCTCAGTAAAAAAAAAGTAATTGTTATTTCAACTCCATAAACCGAGTTAGGCATTTCAGAAAGTAGAAGCTAAATAAAGCAGAAGTTCACTAATTCTCCTTCGTGGAGTTATGTGCGATTCCGAAGTTCTCTGGCAAATAAAACCCATAATTTTATAATAGTTTGTTCAATAGGGGTTCTGGAATCTAAACGTCAGTAATTTAAGACGATTCCATTTTTGGATCTATAAATACGGTTTAGTGCTTTTGTGCAACAGTTCTGTTATGCGATTGCTGCAGTACAAATGGCAGGTCGTAGTTCAATCCACCCCGACTTAAAATTCTCATAGAATATGTAGAATTTGGAACAGAGATTCAGTGAGATCTCAGTGAGAAACTCCGAAAAGTTGTGAGATCTCACTGAGTCCCTGTTCCAAATTCTATACACTCTATGAGAATTTTCAGTCGGGACTCCAAGGAGTTAGTAAGATCTAGTCGTTTTGCGTGTAGTGTCGTAAAAAAATGTGCAAAATGCAAGCTTTGTGAGGCAGAAATATTCTGCGTGAACTCCACGGCTGTCATTTCACGACGAAGGAAGCTGACTCGTACGATCCTGATTTGAGTGACTTGTCTGATTCTCCTATTTTCAGCGACGATGGCGTTCTTGTCTTAACTGATTTTCTTTCCTAGTTGTGAAAGTTTTGTTTTCATACTCTATTGATCATTTGTATTTCCCCGAATATTTCTACTTTGAGTTAAATGGATAAGGTGACTTTCGAGTTATTTTGCTTTGTGTGGAATTCAATAGATGGCGTTAATTCGAGCTATCGAGCTTGAGCGAGCACCTGAAAAGTGCGCTCGGGAACTCACTACAGTGCTTGTACTTTCAGCTTTCCCTTTCTTCCCTCTTCCCTTACTTTCCCCTTTTCCCCCTCCGCACTAGAACATTAGGATGCACTTCCAGATTTTCCCTTCTCCGTCATTTTTCCCTTTTCGGACCCGGTCTTCCCCTTTTCTCAGGGAGTTTCACTGCAAAGTTGAAATACTGTTGCTACCTGGCTTACTACTTACTAAATTAGCTATTGTGGTTAACTTGCTTACTATTTGACTTACTAACTTTTTGCAACTCGACTAAGTTTTCATGAAAATACAAGTTTAGTACAGACTGACTTGGTTGGGGTATATTTGAACTGAGCGAATTCTATTCGCTTATTGAGTCTTTGACATAAGGCATTACAGCAAATCGTCACCGGCCAGAAAACTTTTTCAAAAATTAATTATAATTCAATTACATTTAATTTTCTATACTAATTAAACTAATTAACGTGTAAAAGTACTTAATTAACATAACTGGTTGAAAAAACAAAAAACAAAAAATGGCAGCGAAAAATTCCTATTGGCTAGTGCTAGTTCTCCCATTAGCCAATCAGTAACGAGTTGTAGTTTTCTTCATTGCCACTGGACGTTACTGATACTTGGCCAGCCAATTAGAGACGGTTGTGTAGTATCTCTCCATCCATTTGACGTTGGCTTCTGCTTGTTCGATACTTTGATCGATGGCGCGGGTAGCGCTACCCAATTCGTCGATGTGGTCCATTTTGAACTGTTTGAGTTGGTCCACTTCCAGTGGGGTGTTGAAGGAAGCTGTCAGAGACTCGACTACGCGACCCAGTGCCATGATTCCGGTGAAACTGTTCAGAATAATAATAATAATATTGTTTAATTGTCGAATATGTGGAAAGTTGTTTTATGTTGATAGATATTTAGTAGGCTGTCCAAGGATTTGACAGATTTCATATAACGCTGATAGGAGAAGGAGAAGGAGAAGTAAAAGTATTAATAATAATAATAATAATAATAATAATAATAATAATAATAATATCATAGTAATATTGTTCGATTGCCCAATAGGTGGACAGTTGTTTTACATTAAGAGAAATTTAGTAGGCTGTCCAAGGATTCGACAGATTTCAGATAGCGATTATCATGGCAATAAATAATAATGAATAGTGTAAATAAAAGTAAATAGTGAAACTGTTGAATAGGTGGACAGTTCCTGTATGTTAATAGAAACTTAGCAGGCTGTCCACGTAGACAACAGATTTCAGACAACGCTTTAAGCAGTAGTAGTAACGGCAGCAGAAAATAGTAATAATAGTAGTAGCAGCACTAGTGGTGACGATAACAATAAAAACAATAATAACATAGTACAAACTTAAATCTGAGGAATAGTTTGACAGTTCCTGTGTATCAACAGAAACTTAACAGACTGTCCACTGATTCGACAGTTTTGATATAGCACTAGTAATAATAATACAATTACAATAATAAAAATATCGTCGATAATAATAATAATAATAATAATTTATGATTAATTAATCCGACCAGATTTAGTTTAACTGAATGGGAAGAATTGGTTTTACTAGTTTTTGATTTGGCTCCAGCGGACTCTCAAGAAGTCGAAGGCAATATATCGACCGAGCGGGTTCAGCGAGACGCCACGGAAGAGCGAGCTGGCGTCCTGTTTGCGGATTCCAGATGAAGAGTCCAGACTCCATTCCAGCATCCTATTGTAAACATCAGGGTAGAATGCTGTAGTAGCAGTAGTAGTAATAGAGTATTACTAATATAGTAGTAGCATAAGTATCAGTATTAGAGGTAGTCGTAGTAGTAGGTTGTACTTGTAGAACATATGGACGCAACAATGTAGTAGTAGTATTAGTAACAGCAGATGCAGTAGTAGTAATAAGTTGTGGCGATGGAGTATTATTAACTATAGCTATAGTAGTAGCAGCAGTAGAAGTAGTAGTAATAGAAGTTGTAATAATAGCAGCAGCAGATAGTCTTAGTTCTAGTAGTAGGTTGTACTGATAGAACATGCAGACGCAGTAATGTAGTAGTACTAGTAGTAGTAGTAGTAGGAGGAGGAGTGGCAGTGATAGCAGTAGTAATAGTTGTAAGTGCTAGTAGCAGTTTATATTATTTTGGTTAAATTCGTTCTAGTAGTTACCTGGATAGAATCCATGGTTCTCCAGAGCAAGTCATAGCTGACAACAGAGCATCTCTTTCGGTGGCCACGTTTGTCGTTTTGTACCGTTCGAAGGCAGCGTTCCACTCTTCCTCGCTACCTTCTCGGATGGCAGTGCACGACACGACTCGTTTCAGATTCGGGGAGATCACACTGAAAAACAATAATAATATTAGTAATTACAATAGTAGTAGCAGTAGTCGTAGTAGTGTAGTAGTAGTAGTAGTAGTAGTAGTAGTAGTAGTAGTAGTCGTAGTACTGCTAATAGTGGTAATAGTACCCATAGTAGTAATAGTGATAAAAATAGCAGTAATAGTTGTAATAGTAACAAAAATACTAATAATAGTTGTAGTAGTAGACATAGTAGCGGTAGTAGTAGTTGTTGTTATTGTAGCTATGGAAGTGGTAATAAAAACAGAGGTAGTAATAATAGTAATAGTAATACTTAATATTATAAGCGACATAGCTGTAGATTGTCAATCTGTCGAATAGGTGGACAGCTCCTATATACCAATAGACGCCTTCCATACTGTCCACGTATTCGACAGATTTCACGTAACACAAATAAAAATAATAATGATAATAATAATAACAACAACAAAACAGCAATTCTGTCGAATAGGTGGACACGGGCTACTCCTCAATAGACGCCTCCCATACCGTCGACGTATTCGACAGATTTCATACAACACTAATAAACCTAACACTAATAATGATAATCTTACTCCGGATTGCTGGTATCTTTCATCCACTCCGCATACAACTTAGTCGCATTTCCAACGCAGTCCTTCATTCCCAGGGAACAGGTCCAGGACAGCGCGTTGATTCGACTATAAATCGTCAGGTGAGGATCACTGGAACTTTCCTCGAAGCCCACGGCATCAAACAGGGGCTGGATGATGTCCTTCATGTAGTTCTTGAACCTGCCGTATTCCGGAGTTCGTTGCAGCATCGAGTCGATGAAGTTCAGTGCAGTCAGTGCGGAGTCCCAGGGAAGGAAATGCGTTTCTTTCTTCAGGTATTCCGTCAAGTTTAACGCGATGTGGTAGTCCAGTTCTCCAGCACGGGCTAAGTTGAGACTGTCGTCCATGATCTGGGCCCTGTTGTTGATGTTGATTTTGGATAGGTCAGTTAGCAGCTGCTGGTGAATCAGGCGCCAGTTTTGCTGGTCGTAGTTGACGCGGTAGTAGCCTGTTATGGTTAAAAATAATAATTCTTAAATTAGAAGATTTGGTTGGGAAATGGAAAGTGAAACTGTCGAATAGGTGGACAGCAGACTATTAGAAATAAAAGTAAGAGTTAAATTAAAGTTAAAGGTTGAAGTAGTAGTAGATAGTGAAACTGTCAAATAGGTGGACAGTTCCTGTATATCAATAGACCCTTTGCATACTGTCCACGTATTCGGCAGATTTCATTTAACGCAGATAATAATAATAATAAATTAGCTTACCGACTTCGTCCACATTGAAAATGACCCACTGGTTGGCCGCAGTCCCCTGCAGAGTCAGCGACTTGGACGTGGAGCTCTCAGGAAGCCAGTCCTTCTGGACGGTAGCAAAATCCTTGGTATACGTCAGCGGTACCCACCAGCGGTAGACTGTGGTATCAGTCGAATTGGCACTGCGGCTCAGCAAAAAGCGTTTCTAAAAATTTAAGTAGAAATTAGTTAAGTCAATTATGTATTTATTACTATTAGTTATTTATTACTTTAAATTGAGTTTAAATAGCATATAGACCACGTATAAGTTACAGTGCCTTTTGCGGTGCCTTTTTGGTAGCTTTGTACTAGGTACTTTTGAACGTTGGTTTAAAATTAGGGCGCGTAACAGCGTTGCAGGCTATTGTGAAAAGGTCACTGTGAAAAGGAGCTGGCTAAACAGTGTTTCCAACTCGCAGGGAAATTCCCTAAAAAAGGGAAAAATAAGGGGAGAGAGGAAAGGTAAAATTCGTAAGTACAGCATTATATTCAAGTATGGAGGGGAAAAGGGGGAAATTAAGGGAAGAGGAAAAACGGGGAGATTGAAAGTAGAAACACTGCTGCTAAACTACGAAAAGGTACTGTGGAAGTGCCTTTTTACAGTGTTTTTTTTTAAAGGTGCGGACTCTATTTGTTTACCTGCTGAAGTTGAGCGGTTCCAGCTCGGTAGTTTCGTTCTACTGTGATAACGGGGAAGCCCATTTTTAGGGTCCAAGTGTCCATAATAGCTTTTACTGAAACGGGGAGCGAGACCCGGTCCTCGATTGCCTGGTCGTACAGAGATGTCCAGAGATCGTCCTGGACAGCATTACCGTATTTCCTATAAAACAAAATAATCATTGAAATAAAATTCAACTGTATAAATATATCAAGACCTGGTTAATTAGTAATTATCACGAATTATACTGTATATGAATAGCTTATGTTAATAACTGTTGTAAATTGATATCAAATATGTAATAATACAGTGATAAAACGTACAGTCGCGAGGGAAAAAATCTTCCCCTCCTAGAATAAAGAAAGACGCTTTTGCCTGAACTTGTCTACCACTATAGCTACCAGTTGAGGTCAAAACGAGGTCAAGGAAGCTTAAACAGCGTTAGGTCACCTTAATTTTCACCCTGGTTTAAACACTCGACTACTACAGTAGTACCCAAGTTCAGGCAAAAGCACCTTTCTCTATTCTAGGTGGAAGAGATTTTTTTGCTCGCGACTGTATAAATCAGCATTGAATGTATAAATAACTGGTATGCAGTATTATATATAAACTATATAAATAGATTTATAAATTCATGGAAATATGTAATTGTCGTGATACCTTGATGTGAGGTAGCGAGTCAGTCCTCGTTTAAATGTCTCTTCGCCCAAGATACCGTTCAACATTCGTATGATAGAAGCTCCTATACATTTTAGAAAACAAGAAATTTAATAAAAATTATTCTTATTTTAAATATTTAATGAGAAAAAATAAAATTTATTACTTGCTTTTTATTTTTTATTATCTTAATTAAAGCTTATTAAGTTTTTCATTCAGATTAATTGATTTACTATTAATCAAATTTATTTTGTGTATTTTTTAAATGTAAATTTATTTTATTTACGTTTTTTTCAGACTAAAAATTATCAATTTACTATTTTTGTGCGTTTTTAAAGTAAGTTCTATTTAATTTAAATTTTATTCACACTGTAATAACTAACTATAAGTAATTACTCTCACTAATAAATAAATGTCGTTACGTTTGTTAATTATTATTGCAAGCAGTGTTTCCACTTTGCAGGGAAAGTCCCTGAAAAAGGGGACAACAAGGTCTGAAATAGGGAAAAATAAGGAAAGAGGGGAAAGGGAAAATCTGTAAGTACAGCATTATATTCTAATATGGAGGGGGAAAAGGGGGAAAACAAGAGAAGAGGGAAAAAGGGGAGACTGAAAGAGGAAATATTGACTGCAAGTAATATTTATTTCATTTAAATTTACTCATTTATTATTTATCATTTTAGTATTACCTTAATTGAAATGTATTATTTTTTTCTAATATTTATGTATAAATAATTAGACAAACCTTTAGCGTAAGAGATGCGGTCGAAAATTTCATTAATCTGGTCGGGGTGTTGAACAGGAATATAAATTGGGTGCGAGGACTCGAGCGCGTCGACCGAGAACACGTCCTGAAGATCCTCGACCAGAAACTGGTGCTCCATACCCCAGTCCGGCTCAACCTTTCAATTAAAACAAATAATTCATTAATTTTATTTTCTATTACTTACACTGTAACATATTTTAATATAATGGTAGGGATTGAATAACAAGCAATAATAATAATATAATAAATATGTAAATAAACGGTCCAAACTCCTCGGTTTTATTATATTTTCTTAATTAAATAAATTTTAAAAATTAGATAACTGAATAGCTTTATAAAAATTACTTAGCCTTAATGTGTTTTAATAGTAACTTAATTTTAATAATTAACTTTAATAACTCAACTACATAATTTTATAATTTTTCATTATTCTTAATAATAAAAATTTACTACCTTCTGAACTCCCAGGTACTCGACGTACGAGGCAAACCCTTCGTTAAGCCACAGGTCAGACCACCAGTCCATTGTGACCAAGTTACCGAACCACTGATGTGCTAACTCGTGAGATACTACTACTGCTACCCGTTGCTTGTTAGCAGCACCCGAAATCTTTGGGTCGTAAAGAGCTGCAGTCTCTCTATTCACAGAAAAAAAAAAACATAAATAAATAGTTTAAAAATAGAAGTAATTATTACAAAATAAATAAATAAACATAGTATTTAGCTCCAAGTTAGTAAATAAATTAAAAAACAGAAAATAGAATTAAATTAAACCTGTAGGTGATGAGTCCCCAGTTCTCCATAGCTCCCGCAGAGAAGTCGGGAATTGCAATCATGTCCTGTTTCTCTAGCGGGTACGAAATGTTGAAATATTCCTCAAAGAAGTGTAAAATCCTGGGGCCGATATCAGCAGCGTACCTATAATTCAAATTTCAAATTACTACAGATAATAAATATTTAAATTAAAAAGTCGTACGAGGCTTGGCTTATGGCGGAAGGTCTGGCCCAGACTCGGAACAGCGGGTTCGAGTCGCTCGCTATGACGTTTTTGAATTCGGAAACGACAAACGCTACTAAGTAAGTCGACATAGGAACCGTCTTCTTGTAGTGGTCCCACACGTAACCTGGTTTTCCTGTACTATAAATAGATCAAAAAGTAATAATTAGCCCATAAAGAATAACGCAGTGTAAAGTAAATCTGTCGAATAGGGGGACAGTTCCTATATATCAACAGAAACTAAGCATACTGTCCACGTACTCGAAAAATTTCATATAAGGCTAGTAATACTAATAATAAAGCAATTTGTAAACTTGTCGAGTACGTGGACGGTTCCTATGAATCAGTATAAACTTTGCATGCCGTCCACTGATTCAGCAGATTTACGTTTTTTTAATGAATTTTAATAATTCAGCCTTAATTTATAATATTTATAGGTTTACATGTTCTCTGTCCGCTCGATAAGAGTGTTCGATAAAGACGTCATGCTCTCTTCTCGTCCAAGGGTTATCGTAAACTCTGCCTTCATGTTCGGCTCGTCGAAACAGGGGAAAGCGCGTCTGGCGTCTGTTGCCTGGAACTGAGTTGTCGCTAACCACCTGCAGACAAAGAATATGTAAATGTCATTAACTTAAAATTAACGTGTAATTTATAATCGGACTTTTTCTGGCCTCCCTCTTCGTAGGAAGACCTGTAGAATCCCCGTAGCTCGTCATTTAAGTAAGCAGTGAACTCCATAGAAATTTTATAATTTTTCCCTTTCACTAATTGCCCCTGATGTAGTTGGATAATTATAAACTCGCGTTTGATGTCCGCAGTAACTCCGTGCACCATCAAATTCGCGTTGGCTGCAACGTCAACAATCTACAAAACATAAATCTTCATCAAGTTATATTTATTATTCTAGAATAACTATATCTCACCTTAACAGTAGGTTTGTTAATGTCGATATCGATACTGTGCAGAGTGACGTTAGTCGTGCTTTCCTCGCACTTGACAAGGATCTCGACAAAGCCATCGATGGTGAAGTTCTGAAAGTGCGGTAGGAGTTGAACCGCGTAGTGAACCGGTTGAACCGAGCGCGGAAGACGTACATCGGTATCAACAACCGGGGTCTGGGTAGTAGTGGTAGCAGGTCTTTGAGTAGAAGAAGATGTAAACAAAGTCGAAGTTTTGGCGCCATCTTCAGTTTGAATTTGGCGGGGTGGCGCTAAATAGTAAACCAGCAACCCGACTGCGACTAGAGCGCCAACAACGGAAACCACAGCTAAGATGGCGGCGACTTTGCTTATATAAAAACCGCTCTTTTTTAAATTTCCGCCTTTGCCGGCTTCGGCTGCAGCTAATGTCTCACTAGACTGTGTCATTTCCTGTGATACATAAAACAGTGGAGACATCAGTAACTTAGAAAAAAAAATAATGAACTGAAAAAAGATACAAGGCCAGAGGGATTTTTGTAGTAAACCGGGCTATTTTTACTGTTATGGATAATTAGATACTTAAATTAAATAAGGAATAAAGAAGTGGGTAAACAGAATATCTGAGTTTGAGATTTAAATGGTCTGTTTTTCGCATTCTGTTTGAGGGAAAAACAAGCTTGTGTGTCTCTCAAAACTTTAAAACTTTTAAGGGATACTCAATAAAGTTTCTTGATTATCAGCTGAAATGGACATAAGCCCTTGAGGGTTTCAACCCGCAGGTCAAGGCTTCAAATAACAAGACATGAAAATATCCTCTCGCTTTCTAGAACCTCCCACACCGACTAACTAACTTTGCGGCATCTTCAAGACAAAAATTTCTACTAAAATATGATTAAATCCGTGAGTAGTACTTAAAATAGTTGCAATGATAGTAGTCAGTACTATCTACAACCTAGTTGTGTAGTAACACTTACTACAACAACAGGTTTCCCCGGTGATTTTCTATGTCGTCATGGACAACTGAATCAGTTACTAATACAGGTTTTTACCGAACCGCACGGTAACGGTTCAGGATGGTTCATCTCGTAGCACACACGGTTCACGGTTCGATTTAGATTTTGGTAGCAGCTAAGAAGTCTCACGCGGTTCAAACCAGTTAAAAAAACGGCTCGCAGATCTAAAGAACGGTTCAGGGAGGTTCAGTTCATAGCTCAGTTGTCAGAGAAACGATACGGTTCAACGGTTCGGTTCAAAAACGGCTTAAGCCATCTGATAGTATCTTATAGCTTTATGAGTATTCTGTGCTATATTCTGTGATTGTAGTCTGAATAGAGAATGATAAAATCAGATTTTGGAGACTATTTCTACTATTGTTCTGTTCGGAATAATTTATACGAGATGCCACGAAGAATAAATGTTTCCATGTCATTTGGCTAAAAAGCCTTTCTCGTTTTGTCTTTCTATTTAACTATGAAACTTACTAACTTAAACATGCACTTAAACCTATAACTGTGTCGTGAACTATTTAAGTTGAGCTTAAAACTATAGTGCACTGTAAAAGTCGCCATAACTTCTGGTTAACTTTCTCCCGCACAAACCCAAAGAGATGACCCACTAAGTCCGTTTTACCTGGACCCTTAGGGACAGAACCCCAAAATATTTGAAAAATTCCCCGCTTGAAATTTGTTTAAAATAATTTAAAATATTATAATTTAAATAAACTGTAGAAAATTTTATTACTAGGAATATTTCCCGAACTGCACTTGCTGCTGGTTTCACTCAAACAGAATGGGTCCCTGTTACTGAATAACAGTAAATGAATTGATAGTTAACAGTAAGTAGAGTTAGTAGTTGATAGTTGAATGGAAAAATAGTTTACCTTGAATAGTTAGCAGCAGCTGAGATGGAGAAGGTCCGTACGCAGCCAAGGCTTGAGCCGCACTGAAGTAACATCTTCAAGTTTGGCGCCCTTTTTACCAATGTCCACATTCCTTCACCTATTGTCTTAGAACAGTGATGTACGGTTCGGCGGTTCACGAAAAAACCGAAGGGTTCGACCGCGGTTCAAACCGCCCATCGCTGATCTTAGCATACGCAAAACAGGTGTACTTATGAAAACATAACAAGAAAATTTCATGTCTTATTGTAAGAGTAAACCGGTTTAATCCTTTGTAGAAAGTTTAGGGATTTGCTAAGAATGTTTAGGGACACGCTCGCACTGTATCACGTGTACAGATAACTATAGAAACTATTAGCAAATTTATTAGATTATTAAGTTATTTACTACTTAATCTGTCTGTAAGAGTATAGCGGCTCTATCTAAAGCGCAATAAAAATGAGGGACTGACTGAACAAAACAGTGGGACTGCGTATAAATTACATGGCTGTAAAACTCTGGCACATAACATATTGTGTTTATTATTATAATTATGTTTACTTTTACACTTGGCATTGTTGGACCAGCTGTTAACATAAGCAACACAAAAGAGGGTTCGCTATCTTAGAATCTTTGAGAAGTCGATAACTATCTCTGAGATTGTAGGCCTTCGATACTTAAAAATGCTTGAAAATTTTCAGAGTGTGTTTCGATACGTAGATGTTGACCGAGTACCGTCTTGTGAGTACTCGAAATACTCAGCTCGGCCTCAAGAATCAGAATCTCAACTCGGTTTCTTCAAAAGACAAGCAGTGTACAGTTATAGTTCTTGTAACATTTATATCGTTCAGGGTACGTATCGATACGTAGATGTTTGACCGAGTACCACCGTGTGAGTGCTCAAAATACTCAGCTCGGCCTCGAGAATCAGAATCTCAATTCAGATTCTTCTTAAGATAAGTTATATGCAGTATACGCTTATAGTACTTGCTCAACTGGATTAACTTTTAGGAGTGCACTTTGATACCTATACATTGACAGAGTACCGTCTTGTGGGTTCTGAAAATACTCATCCTGGTCTCACTAATCAGAATCTTACTCAGATTTTGAGTGAAGTGAGCTCACTTCAGTATGGAGTTGTAATACTTGTTCGGCTATGGTTTTTTTCCATCATATTTTTCGATACCTAAACGTTGACTGAGTACCACCTTGTTAGTACTCAAAATACTCAGCTCGGCCTCGAGAATCAGAATTTCAAGTCAGATTCTTTGTACCGCAAGCCTAGCTCAGTATATGTTTCTGGCACATTCTTAAAGAGTTCACAAATCCTGCAGTTGAAGAAAGCGTCATTCGAGCATCAATAGATCGTCAATTTGGCTTCACCCAGTTTGTCCTAATTTGTTTCGGTCCACCCACTTGAATTAGACCTTGTCTTGTAGATATTCAAAGTTCTTGGCCAAACTTCAAGAATCTGATTCCCGATATAGAATCCTTAAAATACATTCTAAGGGTATCATGTGAGTACTCAAAATTCTCAGCTCAGCACAAGGAATCAAAACCTCAGTTCAGATTCTCGGTATGGTGAACCCAGTGATGTGTGTTATTTTTGTTGGAAGGAAACTTTGTTTGCTCAGTAGTAGACGCTCCGTCGCGGTTTATTTTGGAAAGAATGAGGCTCAAAGTCAAGCCGTTTCGTTCAGCAGCATCATAAACTACTACAACAAACGCAAACGTGAACTAAAAACACATTTTACACGGCCCACAATCAACAGATTAACTCGCCTAATGTAAACTCTTAAGAGATTTATGCTTTTACAGTTTAACTGCGCCACATCAGTTATCTTCTCAAGGACTTCATAACCGCAAATTGAGTCTGCAAAGCTTTCACATGTTTACACATCAAGAAAATGTTTACAAATGATCCATTCACTTACTCGTGGCTTGGATATAGTAAACATGGCATACCTTATGTCAAGAGCAATCAACCGTGGCTTAGTTGATGTTCCCAAGACCAGTTCCAGGGTCAAGGTTGAACGAGTTCCAGTCGCAAACATATTAGCAATAAGCATACATCATGATAATTATAGAACAGTGCTTCCACTTTTGAGGGGAAATTCCCTTAAAGAGGGAAAATAGGGTCTCAAAAGGAAAAAAATTAGGGAAAAGAGGAATTTAGGAGTCTAGCTTCATACTCTAGGACGGAGGGGCAAAAAAGGGAAAATGGGATCTCTAAAGGAAAAAATGAGGGAAATAGGAATTTAGGAGTCTAGCGTCATACTCTAGCACGGAGGGGCAAAAAAGGGAAAATGGGATCTCTAAAGGAAAAAATGAGGGAAAGAAGAATTTAGAAGTCTAGCTTCATACTCTAGCGCTGAGGGGAAAAAGGGGAAAATAGGGACTCCAAACGAAAAAAAATGAGGAAAAGGGGAGTTTTAGGAGTCTAGCTTTGTACTTTAACACGGGAGGGAAAAAAGGGGATGGATATTTTCCAGCAAAGGGTGAAAAAGGGAAAATGGGGACCTCTCTAAGGGAAAACGAAATCTTGGTAAACCCATGACTTGTCTTGAGTTATAAACCGTATATTTCCGCACAGATTTCTTCTTCTATAACAAGTTCTTCGTCAAAAAGACATACACATACAGAGATACACATCAAAAAAGCTGCGTTTCGTAGCTAGGCTACAAAACTGTATCTCTTTCTTTGCCAAATAACTCTTGTTTCTTCTAAAGCACAAAAAAATGTAGAACAAGGTTAGTTGTTAACCCTCAGTCGTATCAGATTCAAACCAAGAAAAATCATTAAAATCCCAGAGAGTAAATTAAAAAACATAAAACACAATCTAAACTTTGCAAATCATAAGATAAAAAGGTGGTAAACAGAAACTGAACAAAAATGAATGAAATTTTTTTTTTCTTCAAGGCCTTTTTTGTCTGCTGGTCCGTTTAAATATTTCACTTATTCCCCAAAAAACTTTTATGCCCAAAAAACTTAACCTCGTTTCAAAACTGCGATAACTTTTTTTTTTCAAAAATCCCGACATATGAAACAGAGATCGCGGGTTAAAGAAGAAAGAAAAGAAAGCGGCTGTTTGAAAATTGAATGAATCAATGAATGAAAAATTTTTCCTACTGCAAGTTTAGCTTTTTTTTTTTACGTCAACGAAAAGTGATGCCTTGTTTCAAACAGAGATCGGATAAACAGCTAGTAAGCCCCAATAACAGTAGAAAAATCCAAAAAAATCAAGCAAGGCACTGGTATATGACACAAAAAAATTGAAAAATAAAAGCAGTAGGCCTATTAGATTTTTCCTTTTTTTTAATGTGATTTTTTCAAATATTCTGCCGCTTCTTTGGTTGGTCTTCTTGTTAAAAAGTTAATTAAAAGAAAAAACTGAAAAATAAAATTTCAAATGAATTTTTGTGCGAAACTCTGAATGAATGAATGAATGAACGAATGAATCAACGAATGAACTTTTTTGCACTCGGGTATACTTTTTTACCGGACCGGCTAGCTTTTCTCTATAAACGGTAAAAATCAAGTGGTAACCTAAGTTCGCATGCACCTAAAAACAAAGCCTTACAATCTTGAATAATAATCACAAACAACAAACGAAACTTAAAAAAAAACTAATAAAATCATCAAAAGTAAAAACTGGGTAAACTGTGTTGTGAAAAATTTATAACTCCATAAATTGGGAGTGATAACATTTTGTACTTTTTTGTCTTCTCCTCTCGAAAAACAACTTTTCCCCGTTAAAATAACATTTTATAAATGTTTTCCCCATTCATTTCCCCTCGTTTAACCTAGGCTTTGAGAAACGGCTACGCTTCCCTCGACCTCCTGGACAATGCGACACAAATCAGGGGTTTCCCTAAGTGCTACCAGAGCAGCAGCAAACTCTTCGGCTTCGTACAAAACGCCCGAATCGCCCAAGTCGGACACGGGAAAACCGTCCCCGGTATCCGAACAGCTTAGAGGGTCCGGTTCGCCCATCAGAGGGTTCGCTGGAGCTATAAACAGAACAATAATTAGATAACAAGTAAGCAGTTACTACAGTGTTTCCACTTTCAGTTTCCCCTTTTACCTCTCTTCCCTTATTTTCCCCCTTTTCCCCTCCGTACTAGAACACAAAGCGTACATCCAGATTTCCCCTTTTCCCTTACGTTTCCCTTTTCAGGCCCCATTCTCCCCTTTTTCGGGAAATTTCCCTGCAAAGTGGAAACACTGAGGTACTAGTTTTCTACTACGATACCATTAGATCCCGACTGCATGTTTACGGAGTCCATGTTTCCCGCGCTTCCGACTCCATTGACAAGCTCATGAGAAACGGACAGGGCTTCAGCATTAAGTTCCTCCAAGCAGGGAGCCAGTTCTTCCTTGTTGTTGGCGTAGACCTTACTGATGATATCGTGAAGTCCTTCAGCGTCCAAGTCGTTGAGCTGGTCCGTCACGTTGGCCATGGAAGGGTCGGACGAACCGAAATCGGTCCATTCATTCGGGATGGGGGTCTCTGCGAAACTGTAGGGACTGCTGGCTGTCGATGCGTTGCAGGCAAACGATGAACCGAGACCGTAAACCATGGGGTAAGGTGCATTATCAGAGCCTACGTGACCTGTCCGAACGAAAAATTTGAATATATATATTTAATTAGTAGCAAAATCAATTTAAAATAAATACAATATAATAATGGTGCAGTAGTAACGATGGATTAAAATTATAATTCACAGAAGATTTTGTAAACTATCAGTGCAATAATAAAATTAATAATACAAAAACTTATAGAAATTAGATATATTTACAGATTATTACTTATCATTACAACTTTTACACTCAATATAATGTGAAAAAATAAAAAAAAAATTAAATTCGCCAAACTAATCTAATCAATTATGAATTATTATTTGTTTTAATTACTTAAACATTGACTACTTCTTACAATTTCTACACTAAAATATAACAATACATTTTATCCCATAAAATAAAATCAATTCAATTACCCGTGTGCACTGCATTTGCTGAACGAATTAAAAACTATCACACATTTCAACTGTATTCATTAAAATAAGTAAAATTAACAGAAATTAATTCGTTTCATTACAATTTTCACACTCGAATATAATACCGAAAATAAAACACATATTTAGTCCTTCAAACTGACAAAAGCGTCATGTTGTATCAATATTACTTATTCATTAAATCTAATGAAATTTTAAATAAACGATTTAAAAAAGCTTGTTAAATTACCCTCCTGAGTTCTCATAAATATAAATACTTATTTATTTTACCTTGAATTTAGTTAAATGAATAAAATAATAAATCAAACTAACCAAACACGATTGGAATTAATAATTATATTCTATCAACACCAGTTATTAATTTAAATATAGTTCAATGAAGTTTAAAAAACAATTAAATTACCTGAATGCAGCTGGAGCATCTGCTGCAACGGCACTGACTGCGACCTCATCAGCGACGCGCCGCTCAGCCCGCCGGCCGAGTCGAGGAGCCCCTCGATCTCCGGGGCCAGCGGGTCGCTTCCCCAGACGGGCAGCGCGGCATTGAGCGAGACGGCGGCGCGACTGACGCCGTAGTATCCAGCGCGGTTCAGCACGTTGCCGGCAGAGACGTGGCGGCGTCGCGGGTCGGGGTTGACGCGCTTGCCGACACCGTCCGCACCGCCCATAAGGAGCGGCGTCACCAGCGGCGACAGCGGCGCCGAGCGCGGGAGCGCCGGCGACCCGGCAGAACTGTGCCGCGACCGCGTGGCGCTGAGAAGCGGGTTTTCGCCGCCCAGACCTTGTGGCGTGATGTACGGGACGTGTCGGAGCGACACGGAGGCGCCGGAAGAGTGACGCGCGCGGTTTACCTAGTTGACGCGTAACTTATTAGTTTACTTAAGTATTCGTCGTCATCATTCGCTTTACCAGCATGCTCGAAGCCGAGTTGTGCCGCGACCGGCTGACGGAGAGCGGCGTGTTAAGCGGCGACACGAACGCCGAGTCGCTCGAGATGCTGGCGACGCTCCCGACGCTATCCGAAACCATCGACACGGGCGTATCGACGACCTGCGTCCCAGAGTTGTGTCGTGAAGGTACGGGCGTCTGTCGCGGCGACACGAAGGGACTCGTCTGCGACGACAGCAAATGACGCAGCTGCGTGGAAGCCACTCCCGGAGACTGTGGCACCTCAGGTACTGGAGTCTGACACATTAATTAGAATTCAATTAAATTTTATTGATAATCTGGTGAGTGTTTTTTTAAATATTGTAGTATAGTTTCATTGCTACTTATACTACCGCTTCTGCTACTTCTACTTTTTCTACCATTACTTTCAGTACTGCTACTACTTCCACTACTATTCAGTACTTCAACTAACTACTACTACTACTTACACTACTACTATTGTTACTATTACTACTCCTACGATGTTACTACCACTACTACTTCTTGTACTTTAACTGCTACTATTTGGCACTACGACTTCTGTTACTACTGCTTCTTCTTCCCCTGCTACTACTATTAAGATTGGTACTACTATTGCTTTTAGTACTTCTACTGCTACTATTGCAACTACTACTCCTTATTACTACACTTACTGCTACTACTACTACCTCAACAAAGCAGTGTTTCCACTTTCAGTTTCCCCTTTCCTCCCTGTTCCCTTATTTTTCCCTTTTTTAATACCCCATTTTCCACTTTTCCAGGGAATTTTCCTGCAAAGTGGACACACTACAACAAAGCTACTACTAATATCACTTCTAGTACTTCTACTGCTACTACCTGCACTGTTTATACTACTACTTCTACTGATGCTGTTGCTACTACTACTGCTTCAACTACTACCTCTACTGCTACCATGGCTACTACTACTTCCACTTTAAAAAATTATAAAATTTGCAGGGACCTCTACCGGCGTTTTCCTGGGCGAAATGGGGGTGAAATTGAAAGCTCTGCGCCTGGTGTTGGGACTGGGTGGAATGACGCTCCCCTGAGCCGCTGGATGATTACTGACGTCGCTCAAGTTCGTCACCGGAGTCTCGAATCTCACATTGCGTCTTTCCAGTAGACTTTTCACCTTCTTGACACCTTCAGCACTGGAAGCAGCAATCTTGTCTTCACAAACTGGAATAATAAAGATATTTATTACTAGTAGTAGTAAAATTAGTGGTCGTAAATTTGGCAGAACAAGTTGTAGTAGCATTAGTAGCAGTAGAAGTAGTAGTAGTACTAGCAATAGTGGTAGTAGTAGTAGTACTAGTAGTAAAAGTAGAATTAGTAGAAATACTAGTAGCAGCAGTAATATTAGTAGTAATAGTAGTAGTGGTACAAGTAGTAGTAGTACAAGTAGCAGCAGTAATACTAGTAGTAATAGTAGTAGTAGTAGTAGAAGTAGTAGCAACTAGTAATATTACAATAAAAGCAACAACAACAACATCAATAACAATAATCTCAATAATAATCACCTTTCGGCTGCGTCAGATTCTGTTCCAGTATCACTCTCAGTTGCGACAGCTCAGTGCTAGATTTCGGGCTGGACGAATCGCCGCTAACGTTCCAGAAGTTCGCCACCTCATCGTCCGTCTGTTTCCCGTCCCACTGCTCTTTGACTGTAGCCTCCGCATGGACAACAGTTTCCAGGACTTCTTCATGGGGTGAAACAGAAGGTGAAGGCTTTGGCTGGATCGGCACGTACTTTTGTTTGCTCGAACCGGCAGAACCGTTTGCTTGGTTCAAACCGGGCAACAGGATGACCGTCGAAGTCCCAGAGGATCTGGGAGAAGAATGAAGTCGAGGAATAGCGACTTTGCTTGCTGCCGATTTCGACTCGGTTTCCGGTTCAACCCGCATTGTTTCGTTCAGCTCGCCGAGGTTCTGCGTTTCGCTAGCAATTTGCGCGTCCAGTGTCAGCGTTCCCGTTCCGGTCTTGGCTTTCGTTTTCCTGGAACGGGGTTTGGTCTTCGGCTCTTTGTCGTCAGATTCCTGACTGTCGACTGGCGGGACTCCCGAGACTTTGGTTTTCTTGCTCTGGCGATTTTGCACCATGTAGCGACGACTGGTTATAGTCTGATGTTCCTTGAAAATTAAATTTAGATAACAATTTGAATTAAACAAAAGCTTACTTACTGAACTATTTATCAAAATTAAATAATGTCCATGAAAAAAATTATCATAATTAAACATATAAATAATAACTATATATATATAATTATTAATTGAACTTAAATATTTTGTGAGTATATTTTATGGAATTTATTTCAATTATTTCGATTATATTGTATTGGCATTATTTTTACTATTATAACTGTAACCAGTGTTTCCATTTTTCCCCTCTTCCCTTATCTTTCCCTTCCCCCCCCCTCCGTGCAAGAATATACAGGGTCTAGATTTCCTCTTTACTCTCTTCTCTTCTTCTTCCCTTTTCACACCCCATTTCCCCCTTTTTCGGGGAATTTCCCTGCAAAAGTGGAAACACTGACTGCAACTCATTTTAATTTATATTATCCTATTTATACTGAGTTACATTTATATTTCATTCTTACGTAATTTTTACTACATTTAATTTTATGATTCATTTTATTGTTAGTCTTACTTATTATTTACTATATTTTATTCTATTCTATCTATTACTCGTTTATAGTTTTGTTTATTATTACTATTATTTTAGTTATATATTTATCTACTATTTTCACTCACTTATCAATTTGAGTCCGTTATTTGTTCAATTGCATTTAATTTTTATTATTTACGTTCTTTTCATTGCATTTTATTTTACCTCTACTTACTTTTACTACTATAATTTTATATACACTTGTTTTATAATTATTTTCATTAATATTCAGTTCTTTACTATTAACTACATTTTACTATATTTTATGAATTATTATAGCGCAAATTACTTGCAACTTTCGCTTGAGTTCGCGCATTTGCTCTTTCTCCTTCTCGCTGTCCATGTCTGGCGACTTCTTCAGGGTCTCGGGATCGGAGTTGCCCATCAACTCTTCCCCGTGATTCCGCAGCTTGTTCCAGGCGACAACAGTCTTGGACCTCTGATCCACGTACAGCTTCTCCACCAAGTAGTTGGCTATGTCCGCCATCTTGGAGGCTTGAATGCCCAGCAGCTTTTCCGCCCACTCCTTCACCAGGAGGCCGGCCGTTTCCTCGACTACACCTTCAGGGACTCGACTCACGCCCTTTACGAAAAACAAATAAATTGTTATTATTCTCACACTGCCAGATTTATTCCAGTATGAAATGGCCAATAGGTGATAAATCACTGTGAATAGTTGTTGCTTATTCCTAAAGTTATTTCAGTATAGTATTAAATCTGAACATAATGTATAAGATACTAAGATAACATGATATTAGTAAATTACCTCAGAATTATTTATTAATTTATAAATTAATCAATACTAAGTAATTCTATTAGTACTAGTTAGTAGTAGACACTAAATACTACTACTACTACTACTACTACTAATAATAATAATAATAACAATTACAATAATAATAATAATAATATGAACTACTATATATGCTATACTAATACTGCACCTACTATCAATGCTAATTTACGAATACTTACTACTAATACTACTAGTTCAAGTACCTCTTCGCTTGCAGCAGTGGAATCACAATTGAGATCTGGCAAAATTGGCCGTTCCAGCTCGATTTTTTTGCGAAGTCCCGAGTAGCAGTACCTCGAATGCCCCCTCGTCCCCAGTCGCCTGGGCCGCACTGTCGGGAAGACCTGCTTCATCACTTTCCCAAAATCTGCGGTCGATAACGGCTTCACGTTGTTATCCGAGCAATAGCACCTGAAAAAAAATATATATATTTCCATTAATTGATACTAAAATTTTATTGAAATCTTAATCATTTTAATTAAATTTAATTAGACACATACATGTACTCTTCATAGACTTCATGTTTTGGCAAGGATGTGTCTGCGTCCTCTTCCAAATGCGTCTGAATCCAGACAATCGTCTGCTGAATCTCTGGACGACTGCCTAACGGGTTTAACGGCCTAGAAAATATGAAAAAAATGACTTAGTCATCTATAATAAAACTAATTTGAATAAAAATAACTGTAAACTTACATGCGGAGTGGGTCTACATCGCTCGATCGTCTGAGGGGCAGCTTGTAGTAGAGCATCAGCTTTTCCTTGTCTGAGAGTTTCTCGATATCGTCTAAAATGTTATCTACAGCTTTCTGAGACACAACACTATACACCAAACCAAAAAACAATAAGCAGTTTGTATCGTATCTCAAAGAACGATAATAATCGTAGGTACCTTGAAGCGTGCTCTAAAAGCTTCTCGATTTTTAGCCTCTGCGACTGGTTTGTGCTGTTGCAGCCGAATATAACGCCTTGCAGGACGTCCGGGTTAGCGACCAGCGAGTTGGGGACCTCGACAGACGACTCGAACGGCCACTGCCGGCAGTCGACAGACGAGGAGCCGTCTGCCGTCTGTTCCAGGGCTGCGGAGACTTCCTCCTTGACGTTTTTTGTCCCCAGAAGTTCAGAAACATTGGAGCTGGCCATTTGTTCGTCCAAACCTCTCAACTGATTCGTCCACTGCCTCTCGAGGACCCCCATTTGTCTGATACCGTTCGCCATGGCTCATTTAGAGACACTCTTCTCGAGAAAAGACGGGGCGAGAAAAGTGCATTGTTCTTTGAAACAGCAACAGAAAAACATTAATCTTTATTTGAAGCCATATTCCTCTTCTAAAGTCTAAAAGGAAAAGTATGGCGTCGTTGGTAAGGGCCAAATATAAATGGCCATAATTCATGGGGCGAATGTCAACAAAGATGACAAGACAAAGAAAATGTGTACGAAGTTTGACTCGAATTTAATGCTTATTTACGTTAAACAGACGACTTACTGGTCCTTTTTGATTGTGACTGAAACGAAGAGAAAATAGGGAATGGCAAGAATCGCAGACAAGTCCCTGAAAATAAATGTCCTCTGAGTTTTCTACAAAGTCCTGACTTGAGCGAGAGCCTTACGGAAATCTCTCTACACGTCCGCCATTAAGGTCCCCGCAAAACCAGAACTGTGATTACTTTTATTTATTTACATTCAACTACCAGCAGAACGGTTACTTTCCGATTACTCGCTCTATGAGTACAGCCATAGGACCAGTGAGTACAAGTAATCGGAACGGTAATCGAACCCTGAACTAGAAACGGATCCAAACAGTGTTGCCTGTTTGGATTTTTTCAACCCAGTTTCTTTTTTGCTCGGGAAAGCGACAGTTTTCGCTACTTTGTTCAACTCAATGACAAGAAGTTCCTCCATTTTGTTGCTCCAGGACGACATAATCATAATTATAGTAATCAGAATGTCACAAAAACTCAAACCGAAGCGCAGAATTCAATTCGTAATTTATTTGCAATGTAAAAGTCTCAGAACCATGCGTATACGCTGACTTCAAATGTAAATACTTTAAATTTGATTATTAAGTTATGTAGTTATTTTAATACGTTTTGTAATAATAATTGTATTTATTCTCGCCTTATTTACCATATTATACAATAATTAGACATTTATCTATAAATTATGAAATAAAAGTACGAATTTTCGAGGTCCGCAAATTCGCTAACTTTAAATTTTCGTACTTTTTAATATTTCTATTCTATTTTTGATGAACTAGTTATCATAAATATATTTTAATTTGAGTTTTTAAACTTATAAAAGGATGTGTTGATGTGTATTTAAATGATAACATAAAAAAGTGTAGAGTAGAGCGTGACTGAGTAGCGTTTCGCAGATGGGTCTTTTCCTTCACGCTCGATGACATTCAAAAAAAGGCGGGAAAAAATATACCGTATGAATCACGAAACCAAAGAAAAATAACTTTAACCACTATAATATATTTCATATATCAATAACAATAATTACAATAATAATATTATTTAATAATAATGAATTCACATCATCCCGTCATTTTGAAGACTTGCCATATTCCCCACCACGGAAGATTTCCAGAATGACGGGACAATGGGGGTTGAACCTTGCACAATTAATTAATAGTAATAATAATAATAATAATAATAATAATAATAATAGTGAATTCACATTGTCCAGTCATTTTGAAGATTTGCCTTATTCCCCACCTCGGAAGATTTCAAGAATGACGGGACAACGGATCGAGACTTGCACAATGAAATAAAATAAATAATAATCGTGAATCCCCATTGTCCCGTCATTCTGAAGACTTGCCTTATTCCCCACCTCGGAAGATTTTCGGAATGACGGGACAACGGATCGAACCTTACACAATGAAATATAACAATAATCGTGAATTCCCACTGTCCCGTCATTCTGAAGACTTGCCCATTCCCTACCACGGAAGATTTTCGGAATGACGGGACAATGGCTCAAACCTTACACAGTGAAATAATAATAATGAGATTAATACTGTGAACCGTTTCTGAACCAAACCGTGAACTGAACCTGAACCTCAGAGCTGTGAACCGTTTTTTGAACCGTTCTGTTTCATGAACCGCCTTTATAATTACTAATATTAATATACTAACTATTACAACTCTTTGATGAACACATAATTTATTGAACAGTAGCAAAACCATACACACCTCTTCAAAAACAATTGAACACGTTGGTCATGGATAACTTTCATTATTATAATTAAAAAAGGGAATATTTTTATCAAAACTTATTCAAATGTAATATCTTTTATTAAAATTTATTCAAATTCAGTTTTTGTTGAAGGAACTTTGGTGGATTTCTTGTCTTTAGTGGAAGAAGAAGAAGAGGAAGATGCTGGGTTGCCACCTTTGGTTCGCTTCCACTTCATCCGTCGGTTCTGGAACCAAACTTTGACCTGGAACATAATAAATAAATATTATTATAATGTATACATATTATAATATACAGATGTAATAAGAATTATAATATAATATACAGTCATTAATGAGAGAGAGATGAAAGATGAGTGGATGAGAGGTTTGTTGTTAAGCCGAACCATCGAACCGGTTCAATTTGTGTACAAAACCGTGAACTGAACCGAACTGAAGCAGGGGACCGAAGTGGTTGAACCGAATTCAGAAACGGTTTGAAGGTTCAAGCTCGGTTCAAAAAGAAAAGAAATGTAAGTAGAATCGAAATTGAGCTGAAATTGAACCTAGTTACCAAATTAAACCGAACCGAACCGAACTGAACCGTATGTTTCAGTTTCTCAAATCGAGCCGAATCGAACCGTTAGAAGCTCCTGATACATTGAACCGAACCTGAACCGTTTGTTTCTGTTTCTTAAACCGAAGTCAACCAAAACCGAGCCATGCTCGAACCTATAGTAACCAGATCAAATCGAACCGGATCGAACCGTGTATTTCCATTTCTCAAACCGACCGGAACCAAACCGTTTTCAACTCCAACACTTCGAAGCAAAACGAACCGAACCTGAAACATTTGTTTCGTTTTCTCAAACCGAGCTGAACCGAACCACTAAAACCTCTAAACACTTCGAACCTGAACCTGAACCTGAACCTGAACCGGTTTAAAATTCTCAGCAATCCGCTCATCTCTTTAAATTGACCTAATCTAATTAAAATCTAACTAAACTACTAAAATATTTAACAATTCTATTAACTATTAAACATTTGATTAAAATTTATTATTCTTATTATTGTAGAAAAGTTGTATACCTGTCGTTCGGTTAGGTCAAGAGCAACAGCGATTTCGTATCGACGGAGTCTTGTGAGATAATTTGAATGTGCGAATTCGCTTTCCAGTTCGCGAATCTGCTGTTTGGTGAAGGCTGTCCGCTCCTTACGTGGTTTCGAAGATCCGTCTCCGTTTATGGACTCTGTATAATCCGATAATTCAATAATTAATAATTAATAATAATGATGAATAACAATACCAGTACTATTACTATGCGACTGCTTTTAGCAATGCTACTTTTACCAGAATGTTTACTCCTACTACTGTTACTACTTCTACTACTACCACTACTACTGCTGCTGCTGCTGCTGCTGCTGCTGCTTCTACCGCTGCTACCAAAAGTGCATCTACTACTACTGCTGCTGCTGCTGCTGCTGCTTCTACTGCTGCTACCAAGAGTGCGTCTACTACTACTGCTACCATACTGCCACTACTACTAATGCCACTACTACGTCTACTTTTACTATTTCTAATTCTACTACTGCTACTAGAACTGCTATTACTGTTACTTCAGCTACTACCACTGCTACTTAACTACCTCTACTATTACTGTTACTTCTAATAATAATAATAATAATAATAATTCACTTTCAAAAGACACTTCTACATCCCTCACTAAAGACTCCCTTACTGCTACACTGAACCACATTGAACCGCACTGAACCGCACTGAACCGTGCAAATTTCCTTCCAAAACAGTGTACCAAAATCTCATTTACCTTCTCCAGCTGAATCAGCGACAGAACTCGTTCCCACCAAATCCATAGAGAATCCATCGTCGAGTGCGAAATCTTCGTTGCTCAGCGACTCGCCGACGACGTTGCCCAGCGCGTTTATGTCGCCCTGATACAAGGCCGACGACAAGAACTGCTCATTCGCTAAGCCGAAATTGTTAATCGGGGCGAAAAGGTCGGCAACGAAAGCGGAGACTCGCAGGATGAAGGAAAAGCAAACTGCGAGTAATATGAATCGCCCCTGCAGTTACTTTTGACTAACTGCCCCTGATTCGCATAGTTCTGCCCCTGGTTAGCATAGTTCTGACCGCCTTCGACAACGTACGACACCCTGGTGCAGTTGTAAGTCACGTTGTTGACGTTAACGCACGTGATGTGATTCGCAGGGGCAATGGATTCCTGTGTTAAGTAAGCCCCTGATCGACCGGAAGTGGAAGGGTAGTACAAGCCCGCCATCTTGGATTTTTCTTTTTTCTTAAAACTGTTCTTAAAAAGCTCAAACTATAGCGAAAACCGCAGAAGCATGAAACTATAGTTTAGTTAGCAGAGCGAGATGCGTTAGCCACAACAAACTACTAACTACTAACGATTAGTGCCAGCTAACAGCTGACGTTTAAGCAGCTTATCACTTTGTCACAACCTCCCTAGAATCTTTCAACTAGCACAACTATTGGACCATCGAACCGAACCGTAGGAGGAGTTTGTTCAACTGGACTAGGTCGTACAGTACCGCCCCTGTAGAACTAATGAGCGACACTAGCGCCTGATTAGCGGAGAAAGTTAGCAACTAGTAACTATTTACTACTAGGTTACTACGTCTCGGGTTGTAGAAGATAGTAAGTAGTTCATTGATGATTTTACCAACAATACAGAGAATGAACCGTTCATGAGTAAAATGAACGGTTCAAGCTACGGTTTGGTAGCTTTTCTGATCAGCGGTTCAAGGTTCAGTACGGTTCGTTTTGCACTACTTACGGTTTGGTGGTCCGATCTTGCTTATGTAAAATCTTCGGTTCACCTTCGGTTCACGGTTCAGTTGAAATATTATTCTTAATGAACGCGGTTCATGAGAAAAAAGGAACGGTTCAGGCTACGGCTCGGCAGTTTTTCTGATCAGCGGTTCACGGTTCATTACGGTTCATTGCTCCGGTTCTGCTTATCTAATATATCTTCCGTTTAACTTCGGTTCACGGTTCTGTTCGACTATTGCTCTTGATGAGCGGTTCATGAGAAAAATGAACGGTTCAGCCTACGGTTCGGTGTCTTCTCTGATCAGTGGCTCAAGGTTGAGCACGGTTCATCTTGTAGTATCTACGGTTCGGTTCACGGCTCACGGTTCAAGTAGCAAAACCAAAGCTCATACGTTCTACCAAAGTTTTAAATATCTGCTGGTACTTCTATCAGAACTGTGAACCGGTTCAACAAACGGTTCACAGCTCTGAGGAACACGGTTCAGATTCGGTTCAGGATTCAGCTTGCCAGTTATAAAGTTATTTAAACCACTGTCTATACCATGTACCGTGTCAAACATTTGTTGCTCGGGACTCCGTAAAAGAACCATAAAAAGAACTATGAAAAGTTTTACCAAGGAACACCCACGTCTTTTTGGGAAACTAAAATCCCACGAGTTGTATAGTGGGGACTCTTGGGGAAGCTTGGGAATTATGGGGATCCTTACGGGAGTCTTGGGAAATCTTGGGAATCTTGAGTAACTTGTGTGAATCTTGGACATTCTAAGAATCCTGTGAAACGTATAGGAAGCTCGGGAAGCTTGTGAAACTTGCAAATCTTGGGAAGCTTCAGAACATCTTCTAGAAATCTTGAAACTTGAACAGAAGTCAACAATCTCGAGCAAAACTTGGGGGTTTTAGGAATCTTGGGAATTTAAGAAGTTTTGTTAATCTTACGAATCTTATAGGAATCTTAAATCGGAGTGTTAAGAATCTTTGGAGCTTATGGAAATCTTGGAATCTTAAGAATCTTGAGAGCATCTTCTACAAATCTTGCGACTCGGCAGAAGTTAACTGTCTTGAGGAAAACTTAGGAATCTTGGGAATCTTGGGAATCTTGGGAAATGTTTGGGAAGCTTGGGAATCTTCTTGAAACCTCGGAACTTAACCAAACTTAAGTATCTTGAGCAAAACTTAGCCACTATAACTTAGCAAAAACGAACCTTAGGAATCTTGGAAAACTTGTGGGGGATGGGGAGGATTCGGGAGGGTTGTGGGAGGGTGGGGTAGTGGGGTATAGGGAAAAGGGACACGGCGCCAGGCAGTCTGGGAAGGCAGAGATTTCAAATTGTCGCCTTCTGGAAATGACAGCGGACAGGACAAGCGAGAAAGAAACTCGACTCCGACAAGATGAAGACGGCAAGGTCAAAAGGTCACAAGCTACCAGAACCACGAAGAAGAAGACGAAGTCAAAAAAAAAATTCTCTGGTTGTAGTAGAGAGAGTGTTGTAGCCCCCCCCCCCCACTCTCTACAACAGTTTATAGTTTTTTGTTTCTGGGATTGGACAACCTACCCCTCGTATATCGTTTTACAATCCTGGAAAGAAGAGAGAAAGAAAAGAAAATTGATTGGAGAATCGATACTTCCGATACGATTATCGATACGTTTAACAGTAGAGGTATCCGAGGTGAACGATGGGAGTACAGCTTAAGATCAACGACGGAACCAGAGTATAAACGACAGGATAGTACTGAATATTTATTACTGCTACTACTACTAAAACTACTTCAACTACGACAACGATTTCGGCTCCTTCTACTACAACTCCTAATATTACTACTGCTACTCCTCCTCATCCTTCCACTACAACTACTGCTTCTATTGCTACTACTACGACTAGGACTACGACTATTGCTGCAGCTACTACTACTACTGCTATTGCTGCTACTACTGCTACTGCTATTTCCTACTAGTATTACTACTACTATCACTACTACTAATACTGCTACTACTAATACAACTACCACTCGTACTGTTACTATTACTACCACTATCATTGGTACTACTCCTCCTTCACCTCCTACTAGTAACTACTACTACTACTGAATTCACTACTGAAAATCTAACATAACCAAGTTCCCTCGAATGAATTCTTTATTCTTTTTATGGTAGATGGCCAGGTTTCCCAAGAACCACCCCAACATCCCCAACAACCCCTAAACAACCCCAACCCAGGATGAGGGGTTTCTGGCGCCAGGCAGTCTGCCGGGGCTCTACACAGGGGGATGATTTTCCCAAGGCAATTAAGGGCAGCTGAGAAACTGTCAAGGAAGCCTGGGAAACCTGACACCCCACAGTTGGGATTCTTGGGAATCCTTGGGAATCTCTCTAGGAATGTAGGACATTGTTACTATTGCTATACTGGACTATAGGCTCCAAAAAATTATGGAAAAAAGTTTGGGAATCTTGTAGGAATTACTATAAGGTACAGCGTATTCCATACACGCACCAATCTGTAGCGGACACTGTTATTAAGTATGTTATAAGGAATTTTTTCAGCTCTTTTTGCACTAAAGTTTCTCTCTGATTTTTCTGTGATTTTTAGAAACATTTACAAGTGTGATTTTGCAGTAAATGTATTTTATACGCCTGTCCGCAGTAGAGGAGTTGATCTTGCCCCAAACGCAATGCCTCTCTATAGCGGACACTGTTATTAAATCAACTATGCAGAATTTTTAAACTTTCTTTATCCCAAAGTTTTCCTTGAATTTTTTCGTGATTTTTAGTTGTATTTTAAAGTGAAATTCTGCCGCATTAGTATTTTATACACCTGTCCGTAGTAGAGGAGTCGATCTTTAGCAGCCATTACTGGAATAGGCCCTATACAGCTTAACTCTAAAATGGCCACTGAAGATCAGCCCCTCTACAACGGACATGGGTATAAAATACTTGCGCGGCTAAATTTCACTTTAAAATATAACTGAAAATCACAGAAAAAATCGCTGAACAGTTTGGTGTAAAGTAAGTTGTAAAATTTTTCGTCCTTGCTTTAACAGAGGTGTCCGCTATAGAGAGGTGCTCTTTTTGGGAATAGGCCGTGTGTAGCAGTGCTTCCACTTTGCAGGGAAATTCCCTTAAATGAGGAAAATGGGGAAGAGGGAAAAGGGGAAATGGAGGATAAAGTGAATTTACCAATGTAGCTTTACTCTGCAGCACGGAGGGGAAAAAGGGGAAATGGAGGATAAAGTGAATTTACCAATGTAGCTTTACTCTGTAGCACGGAGGGGAAAAAGGGGAAATGGAGGATAAAGTGAATTTACCAATGTAGCTTTACTCTGTAGCACGGAGGGGAAAAAGGGGAAATGGAGGATAAAGTGAATTTACCAATGTAGCTTTACTCTGTAGCACGGAGGGGAAAAAGGGCAAGTCGATATTTTCAAACGGAGGGGGAAAAAAGGGAAAAAAGTGGAAGCGCTGGTGTGTAGTTGTTAATGAGTGGTTGGGGGTGTGTTTGGTGAAACGTCCTGGACTTTCTTAATGAATGGGAGAGGCCTGGAGAACTAAAGCGTAGCTAAATAGGTTTTCATGCAAGTTTCGCACTTGTCAAGTGTCAGTTACGGCCACTAGAAATATGAACGTCCCCCCACAACGCCATTTCCCAACTCTTCCCAGTAACTTTTCCCACTTCATCAACGCACTGGAGGCGTGGGGGGGTTAAGAGTTGCCACTATGCCGGAAATGACCAACCTTATAGCCATTAAGGAATCATTTTGAAGATTCTCAAGAAATCCCACTACGACCCAGTGCAGTACCTAAGTAAAGAATGGTACTGGGTCGTAGTGGGGTATTTTTCAACAAGTAAGATTGACCAGCCTATAGTCAATAAGGAATCATTTGATGATTCTTTAGCTTGATTCTAATATAACCCACTACGGCCCAGTGCGGTCTCTATGTATGGATGGTACTGGGTCGTAGTGGGGCATGTTCAAGGAGTAAGAGTGGACAGCCTGTAGTTAATAAAGAATAAAATGAAGATTCTTTAGAGTGATTCTTAAGAGACCCCACTACGGTCCAGTGCCGTCTCTATGTATGGATGGTACTGGGTCGTAGTGGGATCATGTTCATGGAGTAAGAAAGGACAATCTACAGTTAATTAAGAATAAAATGAAGATTCTTTGGGAGATTCTTGAGAGACCCCACTACGGCCTAGTGCGGTCCTAAACAGGAGTGGCACTGGGGCGTAGTGGGGTTGAGTTCTACGATGCCGAAATGACCAGCCTTATAGCCATTAAGGAATCGTTTAAAGATTCTTTGAGAGATTCTTGAGAGACTCCACTACGGCCCAGTGCTGTCCATAACAGGAGTAGCACTGGCCCGTAGTGGGGATTCATTCAACAAGTAAGATATGAAGAATCTGTACCCCATTAGGGAAAAGTATGAAGATTTTTTTAGAGACTCTAAAAAAAAACTCACGTGATAATACACTATGGCCCAGTGCAGTACCTAAGAGACAAGTTGCACTGCGTCGTAGTGGAGTTTCGTTTAACAAGTCGGATATAACACACCTATGTCAATATACTATAATCATTAAAAAATTCTTCATAAATTCTCCATCATGATTCTTAAAGGTATAACAAACAATACCCACTACGACCCAGTGCGGTCCCTTGCGGTTTCCATACATTACAATAAAAGTATAGCTAGGGAATACACTGGACCGTAGTGAAGTTTTGCTCAACAAGCCAAAATTAACCAGCTTATATCCGCTCATGAATTCATGTTATACCCCACTACAGACCAGTGCAACCTTTACGCAAGGACTGCACTGTACCGTAGTGGAATACCCAAGATTTTGCTGCCCGGATTTGGTTTAGTTTCAGCCCCCCGTAGCTCTGGTCTAGGGAAGGTGTCCTATCAGGAATCCCACCACGACCCAGTGCAATTCCTGCTTATGTACCGCACTGCACCGTAGTGGGGTTTCCCAAAAACTTCCCTCCCGGATTTGGCTTACTTCACAGCTGTCAAGGTTCCGGTGGAGGTACGGCTCCCACACATATACACTCACTACGACCCCAGTGCAACTCCTGCTCAGTGACGGTACTGTACCGTAGTGGGGTTCCCCAAAAACTCACTTCCCGGATTTGGCCTGGTTCTCACCCACCAGACCAGGAGATTCACTCACGTAAAATCTTCATACCGCACTACGATCCAGTGCAGTTCTTAAGGCTGGGTCATACTGCACCGTAGTGGGGTTTGCCAAAAACTCGCTTCCCCGGATTTCGCTTAGTTCTATACCTTCAGACCAGGAGACTAGCTCACATAAAAATTTTCATAGCCCACTACGACCCAGTGCAACTCCTACTTATACACCGCACTGGACCGTAGTGGTATACCCAAAAACTCGCTTCGCCGGATTTCGCTTAGTTCTATGCCTTCAGACCAGGAGACTAGCTCACATAAAAATTTTCATAGCCCACTACGACCCAGTGCAACTCCTACTTATACATCGCACTGGACCGTAGTGGTATACCCAAAAACTCGCTTCGCCGGATTTCGCTTAGTTCTATGCCTTCAGACCAGGAGACTAGCTCACATAAAAATTTTCATAGCCCACTACGACCCAGTGCAACTCCTACTTATACACCGCACTGGACCGTAGTGGTATACCCAAAAACTCGCTTCCCAGGATTTCGCTTAGTTCTATGCCTTCAGACCAGGAGACTAGCTCACATAAAAATTGTCATAGCCCACTACGACCCAGTGCAACTCCTACTTATACACCGCACTGCACCGTAGTGGTATACCCGAAAGCTGGCTTCCCGGATTTGGCTTGGTTCTCAGCCGCCATACAGAGCTCCGGTCAGAGGAGAGGGGGTAGGGCTCATGCTGCCATACGCACATTCCTACGTACATAAAGACAAGTTGATGAGTTTCACAGACTGTGTATATTTCAAACGGGGCACCTGGCAGAGTAATCACTGAAAACTTTCGGCCCGCGGAATAACCTAAAAGAAAAACACTGGGACCCCGCCATCTTTTTCCTCCAACCGAGCCGTTCACAAAGTCACCAACCGCAACAAAAACACATAAAAATTCTTTCATAAAGTTCCTCTCTTATGTTATGGGAAACTTCTTAACATCCTTCCTTAATGACTTTATAACTGAAATTAGTAAGTTAGTAACTTAGTAGACTGCCTGTCGCCACACTATTCATTAGCTATTCGAAACCACTGACTTGACTTCCTTCTCTAGACTACAACTAATTGCTAATGAACTTTTTGAAAGACTTACAAAAAAGGCTGACGTTAGTTGCTAATGACTTCTTATCTTACCAACTTCGACTAAAAACTTTTGAGTAGGAAAACTAATTTTGCAGTAGATAAGCGGATGTATTGCAGGACCTCTCTCCGCGCCATTTGCTTTTTTACTTCAACCGCAACCCGCATTTCAAAATGGTGGAAAAAATGGCGGGAAAAAACAAAACACAACACAACAACCCGGATCTTTAGGGGAGTTGATGTGTTATATATCCTTAATAATTAATTAACTCCAGAAGCTCTTTTGTGTCTCACATTTCACGCCTTAACAAGTGTTGAATGACTCACAAACAAACGAGGGGTTATTATTTACTAATTAACATTACAAAGCACTGTAAAATGGCACTGTAAAAGGCACCATCATTTTTAAGTTAGGTTCTATGTAAGTCTTACGTACAGTTTTCTCAAATCGTGTATTTTTCCAAAAAATCGAACAAATTTTAGTCGGTCTCGGGTTTGGTTGGGTCGTAGACCTAGCGGGAAGACAACATTCAATGTTAACAACTGTTACAACAATAGCTAATATTATTGATTTTACTTGTGGCGTGTAGTTGATTCCAAACTTTGCGAGACGGCTCACCGATGTTCGAACGTTTTTCAAGATGGCCGCTCGACTCTTTTTCTTCTGTTCGTCCGTCAATGGTTTCTCGAGAGCAGCGATTTCCTGTTTCCTGCGAGCGACCGTCGGGCAGTTCTCCGGGTTCATGAAACGCTTGGGAAACATTTTGGGGTGGACCTTCTCGGGGGAATATACTCAGCTAAACAAAAATAACCCAAATTACTGAATTATTAAAAAAAAACATTAAACGAGAATGTTTTACCTTTCAACAGTCGTTCGAACATCAGATAATTATTCATCGATTCGGCGGCCACTTTTGCCACTTCGTCGCTCGCAAACTCAACGAAGGCATAGCCTTTGCTCTGTCCCGTCTTTTAAACAAGAAAAATACATTATTCGTGACTAAACAATAATAAGCACTGAAAAGCGAACCTTCTTGCTGCGGGAGAGTTTCACGCGCGTCACGCGGCCAAACTGCGTGAAGTAGTCTCTGATGGATTGCTCGACGAAACCCTGAGGAATGTGACCGAGATAGACGACCCCTCGACGAGGCTGCTGCTGGCCTTTCTTCGTAACCTTCTTCTCGAACAAAACATAAACATTGAATATTTAAATGTTATGTAGTGAAAAAGACGTTAAGTTACAGAAAGGTTGATTAAAGATGTAGTTTTATTCTTTGCCGATGTTTATTAAATATACTATGTGTAATAATTCTTAAAACAAAAACATTACCTTTTTGCCTTGTTTCCCGAAAGATTTTTTCTTGATATTTGTAGCGGGAGGTGCCGGTGCTTTTTCAGCTTCTGTGTTTACTTTTTTGTCTGCCATTGTTATTTCTGTATTTTAATTATTTATAAGAGATACAATATCTAATTTAATGAAAACTTGTAGACTTCTGACAAAACGCAACGGGCCAAGTCCCTGTGACCCACGTGTTTAGAAAGATCAAGGAAACTCCTACTACGGGCAAAGACTTGAATGAAGCGAAGCCTCTTCTTACTAGGCTTATACTCTGAATTAATATATTTAGTAATATTTATAATTATTATACATTAGTTTCAATACATTAGTTATAAATTTTACATAAGAATTATATTTTTATACTGTATACGTTATGTATTAAATATCATGCAACATCAACTGATATATTTCAGCACACATCAAGTCTCAGAAAACTGAACACAACAAATTCAACACTAAAAACATCAATAAATTAAATCAGATTGTAATTAGATGGTGATGATCGTTAACTCAGATCACTGTTGAGTAGTATTACACCTAAAAACCAGAAAAATTAATTTTAATTAATAGTATTTTGTTCATTGGAAAAGTAGACCTTACAGTCGCTGTCGTCTTCACATTGTTGCTGGTTCAGTTTGTTCTGGACGAAGTCAGCCATCGACTGGTAAATAAAAGCATATTGTTCCTGTAATTAATAATAACAATAATAAGAATAATGATAACGATGAATTTTCATTGTCCCGTCATTCTGAAGACTTGCCATACTCCCCACCACGGAAGATTTTCAGAACGACGGGACGATGGGTCAAACCTTGTACAAAAAATATCACGAAATACGCAATAAAATAATAACAATAATATTTACTAAATAACTAATTAACTATGATAATTATAATAACAATGAATTCACATTGTCCCGTCATTCTGAGGACTTGCCCTATTCCCCACCACGGAAGATTTTCAGAATGACGGGACAATGGGTCGAAACCTTATACAAAAAATATCACGTAATACGCAATAAAATAATAAAAATAATATTAACAAACAAACTAACTAACTAATTATGATAACAATAATAACAATGAATTCACATTGTCCCGTCATTCTGAGGACTTGCCCTATTCCCCACCACGGAAGATTTTCAGAATGACGGGACGATGGGCCAAACCTTATACAAAAAATATCACGTAATACACAATAAAATAATAACAATAATATTCACTAACTATCTAACTAATTATGATAATAATGATAACAATGAATTCACATTGTCCCGTCATTCTGAGGACTTGCCCTATTCCCCACCACGGAAGATTTTCAGAATGACGGGACAATGGGTCAAACTTTATACAAAAAATATCACATAACATACAATGACATAATAATAATAATATATAACAGAGTTAAAGTGGATAGCATACGTCGTTTTGAACCATCATGGGTCTAAATGATCGCAGTTTGAGAACCGTTTCGAAGATATCAATCACTGGAGACATGCAGGCTTGCTGAGTTAATATATCGACGGATATGAATGTTCCAGTACGACCCACTCCAGCACTAAGTAGTAAATAACAGTTAGTAGTAGGAGTAGTAGTGAGTAGTAGTGAATAGTAATAGTAGTAGTAGTAGCAGCAGCAGCAGCAGCAGCACCAGTAGTAGTAACAGTAGCTGTAGTACTAGTAGTAGTATTGATAGTTAGCAGTTGTAGTTTTTTCAGCAGTATAAAGCAGTAGTAGTAGTAATAGTAGTACAAGTAATAACAGTAGTAGTAGTACTAGTACCAGTGTCAGTACCAGTAGCATTAAGTAGCCTTAAGTAGCATTAAATAGCAGTAGTAGTAGTAGCAGCAGCAGTAATAGTAACAGCAGCTGTAGTACTAGTAGTAGTATTGATAGTTAGTAGTTGTAGTTGTTTCAGCAGTATATAGTAGTAGTAGTAGTAGTACCAATACCACTAGTATTAAGTAGTATGAGTGTAGCAACATTTGGTGGTAGTAGTAGTAGTAGTAGTACCAGTGCCACTCCCAGTAGCATTAAGTAGCCTTAAGTAGTATCAAATAGTAGTAGCAGCAGTAATAGCAGTAGTAGTACTAGTAGTAGTACTAGTACCAGTGCCAGTACCAGTAGCATTAAGTAGCCTTAAGCAACATCAAATAGTAGTTGCAGTAGTAGTAGTAGTAGCAGCAGTAGTAGCATTAGTAGTAGTAGCAGTAGCAGTAGTAGTACCAGTGTCAGTACCAGTAGCATTAGGTAGCCTTACGTAGTATCAAAATAGTAGTAGCAGCAGTAGTAGCAGTAGTAGCAGCAGTAGTAGTAGTCGTAGTAGTAGTAGTACCAGTGTCAGTATTAGTAGCATTAAGTAGCCTTAAGTAGCATTAAATAGCAGTAGTAGCAGTAGTAGTAGGAGTAACTAACCTGCAGTGAACCAGTACATGTTTTCTATTGGCAACACTATTAATCTTCACTCTGACGTCCCGCACAAAATTCAGAAAACCAGAAGGATTTTCCGGACATCCGAAATCCGGCCACTCCAGATAATGGAATTGCCAAATAGTTCGAGTAGTTTGTCCCTATCAAACAATTTAATACATAAGTAGTAATAAATTCATAATTAGATTTTCCTTGTAATCTACAGGAATTTTAAACTGAATCCGGTATTTTTTGAACTTTTTAAATCTTCTATTATATTTTGAATTTCATTTTTATTTAATTCAGTTTTATTATCCATTATTCTCTTGATATTTTTCTCATAAATTTTTCTGTTCTATATTTTTAATTCATTCCGTAACTGGTACAATACAATTTTCTTTAATTAATGTTTAAATTAAATTTTAATTCATTAATATTTTACCAATAACTCTAGTGATTAATTTATTAATTAAACTATTAATTACAATTAACTTACATTCATAAATTTCAGTTCTCTGAGGATCCAGTCTTCGCAGTGAATTTCCGCAACATTTTCGATTTTCGCAAATCCGAATTTTTTGCAAGTTTTCGCTTCGGGCCAGTACATTGCACATTTGACCTAATCATCAATACACACAAAATCGATTTATTAACTTAATTTCAATCAATTCCAAGTGAAATTTTTCCCACTTTCAGTTTTCTCTTTGCCTATAAAGACGTCTCTGTTTTTCCCCTTTTTTCCCCTCCGCTGGAAAACATCAATTTCCCTTCCCCTCCTACACCGCAGTCTAGAATACGAAGCAGTGCTTTCAAATTTCCCTCTTCCCTTATTTTCCCTTTTTCCCTTTTTCCCTTTTTCCCCTTTTTTCCTTCCCACATGCCGTGGTGGAATACGCGAAGCTAATTTCCCTCTTCCCTGATTCCCCCCCCCTTTTCCTCTATTCTATTTTTCTCTTTCAAGGCCCCATTTTCCCCCCTTTTCAGGGAATTTCCCCTGTAAAGTAAAAGCACTGTTTCTACCTGTCCCCGTTCTTCCAGTGTTGTCAACATGATGATAATCGATACGTCTTGTTCCCAAATCATTCGCCAAAAATCGATTCTTGTATTCTCCATAGGTCCCTGTGCTGCGATATACTCCTCTTCATAATTAAAACCCTGTTGAATAGTAAAAAAAATAGTTAATAGTCACTAAAAAATAGTTAATTCAACTTATTACATCCACGTACGAAGCGTTGATATAATCAGAATACGGTATATCGCTAATCGAACTCAGCTTCACACGCGTATCGTCATCTGTAAGTAATCGATTTATAACTAAAATAATCGATATTTTAGTGAAATGTGATGATTACAAGGGACTACGTTAAAGTATCGATTCTTTGGTCGATTCTCCACTGCTTGTCCGATACGCATCGATTTACTATTCGTAGAAAATAGTTTCAGTTCTTGGTATTCGTTCTCCATTTCCTGGTTTCGCATTGCGGATAGTAGTGTTGTAATTTTTGGAATATTAATCAGTTTAATCGGACGCGATCTTCTAGCTGTTGTAGCTACTACAGCGGGAAGTAAGCTTCTAGCAGACTTCAATCTACGCCTTCAATTAAAAAAAAAATTGGTTTGAACTTACGACCTACTGATATAGTAGAGTAGTTCACCTGTTCGCGAATTTGGGTTTGAAGATTACAACAACAGCTACAACAATTACAACAACCAGGAGACAACTGACTGCTATCAGAGCTGCTGTTGCAGCGTCCAGACTTTCTGCAAAACAAATTTTGAAAATTCAAGTATTAATAGTTAATAATAGTTCATAACTAACCAGAAAATAGTGGAAACCATTCACCGATGGTTGTATTATCACCAGATCGAGTTACAATATCGATTCTGATTTTGTATAGATACGTAGGCGATGTCAGAATCGATACGTTCGTTTCATTGACTCGCATAAGTTCTCCGATATTCTTCCACACAACCTAAATTTTAACAGATTAAGTATTAATTATATTAAGTCCGGAAAACTTGGAAAAAGTATATGTTGTAGAACTTTTTACGCCAATTCCGAATATATATAGTGTCCCTATCTCAATTTTCTACCGTTTGGCCGCTAGAATTATTTAAAAGTTAGTTAAAAGGTACGTGACAGCGCTGGAAAGTAAGCGCACGATCTGACTGGCTTACACTGGTCACGTGATCAAAAGACCCAATCAAATAGTAGCAGACGATTACGTATTACTGTTTACTCCCTACAACATGCTACATGTTTGTTAGTATAAGGTGTATAGATCACGTGACCAGCGCGAACCAATACGACCGTGCGCTTATTTTCCAGCGCTGCCATGTGCTTTTTCAAACTTTTAACTAATTCTAGCGGCCAAACAGTAGAAAATTGAGATAGGGACACTATATATATTCGGAATCAGCGTAAAAAGTTCTATAACATATATTTTTTTCCAAGTTGTCCAGAATTTTGCCCTTTGAATAAGAGTCAATACTTGATCCCCGTAGTTCTCTCCCTGTTGTAGTTGAACTACAAACTCTTTGAAACAACTGTTATCTTCAAAATTCCAGGACACGATCAACTGAGTATCGTTTCTTTCGTATCGCAAATCTTTAATACTCGATTTCGGATCTATTCGACGATTAAAAATAATATTAGAAAACATAATGAATTAGTTTTAATTAATATAAAATTAATTACAAGAGTCTTTTGTCCTCATTTCAAAGTACTGAGTCTCAGTTCCGGATTTGATGGAAATATTGTAAGTAGTGCAACTATCGAGCTTCTCGATCGTAGCATTATCCCCGTTAACTGGAACGCGGATATCCTTATCCACAACTGAAATATCGAGGTTATCGCATATCCCGGAATAACTTTCATCATAGAGTTTAATATTAATCGAGTTATCTTCCAGATCTAACTGACGAACGCGAGTAAAATCTGCCAAAAATCATTTTAATTAAATTAAGTTAACTATTAATATTTGTAATGTTTATTACTTAATGGAGTCGACGTATTAATCCATTTAACCAATGGAGAGGTTTCCGGTTTTTCCGGTTTAACTTCCGGTTCATAAACCGGAAGTACTCCTATTCTATATGTTGTACAAGGACGTAGATGATCCAGATTGACTTCCAGGCTACCCAGTGACTTCTGGGCTTCCGGTGCTTCCGGAATGATGATTTCCCATCGACTGATTTGTAATGGGCAGATAGGCTTATTCCAGGTTAAAGTTAATCCTCTTGATGATCCAGATTTTAACTCCAGATTCTGCACGATTCCGTTATGACGATCCGGAAGTGTAGTGACTGAGTAGTTATGCACTTCCGGTGTTCCGGTTTGTTTACTTCCGGTGACCTCGTTAATGAGAATATCGTATTTGGTGCATGATTTTAGGCTGATTTTTGGACACGTTTCGTTGCTTATGACGAATTCTGCGGAATCTGCATCGAATTTCACGTCACTGCAATTTTGCGAAAGATTCGCGAAAACTTGAGAATTTGATTTCAGAGTGATGTTATAGCGCGGATTGCTGCTTCTGGTTCCACAAACCGGAAGCTTCCAGGTTAACCGGATGTAGTCGGAACCTTTTCCGGAAACTCGCAAGTTCTTGATACTTTCTGTGGAAATAAGAATGTATAATTGTTAATATTGTTTTGGTAGTACTACTAGTGGTGTTGGAAGAAGTAGGGGTACTGCTAGAAGGAAGTTATAGTAGTAGTAATAGTAGTGGTAGTGCTAGTAGTACAAGTAGTCGTGGCAATAGTAGAAGTAGCAGTGGTAGTGATGGTGGTAGTAGTGGTAGTAGTGGTAGTAGTAGTAGTGGTGGTGGTAGTAGTATTAGTGGTAGTGGCAGTAGTGGTAGTAGAGGTAGTAGGGATACTGCTAGAAAAACTTGTAGTAGTAGTAGTAGTGGCAATAGTAATAGTAGTACTATTGGGAGTAGTAGTGGTAGTGGCAGTAGTGGTACTAGAGGTAGTTGGGATAATGCTAGAAAACTTGTAGTAGTAGTAGTAGTAGTAGTAATGGCAATAGTAATAGTAGTAGTAGCAGCGGTAGTGATGGTGGTAGTAGTGGTTGTGGTAGAAATTGTGGTAGTAGAGGTAGTAGTGGTGGCAATAGTAGCACTAGCAATAGTAGCATTATAAGTGCTAATAGTATTAGTAGCAGTAGTAGTGGTAATAGTATCATTATTATTTTTTACATATCATGAATAATTATTACTAAATAAGAAATAATATTAATATACAAATTCTATCCTTACTCCAAATCAAAAGTTCGTTCGTCGACACTTCGCTCTGATTGCGGCCTTCGTATTCCGGAATAAAGTTAACCCAGTACCGCGGACACGTCAGATTTTCGTTCTTAACGGGGACAAGACACTGTCCATTTTCACAGGGATTCGGTAAAGTGTAATTCAACGATTTAGTACTTTTCGATGCGTCACGTAGTATCAAGTGAATTGCCGTAACATTGCATTGTGATGTTGTAGTAGTGAACTTGATAGTTATTGTAGTGTTGCTGTAGTCTATGCCCTCGTACGAGATACCTGTAAAATAATAATAATAGTAAATACTTAGAATATTAATTTTATATTTAATGAGCTTACCTTTTTCGCACAAGTTTTTTGTAGTAGTAGTTTCTAGAAAGTAGTTTGAAATAGTCAATAATCAACAAAAAATAGTTACTGTTATTATAAATATTAGTAAAATTAAATACTCATTATTGTAGCAGTTGTCGTTTCTACAGCCGTTTCATTCACAGCAGCTATCCCAGAAACTAAGAGTAGTTTCAAGCAAACTAGCACTGCTAAGTACATAGTAAATAGTTGTTCAGTTAGCAATTAGTAACTTAGCTTGTTCACTTTGTACGCCACACCTTTTTACTGAGTAAAACTTAACTGAATCTGGTTGTATGTGTCATATGTGTTATCACTTAAAGGAAGCGAGATAAGTTACATGTGGGGATTACACATAAAACCGCAATAGCCGGTTCCTTTGCAAAGTTCCTACAAGAAAATAAAAGATATTTAATTGAATATATAAATTTAATTTAGCTAAATTTGCTAAATTTTTGAAGAAGTACGCAAATGAGTTCATTTCTATAAGCAATATTCTACTTCTAGTAATATTGTTCAAGACTTGCATTAGTTTAATAGTGCGGGTAATAAATGAAGGAAGGGGTATACTGGGCCGTAGTGGGGTTGGTTATGTTCAAACCCCACTACAGCCCAGTGCGACCACTATGATGCGAACAATGTTTCGGATGGCTTTTTAGATAATGCAAGGATGAGGGTATTCTGGGCTATAGTGGGGTCTGAGCAAGTGCAACCCCACTACGGCCCAGTGCACATCTCGCTGTGGCAGCATAATTTCAAACCAAAGTACAGGGAATCTAAGGAGAGGCATGCACTGGGACGTAGTAGGGTTGCACTTGCTCAGACCCCACTACGACCCAGTGCACTTATACAAGAAAACTTGTAAGCTAGTATCAAATCAATATATCATATCACTAATGCAGTTGAGGAATTCGCACCATACTTTTTTGCTCAGTTTCTTGGCTTCATTTCTTTTCAGTACTCAAACCGCATTAATTAATCGATAGTCCAGCACATTAAATGTTGATAAAGAAAAAACACTAATACCCGAAAAACAGTCCAAGCTACAACAACTTTACAAGCTTGTGCGCAACTTAACAAGACTGCATAAAGCCAAGCACTTTTGGAAGTCAAGTTAGTAAGTTGTAGTTATAGCAATATGGCACTAGCAACATTTGAAGAACGTACTCTAGTCTTCCTAAGACTTGGTGGTGTGCTAATCTCTGCTAATAGTATACTACTTACTAAGTTTTTGGTTTTGTAGGTAGCGTCATGGAACAGCAGTATTGTTCCAGATCGAAAAGCGTGCTAGAGACTACTATTTCATCTACTGCTTACGCTCAACTATTTCAGCACGAAGAACTTTTGTCAATGTCTTTCTTCAATAGCTATGGTAACTAAGTTAATAAACATATAAATTCATATAATGAAAGTTAATTTTTGTAATACTAGGTTTTAGAAGCAGGATACGCTAATTGCAGCTACTACGGAATGAAGTTAGTAGCAGTTGAAGACGCTGCTAAAAACACCTTCATCAAAAACTTTCTAAAAGCTCAAACAGGTCAATTAGCTTAGCTTAAGATTTATACTAATAAATAGACTAGCTAATAATGCGATAGAAAGTAGTTGGTACTAACTATCAGCAATTGAAGGTAGTTTCACTTGCGCTTGGACTTCTGCTGTTCGCAAAGTTGCTGGTATCAATTCGTTCATCTGGAATACAACTGGAACCCGCAGTCAACGTCACTCTGAACGATTCCGTGTACTTCGACAACACTGGCGACTACCTCTACTACTGCGCTACAACACCTGAAGAAAAATGGCGATGGGATGATGCGCCCAAAACCAAATCCTGCCGTATACTTTGGGAGTTTACTGATTAAGAACCTTAGTAGTCAGTGTTGTAGGAGTAGAATGTTGTAGGAGTGGTGTAGTAGTCTTTCTAGTCACTATTACTGGGCAGTAGTGGGGTCTCAAAAGCTGCAAACCTACTACGTCCCAGTGCATACCTTTCCTTGGGTTCCCTACACTGTGGCTTGGAATTTGCAGCTAAAGAAACGAATTGCACTGGGCCGTAGTGGGCTCTGAAAAGCTACAACCCCACTACGGCCCAGTGCGTTCCTCTCCTTTGGTATCTTGGACTATCGTTTGAGATTTACAGCTAAAGCAAAGAGCGCACTGGGCCGTAGTGGGGTCTGACAAGTTGGAACCCCACTACGGCCCAGTGCAAGCCTCCACTCGAAACTAGAATTTGGCTTCATTTGACTCACAGTACACAAACCAATATATTTCTCGCAAAACTTGTTTCAGAATACACATAATTTAAGTTATATCGTATCATATAATTATATCAAAAATACAAATTCATATTTCGGTGATCTTTTCGCGACTGATTTTCTGCTAGAACTTCTAGTAGTTCCAGGAGTTTGTGTCCAATTCTGAAGCCATTGTCTTCCGTTGGTACGGCATTCCCTAGTATCAGAAAAAAAGAATAAAATAAGTTATAACATATTTACGAAAATAAAATACGCAGTATTTGCCCAGCGGAAAATTAAGGATGTCGGCTACATCCTGAACGATATCCGTAACATATCCTGAATATCCTGAACCACGTCCGATCGTGGATGAGTAACAAAAAATTGTGTTGAGAATTGTGAATCTTGATTATTGAGGGCACCATTAAATATCTTGAAAAGCGTTTTTTCAGGACGCTGCTCAGTACCCTGAACATGTATTATTCAGGTATTCCAGTGTCAGGGTCCTGAACACCCTGGAAGTGGACCAGTTTCACTGCACTGAAAGTCCTGATTGGCATTCTGAAAAATGTCCTTTTCAGGATATTTTCAGGATCCTCAAACTATCCTTAATTTTCTGCTGGGTAATCAACCATAAATAATAATTTAAATGTATTTCTAATACTAGAATTCATATAGATGAATAGATAATAGCTAATAGTAATAAATATAATTCAATTTCATCATTTCAAAAATGTAATATTAATAATACTTAGTAAATTTAGTAGGTTGTTGTAGCGTTGTTGCAGGTAGTGATCCTTGTTGCAGGATTCAGTTGGATAAGCTGTTGGTCTGCAGCATTCAACATTTAGGTCTTCCAGTTCAACTTCTTCAGGAAGTGGAAGAATCTTGAAGATTTTCAGCAGCACGAAGAGACAAGAAGTGAATGCTAGTCCCCACAAGACCAGCACCACGGTGCCGACTAGCTGGTGAACGAATAGCTAGAATAATAGACATAATAACGAAATGATAATAATAATAATAATAATAATAATAGTAATAATACTACTGCTACTGCTACTACTAGTACTTCTACTGCGACTGGTGGTAGTGCCATTTGTGCTACTACTCTGGCTACTACTGCTACTACTAGTACTGCCACTTCGATTAGTAGTAGTGCCATTTGTGCTACTACTCTGGCTACTACTGCTACTACTAGTACTGCTACTTCGATTAGTAGTAGTGCCATTAGTGTTACTGCTCTGGCTACTACTGCTACTACTAGTACTGCTACTTCGATTAGTAGTAGTGCCATTAGTGTTACTGCTCTGGCTACTACTGCAACTACTAGTATTGCTACCGCTTAAACTACTGCTTCTACTGTTACCGCTATTACAATTACCACTACTACTGCCACTATTATGCCACTAATGCTGCTACTGTTAGTGTTACTACTAATCCTACTTCTAGTATTTCTACTAGTGCTACTACTACTACTACTATAGCTACCACTACTACTGCTAATGCTACTACTATTACTACAAATATTACTCCTACAGCTACCACTACTACTGCTTATGCTATTATTACTACTACTACTACTACAGCTACCACTGCTACTGCTAATGCTACTACTATTACTACTAATATTACTCCTACAGCTACCACTACTACTACTACCACTACTACTACCACTACTACTACTACTGCTATAGATACTTACAACAGCGGAGTGTGGGTCACCTTTGGCGTAAGGACTGTTATCCATGAGAGTCGGTACCACCATCAAACCAACAAATCCTCCACCGAAGTGGACAGGAAAAGCATCCAGCACGTCGTCAACTGCTTTCAAAAAGTAGTAATTTTAATCAGTAAGTTAGTTCATTAATTAGTTTAGTTAATCAGTAATTAAGTTCACTATTAGTACTTGTTATATCAGTTAGTATTCATCAGTTTTATTAGTATGTCATTACTAGTGTAGATAGGACCTAAGCCGTCGAATTCGTGGACACTATGGAAAGTTTTCTTTTGGTACGTATAATCTGTCCACCTACTCGACAGATTTTCATTCAGCAAATCTATTATGCCACTACTTTGTTATAATTACTACTGTTATTTGTGTACTTTGAAAACTGTCGAATAGATGGACAGCATGCAAAGTTCCTGTTCATACCCAGTATCTGTCCACTTATTCGACAGTTTACCTTTCAGTAAGTTCATTATGCCTTTACTTCAGTATTATCAATTCTACTTTTTGTGTAGTATGAAAACTGTCGAATAAGTGGACAGCATGCAAAATTTCCATTCATATCTAGGAACTGTCCACCTATTCGACAGATTGCGCAGCATAGCATATTACTACACTTAGTAATAAAAAATTGCTGATTACCGCTACTACTACTACTAATCGCTACTTCTACTATTAATACTACTACTAATTAAACAAGTTATATACCATTTGGTAGCAAAACTATTCCACTACTTACTAATGGTAACTACTTATACCTTTGGAATTGCGTAGAAAGATTTTTAAGGCGTAGAATGTTAGGCTTCCGATGATACCGACAACGAAAGCAGCCCACGATTGCATTGCGTAGCTACCAGCACACGCTGAAACCTAGTTAGACAGAAGGTAGTAGTAGCAGTAGTATAGTAGTAGTAGTAGTGGCAGTAGTAGTAATTTGAACAATAGCTGTAACAATAACTGTAGTTGAAGTAGTTCTATCGGTAGAAGCAGTAGTAGCAATGGTGGTAGTAGTAAGGTAGTAGTCGTAATATTAACAGTAGCTGTTATCATATCAGTAGTTTAAGTAGTTCTATTTGTAGTAGTAGTAGTAGTAATAATAATAGTAGCACGACTACTGCTGCCTTTACTATTTTACTATTAGTACTTTTAGCACTGTGACTACTAAGAGCAATAATGTTAATGCTAACAGTGCTATTACTAATAGTGCTACTACTCCTGCTAATACCATTGCTACTACTATCAAAGCTAATACTACCAACACAAATACTATTATTGCTACTATAATATACAAGCAATGGCAATGTTACTATTAGCACTAGCAATAAGAATACTGTTATCGATAAACTACTACTACTACTACTACTACTACTTGTACTGCTACTAAAGTAGTAAGTAAATGCTTACCATTCCAGCAATAGATCCATTTAGCATAGTGATGTAGCTCCACTGGCAGTTGTCGAATGGCAAAAATCTAGCAAGCATGAATGCAGTAACAGCACCACTGGATCCTGCTAGCAGAGTGTTGATACTACTCACTACTACAGCAGGACCATCGCCTTGGTTAGCTACCATCAGCTGAGTGCTCATGTTGTAGCCGAGGAAGCCTAGTAGCAGGAAGAAGCCGCCAGTGCCTGTGACCTATTAGTAAAGCAGCAATTATGGTTTTAGTAGTAGCAGTAGCAAATATAGTAGCAGTGGTAGAGTTAGCAGTAATAAAGGTGGTAGTAGAAGTAACAAAAGCAGAGTACAGTAAATCAGTAAGCAGTAATAGTAAGAGCAGTAATAATTGTGTAATGGAAGTAGTAGCAGTAGTAGTAGTAGAAGTAGCAATAGTAGTGATAGTAGTAGTATTAATAGTGGCAGAAGTAGTAGCAATAGCAGAGTTAGTAGTAGTACTACTAGCGGTAGTAGCACTACTAGTGGTAGTAGTATTAATATAGTAGCAGTAGTAGAGTTAGTACTACTACTACTAGTAGTATCATTGGTAGTAGAAGTATTGGCAGTAGTACTAGTAGTAGTAGTAATATTAGCACATACCGTAATGGAATGGGGCGTCATATCATTCTGGGACCTTCCTGAACCATCGGGACCGGAGAATCGTCCCTTCCTCGGTCCGACCAAGAGACTCGCCACCAACGCTCCAATTCCGCCGAGTGTGTGGACAACTCCACTTCCTCCACTGTCCACGAAGCCGATTGTCCTCAACCAGCCGTCCTCGTACCACACCCAGCGACAAGCAATCGGGTACATCACTCCTAAATTTCATGGATTATATATATGCTATATTCAAACTCAGTGTTTCCACTTTGTAGGGAATTCCCTGAAAAAGGAGAAAATTGGTCTGAAAAGGGGAAATTAGGGAAGAGGGGAAAGGGAAAATTTAGAAGGACAGTCTTGTATTCTAGTACGGAGGGGATAAGGGAAAGCTAAGGGAAGAGGGAAAAGGGAAATTCTAGAAGGACAGCCTTGTATTCTAGTACGGAGGGGAAAAGAGGGAAAATAAGGGAAGAGGGAAAACGGAAATTCCAGAAGTACAACCTTGTATTCTAGCAAACCGAGGGAAAGGGGGAGAATAAGGGAAGAAGGGGGAAGGGGAAATTGACGTGGAAACACTGTTCAAACAGATTATAAGATTTAACAAGTTTTTAATTCTTTATGAATTAACGAGTTCTAATTGAATTAATTCTAACTACAATAAATATTTAAATAACTGTACAAATTTACTAGTAAATTTTTAATATTTAAACTTGAATGAATTATTTTATATTAATAGTGAATTATAATAATAATATTTATTAATTTTATAATTGAATAATTATATATCGATTTAGTATCAACCGCTTTCAGACGTATCTGGTTCAAATTGGTTTCCCGCCACTTTTGACCTAGTTTCAAACCAGTCTCTACTAAAACTAATTTTGAACTAACGACTTACCTGTTAGCAAAATGCTAGCAATGACGAAAGCTGGGATAGTGGATCGTTCGGCAATAGCTCCGCTAATAATGGTCGAAGCAGTGTTAGCAAAAATTAGCTGAAAGAACCAATAGGAGAGTTTTTCTTGAGGAACACCAATCAGAGCGAATCCTGTCCATCCAATGAAATCGTTCCCTTCGCCGTAAGCAAAAGCGTAGCCGAATAGCCAGTAAACTATCGCACCAATAACTACAAGAAAATAATTTAAAAATAGTTAATAACTATCTATAATAATGTCCTGAACCGTGACCGTCAAGTGAACCGGTTCAAAAACGGTTCAAGTTCGTTTCAGGGGTTCAGCTTTGCTAGAGCACTCTCACGGTTCAGCGGTTCGTTTTGGTTCAACTGAAGATGAGCCGTTCTAACAAAACGGTTCAAACCGTTCATCACGGATTATAATATAATATAATTTGGTGATACTTACACGAATCCAAAGTAGTTTCTATCAGAACATGTGTCACGTTCTTAGTTCGAACTATTCCGGCTTCAACCAATGAAAATCCAGCTTGCATTGCTAATAAAACATGAACCGGTTAATTATTATATTATAATAATAACATTCTGCTTAAATCAGAGTTGGGCAGATCACGGTTCACGGTTCAAGTTCTGGTTCATCAATAAGAGTGTACGGTTCGATACTAGCGTTCAATTGATTAAGGCTGAACCGATTCATTGTACAGGCTCACAAACCAATGAACCGTGCAACTAGACGGTTCAAACCTACCCATCTCTTGAATTTAAAACTAAGGTTTAAACTTAAGAAAATTTTATACCAAAAGTCAAAATGGCGGCCACAACGAAGAAGAAATCGTCCAGATTCGTCTGCGATGTCTTCAGCAACAATCGTAGTTCTTCAACTTCACTTTTATTCATTTTCGCAAATTATTGCAACATTCGGACCTTTCTGCTAGAACAGTTTGTACAAGACTAACCCAAATTTGCAAAAAAGTGGGTTAACTTTGTTTTATTCTAGGTTAAGCGACTTATTCCTGGAATAACTTGCAGTGTTTTCACTTTCAATTTTCCCATTTTCTCCTCTTCCCTTATTTTCCCCTTTTTCTCCTTCGCGCTAGAATCCAGACTGTACTTCTGGATTTTTCCTTTTTCCCTCTTCAGACCCTATTTCTTCTTTTTTACAGGGAATTTCCCTGCAAAGTGGAAACACTGATAGCTTGTCAACTGTCCCAGAATCAGTCAACCAAGAAACACACTTTCAATGTCTTTGTATTTCAGTATCAATATACAATCAATTAAAAAGTTATTAAAATGCAAATTATCGTCAATTGATGAATTACAATTATTAATACAGTCAGCAGTCTATTCAAATGTATTCAAGATGGCTGTAAGTTTCTTTCTCCGGTTTGTTGCGGTGAACCAAATGAAGATCCTCGCCCCACGATTCTGCTGGATACCCGACTTCTGCAAATCCTTCAAAGTCCAGACCTTTTTCTTCCACTTCCTCAGAGACTCGGAGGATTCCAGTAACTTTGAAGAACAGGAAAAGTAACGAAGAAAAAGCAGCAGACCAAGCAATCAACACTAAAGTCCCGAGCGTTTGATTACCCAGCCACTAGAACAGTCCAAATTAATTACAATTAGAGCTGAACATTAGTATTAAGTGAATGAAATTACGTTTGCTGATGCGGAATCACCATTAATTAAAAGTCCGTTATAACTTAAGAGTGGAGTCATAAGCATTCCAGTGAATCCACCACCGAAATGAACAGGAAAAGCGTCCAGCACGTCATCAACTAGGAAAATCAAGCCAAATTTTAGTCAAAATTGACTCAACTATACACCAAAATGTAGCGAAATGAATGCTGATTCTAAATATATATAGTTTGCTATATCGATACTGAATGGTTTATTTTTTAAATCAATTTAAAGTTATGGCACAATCTGGCAATGTTGCAATTTTGAATGTTAAAAACTGAGCCATTTAGAACAAGTTATATATCAAAATGTAGGGGAAATTATGCTGACTCTAAATATATATAGTTTACTGTATGAATACTGAGCGGTTGTTTTTTAATTTCAATTTAAAGTTATAAGATATCTGACAATGTTGCAAACTTAACTGTAAACTAGACTTAGCTGTTAAACCTTATAAATTCATGTTTCGCTTAAAATTTAGTAGTAATCGAGTTAACTGAATATAGATTAATGCAATTTAATGTTGGATTTACTTTGTAATTTGTGTATAACTGCACGCAAGACGAAAAAGACGAATCCAGCAACGATTCCCGTGATGTAGGCGCCCCATAATGGCATCTCGTTGCAGCCAGCGCAAGAAGCGACCTAAAACAAGAAAAATTTTTAATGTGTATACTTATACTAAACATATACGTATAAATGTATATTGCAGGGTATTGCGTCAAAGCAAAATTGAATTTAAGCAGTCTAAAAATGAAACTTAAAAATGCGTGCACCGGATCGTAGTGGGGTTTGACAAACCATGCACTGGATCGAAGTGGGATTTCGAAATTGTACCAAACCAACTTACCATGCCAGCGATGGCTCCGTTGAGCATCATGAGGAAGCTGTACTGATACTTTCCGGCAGGAGTGAGTTTACCCAGGACAACGGCCGTGATGGCGCCACTAGCACCGCAGAGAAAAGTGTTGATGGCGCTGAGGGCCACGGTGGGTCCGTCACCTTCCTCCGACAGGCGTAGTTGTGAAGACATGTTGTAGCCGATGATGCCCAAGATCAACATTAAACCTCCAACAGCAGTCAACTACAATAGGAAAGTAGTACAAACGATAATGTGACTACTGTAGTTAGTAAAATTAGCACTACTACAGCTACTACAACAGTTACAACAAATGCAGTAACTACAACTAGAACACTACCTTAAAATGCAGTCAGAGCTAGAAATACACTTACAACAACTGCTGCAAATCAACTACATCCTACAACAATAACTACTACAACCTATATAAACTGTACCAAAAACTATACTATCGTTACTAAAACTACAACAACTGCTGCAAAACAGCTACATCCTACAACAACAACTGCTACTGCATTAACAGCTACTACCACACTTCTAAAACTGTACCAACAACTACAACTACTACCACGCCTAAAGCTACAACTACAAGACCAACTCACACTACAGCTATAGAACTACACCTTCGACAGCTACCTACTACCACTACAACAGCACAGCACTTACGCTCATCGAGTGTCCAGGCATGTGACTCAGTGTTCCCTTAGAGTTGAACCTTCCAACACGGGGCCCGATGAAGAGGCTGCCGACCAAGGCGCACACACCTCCCATCATGTGGACAACACCGCTACCACCGAAGTCGACGACACCAATCCTCTTCAGCCAGCCGTTGTGGTACCACACCCAGCGACAAGCAATCGGGTACATCACACCTAAACATTTAATCAATGAAAAGGACTTGTTCCAAAAATTTTACTCTACAACGGACAGGCGTATAAAATGTATTCATTAAAAAATTCCTATTGAAAATATATCTAAAATTCGCAGAAAAAATCGAGAAACATTTTGACGCCAATAAAGTCTTCAAAATGTCAACAGCTGATTTGGTAAAGGTGTCCGCTATAGAGAGGTACGCATTTGGAATGAGCCCTATAAGCCTACTGAAGATCAACCCCTCTATTACGGACAGATGTATAAAACAAAATTATCAAAAGATCTGAATCAAAATTCTTTCAAAAATCTCACAAAAATTCGACAAACACTTTGACATAAAGCAAGTTGCAAAATTAAGTGACGGTAGGTTTAATAACAGCGTCCGCTATAGAGAGGTTCCCGTAACTGGAATATGCCGTACTACCCGACTGAAAATTCTCATAGAGTGTGTAGAATTTGGAACAGAGACTCAGTGAGATCTCAGTGAGAAACTCCGAAAAGTTGTGAGATCTCACTGAGTCTCTGTTCCAAATTCTACACACTCTATGAGAATTTTCAGTCGGGTACTTACCAGTAAACAAGAAGCTGAAGATGATGAAGGCCTCGATCCTGAGTCTCTCGGCCACAGCACCGCTGGTGATGGTCGACGCAGTGTTGGCGAAGATCATCTGGTAGAACCAGAAGGAGTACTTCTTCGGAGACACTCCAGACAAGGCGAAATTCGTCCAGCCGATGAAGTCGTTACCCTCGCCGTAACTGAACGCGTAGCCGAAGAGCCAGTATACCGAAGTACCGATAACTGTAATTGATTTGAAATATAGTGGAATAATTTAATCATAGTTCATTATACAAAATTAGGCTATCGTAATGGGCAATCGTGTAAACCTAGTATAATTAATGTTAAAATATATCCTAGTATTCAAGCTAGAAAATTTTTTAAAATTATTTTTCAACTGCGATTTGCTGGAGTTCGTATAGAGCGAGTTAAGAAAGCATGCATTGCACCGTAATGGGTTGGAGAAGGCATGCACTAGGCCGTAGTGGGGTTAGAGAAGGCATGCACTAGGCCGTAGAGGGGTTAGAGAAAGGCATGCACTACGCCGTAGTGGGGTTAGAGAAGGCATGCACTAGGCCGTAGTGGGGTTTAGAGAAGGCATGCACTAGACCGTAGTGGCATGCAAGTATAGACTACGTAGGTTCTAAATAATTTAATCTAATACAAATTAAGCTTAAATTTTACTTACATGCATCGAGTGTGCTCTCCATAAGAACGTGAACCACAGTCTTGGAACGGACCAGTCCAGCTTCCATCAACACGAAACCTATTTGCATTCCTATAAAACATAATATCATTAACATTAACTATAGTGTCTGATAATTAGTTACTTTACCAAAAACCAAAATGCCACCAAGGATGATAAAGAAATCGTTCAGATTCTGGTGAGTGTAGGCGATCACCGACTGCAGATCTTCAACAGTAACGTTCTCCATCTTCATTCAACGATTGAACAAACGCCAAAATTAACTCAAAACCGAATCAAATTAACCTTTTCCACTTAAAACAAAAAAAGTTCAAATACAGTCGATAAAATGTTCAGGACACAAAACACGACCGAAACCACGGCGACGAGTCCAACGCTGAATGGCAGCAAGACACACAACCATCACAAGATTGACTTTCTTACACATAAAATTTAAATGACGAGTTGATTGAAGTTAAAATTTCAGTTGGTTAACCAGTGCTGGACAAGAACATCTTTCGTGTCTGCAAATCTGGAAGTGGACTAAACCATTACTTATTAGAAGCCTGGCTTTTATAGAGCGAGTTGGATTAGGGACTTCTGGGAAAAACGCTTAAAAATATAGAAATCCTGGAAATTTTTAACTGAGAATCGAGTATAAGGAGCTTAGAACATTGGAGAAAGATTTGGTAGAGTGATAACAGGTAATAACAAGTAATAACATGCAGATAACACGATGATAACAAAGTACTCTTTGTTCGCTGGTTTCTTGGATTGCTAGAGGACTTTTGGAAAAAATGCTAAAAAATATAGAAATCCTTGACATTTTTTATCGAAAATTGAGTAGAAGGAACTTAGAACATTGGAGAAGGACTTGGTAGAGTGATAACAAGTGATAACATGCTGATAACACGATGATAACAGAGTACTCTTTGTTCCCTGGTTTCTTGGATTGCTAGAGGACTTTTGGAAAAAATGCTAAAAAATATAGAAATCCTTGAAATTTTTTATCGAAAATTGAGTACAAGAAACTTAGAACGTTGGAGAAGGACTTGGTAGAGTGATAACAAGTGATAACATGCTGATAACACGATGATAACAGAGTACTCTTTGTTCACTGGTTTCGTGGACTGTTGAAAGACTTCTGGGGAAAACGCTTAAAAATATAGAAATCCTGGAAATGTTTAACTGAGAATCGAGTACAAAGAACTTAGAACATTAGAAAAGGGTGTGGTAGAGTGATAGCAGGTGATAACAAACGATAACATGCTGATAACACGATGATAACAGAGTACTCTTTGTTCACTGATTTTGTAGATTGCTGATAGACTTCTGGGAAAAACGCTTAAAAATATAGAAATCCTGGAAATATTTAATTGAGAATTGAGTATAAGGAGCGTAGAACATTGCAGAAGGGTGTGGTAGAGTGATAACAGGTGATAACAAGTGATAACATGCTGATAACACGATGATAACATTATGGTCTTTGTTCATTGATTTCTAGGATTGCTTAAGGACTTCTGGAAAAAACGCTAAAAAATATAGAAATCCTTGAAATTATTTGTGGAAAATGGAGTACAAGGAACTTAGAACATTGGAGAAGGATTTGGTAGAATGATAACAGGTGATAACAAACGATAACATACTGATAACACGATGATAACATTTCCCCTCAAGCTAGTTAACCAGAATTTTGCATGTTACCTGGAAATGCTACTGAAAAAACTTTGTTCAAATTAATCCTACTTCACTTTAGCATGAAAAATATTCCAAATAACTTTATAATCCATAAATTCTCCTTAAGTTCTATTTTTAGTACATATTTCAAAACAAGGGGTCCGAAACTTCCTATAATCTTCCTACACTTAGGTCATGTTATCACTGTTATCGACGCGTTATCTCTATGTTATCTCCGTGTTATCACACGTTATCAAATAATCTTCGTACACTTTTTCTAGGAGTCTTGGACCCCTTGTTTCAAAATTAAAATTAGTTTTATACTCATTTGACAAAACAAATATGGGCTTTATTTAAATTTTACATTTTTAATTAATTAATTTACATTTTATATTCCATCAAACGGGGTGAGATCGGCCATTTTTTCGTTAACTACTCGAATACAGTGTTGCCAAATATTTTTTAAAATAATGCACTTTGAGAAGAAAGTATTTTTGCTATAGATTCATATAAAAGTTGACCGAAATGGAACAATTATGTTTTAATTACAAATTTTTGAAATTTGCTTCTCCAATCTGACTGAGTAGGGCGAGTTCGGTACCTTCGTTTCAGTGTTTCCACTTTGCAAGGAAATTTTCTGTAGAAAGGGGAAAACGGGGCCTGAAAAGGGAAACATAAGGAAACAGGGAAAAGGGAAAGTCTGTAAGTACGCTCTGTATCCTAGTATTTTGGGGAAAAAGGGGGAAATAAGGGAAGAGGGGAAAAGGGAAGGACTGAAAGTGGCAACACTGCTTCGTTTTCTCATATGTTAATCGTGTTGATGCTGGATTAGGCTTAATGGAAACTAAATTGGCAAAAGCGCGCTCAACAAAAAGTGAAATTATAAATCTATAGCATTTTCTAAATTATTTCTTTTAAAGGTTTTGACGATAACGTACTGTAGTCCCAGGAAAGTAAGGTGGTTTTAGTTTAACAATAGCAGGGTATTCTCCACACTTGAAAATTCGCCTGAGCTGAACTCGGGCTCCTATAATTATTCTAATTTCAATTTTTACCATCTAGTGGTCATTTCCTAAAGAACTTGTGATGCAGAATATGGTTTCACAGTTCAATAGAGAAAATATTCAGTAGTTTTGCATAAAATATCAAAAATTGGGGTGCCGAACTCATTGCCAGTGCCAATCTCGCCCCATTTGACGGTATTACAATAAAGGATAATAGATGATAAAAATTGTACTTAATAAATAAGTAATATAAAATAATAGTTGTAATGCCAAAGATTAATAACAATAAATAGTTATAGATATCAATAAAAAAACAATATTTAAAATCATTGGATATAGATTTTATGATAAAGTAAAAAATTTAAGTAAAAAATTACTTATTTAGTTTAATTTCTTTTCCCTAGATGGCGCTGCTATTCATAATGGATTTTATGGCGAAGTAAAATATATGTAATAGACTACTTAGTTTTACTTTCTACCACTAGATGGTGTTGCTATAGTTCGCCCATTGACATTTCAGACGAACTTCATTTTCCAAGTGTCAAACTGAGGCAAAATCAGTTTGACTTACTTTTTAATTAAAATATTCAATAAAATTAAGACGTCATTCATCAAGAACGTCAATGGAACTCATAAAAAATCCTAAAGTAAGTATTCGTTGTGTCGTTGAGAAGTCCCCGCACTTCGTACTTTCGTTATCGAGGAACTCGTGCCCCTGGATGAAGGGGAGGTTTCTGTCTGTTAAAAAACCTACTTTTAGCAAATTATTTGTTGTAATATGAGATTTGTACAACATCAGTTAACTGTATCAAGCAATGTGTTTGTAAAAATTCCCTGTTGCATTATCGTTTTTTTTGATAACGATAACTTGCCTTCTCGTTTCGTTTATTTACGTTTTGTATTGTCGACCGAAATATCGTTACCAAATTTAGATATTAACATTTTACATTGAAACAGTTATTCTAAGACATGAAACAAACTTTAATTTAAGCTCGGAAAGTTAAAATGTTAACGCTATCGTTTAGCGAACTCTCCCGAACGAGTAAATTTCTAACAGAGACAGTTTAGTACCGTAACTACATTAATTATAATTTAAAATCATTAATTAAAATGACTTTTTGGAAAAATAAAACGTGATATATTTTTAACATAATTGAGAGATTTTATTCGTTAATAATTCATATAATGATACTGTTAACCGATGACAACACTCGTCAGCAAGGAAGGGTCCCCGTTATCGTGTTTCCTATAGTTACAACAGTATTGATTTTCCAGTGAATAACAAACTCTTGATAAGTTTCCTGAGGGCCGAAATGTTGTAAATCCCTCAATGCGATCAGCTTATTGCGTTTCCCCATTAAAGGAAAAGAAAAAAAGATCCTTCGAGAGAGTGCAGGTTGTGTTATCAACGGTTAACAATGTGTTGTCATCTATTCGTTTGACGTCTGTGGACGAGTTTCCCTTTTTTTTCCCCTTTGATTGTAATTATCAAGTATCCTTTTCCCCTCCATCTAGGATACCAAGCTACGATTCCCCGTTTTTTTTCAACTGTTTTTCCTTTTTGAGACCCAGTTTTCCCCTTTTCAGGGAATTTCCCTGCAAAGTGGAAGCACTATAGAGGACAAGATTTTCCCATTTTCCCCTTCCCTTGTGGTTATCAAGTATCCTTTTCCTCTCCGTCTTGGATATGAAACTATAATTTCCCTTTTTTCACTTATTTTTCCTTTTTGAGACCCAGTTTTCCCCTTTTCAGGGAATTTCCCTGCAAAGTGGAAGCAGTATAGAAGGCAAGATTTTCCCATTTTTCCCTTCCCTTGTAATTATCAAGTATACTTCTGCCCGCATCTAGGATATCAAGCTATGATTCCCGTATTCCCCCCTTATTTTTCCTTTTTTTGAGACCCAGTTTTCCCTTTTTAAGGGAATTTCCCTGCCAAGTGGAAGCACTAAAGAGGGCACGATTTTCCTTTTTTCCCTTCTCTTGTAAATATCAAGTATCCTTTTCCCCGCCATCCAGGATATCGAGCTAATAATTCCTCGTTTCCCCCCTTATTTTTCCTTTTTTTGAGACCCAGTTTTCCCTTTTTAAGGGAATTTCCCTGCGAAGTGGACTGTTCGACGTGTAAGGGGTGAGCTTATATGCAGCTCATGCGCGTCGGCCATTTTGGAGAGTAGTGTACAGCACTACTCACTTGTGCCATTTGGTTCATTGATCGGTGGTAGTTCCTTATAAAAAGTGGTGTATTCGTGTGGTTTCTCCAGGTCGTAGCATGAGTTGTTTCTCCTATTTGCAGTCGGAATCCGTAGGGAAATCTTCAGAAATCTATGCAGTCATGGTAAGTCTTAGGAACCACGCGACAATAGGCTCAGCTACGAGATAGATTTGATTGGATCGTTCGTCGTATGCTAAGCCGTTGTCCCGTTATTCCAAAGATTAGCCCATCTGTCCAAGTGCTAGTATGACGGGACCATAGGGGAGGACGACCCATATAGGTAGACCAATCTTAGAAATCACGGGACAATGGTTCAGCATATGAATCATGTTCTTCATATGCAAAGCCGTTGTCCCGTGATTCGAAAGATTAGCCTATCTCTCCGAGTACTAGAATGACGGGACTATTGCGAAGCACTTCACAGACAGAAAAGTTAATCTAAGGAATCCCGGGACAATAGATTATCCTATTGCGTGTCACTCGAATACTAAGCCATTGTCCCGTGATTCGAAACATTAGCCTATCTGTCTGAGTACTAGAATGACGGGACCATTGTGAAGCATAACTCGGACAGACTGGCTAATCTTAGGAATCACGGGACAATGGGTTGCATTCAGTAGCAATTAAATACTTTGCCATTGTCCCGTGATTCCTAAGACTAACCTATCTATCCAAGGCCTTGAATAACGGGACCATGGTCAAGTACGGCAGGGATATGTCGCGCAGCTTCAGTTTCGACAGCGCGTGTCGCGGCGTTTTGTCGCGCGTCGAAAAGCAGTGGGCCAGGTTGACGTTCGACGAAACGCTGGAAGAGTGCGTCTCCATCGACGGCGACAACGCAAGTCAGTTGACGCTCGCAAGAAGCCCCTCAGCGTATCGCCGGTTAAAAACCTGGTTGAAATCCGGCAAACAAGTGGAGAATCAGTCGCGACAAGAAGAGAATATCTGTCTTAAGGTTCTTATGACTCGTTCCATAGAGGGCACTTTTTTACCTTTTTCCCCTTTTTCCCCTTCCCTTGAGAATATCTCATTTCCCTTTTTCCCCTCAGCGCTAGAATGTAAAGATACTATTTCCCTCTTCCATTATTTTCCCCTTTTTTCCATCCGTGTTAGAAAACAGAGCAATATTTCTTGATTTCCCTTTTCCTTTTTTCCCCTTTGTGACCTCTATTTTCCCTTTCCCAGGGAATTTCCCTGCAAACTGTTACAGCTCCCTAGCGACAAATTTTAGAACTATTTTTCTAGAAAGTTTGCAGTAATTTTTTTGAAAGTTTCACTTCTATTTTGTGAATGAATTGAAATGTAAAGTTTATTTGTACTTATTAATTATGGAATTAATGAAGTTATTTTTGAATAGTATTTCGTATTAATGATTAACGTTTTGTTAAAAATTCAAATGTTTCTGCAGATTGAAAATGTTCGAATGCTCGATCGCTACAACAACAGGAAGCCATCGATGGGAACGCTGTACTTGACCACTACGCATTTGATCTTCGTAGATCCTGATGCCAAAAAAGAAACCTGGGTAATAAATAAAAAATCAGACAATGTTCACTTGAAAACAGTATATTGGTATGTTAACAAAAGTTTATAGTTACATTGATATTGCAATTTGCGTTTTTTTAGATTCTTCTGATGCACATAGCGGCAGTGCAGAAGCTACCGCTGTCGACTGTAGGCGCCCCTTTGTACGTTCGCTGCAAAACATTTCTCGCCGTAACATTCGTTTTGCCCAAAGAACGCGACTGCCATGATCTCTTCACCAGTTTGATGCAAATGGCTCAGCCGAGTACTTTCGTTTTTTGTTTTTGTTGTTCATGTTTTTGCTAAACGTTTTTCTTTTGCTAATCGTTCAAGTTCACCTCGAAGATCTGTACTGCTTTCATTACACGTCGAATCTGGACGAGATTTCCCCCACTGCCGGCTGGAAACTTTTCGAACTGGAGACGGAGTTTCAGCGAATGGGGCTACCCAATGATGAATGGGTTCAAACCAATCTGAATAAAAATTATGAAGTATTTCATTTTTATTATTATTATTATTTTTCTGTAATTTTAGCATAGAAAAAATAAGTTAAATAATGTTAAGTTCATTAAATTTAAATGTCATCAACTTAACTCACCAAAATGTATTAATTACTATTTTATAATTAAGTTCTATTTTCATTACTTGTTGATTTAATTATGATTTGTTCTGTTATTGATTTTTGGAATAAATAATTCTTAGTGAGTTAATTAGTTATAAATTTCATCCTTTGATTTTTGTTGTAGCTATGTGATACGTACCCGCAGTGTCTGTTCGTCCCTGCCGCTGCTTCGACCATCATGCTCGTCGGGAGCGCCAGTTTCCGCAGCAAGGGCCGACTGCCCGTTCTCACTTACTTGCATAAAAATAAGGTAATATGTTAACACAATCTGTTGTCAATGATTTCTTGTGTATTTTGGGTATTAATTAATTTTTTAATATCAAAATCTATTACAATTTACTTAATCTGTAGTATACTCTGCGACTAGAACAACAATGAATACTACTGTTGCCATTACTAGAGCTACTGCTGCTTCTACTGCTCGCGGTTCTATTAGTGTTGCTACCACTAGTATTACTGCTACTACGACTATCATTACTAATATCACTACTTCTATCACTACTACTATCACTACTATTCCAACTGCCACTACATTAGAACTAACACTAATGGTACCACTCCTAGAACTACTGCTTCTACTACCATTGTTATTGCTACTGCCGTTATTACTGCTGTCAGAACTACTACTGCTATTACCATTACTATTACTACTGCAATTATTGGTGCCACTACTATTTATACTGTTATTACCATTCCTAATACTACCACTGCCACAGATACTACTACTACTACAACAATACTTTTACTGCTACTAGCATTACTAATACGGCTGCTGCCACAGGTACTACTACTACACCACTACTAAATGTTTTTTTCTTGAATCTTTCAGGCAGCGTTGTGCCGATGCAGTCAGCCGCTGTCGGGATTCAGCGCCCGCTGTGTCGAGGACGAACAGCTGATGAACTGTATCGTTCAGACCAATCCCAACGCCAAGTTCATGTACGTCGTCGACACGAGGCCCAGGGTAGGATATATTTACTGATATTTAGATTCTATATATATGCCATAAATAAAATATATTTCATCAAGGAATGGAGCACCGAACACAGTAACTGAATAAATAAGTATATAATGCGTGTTATTACTACTACCACTACTACTTCCATCACTTATAATACTCGTGCTACTGTTTGTATTACTAGTACTACTACTGCTACTACTATTACTAGTGCTACGTCTACTACTTCTCCCTCTTCTACTACTATTATTATTAGCACTACTCGTATTATTGTTAGTGTTGTGTTATTACCACCACCACTCTACTACTACCATTACCACTGGTACTACTACGATTTTGATTATGTGTTTGTCATTATTATTATTATTACTATTACTACTACTGCTACTCTTCCTCCTACTCTCACTACTACTACTACCACTACTAGTACTACTACTACTTTTACTACTAATACGACGACTGTCATAATTATTACCATTATTATATTTAGTCCTACTACCCTACCTCCTACTCGAAGTACTACTGTCACTACCACTATTATTAATAATTGTATTTAAATGTAATTTTATGTTTTATTTCTTAATGTTGTTTCTTATCGCAGATCAATGCAATGGCGAACAGGGCAGCGGGGAAGGGCTACGAGAACGAAAACTTTTACGAGAACATCAAGTTTCAGTTCTGCGGGATCGAGAACATTCACGTCATGAGAAGCAGCTTGACCAAACTACTCGAAGGTGTTTCATTATGAAGATAATAATGATAGTAATAGTAGTAGTAATAATGGTAGTATTTATCTAAGAATATATTGATTATTATTGTAGTTGCCATAGTAGTAGTAGTAGTAGTAGTAGTAGTAGTAGTAGTAGTAGTAGTAATCACAACCATAATCATAATAATTATAGCAGTACTATCAATTATAATAGTAGTAATAGTAGTAGTGATCAGAATAATAATATGCTACTACCACTACCACTACCACCGCTTCCAGTACTACTACTACTACTACTACTACTACTACTACTACTACGACTACTAAACGCAATGTTTGTTTTTTTCTCATTCAGCCTGCGACTTGAAGTCTCCTTCCATGGGTTCCTTCTTATCAGGACTTCAGTCCAGCGGCTGGCTGCGTCACATTCATTCGGTCCTAGAGACGTCAGTGATCGTGGCCCAGTCTCTAATGGACGGTCTAAATGTACTTGTCCACTGTTCTGATGGATGGGACAGAACGGCACAAGTCTGCTCTCTAGCTCAAGTCATTATCGATCCCTACTACCGCACCCTCCAAGGAATACAGGTTCATTATTGATTTTTTTATTATACTACGTTTAAAATACATTAATTATTATTCACTGTTGTATTACTATCATATTATGTGTATTAATGTGCATTATCAGTAGTAAGAAATGTATAATAGTGTAACTACAATACTTCCGCTGCACTACTACTACAATACTACTACTTCGGTTATTCCTACTGCAGTACAGACGCACTATTATTACTATGCTACTACTATACTGCTGTAACTACTATACACTATTAAACTACTTGTACTACTGCTGCTACTACGACTACTATTACTATTAATACTACTAGTATACTACTACTACTACTCTACTGCCATAATACTACCACACCACTGTAACTTCTACACACTCCTATAGTACTACTATTATTCTTCTATACACTATCATAATACTACCATAGTACTGTAATTACTATATAGTACTTTAGTACTACTACTACTACTACAACTAGTAACTCGTTGAACTTTTGCACAGACTCTGATCGAGAAGGACTGGTTATCGTTCGGCCACAAGTTCACCGATCGTTGCGGGCATCTTCAAGGAGACGCCAAGGAAGTTTCTCCCATTTTCACTCAGTTTATCGAGTGTTGTTGGCAAATGTTGCAGATGCATCCAGAAGCTTTCCAGTTTAACGAGAGGTTTCTACTTACTTTACACGATCACGTCTTCTCGTGCCAGTACGGGACGTTTGTCGGCAACTGCGAGAAGGACCGCCTGGACCTGAAAGTATAATCTATTGATTATTATTATTATTATTAGTGGTAGCATTGTTGTTATTACTATTATTCCTTTAGTAGTATTACTACTACTACCAGCATTACTACTATCATCACTACCACGTCTACTACTATCATTATTACTACTGCTACTATTATTAGCAATACTACTATTATTACTAAGTAGTAGTACTATTAGTATCATTATCACTGCGACTACTAACTATTGTTACACTTCTATTACAACACTACTACTACTACTAATTCTACTATTACTACTACTCCCCCTCCTCCCACTACTACTCCTACTAGGAATATTCCTACTACTCCTACTACTACTGCTGCTGCTGCTACTCCTCCTCCTCCTCCTCCTCCTCCTCCTCCTCCTCCTCCTTGTCCTCCTACTACTACCACTATTAATCTGTTATTTTTTAAAATTTGCAGCTTGCCGATCGGACCTACTCGTTCTGGGGTCAGATCTTTTCCCGGCCTCACGAATACACCAATCCCCTGTACAAGGCAGAATCTTACGAGGGATACCTGAATCTGAATCTGGCACCTTACAACATCGCCTTCTGGCGAGGACTTTACTGTCGGTTTGAAAGTGGAGTCCACCCGAGAGAATCCGTAGGAGACCTTCTCTTAGCCACAAGGTATAACTAATATAATACTAATAATTAATTTATATATAATAACAAAACAATCTTAGTAGTATATTGGTCTAGTAATAATTATTATGATAATATAAACATAATATCAATTTATGATATTTTTATAGGGATCACAGTACGTCCATGGAAATGCATATCAGCCAACTGGAGAAGCGAATATCGGAACTGAAGAATCTGCTGGGCACTGCTTCACTGGATAACCGCATTGCTGAAGACGACGAACTGGGAAATCGACTAAAAAACACGTTGCGATTAGTAGCTGATCATCCATTAGCAGAGCTAAAGGTTGATTTCTATATTTACTCAAAACCCACTACGGCCCAGTGCATCCCCGTAGTCGGGAGTATCCTGGGCCGTAGTGGTTTTTGTGAATAAATGTGTATATTATTATTTATCAGTTAAACTTTATTTTAGCTCAAGTTTTCTGTCAACTATTATTTCCACAGGATTCGGTTTTTGGTGAATCCAACGGTCTGGACAAACTGGTGACAGTGTCGGAAATCCGGAAGGAGGTTGACACTGTGGCATTAGACTGGAAAACGACCAGAAACAAGAAAGAATGCATTTGTTCCACCCCATTTGATCACCACAGCAAAAAGGTATCACTTCCGGATAGTAGTGTAGTAGTAGTGAAACAATACTTCCACGTTGCAGGGAAAATCACTTTTAAAAGAGGAAAATTGGGTCTCAGAAAGGGGAAAATGAGGGAAAAAAGAGTAGGGGGAAATCTAGAATTACGGCCTGTAGTCTAGTTAGGAGGGGACAAAGGGGAAAATAAGGGAAGAGGGAAAAAGGGGAATTGAAAGTGGGAACTCCGTCAACAATACTTGCACTTTGCAGGGAAATTCCCTCTAAAAGCAAAAAGTTGGGTCTCAAACGGGGAAAATGAGAGAAGAGGGAAAATGGAGGAAGGGAGACCTTATTGAAGACGGGGGAGGGGGGGTACAGGGGAAAATTGATATTTTCATGCCACGGCAAGGGGGAATTTCCCTGCAAACAGGAATGAACTAAAGTGCATTATAGTTGAACTATTGTTGTAATACATTATACATGGGTTAACTAATGTGTATTGTAGGCACACTGCTGGCGCTGTGGTGAAGTTTTCTGCACGAGATGCATCGACAAGCAGACGATATTGCCGGGACACGGTAACAACGGCCCAGTTCCGGTCTGTAGGACTTGTTACAAGGACATTCGGTCGAGTTCTTCATCTTCCGCAACTTCCCCCTAACCAGGATGCAAAAGATCTCGTCGACTTTATTTGTTACGTCTAACTGTATGTGTTACTTTATCGCTGACTGAAAAGATGCACTATGCTAAATGCTAAATCGCAAATATTGTATTCACTGTATTGTTATTTAAACTTAAAAATAAGAAAAAAAATCAGTTAAATCAGTTAAATGTATTTGCTTCACATGGGGACTAACAGCAATATACACAATCTAATGCAAAATTATTATTTATCACTAATATTGGTATTTCTTGTATAACTAGGCCAGTTTACGTCTGTATATTTCATTTTGAAAAATTCCCAGCTCTGAATATTAATGGTTTCATACTGTTTAAAACACTGTAAAAAGGCACCCTTGCAATGCCTTTTCGTTGTTTCTCAGTTTCTTTTTACAGTGCTATTCCGCAGTTATCCTGCATCGTCCTAAATACGTCCAACTCTTAAACAACGTTTAGTCAGTTAGTTCAAGGTCACCTACAAAAGGCACTGCAAAAGGTACCATTATTGTTTATGGTGGAACGCCATCTACTGTTCTTTTTGTGAACAAGTACTACTTGAAATGAAAGTAATTACAATCAATCTTAAATGAATAGTTAATGATCAGTTTTTAATTATTTGAATCTATAAAAATATTAAATTTTATTTTTCTTAAATTAGCATTTTGAAACGCCACCTATTATGTTGTTCCGTTTGCGAAAGAACGAATGCTTCCGCTTTGCAGGGAAATTCCCTGGAAAGAGGGAAAGAGTGCTCTCAGAGGGGAAACAAGGGAAGAACGTTAGCGTTATCTTCTAGCACAGAGGAAAATATGGAGGTAAATAAGGGGAGAGGGGAAAGGGGAAAAAGAATAAAGCCTAATATCTCACCATGGAGGGGAAAGAGGGGAAATCGTATTGGGAAATAGAGCCCTCTAGAAGAAGATTACTCAAAGGAATCAGGAAAACAAAACGCGTCATTCTCAACTTCGACCTTTTCTCTTTGGAATTTGGGTCGCCTTTATTTTTCGGGTGCACTTAAACTCGTTTTAAAAAGACTACCGCAAACGTCGCTCATTATATTTTCCAACTTTCTAAACGTTTGACTGTAGCAGAAGCTCGGCTTGTATTTTTTTTAAAACATTGGTCCACTGGTTGGAATAAGGGTCAAATAAATCAAATAATTGGCAATGTCCGTATTTACTTCTTCACCCTCTACTGAAAATGAAGAACTTGACCCGAGAATACAGGTAAAATAGTTGTTTAAAGAAAAATTAACATTTTGAATGAGTTACGATTTTTGCGTTTTTCACAGATCGAGCTGGAAAAACTCAACACGACAACTGACGAAATCAACAAGCTGGAAACTGAACTTGACGTAAAACTTTCACGTTTTTGTTTTAAAAAGCCTTTAATGTAAAGTTTGCTATTTAAGGACGCAAATACTGCTTTCCGCACTCTGCTCAACGAATCTACCGAACAGCTGAAATCTCTGGCCAAAAAGCTCGGCAGTTGCATCGAAAAGTCTCGTCCGTACTACGCGGCCGTGGAGAACTACAAAAAAGCGCAGGAGGAGTGTCAGAAAGCCGCCGTTCATTACCAGCGTTCGTACGGGATCCACAAAGCGGCCAGAGAAACCATCACCCTGGCTGAGCAGCGTTTTCTGAGTCAGAAAAACGAGTGGAAGTTTGACAGTGCCTGGCAGGAGATGCTCAACCATGCCACTCTCAAAGTCTCCGAAGCCGAATCTCTGAAACGAAAAAGCGAGCAAGAACATCAGCATTGTGCTGCGGCAGTCACAGCCGCAGCTCACAAGGTAAAAAAAAATCGGTAACATTCTTATAATGATCAACAGTTATCAAAAACGTTTAGGTGCAAGAGTTTGAGAAGGACCTAAAACGAACTATCCAGAAGTCGAAGCCATACTTTGAGCAGAAGGAAGTCTTTCAGGCTTCCCTTCTCGAGCAGAAGAATCGAGTCGAAACGCTTCAGCGACTAGTGGCCAAGGCCAAGGCCACTTATGCTGAAACCCTGCGGAACCTTGAGTCCATTTCCGAGGAGATTCACGAAAAACGAGCTGCTCTTCTGCCTCGCGAACCTGGAGTCGGTGCGGAGAAAGACCCCACGCCTCCTTCCTCGCTCAAATTTGACTTAGATCAGTGCGATATACTCAGTGTTTCGTAATCTATTTTACTGATTTGTTTTAATGAATATGTATTAAATTTTTTTTTAAATGTTAAAGGTCAAGCGTCGTGACGAAGATCTCCGGCAGCGATGACGACTCGCTGTCTTCCACCAATGCTATTTAGCTTCAAATTTACGTTCTTTGTTACGTTTTAACCCCGCAAATGAGTTAATCCAAAGAAAAAAAATATATATTTGTACCTGCTGTTTATATTCGAGGCGTTTTTTAAAGTGCCAAACACGTTATATACCATTTTCTCTTTCGTGTTTGAGTTGTCCATTCATTTAAATTGTCGGGAAGTATGGGCTTGTTTCTAGAAATACACTGAAAAGTTATATTATTATTTGTATATATTATTAGATACATACATGTGTAGATGAAGATGTCAGTTTTGGGAGAATAGGAACATTGATAGATGCGATAACCTGAACTAGCTGTCCTTGAAAAGCTGTCCAGAGGAGTTAAGTTTTTATTGTCTTCACGTGGAGTTGTTCCTCTCTCTTTCTGTCCATTTGTATTCTTCACAAGTATAGATCAAAAGATAACATGAAAGGTCATCCGTCTAGTCCTACGTGATCCTAGGCCTATAAATATCCCAGTTCATCATCATATAACTGCTATTCCTTCTCTCCTATGGTACCACTCAACACCAGTTATAGACGCTAAGCACAATCTACTGATCTACTATATCTTTGTATCAAGGTATAACAAGTAGTGCTATAGTACTATGTGCTAAAAGTAAGCGGTAAATTCATACAGTTTCAAATCATAGAGGTTTTCCCGCCATGAAGTTACTGGTAGTTCTCGCTATCGCCGTTAGCGTCGCTGCTGCTGCGGAAGTCTTCCGTGGTGCCCCCAGCTGAACAACCAGTGGAAGGCCTACAAGGTTTGAAGTTTCTGTCACCCATAACTCAGGCGCAAAATATATCTCTTGCTTTTTTTGTGGTTTAGGAGAAGCATGGTAAGAAATACAATCATGGCGCTCACGAGGCGTCTCGCCGTAAAAACTGGGAAAAGACCCGAACAAAGATAGACAAACACAACAAAGAAGCTGCTGCAGGACTCCATTCATTCACCTTGGATGAAAACGACTATTCTGACTTGGTAACAACTTAAAATTTTCTACTTTTGATCTCGGGTTATGTCTAGAACCTTAATTACGTAGGACGAGACAGAACGAAAGGTACTGAACGGTGCCAGGCTGACCGAGAACGCGCAAGATCTTCTCAGCGGACAAGTTGAACCAGATCTTCTAATTACTCAGGCTGTTAAGATACCCTCATCGGTATTACTGTCACATTCGCTAATGATCACGTACAGTCTCAATGTTAGGTTTATCACAGGTTGATCTTCGCACCAATAACTGCATGCCACCTATCAAGGATCAGGGTTACTGTGGCTCGTGCTGGGCTTTCGCTGCTACGGAGCGCTGGACTACGCTCTCTGCAAAAAGAACGGCAAGCGTTATACCCTCAGGTACAGCTCACTTTTGTTCTTGCACACCTCACCTAAACAAAGTTGATTTGCTTTGATGATAGTGAACAGCAACTGGTCGACTGCAGTGGTGACTACTACAACTATGGCTGCAATGGTGGTATGTACTACGGAGCATGGAACTATGTAAAGGCTAATGGACAGACTACTCTTTCCGTTTATCCCTACACTGCCACAGTAAGGAACCATTCTAGATGAATACAGAACTTATTTGTACTACTGATTTTTTCTTATAGACCGAAACGTGCAAGTACAGTAACACTACATCTGTAGGAACCGTTACCGGACAAATTAGGATTCCGGCTGGAAACGAAACTGCTATCCGCAAAGCAGTCGCTACTAAAGGTGCTGTTTCTGCTGCTTTGCTAGTTATCGACTCTTTCTTCGATTACAGGTAGTAACTTTTCAAAAATCTCATCGAATTTTTAGTTAAGTTTTGTGGTCATAGTTCTGGTATTTACGCCGATGCCGCCTGTCCCAATGATGGATCGATCAATCACGCGGTGATAATTGTTGGTTACGGAACTACCAATCAAACAGATTACTGGATCATTCGCAACTCGTGGGGAACTACCTGGGGACAGAAGGGTTACATGAAGATTAAGCGCGGAGTCAACATGTGCAGCATCGAATCATACGTCGCATATCCTACTGTTTAAGAAACGTGTAGTCAGTATTTTGCCTTCCATGTCGACTGAAAACACGTGACACCAATTTTCGGATGTAAGAGTAGAATACAATTTAGTGTCTTGAGATGATTATGGCATGACATACCCTTCACTGTGTCGTGTACTTCCGTTACCTCGATTTCACGCATATGGTTTCGACAAATTAAATATAGCTAAAGAGAAGATTCCACATACGAGACAACTGCTAACTAGCTGCTGTATACTGTGACGGAAACGTTCAGGATGAGATATTAAGTCATGAGTCATTGCGGATATATTAGGATTACTTGATGAGCACATTTCTGTTCACTTTGAAATGTTTTACACCGACAGACTTTTTAGTTATTTTACGTTATGGGCATACAGATTTTTTTTGAAAAGGTGTAGGATCTAGGTTACACGCAGGTTAATTTCAAAGCAAGATTCTTCCAGTAGACATTCTCTCGAAGGAAACATTAGGCAGTATTTCAAAGCCCTTGCTCTCACGTATGGAAGCGTATGAAACCTGCATTACTCAGGAAGTAGATGTCCTGAAACTCCAAGAGGAAGCTTTGTAAACTGTGAAAAGGCAGGTTTGGTTTCATGCCTCAGTGGGGTGCTGTGGCGTACGTGTTGTTTATGCATGAGTATGTCTAGGGTACGGGTGTAGTGTTATGACGTGTTTGGATGAATGAATGGTAAATCCAATAGTTCAGAAACCCCACGATGAAATCGAAAGGTTACACTAACTGCAAGGGCTTCGAGTATGGTGTCACGGAAGTGACTGGTTACAGTGCCTTGTAGGGTACGGAGTATCATGGATTCGCTAATTAGACTTGCGTGGAAGCTGCAAGGAGGGATGGACACAATAAGAAATGAGGAGTAATGGAACGAACGAATCAACAAACCGAAAACAGGACAATTATATTAAAGAGAACATTCTTTCCTGATCCCTTGTGTGTTTTTCTCTTCTGTAGATAGTCAGAAACATGGTTCGTTCACTATTTTAGCAGAGAGCACAAATCAGGCCTCCATTTATAACCTGTACCATAACTTTGAGTAGTGTAACACCAGGCTGGTAGATAGGAGAACTTCTGGCAGAATAAATCGTTAATCGGGCTCCGGTCGCACGGTAAAATGATGGTCAATACCGTCCCTCTTTGTTGTTGTCTACATCAGGAGCAAATTTGCCGCAAGAAATAGCAGTATGTTAAGGTGGGACATTCCGTATGATAAGAAAATGCATTCGAATGAAAAGGGTAATCTATCTACACGAACCATTAAAAATTAGGAAGAAATTATTAACAATACCAATTTATTCGATTCTTAAAATCTGAAAAGGCAAACAAGTCAAACATGGTCAATACAACACGAAAGCAAAATCTAGTGACTTAAACAGTGGGGTATGCGGCGTAGTATTCAATGTTGCACATGTTGGCACCACGCTTGATAAGCATGTAACCGTTGAGTCCCCAAGTTGTCCCCCATGAGTTGCGCAGAATCCAGTAGTCAGTTGTACCGCTAGTTCCGTAACCAACCAGCATCACTGCATGATTGATTGATGTTCCATTAGTACATGTAGCATCGGCGTAGATGCCAGAGCTGTCAGCACAAAAGCAGAACAAATTCGTTACGCTTGAGATGGCTTAGGCTTTATAATTTTGATACGTATTACCTGTAATCAAAGAAAGAGTCGACAACAAGCAAGGCAGCAGAAACAGGGCCGGTAGAAGCAATTGCTAGGCGGATGGCAGTTTCGTTTGTAGCCGGAATCATTACTTGCCCGGTAACAGTCCCAGCAGATGTAGCGCTACTGTATTTGCACGTTCCGTGCTATAAAAATTGATCCTATTAAAGTGCACTAATCCGTCAACTTGGACTAGGAAACTCACTGATTCAGTGTAGGGGTAAACGGCAAGAATTGTCTGTCCTGGAGCCGCCTTGACATAGTTCCACGCGTAGTAGTACATACCACCGTTGCAGCCGTAGTTGTAGTACGCACTACTGCAATCCACCAACTGCTGTTCGCTGCAATAACAAAAGTATGTTCACTTATATCCATTTCTTCAATTACCAAACATTTATAAGATGCTAACTTCTTTACGAGAGGTAACGAAAGAATGATGGTATAGGCTATACCTAAGTGTGACTAGCTTGCCGGTCTTTCTGCAAAGAGCGTAGTTCAGCGTTCCTGATGCAGAGAAGGCCCAGCACGAGCCACATTGGCCCTGGTCTTCAATCGGCGGGATACACGAACTGGTGCGGTAATCAACCTGCGCAAAATTGAACTTAGACTTAACACGATCATGAGGGAATATTCTGGAAATAGCACCGATGCGGGTAATGTAGCAGATCGTTCGGTGCCTCCTTGTAAATTTACTTGACGAAAATCACGGTTATTATTGGCTAGTCTGGCGCCATTCAGCTTCTGCTTCTCAGCGTCGCTCTTTGCACAACAGGCATTCAGAAAGAGTCATGATTTAGTGGAAGATTACAGTTGTTACCAAGTCAGACAAGCGGTTTTCAGCCATGGTATATGAATGGAGTCCGGCAGCGGCTTCTTGGTTATGTTTATCTATCCTAGCTCGAGTCTTTTCCCAGTTCTGTCGACGAGATGCCTCGCTAACGCTACTGCCGTATTTTTTACCATGCTTTTCCTAAACAAAAATGTATGCATCAGCATATGTACTCACTCTTCTTATTAATAGTATGAGTTTAGTTTAGAGCACATAAGAAATAGTATTTCAAACCTTATAGGTTTTCCACTGATTGTCCAGTTTAGGATTTCCGCGGACTATTTCTGCAGCAGCAGCGACACCGACGGCAATTGCGAGAACTACCAGGAGCTTCATGACGAGGGAACTCTTCAGGCTGGAATCAAGTGGCTGACTGTGGTATCCCCTCAGTGCGCAACTACCCTTTCTATACGCGAATTTCAGATCTAAGAATCTAATGCTTTGATGCCGGAGATCTGCTATTGCCGATTCGCCTGCACCATTTGGTGTAAATTACAATGGGGACAGAAAATTACACTTACGTGGGGCATTTAGTGCTTGCATTTAAGTTTTATCTGACATGTCAGTTGTGCGTTTGTCAGTTGTTGTACATTTAAGCGATACCTCGTGAAGTCATCTTTTTATTATTAATAACGCGGAAAATTTTATTTTCATCCAAACTTCTACAAACATCTCAGGAACACTGACAGCGCTTTGTGGAGAACGTATACGTTTCAAGGATTTCATGTTTTATCACATTCCGTCACATTTCCGCTGGTACGGATTCATATTTGTACACGTATTCATTGTGGTGAACTTGCAGGGGATTTGGTCGGAAACGAAGTTAATAGATAAGATACGGGGTGCTTGAACTGCGTATTGTTATTGCAGTACGGATGAGGACAGAACGAGAGCAGAGGTTGCAGGGATTTCGTAGGCTACTACTAACGTTTTAGCGTTATGCGAGGAATTAAGGACAAGGAAGGATCTTCAGGGAAGAGGAAGGTGACCACCACAGACTTGCATCTAGGTTGCGCTACATGTAAAAATAAGGCATCTAAGGTATCGGCAACAATTTGCCAGATTTATGACGCGGGGGCGAGCGATACAGGTGGGTCACTAGTTTTGTGAGCCGGTTGACGAGGGGGTTCGTGGATCAGAGGACTGGAGAGATTGCAGGGTGTATGTATTGTGCACATCGAAATTGATGATAGCTGCAGATTCCAAAGCACCGAGATTTCGAAGAGTATGCTACTCCTATTAGATTTCCCATGCGGTTAATTATTTTTAATTTGTTAAACAAATAATGGAATACTGTACGATGAAAGCATTACAGCCTTGGCTATCTTTATCGTGTTTGGGATTTTCGTGTAAATGTGATATTCTAAAGAGACAATAACTCAAACATGAGAATTGTTTTTTTAAAGAAGCATAGTTTACATAGGTTACTGAAGGATATGTATGTGCAACGAAGTACGGCTGCCACAACAGCTGCGGAAGCTATCGGACGGCTTAACGTAGGCTAATGAATAACATAAAATAAACGAATAGCACAGGAAATAAAACTATAGTAATTAATTGTCACTTTTTTATGCATACGTGTACGCCACTTACACCGCGCTAGTCCCAGTTTGGTGCCGGCCGGGAAAAAGTACAAAGTTGTGAAATTCATGGTAACCATGAATTTAAATGCAGCCCTGGTATGTATATGATGCACCAAGCGAGGAAGCGTGCGAGGTGTATAATGTGCGCGTCTATACAAATTATATACACTTGCACACACAGTGAAGGCACGCACTCGCACAGGTCCATATGACGCTTTGAGCCAAATGCCTTAGAGACTAACCTCTCTATTACGGAAAGCGAAATCAAATGGAGTTATTTCTTACGCGGATGCTCGTACACTTCAAATATATACACATGTGAACATACTAATTACACACAAAGCCAACTCTATTGGACGATGTGCGAAGGAACAGTTAAATAAATCTTCATCTATCTATCTTCTATCTTCTTCAACACTATCTATCGTTAGTCAACACATACCTTGTATCACATTTAAGATGTACCATGTAAATGTACACCGTGCGCCGACACGGCGCAATTATCCTTGTTTTCGAATAGCATCAACAGAGAACGGATCCTACAGTACACAGTGCCGTATTATAGGAAATAAGGCCTGAAACAAGCAAGAGCTAAATGCTTCATTCTAAATTTAGAAAAACCGCAAAAATTGTAAGACAGTGCGATTTGGAAGACACGATTATTGTATTAGAAATAAAACTGGAAAATGCAAGCAGGGTTTGTATCTTGTCTTCAAACCCAAAGTAAAAACCGTCACATTTTGTAAATTGAAATGGAAGCATGTTTCAATTCTAGCGATTAATCGGTTGGATAAGCTGCGTGATGGTCGATGTTACACATGTTACCTCGCCTGTTCTGCTTGTAAGCTTTCCGTCCCCAAGTGGTTCCCCGCGAGTTGCGCAAAATCCAGAAGTCGGTTGAACTACTAGTTCCGCAGCTAAAAAGCATCACTGTATAGTTGATGTGTGTCCATTATGGCAATTGGCAAGTTCTATAATGGGTCCTGTTTAATTTCTGTAAAATCTGTAGTTAGAATCCTAACGTATCCGATAACGATTCACACGGATGTAGTGTCACTATATTTGCGCGTTCTGTTCTATGATAGATGTATGATCAAAAGTGATATCCTTACGCATTACACATGTGTCTCATTGTGACAATATAAGCATAAACAATAAGAGTAGTTAGTCCTTTAGTAGCTTGTACATAGTTTTATGCGCTGTAGAACATACCACCGTTGTTGTGCTAGTACTTGATGAATTTATAAGCGATGTTCTTTAATCCAGGTGAATAATTTTTTTTTAACACGGGCGTTCCAAATTAAGAGAATTCATTAGAATATAGGAAGGGGGGGGGTCACGTCATCTATAAGCATGATATGACGTGATTTGAAACAGCTCTTTTGAAGGTCCTTCCACCACTGCCCTTTTGTGTTATTCGTATCTATTCTCCACCTCATGTCGCGATTATCCTGATGTGTTTCTTTCTTACTAGTTCGTTTATAAGTCTACTTGGGGTAAATTTTTACTTCACAACCACCGCAGTTGGGTTCATTATGTTCTAGTTATAGATTATGTTATAGCGAAACTGAATGAAAAGGAGTAAAAGGTAGATTGTTTCATTTACCCTTACGAATCTACCCGATGAAATTCTGTCGCCGACTGTAGCATCTTCAGAATCAGGAGTTTTATAAATTTTTCATGTCCTTACTAATCATCAAAGAGCTGCAAATAGATAGTTTGAGGTAGCCCTCCAGCAAGTAAACAAGAGGAGAACTACCACCAAAGGATAACGCTATAATGTCTAGTCAAGGGACCTGTAATCCAAATACAGTTGACTTAATGTAATACGATGCAAACGTAAATACATAGAATTGATGACCAGCAGTATATATAATTTATGATGAATATTAACATGATATATATATATGTATACATATCACTAACACTATGGGAAAGTACTATGAGACCTGAAGAATTAAGGATTAATCGAAAACTGTGAAACAGCCCTTACGGAAATTTACGATAAAGCTGTTTTAAAAAGTCTCGGGACATAAAATTTTAAGGACAGTTCCATTTAATAAAAGCAATATCAACTTCTTTTCATAAAGAAAACATGCAACAAATAACCCATAATTTACTTAAGAATTTGAATGGATTTACATTTTGATAACGTCCAGAATACAACACTTGACCAAACAGTAAATTGTCGAATAATGGAAAAGTCAAATTCGATCAGAGTTTAACGCACGGCCTATTCATCACTTTAATTATGTAGAACGAAGCACCAAGTGTTCCCGAATAGGTTCAATTGTTCCCACCGATATCTATTGACAAAAGCTAAACAAGTGTTCACCGGAGAAAAACATCACTTTTGCGTCAAAAAAACATATTTTTGTTCTAGAATCTCTGTATAAAAGGGGAGTCATCTACTGAACCGATACCGCAGCAAGTCATTCGACTTCAACCTGAAGAGTTCTCTCGCCATGAAGTTCTTGCTAGTTCTCGCATTCGCCGTTGGAGTCGCCATTGCTGCGGAAATCTTCCGCGGCAACCCTCAACTAGACAGTCAGTGGAAAGCGTACAAGGTACGAAATGCTAATTTCTGATCTACTCTAAGCTAAGCCCATACATTCAATACGAAGAGTGAGGGTATGGTGAAGTATACGTTTTTGGTTAGGAAAAGCATGGTAAACAATACGCTAGTGCCGCTATCGAGGCGTCTCGCCGACAGAACTGGGAAAAGACTCGAGCTCTGATAGACAAACACAATCAAGAAGCTGCTGCCGGACGTCAATCATTCACTATGGCTGAAAACCACTTGTCTGATTGGGTAATAAACTTTCACCATCCACTGTTTTACCAGGACAATATTTAGTGTTGATGTTGAACACAGGATGACGCAGAGAAAGACAAGCTGAACGGTGCTAAGCTAGCTAAGAAAGTTCGTACTTTCGTCGATGAAAACGTAGAGCAGGATGCCGAACTGCGTCAAACTTTACCCGCTTCGGTACCATTTTAATCATGCTCTTCTACGCGATGGGAAATGGTTAAAACAAACTCTGCTTTCTAGGTTGATTTACGCAACAGTACCTGCATGCCGCCGATTGAGAACCAGGGACAGTGCGGCTCGTGCTGGGCTTTCTCTGCTTCGGGAACCCTTGACTACGCACTCTGCAAAAAGACCGGCAAACTTTACACGCGTAGGTACTACCACACTTACTCTTGCATATCTTCCCTAAACGAAATCATTTTACTGGATTAGTTTTATGGTTTGCACTAGAACTACATAACGAATGCATGCTAACTGATTAATATTATTATAGCGAACAGCAATTATTAGATTGCAGTAAGGCGTACTACACCTATGGCTGCAATGGCGGTTATTACGACTACGCGTGGAACTACGTAAAGGCGGCTCCAGGACAGACTACTCTTTCTGTCTACCCTTACACGGCCCTATCGGTAAGACACTTGCATAAATTTTTAAAGATATCAGGCTGAATGATGAATTTTTCATAGAGCGGAACATGTAAATACAATAGAACTACATCCGTGGGAACCGTTACCGGATATACTAATATTCAGCCTAAAAACGAAACGGCCATCCGCACAGCCATCGCTAATAAGGGTGCTGTTTCTGCCGCTCTGCTAGTTGTCAACTCTTTCCAGTATTACAGGTAGCATCTTTGAAACAAATACCTTAAGTATTTTGTCAAGGCTCACGAATTTGTTCTGTTTTTGTGTTGATAGCTCTGGTATTTACGCTGCTACCAACTGCAACAACGGAACACAAATCAATCATGCTGTGATGCTTGTTGGTTACGGAACTGCTAATCTGACCAACTACTGGATTCTGCGCAACTCTTGGGCAACTACTTGGGGAATGAAGGGTTACATGTTCATCAAGCGTGGCGTCAACATGTGCAACATTGAATACTACGCCTCTTATCCCAACGTTTAAATCGCCGGGATTAAAACATGCTCCCACTTCAAGTTGCAAAATGTAAAGGTTTTTCGGGTTTGATACGAATACAATTTTAGTTTGCATTCTCCAAATTTTGTTCTAATTCAAAGTTCATTTTTTTACATTGTCTTACATTAGTGCGTTTTTTTTCTAAATTTCAACTAAAGATTGAGCTGGTGCGTCACGAACTTATTTCTTATAATCACTCACGTCACACTCTTCGTCTTCGCCTACTACTCATCTTAGGATGTAGCTGAGCGACCCTCGCCTTTGGTTGCTGCAGTTCGCCTCTCGATTTCGGCTTCTGCATCAAGCACTATCATCTCGGCTGCTGCAGCGGACTCATCGCTTAAGTTGCCTGCAGCAAGCAATTCGCGCTCAGTTACTGCAGTAAGGAAACACTGTTCGGCTGCTATTCTAGAAATCTCGTCTTCGGCTGCGGCAGATCACCTTTTGTCTTCGGCTGCTGCAGTTTGCTACTCGTTTTCGGCTGCTGCGTTCTTCGGCCTGGTGCAGCGTGTTTCCTCGTTTACAGCCTCTGCAGATCTCCTACATTCGTCTCTCGCTGCAGATCCTCGCCCACTTTACCTTTTCCACGCAAAGCCTCTTCGTTTTACCCACTCGTGACCTAGAAAGTCCTTCAAACTCTCTTAAGTACTTTGCTCTCGTAGTGCCTAGCTTCGTCTCGATTCGCCCCTATACAATACTTCGCCTTCGTTCGCAAAGCTGTTATAAACCCTTCGTCCGGCACTACCGCAGAAATTTCGTCATCTCCTGTAGGCCAATATTTCGTGCTGCTGAGAAAGGATTCATAGCTCGAATGGTCGCCAGCAGCTCAATTTAAGTTAAAGTTCTATAGTCGCAAGCTGTTTTATATGGCCCTCGGTTACTACGACACCCTCGGTTCCTTTGATACCTTCGGTTGCTGTGACAAACACGTTCTCGGTCTCAGTAACTCCTTCGGTCTATGCAACACTCTCGGTCGTGGTAACGCCTTCGAATGCAGCGACTCTTGAATATGCAATGAAGAAATCGTCTTTGGTGACACTTGTAGTCACTTTGAATTCGCCTCCAGCTATAAACAGCTATAATAGCCTCACGCACATCCATGGCACTAACTCTGCCGGCTGTGATCAGTCTCTCGTCTGTTGCTGCAACGCCGTCGTCCTTATTGGAATCAATGTAACTTCCCAATTTGAGAGTTTACACCATCATTGGTGATGTCATATAAATTGAGGTTCAAGGAGCATCGTTTTCGATGGTCATCAAGGAAAGAGCATTAAAATAATCTTCTTATATGGACGATTGCTTTTCGTTCTGCATGAGTTTAGCTTAAAAACTTCTTTCACCCGCAACCATGAAACGATCAAGTGATAAGTATACTCGGAATGCAGTTTCAACATTAGGATAGATACTATGCAGGTTTTCTTCAAAAAGAAGAAAAGAGATCTTCGCAGAGGAAGCCAGAATAGAAGTTGGTCCAACCCGAATGCTGCAGCTTTGTATATTTTCCACTGCAAATAACACCAAGTCATGCATTCTACGTGTGAAATATAACACAGTTGTAGTTTGGGAATAAGTCGGAATATAACTGAGGAACCTTTAAAAAAACGTGAGCCACGGATAGGCTCAGCTTGGACGGGAGTCAGTGTGGAACATGAGAACGAGGGATCCTCTCTGTCATGGAATGTTCCAAAATGCAGGTGAACAAGGCTTGTTTTTAAGTATTTAGAAATTCCATTTAACGCTGAGATTTTCCATACCAACTACTCACTCAATGAGCCTTTCCCGCAGGGCCGCTATGTCCTTGTAACAGTTGATACACCCTACACCAAACTTGTTTCCTATTTACTTACACACTTAAGTTTATGTATTACCACATTTATTCTCGCATACCTTCCCTAACCTAAACAAAACTTATAATTTGAGTTTTTATGGCTTAATCGAATTACACAACAACATAAAAACCTCATAAAACAAAAACACGTTAATGAATAATTATTATCATTATAGCGAACAGCAACTGGCAGTTTGCATTAAGGCTTACAAAAACAATGGCTGCAACAGCGGCTTTTACTACTACGCGTGGGACTACGTCAAGGCGGCTCCAGGATAGACTACTCTTTCCGTTTACCCTTATAGTGCCCTATCGGTGAGACTCATAAATAAAGTTTCAAAAATATCACTTTGAATGATAGATTTTTCACAGCAAAATTCTTTAAGAAAAAAAAAACGGGTAATCTCATAGGAATGACACACACTTCTGAACCTTGGTGCTTTTGGAATCTGCATTAATTTTCAATTCACATGGCCACACAACCTGCAACAGTCCTCTTATCTACGAACCCTCTCCAATCTGCCAGCTCCATTCTAAATAACCGACCGGTTCATTAAACTAGCGACCCCTCGCCCTCCGTCATAAATCACCCAACCCTTTGTCAATAACCTCGGATCCCTTGTTTTTACATTTAGTCGCAGCCTAGATGTAATTCCATGGTCAACTTCTTCCTGAAGATCCTTCATTGTCCTAATTTTTCCTATATAGCCCCAACGTTAGCCATAGCCTAAGGAAACCCTTGCAACCTCTGCTCGTGCTCCGTCCTTATTTTATTACAATAACAAAACGCAGTTTAAGCAGCCCTGAAACTTTATTAATTATTTTCGTTCCCGATCGTGTTCCTGCAACTTTGTCAAAACGAACACGTGTACAGAGATATGTTAGTATTAACGGAGATACATACAACTTCATAAATAAAACTGAACGAATGTATTAAAGTTCATAAATTTTGAAAGATATACGTTCTCTACAAAGTGTCAGTTTGTCCGAACGGTTTACTCAAGTTTTCGATAATTGAAATTTTAGTTGACAAATATCGCTGAAATGCAATCTAAAGAGAATTTTTAATATTTTACTAAAAGGCTAAGTAACTACAAGATGGCTGATACTGCGCAAATGAAATTGTACATACCATTAAAATGCAAAGGATACATACATTTGCTTAAGTTATAGGTGAAACAAAGCGCTAAATGCCTCATGTACGGGTAATTGTTCCGTATCTATGATCTTTGTTCACTAAGTGGTGAACGAACTGGCAATAACACATTCTTGCGTCAAAACAGCCGACTCCTACATCTGAAATTCGCGTATAAAAGGGTTGTTCCGCACTAAGATGACGACACAGTCAGCCACTTGAGTTGAGCCTGAAGAGTTCTTTCGCCATGAAGCTCCTGGTAGTTCTCGTAATCGCCGTTGGAGTTGCTGCTGCTGCAGAAATCTTCCGTGGAAAACCTGACCTGGACAATCATTGGAAAGCCTACAAGGTTTGTATACTATTGTTAACGAACTGTAACTTATAATTTAGTAGATAATTAAGCGCAATAAAAAATATAACCATTCCATTTTATCCTCAGGAAAAGCATGGTAAAAAGTACAGCCATACCGGCCATGAGGCGTCTCGCCGTAAGAACTGGGAAAAGACTCGAGCTCAGATAGACAAACACAACCAGGAAGCTGCTGCTGGACTCCATTCGTTTACCATGGCTGAAAACGACTTATCTGACTTGGTAACAAATTTTATCTTCAACTATTTTCCTGAGGAAGGGCTACTATTGAATTTGTATATAGGATGACGCAGAGAAAGAGACACTGAATGGTGCAAGACTCCCTAATAATGTCCAAGCTCTTCCAGGTGAAAACATTCAGCAAGTTGCCGAACTACGAGCAACTTTACCCGCTTCGGTACAATCCACATCCTTTGTGCTAAAATCGGCACATGTAGTTTTAATATAAATTTTGTTGTGGAACAGGTTGATCTCCGCACTAGCACCTGCATGCCGCCCATCGAGAACCAGGGACAGTGTGGCTCGTGCTGGGCCTTCGCTGCTTCGGGAACACTGGACTACGCTCTTTGCAAAAAGACCGGCAAGCTTGTTACACTCAGGTATGGGCACACTTTTTCTGTACACCGTGACTCGAGAAGATTGCACTAATAGACTTGTGATGGCTTTTGAGTAAAGTATTGGTTGTATACTGAGCATTGTCGTTTTTCAGTGAACAACAGATGGTGGATTGCAGCAGTGCGTACGGCAACAACGGCTGCAACGGTGGCATGTACTACGGTGCTTGGAACTATGTGAAGGCTGCTCCAGGACAGACTACTCTTGGCGTTTACCCCTACACTGCCAAAGTGAATTAGTAATGTAATTAAGAATAACATATTCTAATGGAACATTTATGCAGGCTGGAACGTGCAAGTACAGTAAGACTACATCTGCCGGATCTGTTATCGGACAAGTCAGGATTCCGGCTAAGAATGAAACAGCAATCCGCACAGCAATAGCTTCTACCGGAGCTGTTTCTGCCGCCCTGCAAGTAATCGGCTCTTTCCAGTCGTACAGGTAATAACTTAAAAGATTACGCCTAACTTAGATTTCTATTAAGTTAAATGACTCTGTTCTGTTTTTTTTTTCTTAGCTCTGGTATTTATGCCGATGCAGCTTGTCCCAAAGATGGATCGACGGTCAACCATGCAGTGATGCTTGTTGGTTACGGAACTAGTGGCTCAACTGACTATTGGATTCTGCGCAACTCGTGGGCAACCACTTGGGGAGCCAAAGGATACATGCTGATCAAGCGCGGTGTTAATATGTGCAACATCGAATCGTTTGTCGCTTATCCCACCGTTTAACTCGCATCCCACGTAAAAATCGGCCTGCGCGATGGTGCCTGGCACCGTGCCGAAGACCGTAAAAAGGCACAGTAAGGGTGCCGTTTTTATTCTTTTGTTTTTGAAAATACTTGGACTACGAGGGCGAAATTAAAGCATCAGAATAATCATAATTCACCAAACATGACATGATATAATATACGTAAACAATTTGAAATGGAATCAATTATTTCATAAACACGTGTTTTATAACAAAAAAAGTTTCTTTTTCTCGAAAGGGAGATCGCTACGAGGGAGCTTGTAATCCGTTCTATTTATCCTGTGCGGTACCGTTTCTCTTACAACGGACGGTGTCGTTCCTCTTACAACGAGCAGTTGTAAGGAAAATAGTTTTGGTAATTTTTTCATGCCAGTTTCAAGAAATAAATTGCAGGAATAAAAGTACAGCATTCGCAAAATGTGATGGATAATGAATATGGCTTCAAATAAATATTTATTATGGTTAACAAGCAACGCCATCTAGCGGTCGTCAATTTAACTACATGGACCAATTCAAGGTCATCAAAACAGCACGGTCGAAAGGCACCATATTTTTACGTGATGCCAGAGTTTGCTTGTAGTCTTTTTTAGAATGTCTGATCTTGCGATTTTTTTTAACTTGAACTTGAAGTATAAAATATACAGTTTTTTTTTTAAGTTTTCCTTAATTTTGTTGAACATCAAACACCTATACAAATGGCTTATTATGTGCCTATTCGTCCTTGCGCCTCTATCTATTAGAAAGAAATAAAAACGTGCAAAAACATTACACTATGTGGGCGGTGTGCAACTTGCTCAGAAGTTTCACACACTCATGATTTGACTTATTTAGGTATTCTGACACAACCTTTTTTTAAAATTTCCTACAAGTATAGTAACGGCTTCAGCTTGTTCCTAAGTCTCAGATAATGACACACCAGTCTCCGTCTTTGCGTAACCTCCAACGACTGGACTGAATTTACTTTTTACTCATTTCGCTTCTAGGTTGTTCCCACTACATGTTTATCCTTACGAACCGATTGGCCTATGATCTACTTGTATCCGGAAGCAAAATAATAACAGCTTAATTGATCCACCAAGTAACCCAAATACTCATGGATAACTTAGATGACATAACCGATGATCATTTCCAGCCTTGAAAGCTAGGCATTTTCTGTATGTTAAAAAGCTGCATATTCGAGTAAAATGAGCAAGCTAAGCTTGCTTTGGACTACTTTTAGTTTGTCCTCTTTTTTCTCTGTAGCCAGCTACGAAATATGATTCAATTTCGAAGTTTAGTCTAAGTTTTGTTAGAAGATTTTGCTAAGTCCTGTGTTACATTACCTGACTGCAAATCTTGTCTTTCACACCAACTGGTTCGCTAAATAAATCGGCACAGCTTTATCACGGGTCTTGTAAAATGCCGATCATTTGTTCCAATCCTGCTACACTGCCGTACTGCTACAAGAGTTAGTTCAACGAGGGACTGGGTTTCGGTTATCTTCAGACGAAAATGTTTTAGGGTTTACGTGGCCTTCGTATTTTGAAGCTTGATCACAATTAGCTTTTCCTGTAGTATATGTATGCAGCCTGCATCCGGAGTGCCTCCATGCTCCCATTTTTCATTGTCATCAAGTTTGTAGACCCGAGTTCACATGTCTCTGATCATGACCTCCGTTTCTGCTTGGCCGAAGACGGCTAGATACGTGTCCTCGCAATATCGGATAAACCCTAAATTCTTCCTTCTTTCCCAGAAACCTGAAAGGTTGAAAAAAAATATTTATTCGCTGTAGCCGAATAAATATTTTAGGTCAGCAAGATGTTCCTAGCTTGATTTAACTTTTGTTGATCTGACCGTTTAGCGCAGGGGGGCGTAACCAGGATTCCGTGAAGGGGGAGGCCAGAGGATGAGGATTCAGTGAAGCGGGGGTGGGGGGTGGGGGCAGGCGAAAAATTTGCTTCTGAATTTTGGATTTTGCCAAATTTAACGAAGTGTTACACAGTGTTTCAGACGAGAAAGGCAGGGGGCATGACCCCTGCCTTCCCCCCCCCCCCCCGTTGGTTACGCCGCTGGTTTAGCGTTCTTCACGTTATTTAAAATAATCATGCATCAGTTTTCCGCACTAAAATTCAAGTTAGCATTCAAGGTAAGTTCATGTAGTTTTGTATAGATAATAGATGGATTCTTCATTGCGACTGAATAATTCTCGCTCATAAACGTTCTGTTCACTTTTGTGTATAATAATGAACAGAATGTATTAGCTGTAGTGGGTAGACCCGTTTGACTTGCAGTTGAACAGTTATCAGTAATTTTACTTTTTGCAGTGATTTGAACGTTCAAGAGCGCTAAACGACATTAATTTAAGATAAACAACTCAAATGACCTTTGCCCTGCACCAGAGATTTGTCATACGTCGATGTGGTTAATATTTCAAGTCCTGTTAATGTTTTTTATGATATTCTTTAAAGTAAATCGAATAAGAAACGAAGTATAAAAGAAAATCTACGTAAGAGCTTGTATTAACATCAACATTCCGAAAACATACACCATTAAAATAAGTAGGATTCAACACATGCCATTATAGTATTGATGATGTAATATTCCAATATAATACTTTCACAATTGTACAAGGTGACTGGTATTGCACAATGGGATACGCAAATACCATTAATGCACAATGCACAGGGACAGTCTATTTACTTAGTTGCGTGAAACAAAGCGCGAACAGCACATGAATTTGATTGTTCTACTATCTATTGTCATTATGCCAAGTGTTGGTCGAAATGGCACTAACAGATGTATTGCGTCAAAACAACAGAATCTTAGGTGGGAAAATCGCGTATAAAAAGGACTGCTGCAACTGAAGGAACATCGCAATCAACCCCTCGATTGGAACCTGAAGTTATCTCGCCATGAAGCTTCTAGTAATTCTCGCAATTGCCGTCGCAGTCACTGCCGCTGCAGAAATATTCCGCGGAAACCCTCAACTGGACAATCAGTGGAAAGCCTATAAGGTTTGAAATACTATTTCTGAAGTTACCCTAAGCCAAGCCCGTACATTTAATAATATGAGTAAGGGCACATCTGATATACATATATTCGGTTAGGAAAAACACGGTAAAAAATACGGAAATACCGCTGGCGAAGCATCTCGTCGACAGAACTGGGAGAAGACTAGGGCAAGGATAACCAAACACAACCAAGAAGCCACGGCCGGACTCCACTCATTTACCATGGCTGAAAACCGCTTGTCTGATATGGTAACATCTGTAATCTTTCACAAAATTCTGACCATTTTTTTAACTTCTCTTGTTCACAGGATGACGCTGAGAAGCAGAAGCTGAACGGCGCTAGGTTAGCGAATAATGTACGTGATCTTCCCGAAGAACAGGTTCAGCGAGTTACGGAACGGTGTGCAACATTACCCGCATCGGTACTATTTTCGCAATATTCACTCACGAACGTGCTAAGTCTAAAGTCGCGGTTTTGCACAGGTTGATTTTCGCAATAGTTCGTGCATGCCACCGATCGAGAACCAGGGCCAATGTGGCTCGTGCTGGGCCTTCTCTGCATCAGGAACGCTGGACTACGCTCTTTGCAGAAAGACTGGCAAGCTTGTCACACTCAGGTATAGCCTTTAGCGTTATTATTGAGTGACCTAATGCTAACAAGTCTCTTAAAATCTTAAATGTCTGATGGGTGAAGATATCGTAACTGTACAACTGAACTGAGACAGGGTCATACTTGCACTCAGTGAGTCAGCTCAAAACATAAACAAAGGCAAAAATAAATGAAGAAATGGTTACAAGCACTTACTTTTGTTGTTGCAGTGAACAGCAGTTGGTGGATTGCAGTACTGCGTACTACAACTACGGTTGCAACGGAGGTATGTACTACTACGCGTGGAACTATGTCAAGGCGGCTCCAGGACAGACTACTCTTGCCGTTTACCCATACACCGAAACAGTGAGTTTCTTAATGCAAGTTAATGAATTTGTGCATTTTGAAACAATCAATTTCTACAGGACGGAACGTGCAAATACAGTAGCGCTACATCTGCCGGAACTGTCACCGGACAAGTTAGGATTCCGGCTAAGAACGAAACTGCCATCCGCATAGCAATCGCTTCTACCGGTCCTGTTTCTGCTGCCTTGCTTGTTGTCGACTCTTTCCAATACTACAGGTAATACCTTTCGAAATTCCAAAGAATCCTTTGTCAAGACTAACGAATTTGTTCTGGCTTTGTGTTGACAGCTCCGGCATCTACGCCGATGCCACATGCAACAACGGAACATCAATCAATCATGCGGTTATGCTTGTTGGTTACGGAACTGCTAACTCTGTTGACTACTGGATCCTGCGTAATTCATGGGGAACGACTTGGGGTCTCGACGGTTACATGATGATCAAACGCGGTGTCAACATGTGCAACATTGAATACTACGTCGCTTATCCCACTGTTTAAATCGCCAAAATAATATTTGTGCGTAGTTTTAATTCATGTTTGTCTTGTTTGCCTTTTTTAGATTTTGAAAACCGAATACAATGTATAGCTAGCAGTTTCGTGATATTTTGCTATGGGACTCGTGGGCGTAACTTACCCTTTCATTGCATTTCATTATTACTTTTCATTAGTACTTTATTACTTTACGGATGTCCGACTTAAACCCATAATTTTTTAACCTTTAATCTTAATAAGCTATTAATAAGCAGGTTCAAATAGAACTGTGACGATAAAATCCTAGCGCATGAGTTTGTGTCTACAAGTCCTGGGTCCCACGGTGTTACCGGAGTCGACACATCGCTGACTCGTCCATAGGATGGCTCAAGTAATTCATCCAAGTTGAGCGAATTGGAGTTATCTGTGGTGTAAATTCCTGGGAACATCCTCTCCCGTTGGAAGGAGATATGTCAAACGGTCACAGCGAGTAGAAAAGTCGAGTGTGACTGGAGGCCAGTGACAGGAGTTTAGACTGGGAGTAACGGCCTATCGGGGTACTCAAGTGTTTCAAGTAACATTAGGTTAATTAACTTTGAGTCTCGTTGAGTCTGAATGCCCTTTGTCGTATAAGTAAAACTCGTTTGTTGTGCATCCGTTTATTGTTGTCAAAGGGACTTGCCTATTCGGTTGGCAATAAAAAAAAATTACACGTTTTAAAATAGTACGTTATATAATTGTGTATTTATATGCTTGAAACTGAAGATCAATAACCCAGACACCCCCAAGTGCAAACTCCATCCAAGCTTTCACACTATTGACTTAAACGGTGGGATAGGCAGCCCAGGATTCGATGCTGCACATGTTGACACCACGCTTTATTAGCATGTAGCCCTTGAGTCCCCAAGTCGTTCCCCACGAGTTGCGCAGAATCCAATAGTTGGTTGTACCGCTAGTCCCGTAGCCGACAAGCGACACTGCATGATTAATCGTTCCATTTGTGGGACAAGCGGCGTCGGCGTAAATGCCAGAACTGTTAATACAATAACAGCGATTACGGTGGTTTTGACATAAGACCATGTCCAATTTTGTAACAACTATTTGTAAAACTACCTGTATGATTGGAACGAGCTTAGAACTTGCAGTGCGGCAGAAACTACACCAGTAGAAGCGATTGCATTGCGGATAGCCGTTTCGTTTTTAGGAGCGATCCTGGTATATCCGGTAACAGTTCCGACAGATGTTGTCTTCTTGTACTTGCACGTTCCAACCTATATTAACTCGCATTAAAACCGGTTAATCCGTTAACTTACTCTTGGTTACTCACTTTGGCAGTGTACGGATAGACACCGAGAGTAGTTTGCCCCGGTGCCGCCTTCACATAGTTCCACGCGTAGTAGTAAAATCCACCATTGCAGCCAGCGTTGTAGTACGCACTACTGCAATCCATCAACTGCTGTTCACTGTAATAGTAACGACATTCTGCATAAAGCCACTACTTCACTCATAAGCTATTCCAGGCTAGCATTCTTTAGAGGGGTTTTGTAAGAAAACTGTGGCGATACCTTAGTGTGACAAGCTTGCCGGTCTTTTTACAAAGAGCGTATTCCAGTGTTCCTGAAGCAGAGAAGGCCCAGCATGAGCCACACTTTCCCTGGTTCTTGATGGGCGGCATGCAGGTGCTGTTGCGGAGATCGACCTGCGTAAGATAGAGTTGATATCTCAACGACTTCATGAAAATATCGTGAATATGATACCGATGCAGGTAAAGTTGCACGCAGTTCAGTGTCCTCGTGAACGTTTTCTTCGAGAAGAGAACGAACATTCTTGGGCAACCTCACGCCATTAAGAAGCGCCTTCTCAGCGTCGTCCTGTTCATAGTAGAGGTTCAGAAATAGTCAGCGTATAGTAGTAAAGATAAAAGCTGTTACCAAGTCAGACAAGTGATTTTCAGCCATGGCAAATGACTGGAGTCCAGCAGCAGCTTCTTTGTTGTGCTTGTCTATCTGAGCCCGAGTCTTTTCCCAGTTCTTGCGGCGAGACGCCTCGTGAGTGGCATTTCCGTATTGTTTGCCAAACTTTCCCTAAACAAAAGAAGCGGAATAAAAATACTTTGAACTCTTCTTATTGACTGAATGGATTAACTTAAGGTTCATTAAAAAAGTTTTATACCTTGTACGCTTTCCACTGATTGTCCAACTCAGTGGTTCCGCGGAATATTTCTGCGGAAGCAGCAACCCCAATGGCAAGGGCAAGAACTATCAGAAGTTTCATTGTGAGAAAACTATTCTCGTTGAAATCAAGCGGCCGATTGCGACGTTCCTTCGGTGGGGAACCGTCCCTATTTATACGCGATTTTTTTCGAGTCTGAGAAGTTGTTTAGACGCTATATGTATTTTTTTATGTGTCTTTGTGCTGAACACTTGCTTTCAGTAACATTAATTACTGAACAATTACGTGTGCCTGGGGCCTCTTGATAATTTGTTTTGTGCAGCGGAGTAAATAGGCTGCACCTCACTTTTTATAGTTTTTACACTTTCACTCAACAATACTAAGAATTACTAAAGTTATGTACTAAAATAAATAAGAATTTTAATATTTGACAGTCTAATGTCTTCTATCTTTTTCCTTTGATTGCACTGGTTTATTAGAATATGTAATGTCTTGAAGATAGTACTAAGTTTATTTATGTCTGGGTTATCATTCTTTAAACGGTTTGGTTCAAATGCATTGCTCGAAACAACAAAGGCAACTTAGTTAATAACTCAGCTCAAAGCCCTATTAACCTGTCCACGGCGCATTACATGACGTTCGTATGCCAGTAAATGATATTTCGAAATAATGTCTTAATTGAGCGACTAGTCTTTTTATTATATGGCTGAGCATATGTTTTTTTAGACCGGTGCTAAGTTTGTACTTAATTAATGATTATGTTGCAATACATTTAAAAATAGGAAAAATTATTAAATTGCTGGATTTAAAAATTTTGTAAAATAAATTTTGACGAAAGATGTGTTTGAAGTAACAATAAATTGAATTCAGTTAATTAAGAGTAATCTTCTGAAGAAGCGACCAAAACTAGTGACAATTATAATTTGGCGAAGTTTTCATTCCCAAATAATACTTGACTTTTTAACTACGAAAGTGTTGTTGCATGTTTATTTTGTGTGAAAACGTGTACTTTTCATACCATGTTCACACACTCAATTCATATTTTATCCACATATAACCAAAATCCATCTAGGATTTCAAATATGGCTGCACGACTAAAGACTGCATCCTCCGAAGTCGTAGCAAAGAAAGCTCCTCCCGTTCAACTCGACGTTTTACCAACTTCCATACATATTCGAGAGCAACGGGCCAACGAGTACGATTCAAGCTGTGCGGCCCTTCAAAAACCCTTACAATACGGTAAACAAACTTCTCACTTACGAGGAACACACGCTCATCTATGAGTTCTAAGTGTATAAAGTTTATTCCAAGTACTAAGAGTGCCACGGCGCCGATAGTTTAAACCCACGTTGTCTGCACTGTAGGGCAAGCTGTGCTTTATATATTAATTGCTTATTTAGTGCAATAGTTTAAATTGCTTTCTTTATAAAATACAAAGCCACTAAATCATTAAATATCGGATTGAAAAATTGGTACAATCGTGCATCAAAGCGGTCTCGGGTAAATTTGTACTAAATGTGTCCAAAATAACGTCCGAAGCAATAAAGAAAAGTACAACGACCCTGCGATAAAATCAGCAAGACACTACAACCGCAGCAAATTATTTTAGAAAGATAGGCATCATCATGTAGAAACCTCCTTCTGTAGCACAACGACGTTATTGGAGCCAGGATCAAATACTACAGAAGAACGAAAAATGTACAAATGTGTGATGCCGCACATCACGCTGTCACTTGTTGACAGAGCTCATCGTGAAAACAATGGACAGGGAGATATGCATTAAAACAGTGAAGTGTAGATGCACTGTTGGTCTTTCGGGATTTTACAATAAGGCTATTACATTACTGAAACTGTAAACGGTTTACCAGTAGAACAGATACAGTGAAGTTCTTCAAGAGCTAGCATGCACCGAGCTCCATTGGCAATTGGGCCTATTTACCAACCGGGATTGATTTTTTTCAAGGTGACTCATTACGACCCTGCCTATACAATTTTATGAAGGTCGCAAAAGACTAGGGGATGAGTGTTTAGAAAATGTCAAGGCGAACACTACCAAACTCAAATGTGACTTCTGCGACAAAACGGGACACCTGGAGAAGCATTGCAAAAAACGTCTCCGGTCAAAACAACAGCTCCTGGGAACACATCAAAGAGAAAACCAGCAAGTCGAACTACCCAGATATGCAACCAAATTAATTGTGAATGTGTAATAATCCCGGTCACAAACGTCCAGACTGCCCAGTTTTACGTAACCAACGGAAGCAATCGCCATTTTTGCGACAATTCTGGTCATGTTGCTCCCGAATATCCGAAAGGAAATTCTGTCAATGCCTTACCTACTCTGCCCGCCGAAGAAGATGAAACAAAAAAGAGTAACGCCTGAGTACACGGAGCGTGGTTGACTCTACATTTGCGAATATTATGTCCCACGAAAACTCAATTCTCCCTTTTGAGTTAATTCGTATAACTTTATTTTTCCAAATATATAAAGTAACGGTCCTTCTCGATAGCGGCGCCAAAAGTATCATTGCTGCACGCCGTCGTGGAAAAAATTAAATCCTCGTAAAATAAAAAGTAGACAACCAATATTGACTTCTTGAACCTCTGTTGGGGGTGATCCTCTCCCCTTTTGTGACTTAGTAGAAATAACTTTCACTTTCAGGGCAATAGAGTTTGCCCATGATTTCATTATCTCCCAATCTCTTTTAGAACATTGTATCATCGGCCTCAATCGAATTAATAAAACGTTTCCCTCACTGTACGAAAACCTATTAAGTACTCCCCAAGTAAATCAGATATTGTTACTCTCATTCAAGGATCAAGCGGCCGCCGATCCTCAGCAGACATCAACTTTGATATTTATTCTTGTGGTCAGGTTACCATACCCCCACGTTAAGCCTTCTTCAACTTCTTGTGCAATCCCAGACAATCCTTGCCGTATGTGTACCACGGAAAATGTTTGACAGTTGGATTGTCTCTGTTTTCGCGTTCCGCACTCGTCTCTTAAACTCAAATCCGCAATTGTCTCCGTAAACTCTGATAACATGTTAACCACTTTTGCATATAACAATGCAAGCTACCCGGTTACAATGAAAAAGAAATTGGGTAGGTCGGTTGACCCCGGTGTTGTAAATATAACCTGCCCATTAGCAAGTTTCTGCAGTGAATTCCAAAATATGCCTAAGGCGGAAACTCGAATTCCTTAGCCAATTTGATCTGTTGCACATAACTAGGGAGAAGCACACAGTAACTGAATCTTCGTTCATTGAATTTTCTGATATTTTTGCAAGCAATAAAGCATCTGTGGGTTTGATTCCAAATGTTTACCGTGACATTCCTACCGACGGCACGGTAGATAAACAAGATGGCCTATTGAACCCCTAAAACCTAATCCATGACCCTGACCCACGACCCGTCCGAACGAGGTGATGTCTAACGTCTGACAGGCCTTTAGACCCAGTGACCAACTCTTATTACTCAAATGTCTTAAAAGAGATCACTCCGTTACATGACCCATCTGATCCTGCGACCGTGAACATTACAAACGCTTCCTGGCGGTAGATCGGCAAAGTTTATGAATTGTTTAGTATGAAATATGCAAATATTGTGTTCTATTGATTAATAAACATTACTATGATACTCAATAATTGCTGATGTCTATTATACTAATTATAACACCAATGTTTTTTTACTTATTTATTTTTTTCCATATGGGCATTCAGGCCAGTAGGCCCATGGCCCCTAACACATTTATAACGACTTATTTATTATTTAACACTGTATTATATTAAACTTTATGGTTATTCCATAGAATATTGGTATTTTCATAATAAATATTATAATTCATCTAAAAAAATTGATCCGATGGAAAATAATCACAATGCAAATACTTTGCTAATACAGCAGGCGGTACTTTGGAGAACTGCATTTGCAAATTCGCCAACATGAGCTATATGGGACCAGGGTAGGTCATCAGAAAAAGAGCGTTGTCCCGTCGTATGTGAGTTTCGCATATATATCTTAAGACCAACAATGACGTACCAAAGTAGACCATAGGATTGCAAGGATGAGGAGGATGCGAAATTCTCAAAAGGCCAAGGGCGTAGGAACGGGGGGCAGCAGGGTCATGTGCCCGTCCTATACATGATACAGTGCCCCCCCCCCCCCCAATTTTACTGTCAACTTAACTTCAAATCTTAGCGTGAGAGCACTGGTCGGCGAAAACAAATCAAGTCCATTTATATAAGTTCATGGCACAAATTGACCTTGCTGTTAAAGAAATTAAAGAGTGTCAACTTGTGTTTGACGTGAGGTTGCAGTTCGAGAAATAAGGAACATTTTTTCGGGAGGTTGCAATAGAAGAGATGTTAACAATATACGGCGATCTCGTGTGTAGTGCAACAGGAGGAAAACAAAGAAAATTAACCGTATTTAGGGTACTTTATTTTAGAAAACTATCTCGCAGTTAATTGCTTTGTGCCTGAACGGTGGACGGTCAGGTGCAAGGTTTTCCCTAGATTCATAGAAAACTACGAACGAATGCAAGGTATCTTGGACAAAATCGTGTCTAATAAGGGAACAAAACCTTAAACTAGAAGCAAGCTTTCTAGGTAGAGAAACAAAAGGACACGCTTGAGTTTTACTTCAGTTCTGTTGCAGCTAGAAATAAACTGAGCCCTTGCGAAATAATCGCCTGTGTTCTGGAGGGGCCCTCCACGACTGCAGCAGGAGCCAAATTACCATCAGAAATATTGTTAAACTACAAGATCTTCCCTCTGGGTTTTCCAGTATCCAGAAAGATGCCTATAAAGCGAAGGATATATAAACTCAGTCTTTAAGACCCGAAATCAAAGGGAAATGTAAAGTCCCTGCATGCTATGTGGAAGAGATCATGTAAGGAGAGCATCGATAGGCTTATGCCGGTTGTAGTACAACGTTCCGATCAAAGTGGCTTGAACTCGTGTGTCTCACTGGAAAGAGTAAAACTTAATTCAGGTTTGAAGAAAGCAAAGTTAAGCTCTGAAGAAGTATCCAGCCTATATTGGGATCAAAAGGAAGACTTCGACGTCGAGTTGCTCCCAACAGAACTTTCGATGTTTTCCAATGTGTAACTTGCAATCGGTAAACCTATGGTAGGGAAAACTTTCCAACTTTTGACAGTCGCTAATAATGGAGCTGCTATGACAAATCTACCGTCAGTCGTGCGAAATCTTTCCTCAAACTACTAAGGCTTTCAAAGCTGCGGGGCCTGTGTTTTCAGCGCCTTAACTCGTCTGAAGACAGCATTAAAAACAGCAATGGGACAACTTCGGTTGACACAGTTTATGTTACAGCACGTTCACAATAAGGATATGGCAAATACCGGCATTGAAGCAATTTTCCGTCTATTGCTTAGAAAACAAATGAACAAATAAACACATTTAGATCATTTCAAAAATCCCCCCAACAGAAGTGTCATGTCGTAAGAAAGTAAGCAAAGTTGAAATTGTTGCATGCTATTCGCTGATAAGTTAGAGTAGCAGCCCCCCCCCCCAGCAAAACATAGTTCCTGTGCCCTTGTCAAAAGGGCGAAGTTTTCGGACAAAAAAGACAATTTCATCATATGAAAATCAACGTTGGAGGAACAATGAAGAAAGTTAAGTTAATTTTTGAAATTATTGTGATATTTTGGTAAAGCCTTTGCTGTGCAACCAATCTATGTTAATTAACTGCATCTTTTTTAGCCGACAAAACAACGTAGTGTTGATACGTCCATCTTTTTATCAGAATGGGATCAGAAATTTGTATTTCTTGGATTCTTCTATTCTTGGTACGTCAGATTTGTGTCAACAAGCGCGTTCCTGTGTACCAGAGCTTCACAAAACTTTGATTAAGCCTGCTTCAGAAGTCATGACATTTGTGGCCAGGAATCTGGACAAAATCTTTTCGAAGGAAGGCATTAACACTGTACCAGTGGCACATGTCCTGAAAGGAAGGAGTTTGCCGATTAAGGCAGTTTGTCAGTTACTAAGAAGCATACTTTGGCTAATGCACAAAGCCGGGGTACATGTGCCAGTAGTATCTTTCGACGGAAGTTACACGGTTTGATACAAAGAGGCGATCAAATGAACCCTCTCATCCAGTATGCGTAACACAAGGACGTGTGGACGGGAATAAACAGATGAAAATAACTGAGTTAAAAAATATTTTCATTCGAGCTATCACTGAAGTTGACGAAAGCAGGAAGAAGGGAAGCAGCGTTGATTACCCTACATTCATACATGGAGCTCTTCAACTATGGGCTAGTCATAGGATAGCCAATGGTCCTTTGGTGGAGGAGGACCTTGGGTACAACGAGCTATGACGACGGACAGGAAGAAAACGACATACGGAAAATACGTAACCTTACCAAGGCAGAACTGGTACCTGTATATGCTGAATTTGCATATAGCTCAGTTCCTGGCGTAATGCGTCAAAAGTTGAACACCACATGGAAATTCCACAACTAGGAATCATAGAGTGGTTCTACATTCCTGAATTTTCCGCTGAACAAAACCAGTTAATGGTGAAGAAAATATACGTTATGCACCTGTTGTATCGCCTAGATCAGCACTGTGCGTTGGCAACATTGGAAATGCAAAGAGGCAGCACTGGATCGAAGTCGCACAAAGCGGAAGGGTATCAAATTTGAAAACGGGTCTTATTAGCGAGAACCCAGGGAAAATCCAGAACACGGATTATGCTCAAATTGTGTTTAGTGAAGAAGTACAGAAGAAGCTAGAAGATCTAGGGCACCACGAGTCTGTTGAACTGTGTCGTCTGGTAAAATGTTTAACTTACATAGAAGAATCATTTTAATGATCTCTTGGTTTCTTGGTCTAGGTGGGCGATCGGTTCAGGGCTAATAACTACGTCGGTATTAGTAGTACCGAATGATGCAAAATGAAACTGGAATTCAAAATATATCTCCACAAATTGCACAATGCTACTTCTTTTCCTCCCCCAATGACGCACATTGGAAACATTCCTCGGGACATGCGCGAAGCCTTGATCGCCGGAATTAATGCTGACATCCTACTTTACGGATTATGCCGGCGAGGTACGTACAACATCAAAGCTGTCAGCAGTCAACCCGCAGAGACTTTGTACAGCTGTTTAGCTCAAGTTTCTGGAACTGTCAGTGATTGGTAGTGCCGTGCGCGTCGTGACCTTGCGGGTTACGACCTTTAATTATTGCCGTGAGGGGTCGTGACCTTGCAGGGTCACAACCTTGAGTTGTATGCACGGCATTTTTTGATTTGAGTCAGTTGACCGATGATATCTGGCCTCTACAGACGTGTTTGATTATTTACTGTTTGTAGTGTCTTACTGGTGGAGGAATTTCGAGGTAATATTTATTTGTATTTGTATTTATGTAAATGCTAATCTTTGCTTGCACTGTAATATAGAAATTAAAGCACAATTGACTCGAATTCCTTCAACAACCACGTTACAGATAGTAACAGGAACTACCAACGATGTTCCTAGTGTTGCAAGAATTCGTACCAACATGGCGACGGCAGTGGGAACCTACATGGTTAGGACAGATCCAGAGAAGTTATCTTTTAATAATTAACACTTACGAATTTAGTAATCACGATGGTTTGGTGATTAGGGGGTCAACGACACAATGGAGCAAGGCGCCGTTTATTCCGGAAAGTGTACTGATGCAAGAGTGCGGCCCACTGCCGGAGCCATGAATTCCTCCAACGTACATCAAAGAGATTTCTGTCCAAGTAACCAAATGATATAACTCTCTTTCATCCAAACTATAGGACACTATTTTTAAGGACCATTTATTTGATGCCAAGGCTAGAGAATCTCGTAGTCGTGCCCAGCCTCGGGGAATCTCTGACTTGCAGTCCGTGGCAAAAGGCGCTTTCGGAGTGCGCCGTTTTCACATCCTAAATGAAGCATCTGTTCCACACGTTAGAATGAACATTCGTGATTTTGAGCCCTAACTATTATGAAGTTATTAACTACAATTTAAATTTGAGCTCTAACACTATGAAGAAACTGAACTCAAAGTTTCTTTAAAACTTCTTGTTTAATAAAATAAAACTTTTTGATTTTGGAACGACAGCCAAAAATCACAATCAGGTTTGACAAGTTATTCAAAATCACACACTTCTTCTGTGAGAGGTAATATAATTAGGTACACGAGACTTCGCCATAGGAGAACACAGTCATAAAAACGTAAAATAAAAACAACAAGTAAAAAATAAACAAAAAGTGAAAAAGAATTCTATCATTTGCAATTCCGATGCTGCTTGCCTGCGAGTGATTCACCGCAACGATGGCAAAGATTCACTTTCCTCTCCTTGATAGGGATATGAGTTTTACAGTGCTGAAACAAGCTGTCCTGTCTTGTAAAACCTTTCCCACAAACACTGCAGCAGAACTGGCCCACTTTTTCTTGTACATCGTTCACATGACGGACTAAGTTTTTTTTTCAGTGTGAATTGTTTAATACACTTACCACATATAAACTTTTTTCTTTTAAAATACTGTGACTGGCAAAATGCTTACGAAAGCTTTTAACACACAAGAAAGTCTTTAAACAAACTGCATTTCTTTGGTCTCGGGTTAGGGTGCGTAGCCCTGTTATGTTCTTGAAGAAAATGTCGCGACGGATAGGACCTGCTGCACGTTTTGTAAACATGTGATTTCGGCTGTTCTTGATGATGTTGAGCAATGTGATATTCAAATAGTACACGCTCTGTGGTTTGAAGATTGCACCCAGATTGTTAGCAGCAAAATGTCGCAGGAGATGGCTCGTGTTTTACAGCCACATGCGTTTTGAGGTTACGGTGACCAGAGAACACTTTCTTGCAGGTGTCACACTTTGCTGCTATAACATCCTGGGAACTGGAGAAAACAAGCATTCATATGTAAGGGTAGAAATATGTCTTCCTGTAAGAACAGAAACGACGGTTCTGTTTGACACCTAGACTTACGCCGAATCATATTCCACCTGGAAATCTGTCGTCTTTCGCCAAGATGATTTCGCCACACACAGAGTCATTCTGTCAGCGCGGGAATTCGGAACAGCGTCACTATGGGCGAATTAACGAAAGAGGCATCGGGTCTCGCAGAGCTTCCAGAGAACTTCGACAAACTGTTTGACATTTTCAACAGTAGCACCCTCCAAGAGAAAAAAAAATTACCGAAGACATATAAATCTTTAAATATTTCGAAAGACCCGCGTATACAGAAGCTGTACCGTTTACGCAACTTTATCAAGTCAATCAAGAGTCCATGACGAAAATACTAAAAAGTTTGTAACTATCAGAATCCGCTGCTTGCAAGGTTGGGTGTTCTCGATCAACGCTCTAAAAGAACTGCCCCGAGATCTATCCAAACTAAAGATTGGGCGCCTATACACGAGACGCCTGAATCAGGATGGACCTGAAAACTTTTTCGGGAGAATACGTCGTCTTGGTGGCTAGAACCTGAATCCAACCCCATACAGGTTCTTCCACTCGTTTAAGAGACTTGTTTGCGTGCAGCTGACAGACGATACCAGAGACACTGATTCCTCGGTGTCTAACTGTGTTCCAGACGAGGGTCGTCTGTGCGTAATCATCCCCCAAACTTTTACCAAGACTACATGCAGGGAAACCCAAAGGGGCGAGTCCTCGGAGTTACAGGAATGGGCCGATGGAATGAATACGAGCCGCTGAGGCGAGTCTTCGGGTATCTTGAGGTCGTCAGAAATGCGCTTGCCATCCAACTTGGAGAACTTGGAACAAGTCTCGCTCGTGTACTTTGCCGGTCACACGGCCAAACGATTGTTAGAGTACCATGACTGTGTCCCGTGCAAGAAGTTTTTTTTATCGGAAGGAGGAAACGAAAGTGCGGTAATCCTTAACATTTTACATGTACAAAGCTTGCGAAAAAAGTAAGGACTTTGGTAGATTACTTAACCCTGGCGCATCATTCGTTGGATACCTCCAGCAATGCGAACAAATCTTCGCAGATAACTTTGATAACATATTTCATCAAAAAGGGGTTCTTGGAGCTCTTGTCAACAAGCTTTCGCAACTCGAGTTTCCACGCAAGTGCTCCAATTTCCCATAAGAATGGGTGATCAAACTTCTTGTAAGGACAAGATTTTACAACACCTTGAAGTTTTTAAAGAGAAAATTTTCGGTTCATGAAGGAAAACGACAGAAATTAAAGAACGTTCAGAATTTTTAACAGCTTACATTTGCTTCAAGCCTCTTCCATGTTTTTTTTAAGAGGAGCAAGCTCGATCAACGAAGTTTATCTTTATTTTCTTTTTTATCTACCTCAATATCCATCCGATATCTTTTTCTGTTCTTTGGAAAGTTCCATATATATTGTTATGTTTAATTTTCTCTCTCTGTCTGTATCTGTATGAACGACCAACAGAATATTTGAATTCAAAGTGGTCGGGTCAAGAAGGAAGTCATTTTCTAAACTGCTTTGTTTTTCTAAAAATATTGTGACGTGTAAATCTGGAAGGCCAGGATAACGGGCCGTCACCGCCCGAGTAGTCAGATTTAAAGCGTGTATTAGGATACAAACAATAATCGACTACAACCCGTGAGGAAAGGTTTAGCGGCACGATGGTATTGGCTGGACTTCACTAACTGAAGTGTCTTCCAGGGACTCGCTCTGGTCTTTTTATAGGCCCCGATCGAGATGGTCCCGAAAGGCCTCGTCAACAAATGAGAGCGGAAATCTCAAATAGATCCGTCACGGATAGACAAGGGGGGAAATGCCAACGGATATTAGGACGTTGACACGATAATTCGATATGACAATTTTGCACATAACAATATACAATTATTGTAAAACACAATTTGTACCTCATAAACGCAGTCGGTTTCCGGTTATTCGTGCTCAGCAAAGCAGCCGAGGGCCGGCGCAAGCGCACTGACATCTAATTTAGTTCGCGGAGCAACCATCACACCGCTGATTTCAGGTCTATGCTTCCTTATGGCAGGTTCCGCCCCGTGTCCGCACTAGGTACTTTTATACTATGGTTCCACCCAAGCCAACGAAAGTCTACCCAAGTCGACGGCGTAGACCAAATCTTGCCCGGCTAAGGAAGAACAACCTCATGAAAGCGGACAAAACCTCTAGCCGGAAGAGAACCACGTCCCATGGACATAGATTCTGACTCCAAACGTGCCATGGATTGCCTGGCCCGTAGGGATGAAGTGGACGCCAAGTACTTCGAGGAACTCCATGCTGAGGGCGCTGCAACGGAAGAAGAAGAAATTACTGACATCGAACTGATAACATGGTCTCTTACACTACCTACTTTAAACCCGTACAAACATAGTTTTCGATTACGAAGAATTCGACGAATGTGATGTGCCAGCTCCCGCAAATTATGCAGCAGTCACTACCTCCAGCGTTTTGGAAAAGCGTAAGTAATTTTCAAGTACCTGGTCATTTGTCATTCTGATAACTTGTTATTACACTAGCTGAGGAACCACGGATTCGTCTCGGTTGATCAACTAATGCATAGCCAACAAATTGAGGATTAAGACACCCTTGTTATGGATACCTGCAGACAAAATCAACGCGGTACATATACTGATCCACAAAGATCACAAGCAGTTACGTGGACTGCAGGTTACAGGGCGTGGACACCATCTTTTTGGTTTGTTGATACCAAATTAAGTACCGATTCCTAAAGGGCGCAGGTTCGTCTAGATATTGCACCTGGAAACGCAACACTGGATTTGTGTAGGAAATACCGTTGGGGAAAGCTCTATCAATAATTCAGGTGATAATACGTAGTAGCAAAAAGCTAATGTGATCCTAATCTGTATAATTATGCTATAATGTAAAGTAACATAAACTGTTTGGTAGGTGTTCGATAGCCTGGGCGTTACTGCTCTATCGCGAACGGTACACAGCCAAATTTCTTCGCTTCTTCGAAAATGGAAAACGTGAAATTTCAGTTCGCATAATAAATGGGTCCAGACAGAACAACTGTTCTGAATGTGGTCTGTTCGCTATTGCTCAACGCTGCGTTTTTAGCAGCCGGCATTAATCCATCGGAACGTCGACTGTCTTAAGTCTTCAGGTGCGCTTCACGGGCATCTTGCCAAGTGCCTTGAACAGAATTACAACCGTGCTCCCCAGTAAAAAAATAGTACCTCGACAAACAAGAACAATGAATGTACAGCTCTTATACTGCACCTGCCGCATCCCATGGAAAGAAGAAGCGCATTCCATGATTGAACGCGTAACATACCACGAATGGTATTACAGGACATGTCTAACGATGACTTCAAAGTACTGGATCCATGCGATACGATCGCAGGAATGGACGTGCTCTTCTCGCGTAAAAGAAAACCCCACTGTGATTCTAGACTTAGCAGTTCTTGCGATGAAATACAGCTCACGTCATCCTAACTTCGGTCTTTTGAGAAAAAAATGTACTTGTAATGTAACGTAAGTTCTAATTTAGTGTACATTGTAAGTTAATGTCAATTGATTGTAAATTGCAGACTGCGGTAAATTGCGTGTAAATTCCCGAGTGCTGGAATGTAATACGTATAAGTCACAAGAAACTTCAAGCCTTCTGTTTGTAATAATCATAAACATGATTCCAACCATTACAAGTTCGATTCTCACATTCATGTATTGCACATAACCCCCGCCAGATAGCGTTTCGCAAATGATGTACAGTGATCGGGTCCAGTCGTCCGAGATTGGTCACTTTTAAGTTGTTTGGGCAATTCTATTTGGACCTGGTCATGACGTGTCGGTGCGATCCCAGGGTCTTGGTTTGTTTGGTATATTGTTTTCCTATTTCCTTCGGCTTTGTTGTCAGCCCCAGCTCTTATGCTATTTATTGTCTGCATGTACCAACCAATAAAACTGACCCTATGGATAGAAGAACCGTAAAACAGAAACGACCCCTGAAGCAGCCAACCAGCAATCAAAACAGCCATGAACCGAAAACTTACATTTGATATTAACAAGATCTAACAATGGTAAACCTAGATTGTAATCGAACCTGAACCGAAAACAGAAACGGTTATTGAAAAAACAACCGACAATCGAAACACCTGGACAAAGATGATAACCCTTAAAACTCACGAGAGCTAGCAAGATGCGTGCGATCTACAGCACTGCCAAAGACCGACTGAAACTGAAAGGCGAAGGCGATGGGCATCAGTGCTTCCACTTTCAGTTTTCGGTTCTCCCTCATTTTCCGTTCGGAGGAAAAAAAGGAAATTTCTCCTCCCTTCTCCCCCGCAAATTCAGAATTTCCCTGTCTTTTTCCCTCACGATAAGATGTATTAAATTGGGCATATCGGCATGAGCTTAGACCATAGAGAAGAGATAGACCTGGCAAAGCCTGTGTAAAGATACGAAAACCTTTACCATCCGATATAGATACCCCGGAACTTGAGGCGCGGCTTAACGCCAGTTCAGCTAATCACTGTTTTTATACAAAACAGTCGTTTAAGATTAAATTGCTCCGATCAGAGTAATTCTTAATTTTAATGCAACATTTTTTGTAAATAAAACACTTTTTACAATTATTTATATATAAAAGGTCGTCCTAAAAACTAAGTATCGGTAATGACGGCTAGACCGGTTCCCCACACATGAAGCTAACTTACTAGAAATTAACGTTTGAACAAATATCAAAATCTATCATATTTAATACAACATTACTAGTTAACGCAGAAGAAAGTTAGACGTAATCAAAACATTGAAAAAGTAGACGACCCGCCATCTTTAGGTTCTGGCAGATCAGCGCTTTCAACGCAGACATTCCTGGGATAGATACGCCAGGACGATCTCTACGCTGAAGGGAGACGGCACTCTGCAACTGTCATATTAGGGCATGTTCCAACCACTTCCCATCTCTAAAGTGAAAATCTTCATTAAATCAATTTCAAGTAATACAAAACTTTCTTCGCTTTAAAATGGATCGCAAACTTTTATGGTTCATGAAACTATATTTCCGTGTAAACTATTTTTAGTACTTGTTTGCAGTAGGGTGGAGCGGACTTTTGGGAATAACCCTTTCTTTTAGTTCTCTTGCTACAGCTACAAGGTTATTTGGCGAAAAGTTTATTGCCAGCTTTATAGTTCACCAGAAACGGCAAGTGTTTCCGTGTGAGAAAAGGAGATTAAAGCTGAGAAAAGAAGATAAACAGGGCCCAAAAACAATATTTCATGCTAATTCGTACAGTTTACTACTAGGTCAAGGGCGTGGCCAAGGGGGGCCATGGCCCCCTCTTCCGTTTCAAACCACTGCGTGCACTTCGTTAAATTTAGCGAAGTCTAATATCCAGAAGAAAAATTTTAGCCTGCCCCTCCCCACCCTCCCGCCATCACTGAATCCTCATCCTCTGCCCATCCCCCATTACTGACTCATGGCTACGCCCCTGTACCAGCTATTTATTAGTATTACGTTAGACTTTTAATTAACCTTTATAAAAGGTGTTACTTTTACTATTTGCACTACTAGTACTACTGTTATTCTTGTTATTGTTTAAACTATTATTTTCAAACACTGGTTCTAAAAATTATTGCTCGATGCCTTTAATGTAGCAAAGTCAAAAGCACAAGCGCTTCGTGAAGATTTGGCTCGGCTATGTTTTGTTTGTTTACTCCGCTTGATACCAGGCTGTTCAATATCGGAAAAGTGCAATATCGATATTTTCGATGTGATACATCGAAAGCGAAACTAACATACCAAAATAGTTTAATTATCGAATTTATGTGGCTCGTATATTCCGGAATCTTTCAAGGTAATATCGATGCATTTCATAATAGTTTTCCGCCCGTTTGTTTTGAAAGTTTCTCAGATGTTGGTTCATTTGAGTTTTCTATCAATACTGTTTCTTAAATTTAAACCCTTTGTTTTAGAGTTAAAAAGAACAAAAATTAAATAGGAAAAAATCAACGCACAGGTACGAAGAGCGGAACAGAGAGGACCTGCCACTGCAAAATTCAAACATAATACCTGTTTAAACTCAGAAGACTTTCGAAACTTCAAGGAGGGCCAATCACACAATCAAACCAATGACATGTTCTAAAGAGCTGTTGTCTGTTCCTGACAGGTCGCTCGACTCGTTTCATAACTATCTAATGGTCAAGGGCCCTTGTCTAAATTGTAACACTTCTACTTTTTCCATTTGTATCTGCTAATACCATGTCCACACAGGTTTACCTCTGTAGGTAGTTTTGCCCCTGAAGGACCTCTCAAATTTACAGTACATTCACAACGCACAGTGTACTGGTATAGCTTTAATATTGATAAAATTAATAATAAACAATGTACCTGATTCATCTGTACATGTTACTTTGCTCCCTCGCCAGATATGCCCAAGTAGAAATGAGGATATCGAAGATTCAGAAGGAACTCCTTGTTACTACATTGTGTCTAGACGCCATTCAGAGAATCGCTAAGCATGCTACAGTGAATCCCATCCAAATCAAATCATGGAGCTGCCCCGCTGTCTTCGTGTACATTCGGCTGGACGACAGTGAAGACAAAAGGCAATGACTTGCGATTATGGTCACAGAGGAAGGCGAACTGGGCCACAATCACAGATACCCGTTGGAACCAAAGCTTAGTAAATTTTGATTTCGTTTGTATAGTACCTTTCGCTCTTTTTTTGAAAATATTTTCTCATGCCCGGTTAGCTGTTTTAACTATTTTTTTGTTAAACCTTGTTTACATTAATCTTTTGTGCATAGATGCCAAACTAACGGAAACGCTGAAAACAGGGATTGAAAAAGACCCGTCCAAAACAGCATCCGATTTTCAGAATGGGCATTGAATTTCATGTCTACCTGCAGCAGTATCGAGGAGAGGGGCGAACATTACTAACATCCGGCCACTCATAATCAAAAATCGTCTCTCATGTTCATGTTGCATGGTAATACGTGGTAGGCTTTCGTAACAACATTAAAGAACTTACCTGCCAAAGCTGACTATGAATTTCGTACTCCGTTGAATAGAAACAGCATCAAGAAAATAAAGACTTCACAACGTCATACATCTAGTAAGCATTTAGTATAACACACGTTTGCTTAAAAATTTGAAAGTTTCAGTCAAGACGGTGACACCGACATCGCGGTGATGGCAACGAAACTTATGCTCAAACTTGTGTCCATGGCCGACTTGATTGAAGCTAATGCTGCGTATCCGAACACAAAAGTCTTCCGTTACTAACTGAACACCGGGTCCTTCAATCATGTAACAGCTAAACGTGACGAGTCTTCAGGACAAGGCTTTCAGGTCAAGCGTACGAGCCGGCATTCCTGGGAGTATTTGAATTCACAAGCGATCGTTTCCCCGAATTCGAATACGGTGCGCTTGTTGGTGGTTGGGTCGCCGATTACAGCAGCGACGCATAGAGCCGTTGCTTAATGGATGCTTTGGGACCAGGCGGAGAAAGGGTATCTATACTTGTTTAACTTCAGGAAAGACGCAACATTTACTCTTTTCCATTCCATTTCAGTTGATAAGAGGCTGTAACGTCCACTGGCGGCGGCGGTCACGTTGTAGATTGTAGAAAAATGTGAAGGAAGTGAAGCGGAGAAAAAATAAAGGTTTTCTCGAAAATCACTTTGAGCATTCCGCACGCAATGATTAAAAAAAGTATTAAAAATGTTTGATATTCTTTGTAGCAAGGCTCCGGTGTCACCGCCTCTCAAAAGGCTGAAGCTCTGCCATTTAGACCTTAAGTTGGACAACAACTGGGCCAAAGCAGAAGCGTCGGTGAAATGGTGGAGTAACGAGCGCCACCTGAGGATGCTCACGAAGCCATTGAGTGAAATGACATCGATTACAAAACGTGCCCAAACAACACGAGTTCAGCATAATCGCATAATATAAAAGCTTCCCAAAGTGTGGTGGGGTCTTAGGTTTAATGTAGAACATCGACAGGAATGATAAATTGGCCTGCTACAAACGGGTCTATGCCATATCGGCTGGCTTCAGCCATGTCTTCAAGAACACAAGACGGGAGAAGAGGCGAAGCACCCAACTGAAAAACCGGAGGGTTTGAGAACATACTCAGAATCTTACTTCCATTGCATCCTCAACGCAAACGACCACGGAGTGTCTACACATTTTCACGGAGATTCGCAATCCCTTTGAAAAGGACCTGGAAACAAATACAGTGCTTCGGATGGAATTGAGCATTTTTGTTCGAAGTGCTTCTGTTATTTTTGACTATATGTCGTGACATGGAGCGATGTAATCGAGTTAACCCGGGGCTTAAAAACCATTGGTTTGGCGCCGATTGGGCTCTGTCGCCTTTTTACCTAGTTCGTGAAAGATACTCTCGTCTTCGTTCTTGTCTGTCAAATTGTCGTCCTAATTTACCTCAATAATTTTTTCCTTTCTCAGTTTGTGTTTTCTTTCATTGGCTACAACAGAATTTAACTTAAATTCGTCACTGAATTTCTAGTAACCTTGTTTCCTGTGGAATTAATAATAGGTACATGAACCAAAACAAAAGAACGGTTCTTACTCCTTAAAACTGTTGGGTTACGAAGACGGCAAACGAAGTCTGAGGAAACATTTCCGACACTTTGTAGACCTGATAGCTTTGGTAGTGACTTTATATTGCTTTGGAAAAATACACAGTCTTTAGTAGGCTCGAACCCGACAGTCAAAATCCACTTCCAGGTAGAGGTATAAGATTGTCCGAAAAGAGGCTGGTTGCATGTGGATCATTCAGGGCATTTTGCCGAGTTACACGACCTCGGTCATTCTCTCGCATTCAAATGACCCCCTCAACCATTAGGATAAATAAAGAAGCAGCAAATGAGGTAGAAGTTAGAAGTGGAAGATGCAAGGAGTGAATTGGATCTGAACTCATGTTGCTGTGCTCCACCCTGTTTTCCTGAATGTCTTTATGAACATCGGCGTTGACGACGGACATGACAGAAAACACGGAATCAGAATCTCATTTACTTTTTTCTAAGGATACATGTCGCAGAATCAAGTCCAAGCGATAACACTGCCCAGCACCAACATAGATTCTGTGATGAGCGACAATGTTACTCCATCAGCTCTGCCGAAATACATCCGTAATGTTTATTGGGCAGAGCGGCTAAAACTGTCCTAGAGATGGCAAGGACGAGTTTGCCTCCGGTGAACTCCATATCAGTAGCAAAACTGGAGCTACAAACTGCATTACTAGCTGCACGTTTTGGCCAAGTTTGTAGGAGTTGGTCTGACGCGTCCAATAAAGAACAACTACTGTACGGGCAATTCCTGTGTGCGATATTGTGTACGATACTCAGCCTTTTTTTATGAACTGTTTGTTAGCCACACGATTTGAGATTCAAACTGTCACAGAACCTGCTGGATGAATGGATAATAAAGGGACAAGAGGCTTTCAACAGGCTTGACTAATGTCCCAGTCGTACAGGAGAGAGAATGCCCCAGTAGTTACTCAGCAAACGGCCGAACTACCGATAGAGGCTAGCAGTGTTTGAACATTCTTTCTTCCACACCTCCGTTGATTATTTCGGTCCCTTGGAGCTGTCGTACGGGCGGAATACGGTTGCTAAAAGATATAGCGCCATCTTCACTTGTATGACGACCCGTGCAGTCTATTTGGACAGTGGACCTCGCAAGATCTCTTTCGAAGGATGATTTCCTTACTTTGCCGCTTCATATCCATAGGTAAACTCCAGTCCTTACACTTGGATGACGGGGCTAATTTTGTTGCAGTCAAGCGCGAACTGCGTGAAGAAGTAAAAAAAAAAAAAAAAAAAAAAAAAAAAAAACGCAGGTGGACATCTTTTGCCGATCCCAAGGTATCCTATGGGAACTTCAACCTCGGGACGCACCTTATCCCGGAGAAGTCCGTAAAAGCCTTGTTCCTTCCACCAAGAAAGCCCTTTACCAAGCTCTACAAGTGGAGAAGGACTGCCACCGTCACCCGAGCGGAGATGTACTGCAGACTTCGCTGCATGAAGTAACAAGGTTTTTGAAAGCCGGCGAGGTACGTTGATTCGGCCCCACTCGATTTGCGACCGATAACTCCCAGGGACATTCAACCCAGCCTTCGGCAACCAACGTGCCAGCTGGGGACTTCCGGACAGTTCTATCTCGTGAACACTTAAAATATGTTCAGCGACTGTCAAAGTTGCTTTGGGAACTGTGGATGAAGACAACTGCGCATTCTAATATCGAGAAGTGACTGTCGAAGCGGCGCAACTTTCAAATCGGCGATGTCGTCCTCATAGCGGACCCCGTCCAACCCCGAGGCCAACGGAAGATGGACCGCATTACACAGGTGCTCCTGGGAAATGATGGCCTCATTCGTACCGTTCAAGCTTCTACTGACCAAAGGATGTACGCGAGACCCATCCATCGATTTGTGCCTGCTAGAGGAAGTTTCACCTGCGAGCAACATGTTGGATACCCCGTCTGGTTGCTCCGGAGGGGAGGATATACTATATCCTGTATCCTATACTATATCCTATAGGGGAACATAGGGGAAGAACTAGAAGAATTATATAGAATTACCCTATAGGGGAAGCTATAGGGTAATTCTATAACAAAACGGTCCACCTTGACACATCAAGTCTCCCGATTTTGCTTATTTTTTGGGGGTTTGTAGAGGTTTGTAAGAGAAGTTCCGGACGGCCCGTGAAAAGTTTCTCAGGTACTTGGTGCCCTGATAACACGGCCCAAAGTTTCAGGCTTTTGGCGAAGGGACCCATCTTTCAGATATTACTAGGCCCAAATGGTGCATCGCAACTACATTTTAAGTAGTTTACAATGGGGTAAAACAACATTCAGGTTACGATTTTCACGTCAGAAAGTTTTACGACGCCATCTTGACCTTGAAAATTTGGAAAATGTCCCGTGCATAGACAGTTTAAGGCACATTATTCCCTTTGAAAATTCGAAAAATATGATTCAATTCACGTAAGTCCCTTATAAACTGCTCTTAAAGTTTCAGGATTGGATCTACATAAGTTACTGAAAAAAATGAGTTTTTCTCTTAGACGCCAATAGATGGCGTTGTACAGTCGAAGGGCATTTCCCCCAGGATATGCTGCCTATTTGCCGACCATCGCCAATTCATATTCTCAAATGGACTTGAGCGCATTTATTACATGGTTGTGCGTACTATACTATTCCCCGTTATAAACCAAAATTTGGCCGTTTCATTGGTTGATTCTGAATACATTCCGACTCCTCCTAGGCCTCAATAGAGATACCTAGTATTAGGCTCATTTTATGAGTCCAGTATGATTACCCTGGTACCAAAGGCAGAAACCAAGTTAAATTAAAATCAAAAACTTAAAGAAACAGAAAGATAGCTCTTTATTTAACATGCCCAGTCAGTATAACTTTAAATTATTCGCACACGGAGTTCTGTACATCTTATTAAAAATATACTTTTATCATGCTGATCAGTATGTGTGCATATATATATATATATATATATTATTCCGCAAATGAACTCGGAAAATTTTGCTCCGGAGGAAGGTCAAAGGTCATGGACAAATGACAGCTCAAGTGTCAACTACTCGAATAGTCACTGACAGTAAAAAAAAAGTGTCACTTTACACGAATGCGTTTTTTTGACGTTCACAACTGGGTAGTAGCCAGGATACGACATATAAATAAAGTAACAAAGCTCTATTTACGAGTGCCCACATTCCATGTTGACCGTTTGTCGTTTTGAAGCGTGCGTCCAGCGTATTAGCTTGTGAAAATCACACTGAACAAGACTTACATTCTTTAGATTTCGGTAAGACAAATTCAAAATGTCGTCACGTAGGTACTACTTGGCTGCTCTAAGTGAATGCTCGTCTGAAATTTTCGTGTTGGCTCGAGAGACGAAATTAAAATTTTGGAAGAAAGAACAGGAATAATTTTTTCACGAGAGGTTTTTATATGTTCAAAGCATTACAACAAGTACGCCAAGCTTTTCAGCACAAATGAAGGCAACTGTTGCGATCCGTTTAACCGCCACGAGGGATTTAAAAAAAGAAGCGTTCAAAAAAAAAGTTACGTCACTAGCGATTTATACCTAAAAATCGAGGATTTGGCTCCGACACCAGTGCCAGGTAAGTTGAATATCCCCAAAGATTATAGCATATTTTACCTTGTGAAATGTTAAACAGGAAAGAAAATATGCACTTCGTGTAGAAAGGAAGCTTCCTGCAGAAAACGAGATTCTACGTCTACGCAAGAAGAAGAATCGAGGCCTAGTTGGGAAGCTTTTGAGCGGCAGCCAAGCACTAGCAGTGAATCATCTCACGAAGATCAGCACTTAGGTAGGGCGACCGCCCGACCGTCAGGAGTCAACCCGAATCTTGCGTTTCACGATATTAATACTACGCTTCAAGAACTGTCGATTCCACCGGTCGTTCGAGGTAAGAACTACCACGAACAACACAAATGAATAAAATTAAAAAAAAAAAATTCTTGAACAAGTACGTTATCTGAACAACGGAGGATGATTGAAGCCTGTAGGCTCTTAGGAGCTTGTCACCAAAAATTAAAGAAACAAATTGGAGAAGCTTACGAAATTTGTTTGGAAGAAAGGGGCTCTGTTGAAGCAAAACATCGGAAATTCAGAAATGACTACGCAAAACTTATCGAAAAATTCAACGACAATGAAAGTGATTTCCACAATAAAAAATCAGTTCTTGACGCTCTCTCCTTTTGGTCAAAGAAGAACAGCCAAGGACTTCGACGCGTCAAGGTACTTAGTCTCTTTGAGCTTAAAGCTTCGGGGTTCGGGCGGAGTTCTTGCAGACCGAGATATTAATTCTGCAAACGCTCATCTCTCCGTGCAATACGATCACCTGTACGTATTTTATTTCTAGGCCCAATTTCTAAAGGACACCGACTTACTGATGACATCCAAAACAAAGTAATCGATTTCTATTAAACTGACGAGAACAGCCGGATGGCTCCAGGCATTAAGGAATTCAAACGTGTCAGGAATCAGAAGACTGGTGAACTCGAGCGGAAGCAGAATAGACTTATTCTTTGCAACTTGCGGCAGCTGTATGCTAGATTTGAGGAAAAACACCCGAACGGAAAGATAGGGTTTTCCACCTTCACAAACCTTTGGGCGTGTTGGTGTATCCTTTCGGGACCCAAGGGTACACATTCAGTTTGTGTGTGTGTGTACCACCAAAACGCCCTTGTGGTGGTAGCATCAATATCAAAAAGCGATCCTCGGGAGACTGTAAAAAAAAGGCCATGGCGAAAGCTGTCTGTGATTATAATTCACAGCCTGTATGATGTGATCTTGCACTAAATGTCCTGGGAAAGAAGGACTTTTGAGATGCCCCGAGCTTGGAGATCTCAGTCTTCCGGTATTAGCAACTGTTTAACATTTTCAACGTTTATTTAAAAACACTAAACAGGGATTCCACATAGGCGAGATTTCCTACAAAAAGTGGGTGAATACAGGAAGTACCCAACTCTTGGACATCGTTCAAGTTTCCGATGATTTCGTGGAATCATATGCGACTATTATCTACGAACTTACAAGGTGGTTGAACAAGTACAGACTTTAGGCCACTTGTGTTACGTCTTTTTAAATTCAGGCACCACTATACGTACAAATCTCAGTCAGCATTTGTTACGAAGCTGAAGGAGAATCTTGAGCAAGACTCCTTTTTGTTTCAAGGCGATTTTGCAGAAAATTACAGCTTCATTGTTCAGGACGAAATTCAGGGTTTAATTTTGAATTTTTTCTCTTGTTTGTTTCCAAACGCTCACTGTGATATTTCTAGCTGCACACTGAACAAACAACCATGCCGCAATTCTCCCACAGATTGTTTACAACAAAAAACTGGACGGAAGTTTGGGACAGAAAAGCTATTGCATTAAAAGCGATACTCGAGAACACACAGCTGCCACAGGCCATGCTTTTGTGGATATTCTCATGCAAGATATTAAGAAGTCCTTCCCGACTACTAAAAGAGCTTTCTTCCTAACTGATGGCTGTCCAGCTCAATATAAGAACAGCTAAAATATTATAGGAGTAAACACAAGTGGAACTATGCGTTATGACATTTTCTGTTCTAGACATGATTTCGCGAATATCTGTCGCTATAAATAATTGTATGGTCTGCACGTCGAATGGCATTTCTTTGCTACATCGCATGGAAAAGGTCACTACCATGGCATAGGCGGCTCTGTTAAGAGAGGAACGGCCCGGGCTAGTCTTGGAAGGATTCATTCCGATCAAAATACTACAGCAGAACAGATGTTCAATTTTTGCAAAGAAACATTTAACAGCATTACGTTCTTCTACAACACGAAGGAAAAGGTAGAAGAAGTCAAGAAGGAGCTTGAGCCCATGGAGCAGTTCACCAGAACTATCAAGGGAACTCAACGTTACCACAAGTTTGTTTCCGTCGACGAATATGATCTTATGGTGTCTCATCTTTCAGTAGACGAACAATCACGACAAGTTCAAGTAACTGTGCCAAATCCAATCGCTCAACCTGAAGTCGCCACAGGTAAAGAATTTTAGCATATTGATTTATCTCTAACTAACCTTCATTTAACAAGGAAACTATGTGAGCTTTGTATATAATGGCGAGGTTTGGCTTGGGCTTGTGCTCGAGACATCAAACTCCTTAGATGATGCAAAAATTAGGTTCATGAGACCTCCTGTGAAAGAAAATGTTAAGAAATTTTCGTAGGCATCTAATGAAGATTTGGTTTGGGTCGACTTGGAGGATGTTTTAACGTGCATGGAAAGTCCTTCGAAAACTTCCTTCGTCAAGGTTTTTTACAGTTAAAGAAGACGACATTGGAAAGGCATTGCTTGCGTTTGCAAAATGGAAGCAGTACAATCTTTCTACTGATGCCCCAAGGTGAAAACATGTTCTTCTTACACAGAGTCAAATACATCATGTCCAAAAATCTAATGTACAAAATAAATAGAATCATTTAGACCCTCGGAAGAGCAGGTCCATCCGACCCATATGAAGCGTCGACATGATCCCGAGGACCAAGAATCGTTGATATATCTGAAACGAAGTTCCAAAACGGTAAATATTCTTTTGTGTCAAGGAGTTAACTTTTCATAATTCGGACCTTCTGTCACAGGAGGTGCGCTAACTAGCGGCGGAAGAAAGCTTCTGATAATATGCGTCGAAACACAGAAGCACGATGAAGTATTAAAGCAACAAATTGCTTTTTAAATTTTTTTCCAGTTAAAATATGCTCGATGATTATTTAAACATCACTATTAATGACATTTTTGCATAGCAACCTGAAATATTCGCGATGGCCGGCAAATAGACAGCACATCCTGGGGGAAATGCCCTTCGACTGTATAACCCCATCTATTGGCGTCTAAGAGAAAAACTCATTTTTTCAGTAACCTATGTAGATCCCATCCTGAAACTTTAAGAGCAGTAAAGAAGGAACTTATGTGCACTGAATCATATTTTTTCGAATTTTCAAAGGGGATAATGTGCCTTAAATTGTCTATGCACGGGACATTTTCCAGATTTTCAAGGTCAAGATGGCGTCGTAAAACTTTCTGACGTGAAAATCGTAACCTGCATGTTGTTTTACCCCATTGTAAACTACTTAAAATGTAGTTGCGATGCACCATTTGGGCCTAGTAATATATGGAAGATGGGTCCCTTCGCCAAAAGCCTGAAACTTTGGGCCGTGTTATCAGGGCACCAAGTACCTGAGAAACTTTTCACGGGCCGTCCGGAACTTCTCTTACAAACCTCTACAATCCCAAAAAAATAAGCTAAATCGGGAGAGATTATGTGTCAAGGTGGTCCGTTTCGTCATGGAATTACCCTACACGAAAGGAGCTGTTTGGAGAACTAGATGAAGGAATGTGCGAAGCTTCAGGAGTACACCGCGAATATTCCCGAGTATGAATGTTGTTCCAGCGAAATGAATTAAATTTTACTTAAGTGTCTATGGAGTGCTTCGCTAGTGTCAGTTTTCTACTATATGACTGTTTTTTTGCCATGCTCTTTTTATTATGTTGTTTGGACGACTTCGTTGTGCATTCTCCGAGCTTTCTTGCGTCTTCCCGATGTTGGGGAAGCTCAATCTGGTCGAAAAACTGAAACCGACAACTTCTCTGAATCCGATTGTCTGCACAACGAAGAAACTCATCTTACTGCAGCACGTTAATACAAGCAGGTCTTTGATATCCTTTCGTCCTTGATTCACTTATTGGAAAGGTTAAATCTACAAGTCTATTCGCTCAAAGTGGAGCTGGTCCTCCGTTCGTCTGCTATCCCCTGCTCTGACGCGATCTATTCGAGATTCGCCAGAACAAATGTGTTAGCACTACAGGACCATATTTTGTTTTACTTCTTTTCATAGTTTTCAAAAAATCTCGGGCAATTGTGAGAAATCCCGAAGGCACAGAACGTCTCGTCTCATTCAAGCGAGAAATCTGGTTGCACTTAAGTACTGCAATTCTACAGTGTTTGTGAAGAATAAAGGCATTAATCATAACTCCATGCAGGTTCAGAAAGTCTCTCTTAACAGGGAAGCCACTTCTATGAAAGGAGACAACCTGCACGCTCCTGCCCTTTCCACGTCAGGAAGTAGTGGTGGCACCAAAGTACAGCATCTTAAAAGCGCTTGTAAGTAACGTACTAACTGAAAACTTATTTGTTTAACGACCGGAAGGTTCCTCTGGTTAAGGTGATGCCACTTCTAATCAGAGAGGATGACCTGGAAACAGCCTCGTCATATGAAATGGTTTGCCCCGGTTCAAGAACGTTGCCCTCGATGATTAATAAGCTCCTCGAGTCAGTGTACACTAAGACTTGCATAGGGACGATTCCCTGGCGGGGCGTAAAAATGCTCAATACATGGGAGGGGATTCGGTGAAAGCAGCCCTGCCACGTGGAGGACGTTTCTGCAATCGTTCGTAAGTTATACGTTAATACGTCATAGATAAAGTAATTTATTCCTCCGGCTTTTATACCAGGGTTCAAGACAAGAAAATGGCTGCAGTGGCACAAAATCACGACTCTCGAGGACTCGATCAATGCCGCTATTTCCGAAAAACTCGGGACCGACGGGAAGGAGTCGAAGGAAGTGCAGAGGTGGGGAGTAAACGGTGGGCAGGCTTCTTCGCCACTTAATTCCACTGCCCCTGACCCACTGAGCACTCCGAGGTCAAACTCCCGACGAACGCTTATTATGCCCCTCAAACTCGGCGTGGGCTGATAATTTTATTACCCCTAAGTCTCACACCATCGACTCGATAAAAAGAAAGCGTTTTTTCCGTTTCATGTTATTTTTTATTTTACCTATTTTTCCAATTTTGTGTCAACATTTATGTGATTTAAGCAATACAGAAGAGATTTGTTGCACATTTTTGTCCGAAAGGCCCATTCGAATTTTGTTACAGGTATCAATTAATTTTTTTCCATATTTTACATTTTAACTCGGCCAGTAAAAAAGCAGCTATAGTCAGCTATAATGGCCGAGCATAGACCGCCTTTGAACAGCTACTAAAGCTAGTCAAAGGGCAGCCGCCGACGGCCAACGTAAACCGCTCAAATACCAGCTACTATGCTACCTCCATGGCTGGTCATAAAGCTGCTGCGACAGCTGATGCTTCTTGGCTGGTCAAATATCAGTTCGGGACTGATGCGTATCATTACCACTACGGCAATGTATGACCTCATGACCTCTATTGTAACCTCATCATGTTACCCTCAGTCTACTCGGAGATAGTGAATTAACTCCCAACTTTTCTCTGCCCTGACTTGACAGCATGACAGGGCTTGAATTTTGGAATAGGAATAGTGCAAATAGTTCTGAAAAGCCAGCCGTCAACAACGAATAGCATGCTTTTAGCTGGACAGCTCTACTTTTTTTTGTAAAAGGCATCCCAACGCGATGACAACAGAACTGCAGAACTTCTTCATGACTTTAGTAATTGAAATTCTTATTCTTCAGTGTGTGTTGAGGACACTGAGCAAAAGGGACTGTGAAATTTGCTTCTCTCTTGCAGTCCGGAATGGTGAATACCAGCTATTACTTGAATTTACAGCAGCAGCCCCAGTTCTTCAAATGAAAGTTATTTGGAAACTTGTGTCCACCCTGAGGTTATACTTCCATGTCCCAGATTTGTCTCTGAACTGGGCGGAGGCCGTCTCAGGGCAACCTGCTGGAAAATGATTTTATGGGTCTCAAGCTTGTTTGGATCCTTGTTAATGCAGACTTGAATTTTGTTCGTCTTGGATTTCAGCCGTAAGGTTCGCCTTACTTATTATCTTTACACAACACAACCAGTAAAAACCTACCCTCGACTGAAAAACAGAGACGACCCTTTGAAGGGAACAGCCAGCTCTCAAAAGCAACCCTAAATATCCCAAGCTAATTTGAGTGAATAGTAATAATTCTATTAATCAACCTACAATTAACTCGAACCTGGACTGGAGAACACAAGCGACTCCTGCGCATGGATAATAACAAACAACCAAAACAAAGCCTGGACCAAGATGTAGACCTCGATAGCTCGAACATCGGAGTGCACATCCATCCTACAGCAGCGCTAACGCCAAACTGTACACTGCAACATGGTGGCTTGACTTTATTACTGGTATCGTTGCTACAACGTTGTTTTTTTTTTGCAAAAATCTCATCCTTTGTCTGAAGTCCAGACGTTTTAGTTCACAAGAACTGGGGGGTGCGCTACGTTAATAATAGGGGTGAAAAATTAATTGTAATTACCTTCACTTTAGTCTCCAAATTCTCTGTACGAAGACAAGGGTTTCGAATGGTAACAAAAGATGGCCACTGATAGCACGTGTGAGATTCCCAGCATTAAGTTTACAGTTCTTCGGCTAGATGGCGTTAGCATCGCAAAATCAGAAGCTGCTTTCGCTGCTTCCACGAGATGGCGTGCGCATCCCATAGCCATAAGCGGCATCATGACGCAGACTGCTCGGCTTTGTTTACTTCGCTTGATACCGAATTAGCCTGAACTGCTTTGGTCTGGTCGCACCCCTTGTTTGAATTTAATCGCACAGTACTGCGTTCATTATCAGGTACTCGAAACCTAGGTTTCAACCTCCATTTTTTTACTTGTTTACTTATATAGTTCACTTGAAAAACACAGTTACTTAAACGGTTTAAAACAGTTCTGTAGAGTTCCCAAGGACTTGATTCATGTTTTTCTATTCATGGCTGAAATAATGTACTATTTAAATTATGCTTTTCTTGAACTGTTTAGGTTAGAATGTCTACTCTACAACAGCAACGACTTTTTGTTGAACAGCTGCGACGAGAGGCTTCGGTAAAACGCATCTCAACTAAACAGGCCATCGGAGACCTTATTGTAAGTTTCTTCGCTTGTTTTTCGTATCAAAAACACACAACGTTTCAAAATATCGTATGAATCGAATAAAAATACATAATAAATTGCGGAACATCAAAGCTCGCTAGTTGGCATGCATTTATTATGTATAAATATATGTTTTAATTATTTTTCGCCATTTAGAAATATGTGGAGGATCACCAGCAGGACGATTGTCTCGTCAACGGTTTTTCTTCGCAGAAAGCGAATCCCTTCAGAGAAAAGAGCGGCTGCTCATTGCTGTAACTAACGCAGCTTTTTCTTTGCCTGACAATTTTCCTGCCAAATTTCTTCTGGGGCACAAAATTATCGTTTCTTTTCTTATCGCCTTTAAGAAACTAAAACTTCTAATTAACATTTTAAGTCACCGGAAAAGAAAGAAAATATACGGATTAAATTCTTGAATATTTTATTATTAACATTTGTTTGTGTGGACAGAGATAGATTACCTATGCTCAAATATGTGTACTGTCCACCTATTCAACAGATTTGGTGTTTGAAGTTTTTTGTTAGATATTTTGCTTGGAAAGAAACTTACAAGGTTCTCGATATCCTTAACGAGTTTTTCCATAACCGCTCTAAACCCCACTACGGCCCAGTGTACGTTCCTAAAAGTACACATAGGACTGCACTGGGCCTTAGCAGGTTTTAAAAATGGAAACCCCGCTACGCCCTAGTGTATACATTCTTAAAAGTACACATAAAGTCGAACTGGGCCATAGTGGGTGGTAGAAATCAAAACCCCACTACGGCCCAGTGCACTTTCTTGAATATACAAGTAAGATCGTGATGATCAGTTAATCACGAACAAACAGTTTGGACATTTATTTCATTTTAAAGAATATAACTTAATTCAAGTAAAACAAACTTTCTATGAATCGGGAACAACAAGAACTTGGGCCAAGTCATCGTAGTCGTAGGTTCTCTTCAAGAAGACGTCCACTAAACGAAGTCCTGTTATCGTATGCAGTCCCGGAAAAACAGGGACCAGGGTTAGCGGCACCTCGACAGACGAGTTCGGCTCGATTTTCCCCAGCGGGAAGTTTGATTTGCCAACCCAAAGAAGTGAAGGGAGCTTTGTCGGAGTTTCCAGGATAAGATTCAACTCTACTGGACGTTCACTGCGAAAACCATAAATCATAATATTAGTACGAGCAATGTTATTAACAACTTACCTGGTATTCGAAATCTTGCACAAAAACGTGAACGGAGTCTGAAGTAGAACAGGATTCTGCAGCTCTTCTATTGTCAAACGAATATCGCCATAGTTCGGTGCCTGCAATCATCGTTATTAAGTAACATAATATTAATAATACACTTTACATAATATTCAATTATAACCATTCGTTGTAACTGACTCGTTTGCAGTCTTCCCCGATCTCCCATAGTTGTTCGCCAGACGAGGTCCAGTTTGCCGATGTGACTGGTCCCCCGCAATAATTTCACGTTGGCCCTCGCTTCAGGTTTGGCGATAAGACAGAAAAGATACTGACGAATCTCTTCCGGTTGGAGAATGTTCACGGGGCCGAACACGCTGGAATCAATCTCTGAGTCTTTTGCAGTCTGCGATTGATTCTTCTCGTTCAACGACATGACTAAAAATAACGTAAAACAATATGATAACAATCAGTGAAAATGAAAATAAAGTAGATTTGTAGTAATACCAGTAAATAAAGGTGAAGGTTCCAGTGCAACTTTTTCCAGAAATATCGGTGCCGCCGTAATGTTCTGCACTTGGGCTTCGAGGTAAACGTCATCAGACTGTAAATAATTTAATTAATTAACCATATCCCTCTTATTAATGTTACTTAAATGGCCAAAGTCCCTTTAAACACTACATGATTCCAGCCTGCTGAATGTGTGGACAGATAGGTAAGCCTCTACTGAAAAATACCATTTGTCCACACATTCAGCAGAATTCGTCATTTTAGACAGAATTTCGAATCTGTGGACTGATACAGCAGGTCCTGCTGGACTTGTGCTGCTGTCCACCTATTCAGCAGAAGCTCGCGCAACCACAAAAGCAAATTTAACAGACAAAATATTGGAAGAAAATTATTTTTAAATATTTTAGTGCATCCTTACTATATATTCCTGTGCAGCCAGAAAACCGTGCAAAAGAAGGAACAAATAAATTTCAAAACGTGCAGTCGAGTAGCAGAAACAGCAGCCAGCGAGTAGGGGAAAAAGTTAAAAGCCAAAAACCATTAGCATGCAGTTTTTCCATGCAATAAAATATAACAAAAATTACTAATTAATTTGAAGGTTATTAATAATTATAAAATTATTAATCATAAATAAAATTTTCAAAACACGATAATACAAACCTCTGCGTTATAGAATTTTGTTTTCACGTCTAGTGGTTTAAGAACTTGAAACCTGTAGTAACGGGATGATTTGAGGGGATCTGCGCTATCTGAATTATAGACAACCTCGCAAACGAGACTGTTGTAAAATGATAGTAATTAAAAAAACTTAATTTTAACAAAATGAGATGAAGGTACATGTGCGGTCCGATCTCCGTAACTTCGTGATGGAGGACCTCATCGATTGACTGCTGCGGCTCAAGCTGCGAGACGACTCGACTCTTGTTTTTCGTCAATGAGACCCTCTGAGACGCAGTCTGCAAATCAGCTTTTACTGTCACGTTGCGGGCCACTTGGTTGCTGTCGTTCTGCACTCGTAGGTAGCAGGAAAACGTTTCGCCCAGATAAATAATCCTGTAATTTTGATAATTTATTTTTTAGGTTCAAATGAAAAAACGTTGTGTACCCAAAACTCTGAGGCAGGACGAGGGCCTTCCCAATACTTATCGTTTCATTGTCAGGAGAAAGACGTTTATTCGAATGAGCTGCTTTGTCTAGAAGAGATCCGGGAATGTCCCAAGGATCACTGTGAATGGATATGGGACTGTAAAGTGTTGGCCTCGAAAGTCGCATCACTAGAGGAAGAAAACGAAACATTTCGTCAAAATCGAGATGCTTGTTATCGTGAAACTAATCAAATTATGAATGAAAGGTAAAGTAATTTAAGTGGAAACCTTTCAAGGCTAACAAGTTTTCTTGCTTCGGTTCCATTTTGCAGCTCTGTTATTTATATTTTAGTGAAATAGTAAGTGTCAAACTCTAAGGCAGGTAGGGTTATAAATGTCAATATAGATCGCCATCTAGCGGCAAAGAAAACAACTACAGAAAAAGCGCCAAGTTCAAAACTCAGAGCAAATTTCAATTTCGTTTTTCAGTTCGTTTAATTTAATTTAAAAAATTAAAAATTTATTTCTTTGTTTTCTCATGATCAAAAATGAAACGTTTATTCTTTTTAAGGCAATTTCGTGTTTTACATTATTCTTAATGATTTATAATTCACATCTATCGATAATACAATTCACAAAAATTTGGTTATTGAAACGAAGTTAGTTAGCTTTCGGGTATACAGTCACGTAAGTTCCATCGGCCAAGACAGCTCCGTTGAAAATTTGGCTAGAAAACAAATATATATAATTAGCAGAAATAATTAATGAATAACGATATTATAATAAGAATGAAAATAATTTCCATCTACTGGGATTCGTTTTTATTAGTAGTATTAATTTCCTACAAGTATGATAATTAAGACCTTACAGAGTTACTCATGACAATATTGCTATAATAAGTAATAGATATAAGACATACTCCTGGGCGTCAATGGTGATGTTGGATTGCTGGACAATAAGTCTGTCAATAATCAACTCCTTTTCCTGGAATAGTCCTCGTTCGTATTTCAAGCGAACAGAGTCAACGTGTCCGATACGAAGAGGTCCACTTCCCGGTAAAGTCACGACTGTCCCCAGAATAAATCCCGGCTGCATTGAACCACTAGGAAATTTCATTCAGATTTTATTGTATTTTATGATTTTAGTTATTAAGGAATTAAAGCTTCGACCATTAAGTTAGCTAGACGGAGCTATGGGCCCTTTGGCTGTAGCCAGAATGAGAGAAAAAGGGAGGAGCCTGAGTCGAACATGATTGGTTGAGTGCCGAAACTTGAGTTAATCACGCCCACGTAATTTAATGCCATCTGTGGGCTTTGTGAAACACTAAATGCGTTACATTTAGTCTTAAGTAAAGAAGTTTACATTCAAATTTCGTGTTGTAAAACAGTAACGAACAAAATTTCGATGCCTTTTCGGATCTCACGCTTTATCTCGTAAGAGCAGACAATTGACAACCTGTCAGCTCGATCGTAAACAAAGAAATGGACTACGTAGTGCATGAAACCCTCACTAGGAGGCACTGAAAATCATAACATAAACAATTCAAGTTTCGGCACCCGATCAATCATGTTAGCCTCAGGCTACTCCCTTTTTGCACGATTCTGGCTACAAGGTTTCCCAGCCCAGGGATAGCCCATAGTTCCGTCTCGCTAGTTTGATGGTCGAAGGAATTAAATAATCTTTACTCGACAAGTGTAGCTTCCTTGGTTTGGCCGATATCGCCGATGAGGATGTACGAGACTGTGCCGCTGGTGCCTTGCTGTGAGAGGGAGACGTCGAACTCCACTCGGACCAGGACATCTAGTGATTTAAGTAGTTTTTAGTACCGCCAATTCTGGTATTTGTTATTGATATACTACTACTACTGCTGCTACCCGGTACAAAAATGATGCGCTAGCCATACGTCTGAATAACCCTCTGAATGGTGTATGACTATCATGAATTCAGCTAGATGATAGTATGAAATTGGCCTACTTTGATACAGTTCGTACGCTTGAATCTTGAAAGAACTAAGTCATGCAGTATTCAACCCCTTATTCACAGGGTTCAGTTTTGGTAACCAAAGTGATTTATGCTATTATTCAGCTAGATGATTCATAGGGGAGCTAGTGTTCAGCTACCGTCATTCGGTACTGAGAGCCGTATGACTTTTCTATAGGGAATGCTTCTAGTAGTACTAACGGTACTATAACAATTCTACTGGTGCTACTGTATACTACTATACTTGCACTGAACTCGGCCACTATACTACTACTGTGCTAGTACTACCACTAGTGCTACTACTACTACTACTACTACTACTACTACTACTACTACTACTACTACAACTACTTGTTCTTAACTCGGTTTCTACTACAACTAACAGCCCTATAAGTACTAAAATCCCACTAGTCTTGCTTCTTCTGGTATGCCTTGCTAAAGCTAGTCATTTTACTACTATTACTCTTCTACTGATACTACTGTTACGTGATACTGCTACTACACTACATCTTAGTGCTAGTGCAAGTGCTACTGACAGTAGCGTTAGCATTAATTACTAAACAATAGTAATTCAGTATACCGCAGTAAGGACTAGAAGCTTGCGTTGTAGCGTAGAACACTCCTCGCGATGAATACTGAGCTGCGTGGTAGCCCATCGCCGTACACTTTCCCGCAGCCCGACAAGGCGAATAGCAGAGTCCACTAGACTCAAGAACATTCTATTAATTTACATTAAAACTTAATTATAGCAGTTAAGCAAAAGAAACATTTTCAAAGAAAATATTATGATTTAATTGTATAGTAGCATTTATATTAAAAATTCTTTCTACCACATTATTCAGCCATTAAACTTGAAATCTGAAACATTTTTAGTAAATACCAGAGCAGTAGTAAGTGAATACTATTCCTATAACTGAATTTTCAAGTAATTATTTTTAAAAACGTATCTATTTCTTACTTCATGAAGTCTGAGTAGCTACTGCAAGTATAGGCTGAAAACGCACACATCGAATTAATGGACTCGACGAAATACTCAGTCGCTCTCATATGACTACAAACGTAGCCGTCAATCGGACCTTTCAAGAAGAATAAAATATTATTAAAATCCAAATAAATATTCGCAAAAATCTGCAGTAGATGGTCTCAGGGAAATAGTCAACCAATGCTTCCACTTTCAGTTTCCCTTTTTCCCTTAAAGAGGTCTTAATTTCCCTATTTTCCCTTCCCTTGTACACTGTTAAGCCTTGGCGGCCAAAAAGTGGCCGGCCACCCGAAAAGTCCGGCCACTTTTTGGCCTCTCCGGCCACTTTTGCTAGGCCAGTCCAACACGAGGCCAAAATCCGGCCTCACCGGCCACTTTTCTTATATTTCCTCCCATCTGCAGGTTTTCAACCCTGCGAAGGGGGCGGTTTTTCTAGCCTGCAGCCCTTTTGTGGCGGTATGGTTAGCCCGTTCTCCCTTTCGCCACCCTCTACCCTCACATCACAGCGCTAAGCTAACGTTTAACTTAACGTTGATTTTGTCTCAAAAGAAAAATGTGAAATATTCTATTTATTTAATTACAATTAAAATTTAAAACAATGAATATGCCAGTAATATGGTCTGAAATATCGAAAACACGAAGCAAATATATCTGGGCATAAAAGGCGAAATAAAATGTTTGTTAAGTAAATTTGGCAACGCTCTTCAACGTTTGAAATTTCCACTGTAACGAACAACTTGGACCGAGACACACGTTGACGGGCTCTCGCTGGTATTTTTCCTTCTCGCCACATTTTACGTAAGTACGTGTAATTAGTTCACAGTTTATAAAAGGAAATTTGATTTATCTAAACTTGAAAAATTCCAGGATAAGGACGTGAATGACCTGGCGAAAGTGGAAAAGTTGTCACCCGTTAACCCGGCGATACCATCTGCCCACATGTTCTAACATGTGTGAAGTTTATCTTCAAGAATATTCAAGTTTACGTGGCTGTGATATGACTTCTAGACTCCAGGTATGGAGAAAATTAAATTCATGACAACTTAACCTATACTAACTACATGTAATTGACCAGATCCTGGTTTTATTGACAAGCTGTTGCGGGCCCTGCGAAATTGGATGACGCAATGTCAAAATCAAGAAGCATTTATCTCGCAGTCCAGTATCTTAAGCGTGACCCAAAACCCATGGTCTGGTGTCAACACTGATGGACATTTAACAATCTACTGCTGTGTCGAGATCTAACGTTTCAACTTCTCCACGTAATTGGTGCTCTGAAAAGCTGCAGAACTGGCAATTGTAACGTAACTTATCAAGTCTTCTGCTTTTCTTCTTGATCATTTGTGCCGTATGAGAATTTTAAATTATTATTTCTGAATACTGTGAAAGTATGTTGACAGAATTAGTCTAACCTACTGGAATTATTATCTCCTCAGATGACGTGGTTTTCATCGTTCGACATTTCAGCTCGCGAACCTCATCGAAGAGTCTGATGTTATTCACTCATTCCCACCAGATAACTGGGATCCAATAAAACGACATTTTTCTGACGACTGCGGTCTTTAAGAATTGAATACTGTTAAACCATTTTTGCAGAATACTTGAATGCTTTTCTGCAGTGTTCTTCGCTGTTCTTTTGCTTTGACCTACGTTTTGCATGTCAAATTCATTTTTCGTGTTTTCTGCGTTCCGACTGCTGTTCTGTAATCAAGCCCTGATATTTGACTTGACTGGTTTTGTAAATACAAAGACTTTGTTCTGACGGGAAAAATTATTATTTGTCGATATATTCTAATGCATTTTTAGGATGCTATAAATGGGAGGCAATATAAGCCGCAGGGTAGGGGTTAAAAGGGGGTCAGGAGGTGGAAGAGGGTGGGCGCAGGTGGCAGGGTGGGGAGGGTGTGAAGTGCCTGAGGGCAAAGAGGTGGCTCTCTGGCCGCCAAAACTACCGGCCAAATTTTGGCCGCAGCGGGCAGTTTACAGGATTTGCGTTTTGGCCGCTTCAACCGGCCAAAAACTGGCCGGTAGGGATAACAGTGTAGATATCAAGTATTCTTTCCCTGTCCATCTAGGATATCAAACTACGCTTCCATGTTATTTTCCGCTTATTTTTCCTTTTTGGGACCCACTTTTCCCTTTTAAGGGAATTTCCCTGAAAAGGGGAAGCACTGTAGTTTACTCATTAGTTAACTTAGTTATATTTATATTAAAAGTGTACCGTTTAATCCAGTGAACTGAACCAGTTCATCAGCCGAACCAACCAAGTCGTCGATTGTGTCGGAGCAGCCAGGCTGCTGCTCGCCATTATTTGGGTAAATATCCACGTGACCTGAACACGAATTATTAGAAATCTAATTAAGTTTATGTTAGTTCAGTGTATATTAAATATGTTACTTTCTTAGTTTATTAATATTATTAATTATTTATTAATATTATTAATTATTTATTAATATTATTAATTATTTATTAATATTATTAATTATTTATTAATATTATTAATTATTTATTAATTTAATTAATAATTTTTTATGTGCTGAACTTATGTAATAAATCATTTACCAGTTGCTGACTGGAATCCTAGGCCTACGTGTCCTCGGTACGCAGCGTCGGTGTGGATGACATCAACAAAAACTGCATCACTAGGGTCGAGTCTTGTAGCAACTTCACCGCCTTCAAAGTAGATGGCAGCAGGATCTAAACCTATTGAAACATACCAACCATAATTACGTTAACCTTATACGTAACAGTGATGGACAATGTTTCTACTTTCAGTTTTCCCTTTTTCCTTAAAGAGGGCTCATTTTTCCCTCTTTCCCTTCTTATGCTTCCCCCTTTCCCTTCTGTGTTAGGACATAAGCCCAAGATTCCTTTATCTGTAAATTAGCCTTTGACATAAGCCTGTACTTCTAACTCTCCCTTTTTCCTTTTTCCTGATTTCCCCCTTTTCTCCTTCGTCTTGGAATAGTTTCCCTTGTCCTGTATTTTTTTCCTTTTGAGACCCAATTTCCCTTTTTTCATGGATTTTCCCTGCAAAGTGGAAGCACTGGTGATGAACATTAGAAAACAAGGAGCACAATCTTAGGTAGGGGAGAAAAATCAACAACCTGATTGGTCCAGCTTTCCCTGAGCCAATAAAATCTCTACTGTGATTGGACGCTGAAATTCTCATAGGGGCTCTTGTGCCTTTTCTATGTAATGTATAGCTCCTAAGTTCCCTTAAAAAGGGAAAACTGGGCCTCAAAAACGAAACTAAAGGGGAAAAAACGGAGAATTCCGGTTTGATAACCTAGGAAGAGGGGAAAAGGATACTTGATATCTACAAGGGAAGGGAAAAACGGGAAAACCGTGCCTTCTTCAAAGGAAAACGGAAAACGAAAAGTGGAAGTACTGTCATAGCAGGGGCTTTAAAACTTGTCGAATTTTAGCAAAAGGAATCGTTTATAGTCCTTTTCTTTACTGAACTTCATTGTGTATGCCTACAATTGTAATTTGTGTTATTAATTAAGTATGTTATTGGTTGAATCGTTTATTATGAGTAAAAATCTAACCAGTGATTCGTCCGAGCCGAAGAGACGTGAACCTGTGTAGCTCGCAGCCTGGGCTCCGAGTCCGTGGCCTACAAGATGAACCTGGCCCAGAGCTAGCTCTGACTTTGTCGTCAAGAATAGGATGAATCTATAATATTTATAAGTCATTATAATATATTAATATCCTATAAATTAAATATACCTTTGCATTTCAGCTCCTACGACTTGTGTATTGGCTACAGCTCGAAGATAAGGATACCCAGCGCCTGCAGACCAGTCCACAGTGAAGACATTTACATCTTCCTATTAATTATTTAGGTTTACTATGGTTAATTTTAATTATTTCATTAGTTATGTTACGAGTTTCAGTATCTCCGTAATGGAAGATGTGATCCAGGATGAACTAGCGCTATTCGTCCAGTCGTGAATTAGGAAAACAGTTTTCTTCGAACCGTCGAAAGGTGACGCAAAGAGACCTAGAGTGTCGTCTGCTATCAGATCGTAGCCCTGATCGAGATTACTCCTAAAATTTTGGGAAATTATACTTAAATACGTTTACACTCTCTGAATGAATTATAAAAACTAACCTTGTGAATAGCTGGAACCGAGTATTAATGATGGTAGGGTCTTCTGGAAGCTGGGCGATGGGTCTAACAGACGAAGTCCATGGAGGTGCTGTAGTGAAACAGCCCAAATCTCCGTAACACACTGTTTCTCCATAACACACTAGAATATGTATTAATAATAATTGTATTAATATTCAAATACATTAAGGAGTTATAGAGAGACTATTAAGGCTAACAGTACTAATTCGTAATCAACATGTTATTTTATATGAGTTTTAATATATTTTAATAATTATAAAATATATTTATGATAATTAGATATTGTTATTTTAATTCACCAAAGATTTTATAAGAATTTGTAAGGTTTTTTCTTTTACCTGGAAGAAACAGTAAGACGAAAATCCGCAAGTAATTCACTAGGGACATGGCCTCGAATCTATTCTTCAAAATTTTTTCTATAAATTCCTAAACAATTATATTATACGTGTTGTATATATATATTATAATGTGCGCTTGATATTTCGGTACAAAACTAAAACTTCTAGAAGTTTAGTTTGTCACTTTATACAGGAAAAAACATACGACTGATAAAAGTTGTAGCGTCATTCACCCGATAACAGAATCGATATCAAAAGTAAATACACGAAGGAAATATAAAAAAACGTGGTAAAAGATATGGAATAGGTGATAACAGGTGATAACTAGATAACATAATGATAACACTAGAGGATTATCAACAAAGTGTGGGAACGTCACGCTTCTGGATTTTTCCTAGAACAGTAGAATAACATTTCTAGGATTTTTACAAAAATTTTTAAGAGGATTTCAAATAATTAACATTCCTGAACTTGTGAGCCAAGTATAAAATGTGCTGAAGTGAGAGCTGCTAAGTCAGTAAGCAGTTAGTCAGCAAATCGAAAAGGTAAGTCGACTAACAACCAGTAAAGTAACTAGTCTGTTCGAGTCAGCAGTAAAACTAGAATATTCAAAATTTTTACTAATTTTGGTAAATTTTTCTAGATGCTACGTTTGATGTTCTTCACTACCATCGTGGTATCGCTGCTGGGTACCACGTCTCTTCAGGAAATTTGCCCCTGTACTCCAGATGAGGAGTGCACGGAAGATCGCCACCTTTATGGAACGGATCCTCTGGACATTCAGAATTTCGGTCTGCTCCAGCCCTGCCGAGCTTTCGGACAAGCGCCATGTTGCCCCAAGGAACCACCTCCTCCGGTCGAAACGAAACTTACCCAGAAGATCTGAAGGATTTCACTCCGGAGGAACTTGCTGCTTTGGGTATAACTCCAAACCAGACTGGGCCAGGTTTTCCTCCGGGTGTTACTGAACAGCAGCTTCTGGCTCAGCAGCAAGCAGCCTATCCTGGTCAGCAGAAGCAGCTTTCTGGAGAGCAAGAACAACAACAGCTTCCTCAACCGCAACAACAGCAACAAGCGCCGTACCCTCCTGGTCAGCAGCATCAGGATCAGCAGCTTCAAAATGAGCAGCAGCAGCCTGCACAGCAAGCCCCTCAACCGCAGCAGCAACAGCAAGCGGAGCAGTACCCATCAACGAAGGACGAAGAAAAGGTAAACTAGCAGTAGCAGAGTTAGTAACAATGTATGGTTAGCAGTTCTATTGAACGAGTAATAGTAATATAGGGGGGGAATAGCAAGTTAGTGATGTTTGTGGTCGTGTAACTGACTTGATAGTAGCAAGAGCCTCGGTAGTTAGTGAGTAATAAGCAAGTATTAGTTCTATGTTTGGCTGATTCTAATTAAGTTGTGGTTGATGTAGGTGGGACAGCAGCCTCCTCAACAGCACCCTCAGCAGCAGCCACCAGCTGTTCCTCAGCAGCCTCAGAACTCTCAGATACAGCCTCAGCAGCAGCAGGGGCGTGAGGAAGGACACGAGCAGCAATCCCCTCATCCAGTTCAGCAGCCCTACTCGGCCCCTGCTTACTCACCACCAGCCTACGCTCAGCAGCAAAGCTACTCTCCACCAGCCTACTCGCCACCAGCCTACCCTCAGCAGCAGTTCTACTCGCCACCTCAGCCCTACTCGCCACCGGCCTACTCGCCTCCAGCCTACCCTCAGCAGCAAAGCTACTCGCCACCTCAACCCTATTCGCCACCGTCCTACTCGCCACCAGCCTACCCACAGCAGCAACCTTACTCGCCCCTGCTTATCCTCAGCCCTATTCGCCCCCAGCTTACTCGCCACCTGCATACCCTCGCCCTTACTCGCCACCAGCTTACCTTCCTCCGTATTTACCACCTACTTACTCTCGCCCTTACTCGCCACCGGCTTATCCCCCGTCTTATATCGCACCCCCTTACCCCCAGAGAACTTACAAGTAACCTTACTTAATCAAATATCTCCATGCGGGCATTTGTGAGATCCCCTCGTGTTCCCCTTTAATTATAAACATTGAACGACGCCATCTACAGGCACCATAATAAACTATTTACTATGAAAGGTTCTTTGGTTTCTCTGTATTCAAAGACATGTACATTTGAAAATTATTCTTCAGTGATTTAAAGCATTTCAAACAAAAATTCGACACAATTTTTACTCAGTGGAAACTTTACTATATGACTAGAAAAACTTTTGGCGCCAAATTCAAATTCCAAACAAACACAGTTGAGTATATAGTAGTAACAAAACATGTCCTCGTTATTTTCTTTTTACACCTGTGACTCGATTTTGATTAATTTTCAGTATTTTTCACCACTTACAAGTAGTTACTCATAAAAGATCCATATAAGTTGTTATTACTAAGTTAGCAAAGTAGTATTTAGTAAGTTTTCTTAGTCGTTTGAAGTCATAGTATTTAACTAGGACTCTAGATTTTTGGTTCAGTTATTGGTCTAGCCGGAAATAGGCGTTCTGCATTAAATAGAGTTTGTCTATAGGATTGATAGGGTGGTGGTAGGGAGGTCCGGCTAGTAGTTCGGGATGTGTGGCTAGAGATGTCATCGCTGGAGATGAACCGTCGAAGCCTAGGGACTGGTGACCTTGTCCAGGTCGTGACCTTGACCCAGGTCGTGAAGGTCAACACCGCTGATGGACTGGGCGTCGTCGAGATGATCGAAACCGCCGCTGTCGTCCAGCGACACGTCCGAACCGCATAGGCTGTCACCTGAATGACCGGTGTATGAGTCGCCACCTAGTAGTAGTAGTGATATTATTATGGTAGTAGTACTAAAAGTAGGAGGAATAATAGTATAGTGGGAGTATAGTAGCGGTTGTATTGGTAATAGTAGTACAGTAGCAGTAGTAATATATAGTAATAGTAGAGTAGCAGTTGTAGCAATATAGCAGTGGTAATAGGAGTAAAAGTAGTAGCAGCAGTAGTAGTAGTAGTGGTAGTAATAGTAGTACAGTAATAGCAGTACACACACTACACGTAAAAGTGGTAGTGGTAGTAGTAATAGTAGTAGTACAGAAACAGCAGTACACGTAAAAGAAGTAGTGGTAATAGTAGTAGTGGTAGTGTTAATGTTAGTACTGCTAGTGGTAGTGACAATATAGTAGTGGTAGTAATAGTGGTAGCATTAGGAGGAGTAGCAGCAGCACTAGTAAGTATGGTACTGAATTATCATTATTACTGGCGTGGCTTCAAAACTGTCGAATCAGTGGACAGCGTATAAAGTGCTTTATAAACCTGCAGTGTCTCTGTACAGTAGTTTGACAATTTTTCTCTGCTTCTGCTACTTACTACTACTGCAATATTACTATTACTGCGTAGGTACTTACTCACTTCTACTGCTTACAGCATAATTACAACGTGTACGTATACTTCTGCTACTACTTCCAATACAATTATATTATTATTATTATTATTATTATTAATAGTAGTAGTAGTACTAGTAGTAGTAGTAGTAGTAGTAGTAGTCTCCTTGTTGATTTACCGTTTGGAGAAAAGGGCATTGAAGAACCAAGCAGAGAACCTCCGATCGCGTTATCAGAGTCGCTGTACCGTTCTGAAAATTACAAAATAATAATTATGATAATAATAAAATATGATAGTCAAACTGTCGAATAACTGGACAAGTATTTAATAGTCAATGTATATTTGACATACTGTCCACTGATTCGACAGATTTAATGGAACAAGTGCTCCTCCTCCTACTACTACTGCTACTACTGCTACTGCTACCTTTACTAATATTACTACTACTACTACTACTACTACTACTGCTACTGCTACTACTGCTACTGCTACTACTACGAATATTACTACTACTACTACTACTAATACTACTATAACTACTGCTGCTACTACTAATAATAATATTACTACTACTAATATTACTACTACTACTACTACCGCTACCACTATAATAATAACGATAATAATAATAATAATCATACTTTCAGCTTTGATAGCAGCGGCGTCTCCTTTACCAGAGCGTCCGTGCTCGTCTTTCTTATCTCCCGACGCTGACGAGACGCCTGCTGACGACGACGACGCTGACGACGACGCGTTCTTCTCCGCCTCCATCTTAGCTTTCCGCTGTAACTTCTTCATCTTTGCCCGTTGGTTCTGGAACCAAACTTGAACTACTCGAACACTTAGTCCTGTCTCTTTAGCTAGAGCTTCCCGAACCTAGCATTTGAAAAGCAGTGGTTTGTAACTAAGTCAGTAAGTAAGTAAGCTGCTAGTTAGCAGTGAGATTGTATATACTACTTAGAAAAAGGTACTTTAGTTATCTATTTTAGAATGATTAGTAAGTAAGTAAAGCTATATTCTAGTTAGCATTAGTTAGTAAGTCAAAAGCAGCAAGCAAGTAAGTTAAAAGCAGGATCTGTAGTTAACTATGGCAGACCAGCAGTAAGTAACTATATATCAGTAAGTAAGTAAGCTGATAATTAGCAGTAAAATAGTAAGTCGTTTTAGCTATATGTACTACTAAGAAAGAAAAACTTTTGCTAATTATTTTAGACTGAGTAATAAATAAGCAAAGCTAAAGTACTAGTCAGCACTAGTTAGTATGTAAGTGACTAAGCTTCAACTAGCACTAGTTAGTAAGTTGTTATTCAGCTATACTTGAAACCAGGAACTTTAGTTAACTATTGTATACAAGTAGTAAGTAACTAGTAACTAAGTAACTTAGCTGCTAGTTTAGCAATAGACAGTAAGTCATTTAGCTACACTATCTGAAAGCAGGAATTGTATTTGACTATTTTAGACGAGCGGCAAGTAACTAAAGCTAAGCTGCTAGTTAGTATTAGTTAGTTAGTTACTAAGCTGTAGCTAGCACTAGTCGTTAGTCATTCTATGTGAAATAGAGGCTTTAGTTAACTATTTTAAACTAGTAGTGAGTAACTAGTAACTAAGTGTTTCAGCTGCTAGTTAGCACTGGTTAGTAAGTGCTAATTTTGAAACTATATAACTTTTACTACTGTCAACTTGCAGTCACTCTATTGCTACTTTTCTGCTGCTGTTTCTCAGCAAACTATAGTTTGCCACTCTTCTCCTATTACTACTTTAACTACGAACCTAGTAGTAGTCAGTCGGAAACTTACTTTTCTGCAGGGTTTGGGACTAATTTCGAAAGAAGCTTTGAACTGTCGTCGCTGGGCTGAAGTTAAAATAGTTCGCGGTCGCTTGGGACCTCGTCGGCCGTCGCGGTGCCGCACGCCGTCGTCGACTCCCAAGTCGTCGCCTGTACATCCAAATGTTGTTGTTGTAGTATGGTAGTAGTAAATAGCAATAGTAATGGTTGTAGTATTAGTGGTAGTGGAGTAGTAGTAGTACTAGTAGATGTAGTAGTTATTGTAGTAGTAGTAGTAGTAGTGGCACATGTAGCAATAACAAAAGTAGTGCAAATAGGATTATTAGTAGTGGCTGATATAGCAGTAGTGATGGTAGTAGTAATAGCGTTAGTAGCAATTTGAAAGTAGTAGTAGCAGTAGTGGCAATAGAAGCAGAAATATGATTACTAGTGATAGTAATTTAAGTAGTATAGTAGTGGCAGTAGAAGAAGTGATAGTAATAGTGGTATTGGTAGTGGTAGTAATGTTATTAGTAGTTGTTATTGTTGTAGTAGCAGTATTAAAAATAGTAGTAATAGCAATAGTAGTAGTAAGTAGTAGTAAGTAGTAGTAACTGAAATAGTAATAACAATAATGATATTAATAATAACAGTAGTAGTAGTAGTAGGAGTAGTAGTAGTAGTTGCATTAATATTACTAGCAGTAGAAGCAGAAATAGGATTGCTAGTAGTGGTAATAGAAGTAGTAGTAGTGGCAGTAGTGATAACAGTAGTAGCCATTAGTGCGAAGAAATGATTATTGCTTTTGGAGCGGAATAACGATGGTAGTTAACAGTTAGTAGTAGCAAAATGTAGTAATTACGTCTTACTAGGGTATTATTTAAAAAAAATTAGCATAGCACCAATGGCAAATCCCCACTAGTTCTAGCACTACTACTACTACTACTGCTGCTGCTACTACTACTATACTACTACTAATGCTCATTCTACTAGTACTACTACTACTACTACTACTACTACCACCACCGCTACTATTCATTCTACTACGAGTACTACTACTACTAATACAATTAATGCAACTCTTAGTGCTACTACTTCTACTACTACTAATATTACTACTATTGCTACCATTATTGCTACTGCGAATACTACTACTACTATTACTACTACCACCATCACTCTTACTCTTTCTATTACTTCTACTCTGCCTCTTAGCCACTTGCACTACTCTAAACTACTACTACTACCAATTAACTAACTAGCTAGCTAATCCAGATTGTCCAGTAACTAACTCACCACTAGTCGCCTGCATCAGGAAGAGGTCTTTCTCCAAATCAGCTCTGCAGATCAGCTGTCCGGCTCTAACCACGAACTGGTCTCCTTTCTGCAGGGGCCTACCGCACAGGAAGCAGGCGAAACAGGGTAAGTGAAACACCAGCCCCTGAGCTCGCATCACCAGCTCGTGAGAAAAGATACGCTCCCCGCAACGGCCGCACTTAGCTCCAAACACCCTGGTTCAACCAAATAAGAACATTATAGGGCTAATACTAACTACCTAACTAACTAACTACTATTAATCCAAACACCCTGGTTCAACCAAACGAGAACATTATAGGGCTAATACTAACTTACTAACTAACTACTACTATTAACCTACTATTACTTACTTACTTACTTACTATTAACTGACTACTTAACGATGGGCAGTTAGTAGTGCTGTATCAAAACTGTCGAATCAGCGGACAGTCAAAAGGCATCTAATGACTCTTAACAGTCTGTCCAACCATTCGACAGTTTGACTATATCTTTATAACAATTACTCGCTTCACTTATTTTATTGTATAACCAAATAAATGAAATAAGTGTGAATAAGAAAAAAAGTGACGATAAGAGTCTTTTTATTTATTTTTAACTGGTTTAAGTATTATATTATTATTATTTGAATATGATTTCGTTTCTAATAAAACTTAACAGTAATAATCCGGATAAGTGTGAATAAGAAAAAGTGACGATAAGCACTTGTAAACGGAGGCGAGTCGCATTACAAGTGGCTTGTCTTTCTCCTTTACTATTTATTGAATTGCTCTTTTCTTTTACGATATTTGTAAATTTCCTCAAGATTTATGATTATAACAAGTTGTAGCCAGCTGTTTTTACCACACTGTAGTTAAGTGGTAACACAAGAAACGCTACAACTTTTGCTTGTATGGTTCTTATATGTGAGGGTTTGCATGGTAACCCGTTCACTTGAACTTTGACCTCGTCCTTCTGTGGTGAAGAAACGTACAAGTTGTTGATTTTATGACTGGGAAAGATACTCTACGTGATGACATTGTGCCTCTTCAACTTCGTAAGTGTTCAGTGTAGAAAGGTTTCGAGATTTTTAAGAAAAATGGCGGGAATGTGAGAAAATTTCCTTATATTGAAGAAATTTTTCTTTGTGAATTTGTGTTAAAGTTAATGTGCTGAGAACTGAATGAGTGACGCGAAAGTGTTGGAAAGGTTGATAACTAGGTGGTAACAGGTTGATAACAAGGATAACGTAGTGATAACATGATGATAACACTAGATAAAGAGCTGCGAAGAAATCTCCATATAAGAGATAGGCAAGACTTTCACGGTGCTTTTCAAGGAGTTCGTGAAAATTTCAAGGGTGTTGAAGACACTCCAGAGATCGACCAGAACTTTTACCACTACTTTTCAAGGCGTTTTAAAACTTTCACGGGTTACAGATGTAAAAACCTGTCCGTACAAGAGTTGAACAATCTAAGACTTCCAAGGTGATTTTCAAGGCGTTCTTGAAACTTTCAGGGGTATATAAACACACTCTATAGGTCAAGCAGGACTTTCACGACTACTTTCAATGCGTTTTGATGAAACTTCGACGGGTTATGGGTTTGATACCTGACTTTACAAGATCTAGACAAAACTTTCACGGTGACTTTCAAGACGTTCGTGAAACTGTCAGTGGTTGATAACCAGAGAAAATACAGTATGAGACTTAACCAGGACTTTCAGTACAACTTTCAAAGTCTTTGGTGAAACTTTCACGGGTATAGATGTAAATCCATGTCCATACAAGAGCTGGATAAGACTTTTACGGGTTTTAGAAACACACTCTGGAAGTGGACCAGGACTTTCACTACAACTTTCGCAGTCTTTGGTGAAAGTTTCATGGGTTAAAGATGTAAATGCGGTGACTATCGAGGCCTTTTGAGACTTTCAAGGGCATGAAAATAACTCTGGAGGTCGATTAGGGCTTTCACGACAACTTTCACGGTCTCTAGCGAAAACTTTCACGGGTTATAAATATAATACCTGGCCATACAAGAGTTGGACAAGACTTTAACGAGCATTAAACACACTCTGGAGGTCAATCAGGGCTTTCACGACTATTTTCATGGTCTTTACCGAAACTTTCACGGTCTTTAGTGAAACTGTCACGGGCAGTGAGTAGATGTCCGTACAAGAGTCCATACAAGAGTTGAACAAGACTTTCACGAGCATTAAACACACTCTGGAGGTATGGACTAGGGCTTTCACGACAACTTTCAAGGCATTTTGAGACTTTCACGGGTAATAGATGTAACATTTACCTGTCGTAGTCCGGCTTGCAGTAAAGTCTTCCAGCTCTGGTGAAGCAGGAATGGACCAGAGGCACGTGGCAGACGCAGCAGACGAGACAGTCTTCGTGGTACGAGGCGTCAGCGACTCGCATGACGTAGCGGTCGGCGATCGGATGACCGCAACCTTCGCACGCGTCAACTCGATGACCGCCAACTTCAAATTTCACCGCCTCAGATTGACTCCTTCCCCTGCTACTACTACCACAACTACACTGCTGTTGTTGTAGCTGTTGCTGAGGATGCTGAAGACCTCCTGGACTACCGCTACCGCAACAACACTGATGCTCTACGTAAAATAAAACTTAAATAATTATTATTTATTACTAAAATATGTTTTCGAATATTTTATATGAGCAATCTGAGATGGACTGACGCCGAAAACTCTTCTAGTCCAGACTTTTGACTTGAAAATGAAACCAGATCGTACGAAACACATTAAATATGTTTAAAAAATCTAAAATATATTTAATTAATTAAATTAATTAATTTAATTATGATTAACAAACCAGGTGTTGGAGATCGAAAATCTTGTCTCTGGTTCTCGTGTAACTGTTGTTGCACCATTGTAGTTAATGACTATTAACTCACTTAGTCAACTTGAATGAACTAAGTCACTGCTGGAGTAGTTCTATGTTAAAGTAGTAAATAGTGCGGAGACGTATAAAGTTTTACGAGTCAACTCTTGCGGCCACGTAAATCTCCATAAGATTTCAGCACCAACTGCTGCAACCAGCACGCAAACTACACAGAAAAATGGCTGCCGACCCCTGCTTAGTACTTTCAATAAAACACACGTGGGCTAACTATATAATGGCTGCTGTACTTTTTTTTCCAACTTTTTCCTAAGATTTTTATTTTTACAAACACAGACACACACAACTTTACGAAGCAACTGTCAAAGAACGAATGAAAGTGCACAGCAAAATAGCTTTCAGCTTCATTCCCCCGCCGCATTTCAGACTAGGCACATCTTTACTGCACATGTTCAAAGCTCGGCCCTCATTGGCTGGGGAGAGGGGTGTAAGGGGAGGGGCTAACGCTCTGATTGGTTAAGGGCCAGCCCAGTGGGTGGGCCGAACCCGCTGATTGGCTGGAGGGCGTAATGGGAGAGGAGCTTATGGTTGGAACTACCAATCAGGAGCTTCTGAATAGAAAAATCTAAGTTCTATTAAAGTAAATAGATTAAATATGTAATGTGCTATTAATTATATTATATTATATATATAATGTATTATGTTTTTATTATATTATTTAAGAATTTTAGATTTGTAATGTGGTTCTTTGAAAGAATCGTTTGGGTTGTAGGTGTTGTAGTGTCTGTAGTAAGTGGAGTTGAATGGAAAACAAGGAAATGTGAACGAGACGAAACTTATACTTTCCTTATATCGTCTTTCACACAGAGATTTATGGTTGGAGAAGCTTTAAATCACTAATTAATGATTTAGTAGTTTAGTGTATAATTTGTGTATTTTATGTAGTATTGTGTTTTGTAATGCGTTTTGATGTATACGTGTATTGGTATATGGGTGATGTTTTATGGTATAGGTAGTATCATGGAAATATACTGGAGTGAGAAATTGGCGAGGGAAGACAGAGAAGTTAGCAGTAAGAGTAACGGTAGTAGTAGTAGTGGTAGTAATAGGAGTAATTGCTCTAGTAGTAGTACAGTAGCAGCAGCAGCAGCAGCAGCAGTAGTGGTAGTAGGTGTAGTCGTAATAGAAGTAGTAGTAGACGTAGCAGTAACAGTAGTAGTAGTAGGTGAAGTGGCAGTAGTACTGGTGGTGGTGGTAGTGCAATAGTAGGATTATTGAGAATAGGTGAAGTGGTAGTAGTAACAGTAGACGAGGTAGCAGTAGCAGTAGCAGTAGTAAAAGTAGTGGCAGTAGTAGTAGTAGTAGAAGTAGTAGTAGACGTAGCAGTAACAGTAGTAGTAGTAGGTGAAGTGGCAGTAGTACTGGTGGTGGTGGTAGTGGCAATAGTAGGATTATTGAGAATAGGTGAAGTGGTAGTAGTAACAGTAGACGAGGTAGCAGTAGCAGTAGCAGTAGTAGAAGTAGTGGCAGTAGTAGTAGTAGTAGAAGTAGTAGTAGACGTAGCAGTAACAGTAGTAGTAGTAGGTGAAGTGGCAGTAGTACTGGTGGTGGTGGTTGTGGCAATAGTAGGATTATTGAGAATAGGTGAAGTGGTAGTAGTAACAGTAGACGAAGTAGCAGTAGTAGTAGCAGCAGCAGTAGTAGTAGTAGTAGTAGACGTAGCAGTAACAGTAGTAGTAGTAGGTAAAGCCGTAGTAGTACTGGTGTGGTGGTAGTGGCAATAGTAGTATTATTAAGTGTAGTGCCGTGGTAGTAGTAACAGTAGACAAAGTAACAGTAGAAGAAGTAGCAGTAGTAGTAGCAGTAGCAGTAGTAAGTAGTAGTTGCAGTAGTAGTAGTAGCCACTGTAGCAGTATAATAATAATAATAATAAAGTCATAAAGAACATAATAGGGTTTTCTCACAAGGAGAGAGTCTAAAAATTAATAACCACAGCAGCTAGCCAGCAGCATTTAGCAGGAGCCAGGGCAAATCTCACACAGTAAGCCCACCGGGTGACAAGTAAATCCAAGGCGTGTTAGCCTTTTATTTAACGCTCTACTTACTACTATAAGTCTCTCTCTACAGCTTCATATAGGGTCATACCCCCTTGATAGTTTGATAGTTTGATAGTTACACACAAGGGGGAAAGTGTGAGACCGCACCACCCTTACTTAATAGGGTCTTTTCATCTAGTCAGGTCTATTCCAAACGCGCGCCTCTCTATAGCGGACACTTTTATAAAATCACCAGTAAATATTTTTGAAATTTTTTTGATACCAAAATGTTTCTTGAATTTTTCTGTGATTTTTAGAAGTATTTTGAAGTCCACTTGCACGGGGTAAATATTTTATTCAGCCGCCCGTAGTGGAGGGGTCGGTCTTTTTGGGATAAGCGCACTGTTAATGGGCGGCCATTAAGTGTTGATAGTTGGCAATAGTGAGGGCTTTAATGAAATAGTTCACTTGCATGCCACGTACTATGTCCCAGTGTACGCGTGTTTGGTCCTATGAATATGTTAATAAGGTTGTATTGTTGTAGGTGTTGTCGTTTGAAGCGCTGTGGGAAAGTAGTAGTTAATAGTTTGGTAGATGATGATGTTGTAGTGGTCAGTATAGAGTGTGGGAAAAAGTTGTAGGTGGGCAAATGTTAGAGGAATCGGAATAGTTAACTAGTTCTTAGTTGGATTTAAAAGTTGTGTTGTTAGTACTGGTTCAATATACTACTACAGTTCGTCATAAGTACTTAGTCGATACTACTACTAGTACTATTAGAGCAATTGCTAAACAATACAACTATTTTACTACAACCACTACTACTACCAGCACCACCACTACTACTACTACCATCACTACCACGACTACGACATGAACTACTACTGTATACTACTAATACTACCATTACTTCTAGTGCAACTAGAACTACTGCTACTACTACTACTGCAACAACTACTATCACTACTGTTACTACTACTACTACTACTACTAATGTAACTAGTACTATTACTACTACTACTGCTACTACTACTACTACTACTAATACTACCATTACTTCTACTGTAACTAGTACTATTACTACTACTACTACTGCTACTACTACTACTACTACTAACACTACCATTACTACTACTGTAACTAGTACTATTACTACTACTACTACTATTACTACTACGACTACTACTATCACTACTACAACACCACCTACCACTACTGCTGCTACTACTACTACTACTACTACTACTACTATCACTACTACCACTACTATTGCTACTACTATCTACGTTAACATAAAATAATGTTATCAGAGTGTTATCATTCGTTATCAGACAGTGATTAAGAGCTCCGTATGTCTTGTAATTAAATTCTTTTGTGATGAGTTTCAATTACCGGGAGTTGCTTAATGAAGCGAAAAATTCTCCAGATTTAATAAAAGCTCCATTAGTGCCGATCAACCACTATAAGAATCTCAAGAATCTTTTGTGAATCTCAAGAATCACGGTAACTAATTTCAAGAATCTCAAAAGAATCACGGTAACAGATTTCAAGAATCTCAAGAATCACTGTAACGGATTTCAAGAATCTCAAGATTCTTTTATGAATCTCAAGAATCACGGTATTTGATTTCAAAAATCTCAAGAATCTTTTATGAATCTCAAGAATCTTTTATAAATCTTAAGAATCACGGAAACTGATTTCAAGAATCTTAAGAATCACAGTGACAAATTTCAAGAATCTCAGAAGAATCTTTACATTAAGAATCGCACGAATTTCAAGATTCTTTTAATAAGTGAGCAGAAAAAAGTATAGTAGCATTAAGAGTTGCATTAATTGTAGTAGTAGTAGTACTCGTAGTAGAATGAATAGTGGTGGTAGTAGTAGTAGTAGTAGTAGTAGCAGAATGAGTAGTAGTAGTAGTAGTAGTAGTAGTAATAGTAGTAGTAGCAGAATGAGTAGTAGTAGTAGTAGTAGTAGTAGTAATAGTAGTAGTAGTAGAATAAGCAGTAGTAGTAGTAGTAGTAGTAGTAGAATGAGCAGTAGTGGTAATAGTAGTTGTAGCAGCAGCAGTAGTAATAGTAGTAGTAGTAGAATGAGCAGTAGTAGTAGTAGTAGTAGCAGTAGTAGAATGAGCAGTACTAGTAATAGTAGTAGCAGTAGTAGAATGAGCAGTACTAGTAATAGTAGTTGTAGCAACAGCAGTAGTAGTAGTAGTAGTAGTAGTAGTAGTAGTAGTAGTAGTAGTAGTAGTAGTAGTAGCAGTAGTAGTAGAGATGGAGGTGGGAGGAGGAAAGGGGGATGAACGGGTGGCGGGTGGGGAGGCTGCCGGGTGGTCGGGAGGGTGAAGGGACACCCCGTGGAGCCAATATATCGGCGGAGGCCGTGTGTGAAATCCAGTAGCGTTTATATCCCCAGCTCCATAGCTGTCGTCACGTGCCACTTGGGCTATATAGACCAGTGCTTCCACTTTGCAGGGAAATTCCTTAAATAAGGAAAATGGGAAAGAGGGAAAAGGGGAAATGGAGGATAAAGTGAATTTACCAATGTAGCTTTACTCTGTAGCATGGAGGGGAAAAAGGGGAAATTGATATTTTCAAACTTCGGCTATATAGACCAGTGTTGCCACTTTTCAATCTTCCATTTTTCCCCTCTTCCCTTATCTTTCCCCTTTTTTCCCCCTCCGTGCAAGAATGTACAGGGTCTATATTTCCTCTTTACTCTCTTCTCTTCGTCTTCCCTTTTCAGGTCTATTTCCCCCTTTTTCAGGGAACTTCCTGCAAAAAGTGAAAAGACTGATATAGACCTTATTCCAAAAAAGGCCTCTTGTAGACCAACCCCTCTAGTACGGACACTCGTGTAAAATAATTTTAGCAACTAATCGAACTTGAACATATACCAAAAAATCGCCAAAAATCTGAGAAACACTTTGATATCCACAAAAGTTAAAAATTTTCATAAACTGATTTAATATAAGTGTCCGCTATAGTGAGGTGCGCGTTTGGAATAGGCCCTATAGAGCATAGGCCGAGAGCGCTTCTCCTCTATAGCGGACACCGTTATTAAATCAATTATTGCGATTTTGCTAACTTTCTTTATATGATTGTGCTCGGCGATTTTTTCCTGAGTTTTTGACGTATTTGTAAGTTGGAATAATGCTAGAGGCGTATTCGATTCGCGTGTCCGTAGTAGAGAGGTTAGGCGATACGCTCAACGCGCTTTCCTCGATAGCGGACACCTACATTAAGTCAACTATTTCGATTTTGCTAACTTTCTTGGCACCAACGTATTTCTCGATTTTTTTCCGATTTTTTTGACATATTTTAAAATGGCATACCTGTATAATTATATTTAATTCAGCTGTCCGTAATAGAGAGGCTAGTCTTCAGTAGCAGTTTTGCCGTAAGCCCTGTAGGACATATACCCAACGCGTTCTCCTCTATAGCGGACATCATTATTAAATCAACCATAAATAATTTCTTATTTTCCTTTGAACCAACGTATTTCTCGAATTTTTTCTGATTTTTTGACATATTTTAAAATGGCGTACCTGCATAATTATATTTCATTCAGCTGTCCGTAGTAGAGGAGTCAGTCTTCAGTAGCGATTTTCGCCCTAAGCCCTACAACAGTGGGGTAGTCAACGGGTAGTTGACTACTACCGGGGAGGTTTGACTAGGGGGTTAGTGAGAAGGGGGGATGTTCAAAGAAACTACCCCTGTGGCGATATAGGGCTTATTTGCTTGTTGTATAAATAGTCGACGACAATAGGAGAGGTATAACTTTGATCGAACGCAGTATAAAGCGGCTTTTTCAAGGGTATCAAGGGTATCAAGGGTATCGTAGATGGATAAATGATAGATAGATACAACACTTTGATAACAGGGTGATAACGTGTTGATAACACGTTGATAACACTGAGAAGATCTCTCCGTTCTTAGGTATTTCAACGAAACATTTTTATTCTAGTTCTTAAGATTCTTAACAAGATTCTTCAAGATTCTTATGATTCTTGAGAGTAGCCGACCCCTGTTTGTGTGGGTGGGTATATTTTCCGGCAGTTGATATTCGTTTTGCATGAAACAAGTTGGGCTACGCACGGCGAAACGCAGTGACACGCGGCGACACGCGACCCAAACACTGGCAGATTTGCATCGGCAACCAATTCACCGGCAAAAGATCACCCCCAATTAAATATTGATAGACTTCCCAGACTATCCCATACTGTCCCAAAAGGTCGCACAGTGTCCCATAATGTCCCACAGTGGCTCACGGTAACCCTAATGTGTCCCAAATTGTCCCAAAGTGTCCCAAACTATGCCTGAAACTGAGCTAAAACAACTTAAAATGGCTTCCCAAACTATCCCACACTATCCCAAAAGGTCTCAATGTGTCCCATAAGACCCCACGGTAGCTCTAGAGTGTACCAAACTGTCCCAACTTGTCCCTGAGTGTCCCAAATCATCCCACATTTCAAGACACTCGGCTAAAACAGCTGAAAATGGCTTCCCAAACTATCCCAAGCTATTCTACACTGTCCCAAAAGACCCCACAGTGTCCCATAATGCCCCATCGTAGGCCTAGCGTGTCCCAAACAGACCCGAAGCACGACAAACTTGTCCCAAAGTGTCCTAATGTATAGCAAAACTGCTCGAATCTAGTATAAACAGCTTCCCACGTTTTTCCAAACTATCCCACACTGTCCCAAAAGACCCCACAGTGTCCCATAATGCCCCACGGTAGGCCTAGCATGTCCCAAACAGACCCGAAGCACGACGAAAGTGTCCCGCAAGTATCTTGTGTATTGCAAACTGGGAACATTTTCCCACAAAATCTTCGATAATTCCCAAACAAGAATAGACAAAGGCTCTTGACTCTTTGAAAAAGGACGAAAACAGGGAATTGGAGGGGAAAGCGCTTGGGAAAACACCTTAGGGCTGTGGGAAATGGGGGGAAAAACTAAACTATTAGAACCGGGTAACATATTGCTGCCCTAAGTCAACACTGGCAACGATACCCAGGGCGTGGGGGAACGTGTGGGGGAAGAGGTAGAGTGGTGTGGGAATTATAGGGAAGACTGTAGGGAGAAGTGGGAGGGCAGTGGGAAGAGTGAGTGGAAGGGTAGGAGGAGGTGGGAAGTATAGGGAAGACAGTGGGGAGAAGTGGGAGGGCAGTGGGTGGAAGGCTGGGAGAACGTGGGAAGTATAGGAAAGACTGTGGGAGAAGTGGGAGGGCAGTGGGAAGAGTGGGTGGAGGTAGAAGGGAGTGGTGGGAGGGTGGGAGGAGGTGGGAAGTATAGGGAAGACTGTGGGAGAAGTGGGAGAGCAGTGGAAGAGTGGGTGGAGGTAGAAGGGAGTGGGTGGAAGGGTGGGAGAACGTGGGAAGTATAGGGAAGACTGTGGGAGAAGTGGGAGAGCAGTGGGAAGAGTGGGTGGAGGTGGGAGGGAATGGGTGGAAGGGTGGGAGAACGTGGGAAGTATAGGGAAGACTGTGGGAGAAGTGGGAGGGCAGTGGGTGGAAGGGTGGGAGAACGTGGGAAGTATAGGGAAGACTGTGGGAGAAGTGGGAGAGCAGTGGGAAGAGTGGGTGGAGGTAGGAGGGAGTGGGTGGGAGGGTGGGAGGACGTGGGAAGTATAGGGAAGACTGTGGGAGAAGTGGGAGGGCAGTGGAAAGAGTGGGTGGAGGTAGGAGGGAGTGGGTGGGAGGGTGGGAGGACGTGGGAAGTATAGGGAAGACTGTGGGGACGTGGGGGGCAGTGGAAAGACTGTGGGAGAAGTGGGAGGGAATGGGTGGGAGAGTGGGAGGAGGTGGGAAGTATAGGGAAGACTGTGGGGACGTGGGAGGGCAGTGGAAAGACTGTGGGAGAAGTGGGAGGGAATGGGTGGAAGGGTGGGAGAACGTGGGAAGTATAGGAAAGACTGTGGGAGAAGTGGGAGAGCAGTGGAAGAGTGGGTGGAGGTGGGAGCGAGTGGGTGGGAAATGGGAGTAGGTGGGAAGTATAGGGAAGACTGTGGGGACATGGAGGGCAGTGGGAAGACTGTGGGAGAAGTGGGAGGGCAGTGGGTGGGGGTGGGAGGGCTTGGGAAGTTTGGGAAATGAAGCAATATCCTTAGTAGCCGCTAGCTAAAAACTAACATTTGCTTACCTTGTAGCAAAATACAAGTGCACTTGTTATCATTGGTTATCAATCTGCTATCATCATGTTATCATACTGTTATCACTCTGTTATGTGGTTACATTGCAATTATTACGATAACTATAAATTTTTTCAAGGAAAACTATTAATTATTGGTATATAGAAAAGTCCCACGGTGAAGTACCGAATGACTAGGTAGCTGAACACTAGCCCCCCTCTGAATCACTAGCTGAATACTAGCTGAACTTACTTTAGTTGCGAAAACTGGACCCTCTGAATGAAGGGGTTGAACACTGCATGACTTAGTTCTTTTACAATTCAACCGTACGAACTGCGTGAAAGTGGGCCAATTTCGCACGATAATCATGCACCATTCAGAGGGTCATTCTGGCGTTTGACTAGCGCATCTTTTTCCATTTGAGATCAGCTTATAGATAGCCGATAGAAAAGTCATATGGTTTGCCGAATGACTAGGTAGCTGAACACTAGCTCCCCTCTGAATCACTAGCTGAATACTAGCTGAATTTACTTTAGTTTGCCAAAACTGAACCCTCTGAATAAAGGGGTTGAACACTGCATGACTTAGTTCTTTTAAACTCAAGCGTACGAACCGTGTGAAAGTGGGCCAATGTCACACAATCATCCAGCTGAATCCACGATAATCATGTACCATCCAGAGGGTCATTCTGACGTTTGACTAGCGCATCTTTTCCCATTGGGGTACAGCACATTTGATAACTATTGATAACCTCTGATAACAAGTGTTATTTGTTATCAGTGGTTATCAAAGGTTTGCTCTGCTTAAATCAACTTTGGGGGCATCACGTTGATAAACAAATAAACAAACAGACGGCGATACGCGTCCCATTCAAACTATCAAACTATCAACTAACTTTCCCACGATCAATTGCTCGCTCTTTTTTCTCTCGGGAAAAGCTATATTGGGAAAATATGGGGAAAATCAGGGGGAAAATCAGGGGAGATACGGGGAAAAGATGGGGAAGATCTGGGGAAAGTATGGGGAAATAATTGATAAAATCTGAGGGAAATATAGGAAACCATGGGGAAAGGTTGTGGAAAATGTGGGAAAACGGGGAAAAGATGGGGAAGATCTGGGGAAAGTATAGGGAAATAACTGATAAAATCTGGGGAAAATGTAGGAAACCATGGGGAAAGGTTGTGGAAAATGTGGGAAAACAGGGAAATATGGGGAAGATCTGGGGAAAGAATAGGGAAGTAACTAATAAAATTTGGGGAGAATACGGGATATCTTGGGGGAAGATCAAGGGGAAAATATGGGGAAATTGTAGGAAACCCTTGGGAGAGGTTGCAGAAAATGTGGGAAAACAGGGAAATATGGGGAAGATCTGGGGAAAGAATAGGGAAATAACTAATAAAATCTGGGGAGAATACGGGATATCTTGGGGAAGATCAGGGGGAAAATATGGGGAAAATGGAGGAAACTATGGGAAAAGGTTGTGGAAAATGTGGGAAAACAGGGAAATATGGGGAAGATCCGGGGAAAATATAGAGAAATAACTGACAAAATCTAGGGGAAATATGCAGAAAATGCAGGAGATTTCTGGGGATATGGGAAAAATCATGGGAAAATCTGGGGAAAAATCTAGGGAAAACGTAGGAAACTATTGGAAAAGGTTGTGGAAAATGTGGGAAAATAAGGGGGAAACGTGGGAAATGAGGGGAAATTTGGAGAATCTTGACGAGAATCTAGAATCTTGTAAGAATCTTGGCTTGCTATCCACCTGTTATCAACTGTTATCACTTGTTATCGTCTTTTATTTTCGTCAAATAAATAGAGAAAAAGTATAACGGTGAGCAGACACATCGATAGTCTCGCAACGCATGCGTAGTAAATGGTTGATAACAGATGATAACAGGTTGATAACCATTGATAACAACTGATAACAAGTCAAGATTCTTACAAGATTCTAGATTCTCGGAAGGATTCTTTTGAGCTGATATAGCAAGATGCTAACACAGATGATAACAGGTGATAACTGGTTGATAACCACTGATAACAGGTAGTAACATGTGATGACAAGTCAAGATTCTAGATTCTTTGGCAAGATTCTTATGAGCTGATAACCACTGATAACGGATGATAGCAGATGGTAAATATTGAGAACGTTGTTAACCATTGATAACACGTTAATAACCATTATTAACCATTGATAACAAGATACAAAAAAGCGAAAGATGAACTAGTAACCACTGATAACAAGATGTTTGCTAACCAATGATAACAAGATACAAAAAGCAAAAGATGAACTAGTAACCACTGATAACAAGATGTTTGTTAACCATTGATAACAAGATTGTGACGAGCTAGGGCATAATCATCAGTGTTACTAAACCCTGTTATCATATGTTAACAACAATTTACACTAATTATCATCATGTTATCAACCATCCACATGTGTTATCATCATGTTATCAACCATTCACATATGTTATTATCATGTTATCAACCATTCACATGTGTTATTATCATGTTAACAACCATTTACACTCATTATCATCCTGTTATCAACCATTAACACGTGTTATCATCATCTTATCAACCGTTTACACTCATTATCATCATGTTATCAACCATCCACATGTGTTATCATCATGTTATCAACCATTCACATATGTTATTATCATGTTATCAACCATTCACATGTGTTATTATCATGTTAACAACCGTTTACACTCATTATCATCCTGTTATCAACCATTAACACGTGTTATCATCATCTTATCAACCGTTTACACTCATTATCATCATGTTATCAACCATTCACATGTGTTATCATCATGTTATCAACCATTCACATATGTTATTATCATGTTATCAACCATTCACATGTGTTATTATCATGTTAACAACCATTTACACTCATTATCATCCTGTTATCAACCATTAACACGTGTTATCATCATCTTATCAACCGTTTACACTCATTATCATCATGTTATCAACCATTCACATGTGTTATCATCATGTTATCAACCATTTACATGTGTTATCATCATGTTAACAACTATTCCCACAGTACCAACTATCGCTGAAACTATTAATAGTTGTTCTAAAGGTGCGGAAAACTTTCGCAGTGTAGGTTGTGTGTGCAGTGTTGACAGGTCAGAGGTCAAATGTCAACAGAGGTCAAGCCGTGCCCTCGGCTCAGGTCACGTGCCACCCATATTGACCGTGAGGGATTATTTCGGTAACTTATTGGTGGTGATAAATTGATAACAAGTAGATAACAGGTGATAACAATTATAGCAGCTATATGGAAGTTGGGCACCCTGTTCCGGTTTTGGTTGTGAGGAGGGAAGGAAAGAAAAAAGGGAAAAAGGGGAAAACGGAGGAAAAGGAGAAAAAAGAAGGAAGGTGAATAGTGGAAAAGGGAAAACGAGGAAGGGAAAAAGGGAAAGAGAGAAAAGGGGAAAGGGTTAAAAAAAGAAATAGAGGTTAAGGGAAAAGGGGAAATGAAATATGGGGGAAAGGGGGAAGGATAAAAAAGAAAAAGGGAAAGGGGAAAAAGGGGAAGGGAAAAAGGGAAAGAGGGAAAATGGGAAAAGGGTAAGAAGGAAAAGTGGAAACGAAGGATTAGGGGAAATGGAATAAAGGGAAAAGGATAAAAAAGAAAAAGAAAAAGGGAAAGGGGAAAAAGGGGAAAAGGAAAAAGATGAAATTGGGGGAGAAGGGAAAAAATACCAAAGTGAAAAAGGGTGAAAGGAAAAAGGGAAAGAGGGAAAAGGGTAAAAAGGAAAAGTGGAAAAGAAGGAAAAGGGGAATTGGAATAAGGGGAAAGGATAAGAAAGAAAAAGAGAAAGGGAAAGGGGAAAAAGGGAAAAAAGGGGAAAAGGAAAAAGATGAAATTGGGGAAGAAGGTTAAATATAAAGAAAGGGAAAAAGGGAAAGGAGTTTTTACCATAATTCTGAGATTCAAATGAGAATCACATAAAAATCACACGGTGCCTAATTTATTATCCGTTGGTTAACAATTACCCCCCCCCCATACCAACTCTAAACAAATAGATTTTTACTCAACCCCCCACTGTTATCAAGTGTTATCAAGTCTTATCAAGTGTTATCCACGGTTACTATCATTTTATCACTCCGTATCCAGGGGGTTCGAAACTCCGAGGAAAGATGTACGAAGATTATCAGATAACACATGATAACACTGTTATCAAGTGTTATCAAAATGTTATCTACGGTTACTATCATTTTATCACTCCGTATCCAGGGGGTTCGAAACTCCGAGGAAAGATGTACGAAGATTATCAGATAACACATGATAACACTGTTATCAAGTGTTATCAAAATGTTATCTACGGTTACTATCATTTTATCACTCTGTATCCAGGGGGTTCGAAACTCCGAGGAAAGGTGTACGAAGATTATCAGATAACACATGATAAACACGGAGTTAACATGGAGATAACACGTTGATAACAGTGATAACACGGCCTTGGTGTACAAAGATTATTGCAAGTTTCAGACCCCTTGTCTCTTACTTTTTATGTATCTATTTTAATTCTATTATTTTTTGTTATCATGCTGTGTTATCATCCTGTTATCACCGTGTTATTATATAATCTTTGCATGGTTGCTAACCCCCCTCCGGTTGATGTTGTAAGGGAATAGGCGTAGAATATTTTTTATTTTAATCCATCTATTGTATGGGATTATCTCTTTACTGTGTTATCACAGTGTTATCACCGTGTTATCATATTATCTTTGCATGGTTTCTAACCCCCCCCAGGTTGATTTTGTAAGGGAATAAGCCAAGGGGTGCGAAACTTGTAATAATCTTCGTACATGTAGGCCGTGTTATCACTGTTATCAACCTGTTATCTCCGTGTTATCTCCGTGTTATCATATGTTATCAAATAATCTTCGTACACTTTTCCTCGGAGAGTTGGCGACCCCTTTGGTAAGATTCCATCTCCATGTTATCTCCGTGTTATCACTTGTTATCAGATAATCTCCGTACACTTTTCCTCGGAGAGTTGCGGACCCTTTGGTAAGATTTAATCTCCATGTTATCTATGTGTTATCACTTGTTATCAAATAATCTTCGTACATTTTCCCTCGGAGAGTTGCCAACCCTTTGGTAAGATTCCATCTCCATGTTATCTCCGTGTTATCACTTGTTATCAAATAATCTTCGTACACCTAGGTCATGTTATCATCCTGTTACCTCCGTGTTATCACTTGTTATCAAACAATCTTCGTACACCTAGGTCATGATATCATCCTGTTATCTCCATGCTATCCCGTGTTATCACTTGTTATCAAATAATCTTCGTACACTTTTCCTTGGAGTTTCGGACCCCCCTTGAAATAGGCGTAGAATATCGGATGACACGGTTTGTATCTCTCTAGCTTATTGGCTTTTCGGTCACAGGTGTTGCAGGGGTTCGTCACTTCCGGGATTCATGATTCGTGAATCTTACCAAAGGGGTCCGCAACTGTCCGAGAGAAAGTGTACGGTGATTATTAGATAACAAGTGATAACACGGAGATAACATGGATATTGAATCTTACCAAAGGGGTCAGCAACTCTCCGAGGAAAAATGTACGGAGATTATTTGATAACAAGTGATAACACGGAGATAACATGGAGATTGAATCTTACCGAAGGGGTCAGCAATTCTCCGAGGAAAAATGTACGGAGATTATTTGATAACAAGTGATAACACGGATATAACATGGAGATAACAGGATGATATCATGACCTAGGTGTACGAAGATTGTTTGATAACAAGTGATAACACGGAGATAACATGGAGATAACAGGATGATAACATGACCTAGGTGTACAAAGATTATTTGATAACAAGTGATAACACGGAGATAACATGGATCTTACCAAATCTTACCAATCTTACCAAAGGGGTCGACAACTCTCCGAGGGAAAGTGTACGAAGATTATTTGATAACAAGTGATAACGCGGAGATAACATGGAGAAAACATGATGATAACAGTGATAACATGACCTAGGTGAACGAAGATTATTGCAAGTTTTCGGACCCCCTTGAATCTTACCGTGATTCTTGAATCTGGGATTCATTCTAGATCCATCGTACAATATCGTGTTATCGTTGTTACTATTAGTAAGTCATATGTCTGTCTGTTTGTCTGTCTGTCTGATTATGTATGTATCTATCTACCCGGCTGCCTCTCTGTCTGTTTGTCTGCCTGTCTAATTAGGTATCTGTCTGTCTGCCCGTCTACCTCTCTGCCTGTTTGCCTGCCTGTCTATCTACTTGTCTGTCCGTCTAACTGTCAGTCTGTTTGTCTACTGCTTGTCTGTCTGTCTGATTATGTATCTATCTATCTATCTACCCGTCTGTCTGTCTGATTATGTATTCATCTATCTATCTACGCGTCTGCCTCTCTGCCTATTTGTCTGTCTGTTTGTCTGCCTGTCTGTCTGTCGTTCTCTCTCTCTCTATCTATCTATCTAGCTGTCTATTCATCTATCTATCTGTTTGTCTGCCTGTCTATCTGTCTGTTTATCTACTTCTCTATCTATTTGTCCGTTTAATCTCTTCGTCTGTCTGTCAAACTGTCTGTCCGTTTGTCTGCTTGTCTTTCTGTCTGTCTTTCTATGTCTCCCTCTCCCCATCTATCTGTCGCTCTATCTATCTATCTGTTTGTCCTGTCTGTCTGTCTGCCCTGTCTGTCTGTCTTTCTGTCTCTCTCTCTCCCCATCTATCTGTCGCTCTATCTATCTATCTGTTTGTCCTGTCTGTCTGTCTGTCTGTCCGTTTGTCTGCTTGTCTGTCTTTCTATCGCTCTCTCCCCACCTATCTGTCAATCTATCTATCTATCTGTTTGTCCTGTCTGTCTGTCTGCCCTGTCCGTCTGTCTGTCTGTCCGTCTAACTGTCTGTCCGTTTGTCTGTCTGTCTGTCTGTCTTTCTATCTCTCTCTCTCCATCTATCTGTCTATCTATCTATCTATCTATCTATCTATCTGTTTGTCCTGTCTGTCTCTTCGTCTGTCTGTCTGTTCAATAATAAGATGAATGGAGAGTGTTTTGTCAGGGTGAGAGATTTTTAATATATTTTGACATGTACAAAAGCTGGGCGATTCAGTGTTGTGTGCTTAAATCGGATCACGTCACAACAGGCGCCACCGGAAACCTCTCCCAACCCCTGCAAAACAAGTGACGATCGCACGTGTTCCTTTCCGCCCCTTGTTCGCCTCTTTTACCTCCCTCCCTTACTCGCCCAACCCCTCGTTCATCCTCCTTGTTGAATATGGTAGTAGTAGTAGTAGTAGTAGTAGTAGTAGTAGTAGTAGTAGTAGTAGTAGTAGTAGTAGTAGTAGTAATAGTAATAGTAGTAGTAGTAGTTGTTCTTGTTGCTGTTGTTCTGTTAGTAGTAGTGGGGGTACTGGTACTGGGGGTAGTTGTAGTTGTTGTTGTTGTGTTAGTGGTAGTGGAGGTACTAGTAGTGGTAGTAATTGTTGCTGCTGTTGTTCTACTAGTAGTAGTGGTAGTAGTTGTAGTAGGAATAGTTGTTGTTGTTGTTGTACTAGCAGTAGTGGTAGTAGTAGTACTTGTTGTTGTGCTAGTAGTAGTAGAAGTAGTACTAGTGGTAGTGGTGGTAGTTGTAGTAGGAGTATTAGTTGTTGTTGTTGCTGTTGTTGTACCAGTAGTAGTAGTGGTAGTTGTAGTAGTAGCATTTACAGCACTTGGTAGTAGTAGTTGTTGTTGCTGTTGTTGTACTACTAGCAGTAATGTAAGTTGTTGTAGTAGTAATAGTAGTAGTAGTGTAAGTTGTAGCAGTAATAGTAGTAGTAGTATAAGTAGTATAGTAGTATAAGTAGTATAGTAGTTTAAGTAGTAGTAGTAGTAGTAGTAGTTGTACTAGTACTTGTTATGTAGTAATAGCAGTAGTGCTGTCACAAATGTCGAACCAATCGACACTAATAAAACTATACTAACATAAACAAGATCTGTCCACCTAATCGACAGTTTTCACTGTACTCTATCTTCTTATCATCACACTCTGTGATTCTTGATTCATGAATCTTGATTCCCTTGTATACATAATAAATCTAATGGACACTATAAAACTATACGTAACCCAAACAAGATCTGTCCAACTAATCGACAGTTTTCACTATACCCTATATTTTTATCATCACATTCTTTGGTTCTTGATTCACGAATCTTGATTCCCTTGTATACATAATAAATCCAATCGACACTATAAAACTAAACTTGATATAAACAAGACCTGTCCAACTAATCGACAGTTTTCATTATCCCTATCTTCTTACCATTCCCTTGTATACATAATAAATCTTAATGGACACTACAAAACTATAAGTAACATAAACAAGACCTGTCCACCTATTCGACAGTTTTCATCATCCCTATCTTCTTACCATTCCCTTGTATACATAATAAATCTTAATGGACAGTATAAAACTATACGTGACATAAACAAGACCTGTCCACCTAATCGGCAGTTTTCCCTATCCCTATCTTCTTACCATATTCCCTTGTATACATACTAAATCTTAATGGACAGTATAAAACTATACGTGACATAAACAAGACCTGTCCACCTATTCGACAGTTTTCCCTATCCCTATCTTCTTACCATTCCCTTGTATACATAATGAATTCAGCAAACACTTGGTGTGTCCGTGTCCGTGTCCGTATAATCTTGCATGACGGTTCTCTTTTGTCCGCTTTCAATAGAAGCGGACACCTGCGAGTCATCCGATAGTCTGTCCGCTCTTTCATCCCCCCTCCGTCAATGCTTCCACTTTGCAGGGAAATTCCCTTAAAAAGGGAAAAAACTGGGTCTCGAAAACAGTGCTTCCACTTTTGCAGGGAAGTTCCCTGAAAAAGGGGAGAAATCGGGTCTAAAAAGGGAAGACGAAGAGAAGAGAGTAAAGAGGAAATCTAGACCCTGTACATTCTTGCACGGAGGTGGGAAAAAGGGGAAAAATAAGGGAAGAGGGGAAAAATGGAAGATTGAAAAGTGGCAACAATGCTCGAAAAGGAAAACTGAGGGAAAAATAACAGAGAAGTATAGCTTGACATCCTATATGGAGGGGAAAAGGATGCTTGATTCCTACAAGAAAAGGGGGGAAAAAGGGAAAACCAGACCACCCTCTCTAGTGCGGACACTCGTATAAAATAACGTTGTCATCAAATGAGACTGAAAAAAACTCTAAAAATCACAGAAAAATTTGAGAAACATTTCGGCACCAAGAAAATTGAAAAATATTAACAAGCTGATTTAATATAAGTGTCCGCTGTAGTGAAGTGTGCCTTTGGAATAGGCCCTATAGAGCTTACTCCGGTAAGGCTACTAAAGATCCACCCCTCTACTACGGACATGCGTAGCAGCTACGTTTATACTCCAATCTAGCTGAAAAATATCTTAAAATTTACGCAAAAATTCCCGAAACATTTTCGTGCAAAGAAAATTTTTCAATAGTTAGTCATTAATTTAATAACAGTGTCCGCTCTAGAGAGGCACCCTATATCCCTCTATAGAGCTTATTCCCATAAGGCTACTGCAGAACCACCCCTCTACTACGGACATGCGTATCAGATACGTTTTAAAATCCAATCTCGCTGAAAAATATCTTAAAATTTACAGAAAAATTCGCGAAACGTTTTGGCATAAAGAAATTTGTTAAATACTTAGTAACTGATTTAGTAACAGTGTCCGCTATAGAGAGGCCCCCTATTTTCCTATCCAAGACCATTGGAACATACCAAACGTTCGCTCCTCTATAGCGGACACCTTTATCAAATCAAGTACTAACCGCTTGACAATTTTCTTTAGACTAAAATTTTTCTCGATTTTTTTGCAATTTTTTGGATACTTGTCAAGCTTAATAGCTCTATAAGTTCTATTTAATTCATCCGTCCGTAGTAAGGGGGGCGGCCTTTCCGCCATAAGCCCGTAAGGCAATACTGTTTATACAGAAGGGACAATGGACTGAATGCGAAGCTTTGATTTGAAGGAAAGGGAAGACGGGAGGGGAAAAATAAGGGAGAGGGGAAAAGGGGAAACCGAAAGTGGAAACACTGCCCATAGGGCAATTACTGTTTATACGGAAGGGACAATGGACTGAATGTGAAGCTTTGATTTGAAGGAAAGGGAAGAGGGGAAAAAGGGGAGAGTAGGAGAAGAGGGGAAAAAGGGGAAGTAAGGGAAGAGGGGAAAAAGGGGAAACTGAGAGTGGAAACACTGCCCATAAGGCAATTACTGCTTTTACGGAAGGGACAATGGACTGAATGCGAAAGCTTTGATATGAAGGAAAGGGAAGAGGGGAAGGGAAAAATAAGGGAAGAGGGGAAAAAGGGGAAACAGAAAGTGGGAACACTGCCCATAAGGCAATACTGTTTATACAGAACAGACAATGGACTGAATCCGAAAGCTTAAATTTGAAGGAAAGGGAAGAGGGGAAAAAGGGGAAAACTAAGGGAAGAGGGGGAAAAGGGGAAACTGAAAGTGGAAACACTGCCCATAAGGCAATACTGTTTATACAGAACGGACAATGGACTGGAATGTGAAGCTTTGATTTGAAGGAAAGGGAAGAGGGGAAAAAGGGAAAAATAAGGGGAGAGGGGAAAAAGGGGAAACTGAAAGTGGAAACACTGCCCATAAGGCAATACTGTTTATACAGAACGGACAATGGACTGGAATGTGAAGCTTTGATTTGAAGGAAAGGGAAGAGGGGAAAAAGGGAAAAATAAGGGGAGAGGGGAAAAAGGGGAAACTGAAAGTGGAAACACTGCCCATAAGGCAATTATGTTTATACAGAACGGACAATGGACTGAATGTGAAGCTTTGATTTGAAAGATTACGCGCTCGTTTGGATGTGTTGGTAAACTGATTCGATCCGCACGCACCTGTGAAGCACGTGCTGTCTAAGGTTAACAAAAAGTTCTCAGTAGTAGTGTTTCCACTTTCAGTTCCCCCTTTTCCCCTCTTCCCTCTTTCTTTTCCTCTTTTCCCCCTCCGTTCTATAATACATGCTGTATACATCTAGATTTTCCCTCTTCTCTTACTTTTTCCTTTTTCCCTTTATCCCCTTCGTGCTGTAACACATCCTCTACAGCTAGATTTTCCCTTTTCGCTCTTTTCTTACTTCCCCTTCGTTCCCTCCGTTCTGTAATACATGCCATATACATCTAGATTTTCCCTCTTTTCATACTTTTTCCCTTTTTCCCCTCCATTCTACAATACATACTGTACACCTAGATTTTCCCTCTTCTCTTACTTTTTCCTTTTTCCCCTTTTCCCCTCCGTGCTGTAATACATACTGTACACCTAGATTTTCCCTTTTCCCTCTTTTCTCATTTCCCCCGTTTTTTCCTCCGTGCCATAATATTTGCTGTAGACCCAGATTTTCCCTCTTCCCTCTTGTCTTACTTCTCCCTTTTTCCTTCTCCGTGCCATAATATTTGCTGTACATTTAGATTTTCCCTCTTCCCTCTTTTCTTACTTTCCCCTTTTTCCCCTCCGTGCTATAACGTATGCTATCCATCTAGACTTTCCCTTTTCCCTCTTTTCTTACTTTCCCCTTTTTTCCCCTCCGTGCTATAACGTATGCTATCCATCTAGATTTTCCCTTCTAACTCCTCTCTTACTATTCTCTTCTCAGACCCCATTTTTCCCATTTTGCAGGGAATTTCCCTGCAAAGTTGAAACACTATTAACACCTGATAACACAGGTGTATTTCTTCCCTTTAAACTATCAAAAAACTATGAAAAAAACTATCAGGGGCTGGGTAATGAATGCCGAGCGGAAGCAAAGTGGCTGCGTCCGTCAATCGACGCGGAAGAAATCGTCAATTGATGCGCGTCAATTGCTTCTGCACGCACCGTTTCCTCCATAAGGAACTATTACTCACCCACTTGTCCGCTCTTTTTTTTCTCTCTCTCTCTCTCTTCCTCTCTTTTGTCCGCTTTTTTCAGTCACTTCTTCTCCACTTCACTTCCGGTTCACTTCCGGTTCTCTTCCGGTTTCTTCCCAGTCTTTTTCCGGTCTTTTTTACAGTTTCTACCAGGTTTCTTTTGTCGATTTTCAATCGCTTCTTCACCGGGTTCACTTCCAGTTTACTTCCGGTTCTCTTCCGGTTTCTTTCCGGTCTAGTTCCGGTCTTTTTTAGTGTTTCCACCAGGTTTCTTTTGTCGATTTTCACTCACTTCTTCTCCACTAAACTGCCGGTTTACTTTCAGTTTGGTTCCGGTCTACTTCCGGTTTCTTTTGGATCTAGTTCCGGTCTTCTTCTCAGTTTCTATCAGGTTCTTTCGTCTTTACTTCCGGTTCAATTCCGGTCTTTTTCCCAGTTTCTATCAACCCTTTTCTAATTTTTCTACTAGATCCTATAATAGTAACAATCTCTCTCAGTGTTATCAGCCTGTTATCGTCTGTTATCAACTTGTTATCATGTGTTATCACCTGTTTTCAATTCTCCCTTGTATTTTCCAGTGTTTTCTGTCAACAAGATTCGAGTGGACGAGCGTTGCTGGGCAATAAGCATTCGTCTGGAACTTTCCCACACTTTTTGCTCTCCCGCGCTCTAATCTGTCGAATCAGTGGACACGGGATGCCGCCTTGACAACATACTTCCGTAATCTTGTCCCGTATTCGACAGATTTGCTTCAATAATGCTTTTTTCTGCTTTAATAAGGTTCTATTAGTCTTCTAACGGTGTTATCATCGTATTGTTAACAACTTTTTCCTGTTATCAAAGTCCCATCCATTTCTCCATTATTAAAGTGAATCTGTCGAATCAGTGGACACAGGATGCCGCCTTGACAAACATACTTCCGTAATCTTGTCCCCGTATTCGACAGATTTGCTTCAATAATGCTTTTTTCTGCTTTAATAAGGTTCTATAAGTCTTCTAACAGTGTTATCATCGTGTTGTTAACAACTTTTCCCTGTTATCACACTTGTTATCAGTGGTTAACACTCTCAGCTAACTTTCTAGACTTAAAATAAAATACTTCCGTAATTCTGTCCCCGTATTCGACAGATTTGCTTAAATAATGCTTTTTTCTGCTTTAATAAGGTTCTATAAGTCTTCTAACAGTGTTATCATCGTGTTATTAACCACTTTCCCCTGTTATCACACTTGTTATCAGTGGTTAACACTCTCAGCTAGTTTTCTAGACTTAAAATAAAATACTTCCGTAATCTTGTCCCCTATTCGACAGATTCACTTCAATAATGCTTTTTTCTGCTTTAATAAGGTTCTATAAGTCTTCTAACAGTGTTATCATCGTGTTGTTAACAACTTTTCCCTGTTATCACACTTGTTATCAGTGGTTAACACTCTCAGCTAGCTTTCTGGACTTAAAATATCGAATTTTTCAGCAAAAACTGCTGATAAAAACCCACGTGTGTTGGGGGATATAAAAGTGCATATGTGTCGTTGGTGTTCACACACATGAGTGTTTGCACACCTACTTCAAAGTCGACTACCAAGCCGCCTTATCAGCAAACCTCCAACTATATCAATAATAAAACATGAAAAATAGTCAAAAAGTCACCATCTGTTGTCAAATGGGACCATAAAACGGCACCGCAAATAGTACTGAACCAGTGCTATTGAACAACAGTTGTTTAAGATTTTACCGCAGATGGCGTGTAAAATACAAGGGTAAAACTTGGAAAAGCTGCTAAGTGAATGTGGTGTAGAATAGTTTATAGAAATTTTCAATAGTTTTTCAAATAGTTAGTAGTTAGTAGTTAGTAGCCCCCACGCTGGGAAATTTTTTCCCCGAAGCGAAAAGTGGAGTGGAGTGCACTTGAAGCTGGAAGAGTTTGACATTCAGCTTGAAATCGATTCACTTTTAAGTAGGCGATTAAACCCAGTGTTGTAGGGTTGTAGTAGTGTTGTAGTAGAGTCTCTAAGCTGCGGAATGAGTATTGTAGAAAGGGTGGTAGTCAGTGTTAACACGTGATAATACGAAGATTACTGGAAGGTGTTCTAGCACTCTTAAAGCGATTTATGTTGTTGAAGGTTAAATCCAGTGTTGTAGGGTTGTAGTAGTGTTGTAGTAGAGTCTCTAAGCTGCGGAATGAGTGTTGTAGAAAGGGTGGTAGTCGGTGTTAACACGTGATGATACGAAGATTACTGGAAGGTGTTCCAGCACTTTTAAAGCGATTTATGTTGCTGAAGGTTAAACCCAGTGTTGTAGAGTTGTAGTAGTGTTGTAGTAGAGTCTCTAAGCTGCGGAATGAGTGTTGTAGAAAGGGTAGTAGTTGGTGTTAACATGTGTTAATACGAAGATTACTAGAAGCTCTTACTCGTTCTTCTAGAAGTATATCTGAAATCGGCAGGTACTTACTACTACTGCCACTACTATTACTACTACTATTACTACTACTACTGCAACTGCTGCTACTACTGTTAACACTAATACTACTACCACTACTACTGCGACTCCTACTATTATTACTACTACTACAACTTATACTACTGCTACTATTCATATTTCAACTACTGATGCTACTACTACTACATCTACTAAAACCACCGCTACTACTACTATTCCTACTACTACTACTGCTACTTCTGCTCCTACTATTACTAGCGCTACTACTACTATTAACACTAATACTACTACCACTACTACTACGACTCCTACTACTGCTACTGCTACTTCTGCTACTACTACTTCTGCTACTACTATTACTACTACTATTAACACTAATACTACGACTCCTACTACTACTACTACTACCACTACATCTACTACCACCACTACTACTACTATTCCTTCTCCTATTACTACTACTACTGCTACTCCTTCTGCTACTACTACTACTGTTGCTACTAAAATAATAATAAGATAATAAATAATAGACAATAATAAAAGAGAAGAAAAATGTGAAGCAGGGAAAAGGATGTGTGCAATAAAGAAATTCTTTGTTAAAGAGTCAGCGCCGTTGCCATGGAAACGGTAATCTAGCTGTGCAATATCGCAAGCTGCTGCTCTGCCCTTCCGCCCTTTCAGCTCAAATCCTTACACACAACATCAACGAAGTTGCCCACCCCCTCACCGTTGATAACAACTGATAACAATTGATAACAAGTTATCTAACTACTTGTATGGCTTAAAATAGCATTTACCATATTTTTGTAATTTTTTTTAGAATTGTTAATGCTGCTATCAGGTTGTTATCAGATTGTTATCAAGTGTTATCACTGTTATCAGTCTGGAGGGGGTCGACAACTTTCATGTTTTGCACTAAGACGCACTTGGGGAATTTAATTAACCGCGAATTCCAAACATGAAAGGGGAAACGCCTGAGGCAAGTTACGTGGGTGGGAAGTGGGTGGTTGGGGGAGGAAGGAGGTGGACCAATCACAGACTCAAGATTGTGGGTGGCAGTGGGTGGCGTGTGACCAATGAAAGAAGAGGGTAGGAGGTGGGAGGAAGACGTTCGAACGGGTGAAGCGGAGAGGCGTTGTGATTGGATTGCCGGTGGGAGGGAGTGGGTGGGTAAAAGGAGCTGATTGGCGGATGCGGGTGGGGTGGGAGGAGCCGAGTGGGGTGATTGGTGGGAGGAAGAGGTGTTGGCGAACAAAGGGGAAAGATTTAATATCCCAGTCAGAGGGTCAACAAGCAGGGAACACAACAAAGGTTTAAGCATCTTTTAGCTTAAAGCCGAGTTTTGTAGCACGGGGCCAAGAGGTTCCCACTACTAGCTGTCAACTACTACTAACACTACCACGGTAGCTAAAGATGCTAGAACTACTATTTCTAGTACTGCTACTACTAATAGTCTTTTGTAGCACGGCCCAAGAGGCTCCCACCAAGTAGCTGTCAACTACTACTAACACTACTACGGTAGCTACTTTTGTAGCACGGCCCAAGAGGCTCCCACCACTAGCTGTCAACTACTACTAACACTACTACGGTAGCTAAAAATGCTAGAACTACTATTTCTACTATTGCTACTACTAATAGTCTCTTGTAGCACGGCCACCACTACGGTAGCCGAAGATGCTAGAACTACTATTTCTACTACTGCTACATACCATTAATACTACCACACTACTACTGCTTCTTACTACTACCAATACTACATACTACTACTACTATTACACTACACACTACTAATACTATCATTAATCCTACAGCTATACTACTACCGCTACTCTTCCTCCTCCTACTACTATCACCACTCCTTCTCCTCCTCCTCCTACTACTACCACTACCACCACTACTACTACTACACTACACACTACTAATACTATCACTAGTCCTACAGCTATACTACTACCACTACTCTTCCTCCTCCTACTCCTACTACTACTACCACTACCACTACTACTACACTACGCACTACTAATACTATCACTAGTCCTACAGCTATACTACTACCACTACTCCTCCTCCTCCTCCTACTCCTACTACCACTACTACTACACTACACACTACTAATACTATTACTAGTCCTACAGCTATACTACTACCCTAATCTTCCTCCTACTACTACTACCACTACCATTACCATTACTACTACACTACACACTACTATTACTACCACTACTCTTCCTTTTCCTACTACTACCACGCCTCCTCCTCCTCCTACTCCTACTACTACTACTACTACTACCACTACCACTACCACTACTACTACTACTACTACACCACACTATATACTACATCCTCATACTATACATTCCTCCCCAGCTGCATTATACTCCATGTTATAACATATCACAATCTATTATAACACGGGGAGGGTGGATGTCATGTTCCCCCCTCCGATATGCAAATCGATTAAAGATGAATTTGCCACGCCGTTTGTTTTTCTTCGGCACATATGTTGCTAATGAGTCCCTGCAGGGGGGTCTCACACCCCCCCTTGTTATCAACCTGTTATCAAGTGTTATCAACCTGTTCTCAGCTGTTATCAAAGTATCTCTCATAAAATTGTGCAAACCCTTAACTGTCTAAGCTTATACAGCTGTGTTATCACATGCTATCAACCTGTTATCAAGTGTTATCAACCTATTATCAGCTGTTATCAAAGTATCTATACGTAAAACTGTGCAAACCCTTAACTGTGTAAGCTTCATACAGCTGTGTTATCACATGTTGTCAACCTGTTATCAAGTGTTATCAACCTCTTATCAAGTGTTATCAACCTATTATCAGCTGTTATCAAAGCATCTCTATACAAAATTTCCCAAACTCTGAACTGTGTAAGCTTCAAACAGCTGTGTTGTCAAGTGTTATCAACCTGTTATCAGCTTTTATCAACCTGTTATCAGCTGTTATCAAAGTATCTTTATACAAAATTTCCCAAACCCTTAACTGTGTAAGCTTCATACAGCTCTGTTATCACATGTTATCAACCTGTTCTCAAACAATTTATAAGTTACGAACCCTCCCCACCCATCCAAACGGGTTGATAACACTTGATAACACAATCTGTGACTGGGGGCGTGTCTTAAAATCTGCATAGTCATTTGTTATGGGGGTAACACGTGGTCAGGGGGTCCGCAACTTCCACAACAACAAAACTTATTTTACGAAGATAATTTGATAACATGTGATAACAAGTTGATAACAGGTTACGATAACTATACTACTTTCAAGGGGTCCGAAACTTCCAATAATCTTCGTACATCTACGTCATGTTGTCACTGTTATATTGCTGTTATCTCCATGTTATCTCCGTGTTATCATGTATAATCAAATAATCTTCGTACACTTTTCCTCGGAGTTTCGGACCCCTTAACTACTTTAGTAATTATTATTATAAATTAAATGTGAAATTGAATATTTTTATTATTTTGATAAAAAGATAGATTTTAGTTTACCGGCCAAGTCTTCACATCCTCCGCCATTTTTGTTTTTTCCGGTAAAAAGCTTATTAACCTTGAAATACAATCTGATAATCTTTACGGGGAACAAACGTCATAATATTTGAGGTTTTTCCATCCAAAAGAAAAGGTTTCAAGTTATTCAAACGCACGTAAAACCAGCGAAATTAAAGTCTGGTCCAAATCCAACATGGCGATACCCAACAAAACAATATGGCTGAAGTACACCGCATTGACGTCAATGAAGATTATTACTAAATATTAGTTTCTTTTAGGAAATTCAATAAAAAGACTTAATAGTTTTTTTTTTTGCAATAGTTGAATGTTCATGAAAAATAATTTATTATTGCAATTGGAGTGCCGACTGGTGGATTGTCGTAGAGCGCCATCTAGCGGTAAGAATGGAAACTAAATTCGAAATTTAAATCTTCTGTATTTCTTGACATTCTGGAAAAAATAATGAAACTGTCCAGTTCTTTTTCTGAAAACTTTATTTATTTTTCATTAAGCAATTAATAGATTTTATGCCTTTCTAAGTGGAGTTCAGCAAACTCACTTTCTGCTACCGCCTAGCAACTGAATGACTTCGTTCGCTAGTTTCACGTTGTTCTGGAGAAGGCTCGTCCAGCCAGCAGTTTCCAGGACTTCTTGAAAATGAGCAACGATATAATTCTTGGCCGCAGTGCTGAGCGTTCCTGCCTGCTGCTTGCTTGCCAACTGCAAGTACTCGGCCGCGTTAGCTGCGGTCAACTGACTGCAGAGAATTTCCTCGCAGTGTTTGGACAGCTCAGCAACTTCGCAAACTTTGGCAATAGAAAGAAGTGAAGCAGCCATACTGCGAGCCGATTCCCTCGTTCCGCCGAAATAGAAAAAGTAAAGAAATTCGACGACAAGTTCGGAGGTATATCCACGAATCTCGATTCTGTTTTTGGCTTCGGATTTAAGAATTGCAGCAAATTTTGGTGAAGAAGCTGCGAGAACGATCTTATGGGCATCGAGCTTCTTATTCGAATCGACAACAAAGACTTCGCAGTCGGAGAAATCTTTGCTTTGCCAAACCGAGGCAAAGCTGAAACCTTGCTTACCGAGAACTGACTCGGCTCGTGCCATGTTCGGGTCGTAGAAGTTTTCAACGCAGCACTGGGAGATGTTGAACGAAAACTGCAGCTTGTTGCCGGGAATCCGACACTGTTGATTCTGCTTAACACAGCTTACTGTAATTGATCCTCTGAACCCTCTGCTCTGAAGAAGCTCCATTTTAACGGGCTTATTTTGCTTTTGACTGTCGCATACAGTAACTGTAATCGAGTGCGGAATGTATGCAGGATCTTTCGGCTTCAGCTCGTGGAAATTGACGTTTACTTGAAACGCAACGGAACTATCATGCGGAGTATTTTCAGTGTTGGCATACCGATTGCCGTAGAACGAGTGGTTATAATTTACTGAATGCATAGGATATCTATCATGTACCAGCTCTACATCCATGGTCCAGTTGCCCTGTGCGGAGCGAAGAAAGTTGGGCATTGACAGCATGCTTTGCTTGAAGGAATCGCCGAAGAACGAATCAGCATTAGTGATGGTCCATTCTGCCGTCAAAACCTCGTTGTAAATGTTCGATACTCGCTGGACTGTTGCACTCATTTCCCTGCAAGTGTAAAACAGAATGATGCAGTTTGTTTTTCCCCTTACTTGTTGAATACAACTTTCAAAATGATTTAATACACCCTTAACGTAACATGATTAAGTTTTAACTTACCAAATGAATCCTGTTGTACTCGTTTGTCTGTTTCAAAGTCGAATACAAGCCTTTACGTTCAGGCTGTTTGTTCCAGTTCTTGAAAGATATCTACAAACCTCGATAACTTTATCAGTCTTGTGGCAGTTATCTTGGAAGTTTTAAAGAACTTAGCTTTGAACAATAACCAGTATTCTATTCAAGATTTATTTGTAGATGTGACATCAGAACGTAAACAGCTAGTTTCGCTTGAGTTGAACGTCGAACTGATAAGAATACGAAAAATACTTCGTTATTTAGTTACTGTTAAGTTGATTACGAAGCAATCTTACCTGTACTGTGTCAAATAATAGTTCTCGGTATCAGATTCAAATTTAAATGACTTAATTACCATACAGCCTGTGATAGGAAGGTGTCCTCCAACCGTTGACAGCTCAAAACTGTATGTCGTCTGCAGTGTTGACCACAGTGTTAACAAAGCTACAGCATCAACCGTTAGAATCTAAACAGTTTTGAGATGTTGTTTACAATTAAAACACGCTTATGTTATGTCTTATAATAGAAACAATAGCTTGGTCAACACCAGCAGACGACACGAAGTTTCTGACTACCGTCACTAGAGGGACCCGCCCTGTAGCAGCGGTTCTTCGTCTTGCCTTCGAGACAACACTTTCTTCATCTTGTTCAACTGAGCAAACCTTGGACCACGGTTCACGGTTGACGTTGACGGTTCAGTCTCAGTCGCTGGTGAACCGATCGCTCGAGTACATCTTCAAACCTTGCAAAGTAAAATGACTGACTCTGTTCGTCGCAAAACTTCGATTAACCGTCGCGAGATCGAAGCCCGCTGGACCATTTCAAGAATCAGCTACTACCTGGATGGCAAGTCGAACCAAACTTCTGTAACATCTCCCAGTTTCCTTCGTTTCCAGCTAGCGAACTGGGAGATGGATGTCGAATTGAACATTTCAAAAGGTACCATACGCTAGAAAACTTCACGTAGTTAATGAGTATGGACTAATTTGCGTGTTACAGATACGAAGGATGTTGAAGTGACGGCAGTTTTCAAGAAAATGTCCAAAGATCTGCCGGTGATCGTTCCTGTAGTCAAAGTTTGCCTTGTCCCAGCTACTGGAGAACCGCATTGGGAGACTTTGACGCTAACAGAATCTACGGACGAGGTCCATACTCTTAAGGCTGTCTTGCTGAAGGAAGATGAGTTCAAGAAGAATCAGGAAAACTGGATCACTAATGACAAAGTCCGACTGCACTTTACTGTTATGAAACAGTGGTTAGAACATTCGTTCTATTAGTGCCTAAACCTTCAGCACTACCCCATCATAATCAGAAATGATAAACTAACTCAGTTTAGAAATTGTTTGTTATTGCTGTCTTATCTTGGAGAAATATAATTTCTTTACATTTTTCCGGTATTCTTTCAAATGGGGACTAGTACTGATACATTTATGTATAGGGGAATGATCTAAATTTATAGTCTGTGCATTAGTTGTAATGAATATGAAATGCAGTGTCCCACTTTCCATTTTCCCTTTTTCCCTATTCCCTTAAGGAAGGCTTTGTTTTCCCTTTTTCCCCTTCGCTTGGATATTTGGATTTTCCTTTTCCCCCCTCCGTGCTAGTATACAAAACTACACTTTTAAATTTCTCTGTTCCCTTGTTTTTCCCTTTTTAAGGTAAATTCCCTGCAAGGGGAAGCACTGATGAAATGCTAATCTAGTACAAAGTAAAAACTACATTCCAGTTCCTCTTTAAGAGGTTTCTTGATGTTAATGGCTTTCTGGGAACAGCCCTTGAACTGGTTGCTTCCTTCTAGGAAACTATCCGAAAGATCAGAAACGTTTTGTTAAAATAACCTTGACCTTGACCTTGACCTTGACCTTATCCTACCCCTTTTAGGGCTGAAACCTAGCGGGGTGGCTCTAAGACACCCAGGTCACTCAGTTTAGTTCAGTCTTCTCACACTCAGGGCCACGAAACAGTTCAAATTTTGCTCGGTCCAGTCTTCAGCCATCGTACTTGCTTCATCACTCTACAGCTATTAAGACATAACATCCGAACGAGGTAAAAACAGTTTTATGTCGATTAGCCATCTCTTAGGTCAGTTGTATTAGATGAAAAAAAGTCTGTACTAACATCCGGTATGGTCTGTAGAGTTCCGTAAGGTCATGGAGATTCCAGGAGACCAGCGAATAAGCCACGTCCGTAAGGAGCAAATTTCCAAGACGTGGACCATTTCCAACGCAGAGGATTTCTTAGATGAATACGTCCGCAGCATTTCTATGCCAAACTTTCTTCGATGCTCTGTCAGAAACTGGATCATGGACGTGGAACTGAAGCTGGAAGTAATGAAGAATCCTAACTACAGTTACAACTCAAATAGCAAACAGGAATCACGGTGCGTCAACGTTGTGCCAACCTTCCGGGTCCTGCAGGATGGTAGACCCCTGATTCTACCACATTCTCTTAAAGTTGTCCTCAAAGCCCCTGACAACGGAAAGGATTACAGAGTCGAAATCCAGCCATCCAGTGGTTCTCAGCAAGGGAAGTGTCTACTAGATCTCACTAGTGGATCCGATGTTGGAAAGAAATGGATAGTAAACAACGCGATCCGTATTGAATTCACTGTGACTCAGTGCTGGGTGGAACACTCCTACGATGGAACTGGATTCTCTACTGCTGCCGTAGAACCTTTACATGCAGAGAAACATCTAAATGTTGTCCATTTCTGGGAGACCAAGGACTTTGCTGATTGCAAAATCGAGATACTAGAAGAAAAGAAGACGATAGACGCCCACAGAATCGTCCTAGCTGCTACTTCGCCAGTATTCGCTGCTCTGCAGAAATCGGGAACCAAAAATGTCATCCAGATCAGCGGATTTACCTCAAAAGTCGTTGAAGAATTTCTTCATTTCCTCTATATCGGACAAATCAGAGACGTAGACGATATGGCAGCCGAACTAATGCGTATCGCAGGCCAGTACGAAGTCCGACAGCTCTTCACACAGTGCGAAGAAATCCTCTGCAGCCAACTGAATGTGACTGACGTGGTCGACACCCTTCAGTTGGCTAGCCGTCAACAGGCCACCCGAGTGAAAGAGGCTGCCAAGAATTTCATTGTCGTGAATTTCGATCAAGTTCTGGAAACGGCTGTTTGGAAAAATCTGCTTTCAGCCAACGCGGAACTAGCGAATGAGGTTTTGAAGCTTCTTAGCAACACTACACATCACTGAACCTTTTTGAGAGATTTCAGCTACTTGTTTTTTAAATTCAAATGTATTGTTCGTTAGTTTTCTCCATCTATGCTATTCAGGATGTTCAATAAACATGTTTTTGACAACTGTTTTAATGTTAGCGGATTGTTAGCTGTTAGCAATACATGTTTTAAGTGCAGGAACCATATTTATTGTTATTAGTTAAGTTTAGTTTTCATTAACGACACATTATTTTATCACCTAGTTTGTGCACCCCATGTCTTTCCTAATTATAAGTTGTGATACCCTCTTACCCTTGAATTTCTCTTTTAGGACGATATTTTTCTGTGCCGAGTGTATACGCTAGCGAAGAAGGTGGTTACGCCTTCTGCTATGGTGCACAAAGTTTTCGTCGATTTACGCGTCAGTTTGCGCTCGATTGTCTCAGAAAGTTAACGAAGAATGCCACCAAGAAAAATATGTTCAAATAGCTCCATCTTCCTACTCTTTTTCTTCATAAAAATTAATACTTTAAACTGAAGTTTTCGTACTTTAAAAAATTCATAACTGGAGGCCACTTTTTGCATTAAATTTCAGAGTTTTTCGTTCATAACTCTGTTAAGTGATCTGTAACCCCAACTTTTTAGTAAAGAAACTTATTCTTCAAGAATAATTTATTGGTATAAATATTGCTGGTCTTTTGGTCGAAATTTGGTGGTAAAACATATTTTGAAGCACGCGTGGTCCCGCTAAAACTCGCATCGGGACGGAAGATATTTAATTTTCAAAAAACAATGAAACATATTTAAGGAAAAAAGCTGTCAAAATGATATGTAAAGGCACAAAAGGTATTGATTTACAAAAACAACCGATTTTTATGGCCATCTGTTAGCGAAAAAAAGAATTAAAACTAGGATCGTTTCGATGAATGTTGATTTGAAGCAATGTGGCGACGCGTGCTCTTCTTGACAGCTGCTCTCTTAATGTAAACAAAGAGAAGAGAATCATAGAAACAATCTTCAGCCCCATTGGATGAAATGTTATTGTATAATCCGTTATGATTAAAAATAAAATATATCACAGAGATACGAAAAAATTGTACACTGTCGCCGTCGGGTACACTAATGTATCCAGGTGAAAGAACTAAAATTGCAAGTTATTTTCGCTTTACGTCTGATCAGTGGAAAATACTGTATTTGGATGAAAAGCTGCAGGTAAGGTTTGAATCGTTACAGTTCACTCTGATTTCCCACCATTAACTTTTAAAATTCTATTATTGTTACTAGATGTTTTGACAGACCACTGACGAGAAACGATAGAGTTTGCTCGCGCCATTTCGTCAGCGAGGTCCTGAAGATTTTCCCAGTAATGGACCCAAAACCTACTGAGACAAGACACTATGCAACCAACATAAGTTAAACCTGTGCAGGCATAGTCAACTGGTGTCCTTTCTGAAAAGAAAAATTCAAAACGCAAACCATGTGCATGTCAAACGCGCACTGGGCTACGTTAAGAAAAACTTAGGTGACAATTGTTTGATGTTGACATTGGTGAATTGTTTCCTACATTATAGTTTTGTTTCGCGTTTTGTTTTTTTTCTACACTTATATATTATTTGATTCTCTCGTCCCATTTCTGTTTTCAATGTTTGAATACCTTTCTGTATTAAGTGAACAAGTATTCTGTTGAATAAATGGCCGAAAGAAAAGATTTCAACGCTTCGTTATTTTTTAAGAGGGATTGTAATCACATTAAATTCATAGGTTTACCAACGACATTTTTTGTTTTCGCAAATCCCATATTCCAAAATTCTGATTGGCTGTGAAAATATGACAAGTGAGCAGTTTTTGGGGTATAAATAGGACGAACAAAACTGCATTAAATCATTCTGCAACTGCAACCGAATCAGGTCAGTTGGAAATATTTTTCCTTGTTCACGTTTTCCTTGCAGCTATGTCTACGACGCCTTCTCGTAGCACCAGAATCGTCTGGAAGTCGATGAGGAATTGATCTTAAGGAGTCTTAATGGCATTTTCAGTTTTTATTTGCTTTATGTTCTACATCGATATCGAATTTGGCTGTAGCTTTTACAATTGTGGCACAGTTTTTAATTTAAAAAATAAGTTTTTTAACTTTTCTTCTACCACCAAACCTGAAAGTTGTAACGTTGTCAATCCTTTCGTCCTTTTAAATTCAATAAGCCTACTCATACCATGTTGCGCTCATTTCCTGTCTATATGAACCTAGTTACAATTTCGCACAATAGATGGCGTTGACTCGAGCGCTCGGTTTTTCATCCTCCGAGCTACTCGAGCCGCGAAACCCGGCTCGGGAAACTCCCTAGCGCTGATCAAGATCAACTAAGAAGGTGAAGGGATGAAACATCGGACGAAACACCTTAGACCCCAGTAATTTTGTAGCATTAGACTGAAATTATTTACTCTGTCATAAATGCCGTGCCAAGACTTGACATAAGTTACAACGAACAACATGTGGAGGATCTTTCAGTTTGAAATAGAATCAACTTCTCTGGTTCCGAAGTTTACAAAATCATTGATGATTCTCATCAAGGAAAGAGCATGTGAACGATTTTGTAATATGGACGATTATAGCTTTTCGTTCTGGAAGAGTTTAGCTTGGAAAATGTTTTTACACCTCAGGCATTGAAATAATCAGCGATAAGTCAACTCAAAATGCAGTTTCAACATTAGGGTACATGCTAGGTAGATTTTCTTGAGAAAAAGAAGGGAGTCGATCTTCACAGTAGAGGCTACAATAGAGGAGAAATCGCTCCGACAAGGGTATCTGCTACAGCTTTGTACAAACACAGTATGAATAACGCCAAATAATTTAACCCTCGTGTGAAAATAGTACAACTACAGTTTTGGAAGAGGTGTGGAAGAAGGCCGAGTGTAGCTGAGAAGCCTCATGAAAATGCGCGCGAGCCATACGGTTATGTGCAGCTTGGACGGGAGATCTGGGGACTCTCCCCATTTCTGGATGTTCCAAAATGCATGTGGCCATGGTTGATCTTAAATATTTAGAAATTCCATCTAAAAATTCTACATTCTATTGATCTAGTATTCGTTATACCGAAATACTCATTACTTCAGTTTTTATTTTTGATCTCGGTAATTTTTACGTGGCGAAAAGTCATATATATTCTCCGTCGACTGTTAGCCTCGGGGGCCCCTTGAAATTGAATTGAAAGAAGGTGGAACTACTGTAAAGAAGACTCAAAAGGAAATACCAAGCATTCAGGTCAACGGAACCTGTTTTGAGGGCCAACAGGCAGGAGATGGGGAAGAGGTCCGGTCAGTACATGAGACAATATTTGTACTAAATTCTTACTCCGTAATGACTAATAGTCATTATCTGTCTCAGCCAGTAACTTGCTCTGACACGATCCAACCGGCTTGTCTGTTCGACTACAGCACCACAAAATGGACAGGAAAATCAGCTACTGTAATTGGTAAGAACGAGGATCTTACCAAATTTCTTTCAATTTTTTTACGCATTTAGATCAAAATGTGTGTGGATTTTTTGTTCTCTTTTACGTTTGTTGAATTCGCCCACCCAATGAGTTTTGTTGTATAAATCAAGGATGGGGTAACTACAATTTGACTCTTCCTCCTTCTGATACGCTCATCGAAGAACAGTCCGTCACCCTGCTCGACACGACTGACTGCGCCTCGAAATACAACACTCAAATTGTTGACAGTACGTTTTGCTCTGATACTGTCGGAACAAGGCCGTGCAAGGTTATATCACAAAATATCAGTCACTTAACATCTTTGAATGATTGTTTCTGTTTCCATCTAGTTTGATTACGGAAGCGCTCTCAACTACAAGGACCCCTCCAATCAACGCGTTAGTGTTGTAGGCCTTTTTGTACAAGGAGATTCCTGTGAGCCAGGCATTACACGTCCAGGACAGTATATCAAAGTTTCCAATTACCTCAGCTGGATCAAACAGAAAACTGGCGAAACTTTCTCTACTTTCTGAATCTCTCTAGATCCGCAAACTCTTCGTTATTTTTTCGTATGCGAATATTTATTTTAAAAAAGCTTTGCTTTTTGAGGAGTTTGTTAAGAAGATTTTTGTTAATCTCGGTCAAGTGTTTGTTAAATTAAGCAGATAATTAACTGGAATAAATAAATTTGATACATTTCCCACTAAAATTCCTTAATTCCGGATTGAAGTTTGTTCGTTCAGTTTGTAGATTTATTATTCACTATTACTGCATATTTGTGACATTTTGTATCAAAATAGCACACCAAGTATCAACAATACAAAAAGTATCTAATACTGATTCTAGTGTTCCGTGACGGACGTAATATCATTTAGCCTTTACTATAAGCATACTAGCTTCAGAACAAATATTCTTTTGATAATTAATAAATATTTCTGTTGTTAGAAATGCTTGTTGAGAGTGCTGGAGGTATCAGTTCAAAGTATGGCAGGAATTTTTTCACCTAAATTTTGTGCACGAATGATTCTAGTCAGGGTTTCGTTGCAAGTCGTCAGTTTTCGGTTCGTTGGCGGGGCTGCTTCCCGTTTGTTTCTGAGAATCTTCCGAGGGTCGAGGTTGGTGCTAAGATTCTGGACTCGTTCAGCGACGAAAGAAAACGGGTTGGAGTTCAGGGAAGACGGAACCCATAAGTTTGAGACCACTACTAAAGAGGGACAACATCAAGTTACCGGTGAACGTTTACTCGCTGTGAGAGTCCTTGATGTTGGCACCTTTCTGCGGCAGACTCTGTTCCGAAGAGGCCTTCTGTATCAGCAGAGCGTCAGAACTTACGGACAGTTCAGACGAGTGCGAGAGGTTCCTAGACCGAGACAAGTTGGACTCGCAGAACTTTTTGGCCGGTTCATCTTCAGCCCCTGACGCTCTGCTGATACAGAGGGCCTCTTCGGAGCAGAGTCTGCCGCAGAAAGGTGCCAACATCAAGGACTCTCACAGCGAGTAAACGTTCACCGGTAACTTGATGTCGTCCCTCTTTAGTGTTGGTCTCAAACTGACGAGTCCGTCTTCTCTGAACTACAACCCGTTTTCATTCATCACTAAACGAGTCCAGAATCTTGGCGCAAACCCTCGACCCTTGGAAGGTTTTTGAAAACAAACGGGAAACCCCGGTCAACGAACCCGAAAGCTGACGACTTGCAGTGAAACTGTTCAATGAGAATCATTTGTGTTTGAAACTCGTATGAACAAATTCCTGCCACGCTTTGAACTGATACCTCCAGCACTCGCAACAAGCATTCCTTTCAATAACATTATTTATCAATAATAGAAATGCTGTATTTGTCTTGAAACTAGTCTGCTTGTTTTGCACTTAATGTCACTACTAACCTTAATTGTCACGCACTTTTACTATTGAATCGAACTTAACTTAGATTACTTAGTTTTACTATTGTTTTTTTGCACTTATTTTCTGGCTTTTGGATAATTGTTCTTATATAATCTTGTACTAGCCATGGGCCTAGGCCTACGTGCTTTAATGAAATTAAAAAAGAATAGTCTGCTTATAGTAAAGGCTAAACGATAAAGTTAATGCCACATTATTTTATTGCCTTGTTTGTGCGTCGTTATTGTCCCCGATTGTGACACCCTCTTACGTTGAGTCTCAACTAGGAGAGAAACCTTGTATTTCAAGAGCGACCTTTGTCCTAGTAGCTCCCAGTACCGAGAACAGCGCATGTCTATCGCGTTTGTACTGGTAACGGTTATTTTCTCCTCTTTTGTCCTTTTCGTTTTCGATTAAACTTTAGTGAACTTTTAGTGAATGTGTAACCTTAGTGACGGTGCAAACAAAACTGGTTTACACGAACTTGCTCGGTATTCTTATTAATAACGTCTTACAAGTTCCGAACTCATTTTTTGACCACGTTACCATTTTGGTTACCTCAATAGACTTTACCACATAACAGCTCAAACAGTTCAACTTTTGATAAAACAAGTATTAATTTACTTTAGTTTGTCCGATTATAGGACAAAACTGTTTATTTCTAACACTGTCACTTCAAAACAATAGTGAAAGTTACTCCGGTATGGTGCACTGTGTACTTTTGCTATATTCTCTATACAGGTCTTCTTCGCTCAAGATTTGGACTTTCCCCTCGTCTTCGTGAAGCTTCTGGCAGATGTGACAGAAGGAGTACTTCATTGTTTGCTCCGGCCCAGACTCTACCCAGTAGTTTGTTTTCCAGGCAAAGTACTGCTCGTACAAAGTTTCATTCTTGTCAAGGAGCAGTAAGTAGTCTGCTAGCTCTTTGGGTGTATATTTGGAAGCGTCAATATAAGAGTGTGGTGGAGCGACAGCCTGATAATCCGGAGATCCGTAAACGATGGGTACAACTCTTCTCTGCAGGACGTAGAAAAGCTTCTCGGTGACGTAGTCTTTGGACAGACTGTTCTCAAACGACAAGTAAAATTTGTAGCTAGTTTCTAAAAGATCGTAGCACTCACTAGAAGAAACCTCTCCTCGGTCTCTTTTGGGACATTTCAGGGTTCCGCAGGCACCGTAGATGTCAACAGGAATCTGCAGCTGTAGTTTTCTGACATACATTTCTCGTTTACTCTTAGAGAAGCAGTTGGAGACGAACCAAGCCACTAGCTTAGTCTTGTTCATTTTCACTTCAGCCTGTTGATCAACTAGAGGAACTTTTCTGCTATGAACCCTTCCATAACGGAGGTCGATATCGGAATTGCTCTTATAAGTCATGGTCCAGTTGAACACGTTTCCGTATTTGTGAGTGACTATAGAGAAAGGCATATAACATGCAGATTCGATTGCGAATAGGACGAATCTCTGGTGTTTCTGTCGCTGTAACTGTGGCAGCTGGTCGGGCGAAAAAATTTTATCCACATTGATGATGAATGCGTCAACCTCGGAGACGTTCGAAACCTGATGCACGCTCTTAAGAAGGCGACAATTCTGAAATCGGCAATTGTTGACGACAAAGGCTTCTTCTCCGAAACCAAAACACTGGAAGGAGTATATTTCGTGCGTGTTCCAGATGACGATGTTCTTGGTCTTCTGTGCTGGAGCAGGCCTCAGTGATCTATGCAAATTTCTCTCCCAGCTGTTTGCTTCGAATAGTATGTAACCAAGCACAAACACTAATACGAGTGCAATTAAAAGTTGTTTCAAGTTGCTACATGTGGGCAAGCGTGGAGACAAAGACGAAAAGTTGAGCAACATTTTGCAATGAGCTCGCGCACTTTTTCCCTACAGCCAACTATTAATGTTAAATACTTTGTTAGTTATAGTTAGTCTTACTCGGATCATGGGCTGTTGTCGCTTCCTTGTTCACTTCTGGTCTGCAGTGTTTAACATACGGGTTGTATTTCTTTTATAACTGAAATTTTAACTTTTATTCTTACTATCAAGTAAAGTTTACAGTTGCGTGCTTTTTGTGAGTTTGTCTGAATCAATGCTTGCAAATCTCCTATTACCCTTCACAAATGCCCCTTAATGCTCAGCTGCTCAAATGTCAAACCTATTTCAACCTGCAATTTAAACATCCTACAACTGAGTTAATGAGTTAACCATATTCACTCGTTCATGGTGATGGTTAGTTTAACATTTTCATCCTCTGTATTACTCAACATTGCAATTTTCCACTAGAAAGTTGTCTCCACAAATAAAACATTTCTTCTTTCCGCACCCTGTGGACACTGACACCTTTGGCTGCGTAGCAAGGTGTAATTCTCCTAGATCTCGTGTTGTATAACTTTTCTACATTTACATTTTTAATGTCAAGGCAACGATTCCTGTGACATAGGCATCATCCATTGTGACGAAACCGCCTTTCAAAGAAGCTTTGTAAATTTCTCCAATAGCGTCAGCAGTGATGATAAAGCATGTCCTGAATTGTAGTCTGGAAAAACGTTTTCTGGATATTGTTGATTTGAGACGTAATATTTAGATTCCCGATCTCGACAAGGTCTTGCACCTCGAACCACAAGACCTAGGATGCTTCTGGAAACGTTCGGTAATCTGATATGAAAAATTTCGAATAATTTTCTGAAATTAATGAACATGTCGTCGTCAACTTTGAAGAGCATCTTAGTTTGTTTGCAGTAAGCCAGCGTCCATTCCAGGATGGGGATGGTCTTCAGAGTCAAGTTACTATAACTGTCTACAACATTTCCTCGGGTAACGTCACCGTAAATGTTACTCTCGTTGCTGATCCTCACGTTGATTTCTGCTTTGGGTGACGTGCCCACGACAACAGCTAGCGCAAAGTCTTTTCTTTTAGAAACGACTCCCCACGTTTTTAGGATGGTTTGTCTTTGTTCTTCATTTGCTGGAGCACTCGCTACTAGTACTAGCATTTTGATATTTGCTTCTCCTTTGTCAGAACATAAGTAACTAGATGAAATGTTGAATCCCGTTTCAGAAAAGTCACGTGTTTGCAAGGGCTGTCCTACTTTAACAGGATTTTGGTGACTTAGTTTCGGCTCAGCTGTGTGAAAATGAACATGACCAGTTTTCCAGAAAAAATTCACCAAGTTGGTCACATTATTTTTAATACAGCAACAGTTTTAAGGACTTGCTTAACTAACTATTAACCGGTTTGCTTATGTTCCGTACATGAACAGGATCATCGAGAAAAGCATTGCGAATGTGCTTACTATAAACCGTTTTTTTTTTAATGGTTAGGGCGAGCAAACAGTTAGCTCGAAATTTTCTAAAATTCTTGCAGAAGAAATTTTGAAAGTCCCGCATTTTTGTCCGTATGAAGAACGACTGAATGGATGTTCAGGTTTCTTGATAAGTTTGTACATAGGTACTGACGTATAATTATAGTAAACATACCGCCGTAAATGTGCTGGATTAATAGAACAAGGAAGTTTTGTATCAACTTCCTGCATTTGAGCAAACAGACGGAAGTTTAGTAGAACATGAATGCAAAACCTGGCTTTGACGCAGAACTAACTAAACCAAGTACATGAGCTTGGCTTGTTAAAAGAAATCAACTCAGTTATAACAAAAGCTCATGAAGTTAGGTTACCTGACAAAAGTTAGCGATTCCCTTTTTGTTTTTTTTTGTTTTTTTTTTTTTTTGCAAATGAACAATGGTACCAAGAAAAAGAACTAATAAACGGTAACCGATGAATTACCGAAACGAAGTAAACTAAGTCCTGTAAAAGTAAAACGCTCATTTAAAACGCGTAACTTCTGTGTCCAAGGAGTCAACATTTTATCTAGTATCTTATATTCGGACAAAGGTGTGGCAAATATCAAAATGCTAGTAATAGAAGCAAGTGCGCCAGCAAACACAGAACAAAGAGAAACCATCCGACAAACGTAGAAAGTCGTGTCCAGAGGAAAACACTGCACTAGCTTTTGTCCTTGGCAGGTCACCCAAAGCAGACATCAACGCGAAGATCTGCGACGAGAGTAACATTCCCGGTGACGTTACCCGAGGAACATTGGACAGTAACTGTAACTTGACTCCGAAGACCGTCTTCATGCTAGAATGGACGGTCTTCATGCTTCTTCATGCATTCTTCATGCGAGAATAACTTACTGCAACCAAACCAGAATGCTTTTCAAAATCGATGACGATTGTGGACACTCATAAAGCAACCTTTGATCCCAACAGCATTCGAGATATCAACGATTCTTACTTGGTGGAGATTAGCAAGCTAAGGCTGAAGGGCGTCAGGACTCTCTGTTCTGCGGCAAAAATGCAGGTTAGTCCAGAAGCAGAACATTTTCCAGTGAGAGTTAGTGCTCAACAATGCGTATTTCTCCGTGCAGACAGACAAATGGAGCAAATCATCGGTGACCTGTTCTCTGCTGGTAGCGATAAGGTGAAGACAACTCTCCAGTGGGCTTCGATTTTCGCTCTGCGACATCCCGACATGCAGCTGAGGATCCAGACAGAACTCGACCGAGTAGTAGGCCGAGGTTGCTTGCCTTCACTCGATGACTTACCCAACGTGCCGTATACGGAAGCCTTACTGTATGAAATGATGCGTCGAGTTACTGCAATTCCACTTGGCACTACCCACGCGACAACAAAAACTACCACTATAAACGGACATGTCATCCCCAAAGGAACCCAAGTTGTTCCTTTCTTGCACGCTGCACACAAGAACCCATCCTTGTGGAAAGAGCCTGAACGTTCTATCCGGAACGCTTCCTTTTAACTGAAGGCAAACTTCAGAAACCAGAATTTTTCATGCCTTTTAGGAGTGGGACGAAGAGTTTGCCTGGGCCACATCATGGAGCGTGGTGAACTGTTCTTGTTGTTTTCGTCCCTGGTACATGTATTCACTCTCGAAGTACCCCAAGGTGAAACTATGCCAACGCTGCGTTGACAAGCTGGTGTAACTTACACCCCGGAAAAGTTTTTATTACATACTGTGCCACGCGAAACTGAACAGATTTTTTCGACCATAATTCTCTTTTAAGTACGAAATTGTGAAGTTTTTCAGTCTTTCACATTTTCTAGCATGTATGAAGTACAGCCTTTCTTTGCTGTTTTCTGATTGTACATTTGATATAACACTTCAGCGTATGTTCTCCCTCTTGCTCGCTTCAGTAGTTGTTCCAGTAGTGTGAATAGCTTTGGCTTATTCATTTTTCGTGACGAAATGTTATGAACTAAAACCCAGTGCCGTATTATGCACTTAACGCACTTTCTTTAAAAGTGATTCTTGATCTCATTCGTTACGTACTATAATGTTTGTAGTAGTTTGATCTGATACCATATACAATGTGTTGTTTTACATGACGATCAGTACATCCGCATTCGATCTTCGAAGCAAGTTTATTGAAAATTATAGTTTTGATCACTTTGGAACCATAGATTCAATGTCCTTAGGCAACTGGAGTAAAGTTCAGAACCAAGCCTTCCTTGGCAGCAATAGGCATGGCTGATGGTTGAAGAACAGACCTGTAAAATTCCGGATAGTTAGTTAAAGTCTTAGAATGCCTAATACAAGAAAATACGCAATATGTTTGGCTGATCCGACACTGCGGACTATGACTTGTGCCTCAGCTGGCATATTGCCAAGAAGACTCAAATCTGCGACGTCATCTTCACTGCCAACATTGATGACAACCAAATAACCGGGATCAGTAGTGACTTCGTGAATCCTGTAAAAAAAACCAATTTGATGTTTACAAATATTGAAAGTACAAGTATAATGGTTACCTGGAGAATGCGAAGATTTTTTCGCCAAGTGCTGTAACACTCAGAGATCTCTGCTGGATCATTTCTGTCTTCCTAAGTTCCCTGAGAGCTTGGTAGACCTTAACGTGACTTTCATCTACTTGGATTGCTGCTTCTACGTTCAGGGTTGGGTAATTCTTGTTCAGAGGCAGCCAGGTCTTTTCAGCAGTCAAAAATTTTGGTAAAAATGTACACTCAGAAAGATTATATGATGACTAATGTTAATTAGATTGATTAGTGGGCTTACCAGCGTTCTGGGCAGCGTCCCACTGCATTGGTGTGCGTTCAGGATCGCGGGTAAAGTTCAAGTAGCGGTCAGGACCTACGTTTGAACCTTGGGGATCGTGAGTAATAAATATAGTTTTAATAAACATTTATTTATATGGAGCATTTGTTATGTCTGTGAGGCTTCCCGGCTGATGAAAGTATCGACCATTCCGATCTCTTCTCTGAGTAAGTGAGCGGAGTACCACCAACAGTATTTGGACCATAGCGACACCATCAACCAACTCACTACCGATCCTGCTGGCCACTCGGTTGTTATCGTGGTTACCAATGACCCAGATGGGCCAGGCTCAGCTCCGAACAGCTACCAGGTAAGTAGCGATGTTTAACAGCAACTCGATAGCAGTGAAATCCGCCTTGATGTCTTTGATTAGGGCGAAATTGAAAGGGAAATCTGACAGTTTATTGGTTTCGTTGCCGTAGTGTTGGATAATGTTCTCCAGAGGGACATAGGCTTCGGTCAAGAGGATCCTGGAACCATTATCATCATCCATTATCCTTATTTAAATATTGATATACATGTAACTGTTGCCTGTGTTGCTGATCGACATCTTCAAATTCCTGAAAGACAGTTCCCATTTCTCCGATCAGTGGGTAGATCTCCAGAAAGTTCCACGAATAGATGTGGTTCAGGTATCCGTAATCAGTAGGCAGAGCATTAGGATCGTTGGAAAGAGGTTCATCAAGATAGGCAAGATCTTCATAGACGTGAGGGACTGCGTCTACACGGAATCCATCCACACCCTTCCGCAACCAAAAGGGAAGGACTTCTTTAATCTCTTCAGCAACGCGAGGGTTGCGGTAATTCAAGTCGGGCTGCCCTGTAGCGAACTGGTTCAAGTAATATTCCTGGCGGACTTCGTTCCATTCTCAGGCGGGACCTCCGAAGATGCTAATCTGTTAACCAATGAAACAAACTGAATTACACTTGAAATCTTATGATTATGATGTAATGATACCCAGTTGTTCGGTGGTGCTCTCGATACATCTTCGAGGATTTTCACTGGTTTCCAGACGTAGTAGTCGGCATAATCTTCGACGCGGTTGATGGAATCCTGGAACCACTGGTGCTGGTCGCTGCTGTGATTCGGAACCATGTCCAGAACAATTTTCAAACCTGGAATACGTAGTTTAGTAACAAGTATTACAAGAAATAAGTTGTTAGCGAACCTTTTGAATGAGCAGCAGCAACGAGAGCTTCGAAATCTGCCATGGTACCGAAAATAGGGTCGATATCAATGAAATCAGCAATGTCGTACCTGAAATCGAACATTGGCGACTTGAAAATAGGTGACAACCATAAGGTGTTGACTGCGAGATTGACGAAATGGTCCAGTCTTGGAATAATACCTTTAAAATTATAAGACTTAAGTATTCTATTAATTATATTTAATGGAATTAATTCACCGAGTAAATCTCCGACTCCATCGCCGTTACTATCCTGGAAGGATCGGGGATAAATCTGATAAACTAATCCTGATTCCTACCATCCCAAGGGGCGATCCTCACGACCGGCCTTATAACGAAAGAGCCGACCCGAAAACTCGTCCATTTTGGCCGGTCCCTGAGTTCAAGAATTTCATGGGTTAACATCGAATGATTTGATTTTAGTGGTAGATTAATTAATTTTATTAGCTGACAGAATAGTTAGTCGAATACCTCTGCTGGGAAAGCTATAGCTAAAGCTACAGTTAGTAGTAGGCCTTCCAGATACTAGATTGTGGTAGCACTGTTGAAGCTTTGCCCTCTATATACACGGGATAATGCATGATATAGATTAAGAGTAAAATGATTTGGCTGCCTAAATATGTTATTCCCGCCATTGATAAAACATTGTAAGTCGGCTAACTGCTATTTCTGTAACCAAAGGTGTTTTATCTGAAGCTGGTTAAGTGTGCTTTAACACAGTTACAGTTATCTGAAACTTGTGGATCGTTCTCACAATTAATCATATAAGGAATTGCAATATTTTTAATTTAACGAAAAAATACCAAAGAAAATTACAGTAATTGAATGAATAGTTCGAAATAATGGAGTACTTGATAGGTTTGGTACCTTAAGTCAATAGATGAGAGATAGACTCGAGCGTATATCTGTATTAATAACACGTGATGTTAATTTCATGTTGTTTTCAGTTTTACTATACGGTAGTCTATTGGAAACAGAGTTGTGATGTTTTTAATCTATTTTAATGAAATCGTCATAAACAATATTTATTTTATTATCAATTACACATTTCATCGTACTTAAGTAGTTCCCAAGGTTCACGATATTTGTGTAACTACCGTACTAAGTTACCCATATAAAGCTTATCTGTTAGCTGTAGTATCATTGTGCGAACTCTATTTTGTCAATCAGTATAGGGAAATGAATAAAATGGGTGTGCTGTACTTATACTACACGCATAGCAACTAGGATATTTATTCTCATGCAATGGACAAACTGTTCTCCAGTTGGCTAAAAGGTACTAAACTGTAGGGCATTTACAACCCAAGATGAGGAGAAAAACCCCGTTTCTGGTGGGAATGCTCGTACGTCGCAGAAACTGTGTTTTACTCCTACGAGTAAACCACTTCCCTCGCGATATTTTCCCACGCGTTGGGAACTCCACTCGAGTTGGGAAAAACCGCTGCGGTCTGGGGCTTATCCCAAAAGGGCTTGGAGGATGTTAGTGGTATAGTATGTAATAACATTCAGGTAGTCTCTTGGGGTATAAAAGACCCTGTGCTAAACCTAGCAAACCATCACAAGTTGCTAACATCTTCGAGCTGTAAGTATTTAGTTAATATTTATAGATAAAGTTAGGTTAAGTAACTTTTGTGATGAAGTAAATATTAATTAGTTATTTCTTAACCCGCGAGTTACTTTTGGTTACTTAGATAGTTTAGTTAAATATAAAACATAATTACTTAGATGATTTCACTATATTTCAATAATGTATTTATGGTGTAATATTAATAGGAATATTTGTAAATTTTTCATTAAATTAGGAAAAATGAAACCGATCATTTTGGCTGCAATTTTCTCGTTCATCTACTTGGGCTGTGTTGTACGAGGAGACCAATCCATCGGTGAATTGAATTCTAATAAATCCTTAATTAATTATAATCTATAACATTAAAACGAAATTGATCTAATTTAATCTGCTAATTATCTTTACTTGGTTTCATTCTAATTAAGGAGACTTCAATAAAAGCTAAACAGATTAAATATTTAGAAATGCATTAACTGGTCTTACAGCACTAATGGGTATATTTAATTGTAACATAAATTAATCTCAATTGAAATTTCTTAGATAAAAATCTTTCAAAGGCTTTGGAGGAAACTGGTAAGAATTTAGCGAAATCTCTGACTCCGTTTGTGGCTACATTTTACCGCAGTCTGGTCGAGGCTAACGTAAGCAAACAGTCAAATTATTTCAACAAATACCATTAAGCAACTAATGAACTAGCAAATCTAGCACACTTTGATGAAACAGTACTGAAACTGAAACTGAAATGTAATTTCAAACTGAATAGGGAAAACGAGACAGGGTTTACTTCGAGCTGAGCCGCACTAGCAGCTTCACCGGTAAGGATACCTACGTCCCATACAACAGTAGTTACACAAGTCATCCACAAGCAACTTCCACAGAGGACGGTTACTTTACAGCTCCCGTCACCGGCACGTACTTCCTCACCTTTCACGGTCTGTGCGATGAAAACGGAGAGGAGAACTGCTACGTCCAGATGAAGCGTAACGGTCAGCAATCGCGACCACATACGCCCCACGGAACGGATGGATTGACATGTCCATGTTCACCGTAGCTCATCTGAACGCGGGCGACAGAGTGGGCGTTTGGTTGCTTTCGGGAGCCCTCTACGATGACGCTGATAATCAAGATGGGCACTACACCAAATTCAGTGGATTCTTGATTTAGGCGAACAAGAAGTCTGCAGTTCACAGCGCGAAATTTCCGTTTAACTGTAGAGTATTTGTCGAGAAATCAATCCGATTAATTAATAACATGATTTGACGATTAACCAACTATCAAATTAGATCTTCAGTAAATAATTTCGAATCCATAAGCATATTTGAACATTAAATATTGCAATAATAAACAACATGGTGATAAATAACCAATAAACAAAATGTAATTCGTGGAGAATAATGCTTACCCTTACTTTATATTTTGATCCAAGATCTTGTCCGATTTTTATTACGAAGTGCAGGGTCTGTTTGTGGCCTGATAGAATATAGTCTTTCTGCAGTTGAGGCCTTTCCTCTGGGCTATGTTCCTGCATCCAGGACCAGAGCAGAGCATTTTACGATACGTATATATGATAATAATAATGATAAAGACATGTATCTAAACACATTTTCAGTTTATTGATGAAGCTGGACAGCGTTAAATCACATATAACACTAGTCGGAGATATTAACCGGAAATGAATAAACTTTTCACAGTTATGAGTGTTCTAGAGAATAAGGTTAGCGATCAGCTGAGCTGCCGTGAAGCCCCGTCTCTGGTTCCCAGCTTTCTTATCGGCCGGACAATGGTTTCCTATCTCGTACACAGGCTGTGTCTTGTCTAGCTCTCCTTGGTCTATGGTAACCGCATACAACCATCGTTCCATTTAACGCATTCTTCGATTCTTCGGATGCATTTACTAATTAAGATACTTATTTAAGATAACATTAGTATTAGTTTAGAACAACTTTGAACACGGAGATAGGATGGCTGAAGTCGATATGTGGCCGACACAGCGCTGGGGCGCGCGTGGAGGATAACAGGAGATTTGCAAAGTATAAATTCAAGCAAACTCGCAACGAGCACGCAACTACAAATTTTACTTGGTAGCGAGGAAAAAAGTTACAATTCCATTTACTAAAGAAATACAACCGTATGTTAAACTTTGCAGACGAGAAGTGAACAACGAAGCGACAACAAGTCCATGTTCTGATTAAGACAGCACTGAGATCTGCTCCAGCACGGAAAATAGAGAACATTGTGATCTGGAACACTCAACGAAATGTACCCCTTCCAGTGTTTCGGTTTCGGAGAAGAAGCTCTTGTTGTCAACAATTGCAAAGTTCAGAATTGCCGTCTTATCAAGAGCGTAAACCAGGTTTCGAACGTCTTGGAGATCGACGCGTTCATCATCAATGTGGATTAAATTTTCTGGCCCGACCAGCTGCCGCAGTTACAACGACAGAACCGTCAAAGGTTTGTTTTATTCGCAAACGAATCCGCAAGTTACATGCCTTTCTCTACGGATACTCACAAGTACGGGAAACGTGTTCAACTGGATCATGACTTACAGGAGTAATTCCCATATCGTTCTTCGTTATGGAAGAGTTCATAGCAGAAAAGTTCCTCTACTCGACCAACGGGCTGACGTGAAGATGAACAAAACTAAGCTGGTCGCTTAGTTCGTCTCCAATTGCTTCTGTAAGAGTAAGCGAGAAAATTTTGTTAGAAAACTGCATCTGTACATTCATATTGACATCTACGGCGCCTGCGGAACCCTGAAATGTCCCAAAAGAGACCGTGAAGAGGTTTCTTCTGGGTAGTCCTACGATCATTTAGAAACTAGCTACAAACGTTGCTTGTCGTTTGAGAACAGTCTGTCCAAAGACTATGTCACCGAGAAGTTTTTCTACATCCTGCAGAGAAGAGTTGTATCCATCGCTCACGGATCTGCGGATTATCAGGCTGTTGCTCCACCACATTCCTTTACTGACGCTTCCAAATATACATCCAAAGAGCTAGCAGACTTCTTACTGTCCCTCGACAAGAATGAGACTCTCTACGAGCAGTACTTTGCATGGAAAACAAACTACTGGGTAGAATCTGGCCCGGAGCAAACTATAATGTACTCCTTCTGTCACATCTGCCAGAAGCTTCACGAAGACGAGGGAAAAGTCAACATCCTGAGCGAAGAAGACCTCTACAGAGATTATATTAGAACCACACAGTGCACAATACCGACGTAAATTGCATTTGGCGAAATTATTGGAATTTCTTACATTGTAATGTACTTCAGTTACTTCGCATTGTTTTACTAATATTGTTTCAGAGTGATTTGTTGCACATAAAATGGGTCTAGTATTTGAAGTGAAAGGAAAGTTGAAACCAGACATTAAGTTCGTTTTGATAAAACTTTCAATTGATTAGTTTAAATTATTAATATTTGCCCAAATTCATTAAAAAAATTAAACTAAATGAGATAATCTTCGGACTCGGAGTCGGGCTATCAATTTGAAAACAAGATGAAACACCAGCAGAATAGACTGAATGGACTTAAATGTAAGCTATATTGCCAGAATAATGACTATTAAAAAATGAGTAGGTAAACTACAGTGACAACTTCACTCGTGTTCTTTTCTCGTTACACAATCTTATTTCACTCCATAAATCAATGTACCGAACTGAATGACTTGGTCCAAAGACATTTCTGAGTTTATTTCAAAACAAACTGTGTAGAGCAAAATGTTAAAAATCAAATGACAAAAGACATTGAAAGTAAAAAGTAAAAAACTTCGCTTCAATGACTGTTTAAAACACAAATTTTACGAAGCTTTCGAACAATGATTCTTATGCTGCGGCCAGTCAAGTCTCTGGCATTGTACCCCACAATACGAAACTTGACGACATCTGGAACATCTCTTCAGTTCTCCAGGACGGTTACAGTGGCTGCACTTGGGTTCCGAAGGAGCCTGAAATACTGGAACGCTGGACGTTTCCACAGCTCCGGGATTATCAATATATAAAGGAGTGATGAAGGACCCCAGCCAGGGTTCACTAACGAATCCAGCGTTGGTCTGAGGTCCATCCAGATGGATTTGCAAGGAATTGCGGAGTAAAAGACAGCGAAAAAGCTCCAGACTTTCCTTCTGTATGTTAAGCGATACGAACACTGGTGGTTTCTTCTTGTTTCCCCAACTCTCGCCCTGCACAAATCATCAAATTATTTAAACATATGCAAATTTTATTGTAATTATTATTATTTCATGACAATTTACTTTCAGATTTAGGAGTTTCTCAATGTTCTCTAGTTCCATGACATTCTCGAATCCTTCTGATCCTGTTGGTTCCAGGACAGTCACAACTAGTAAGGGAATCTGCAAGGGACCGTAACAACGAATGTGCTGCGCACAACGAAGGATCATCGAAGCTTCTGCTGGTTCCCTGCTCTTCGATGAAGTGAACACAGCAAACATGATGTTGCCCTTTCGGTGTTCCAGGAAAAGACGCTGAATGATTCGGCGTAGTTCCATGGCTGGGGACTGCCTGGCTAAAGCCTCGTTTAGATCCATCATTCTCTGAAAGAAATTAGTATCTAGTTCTCCTGTTGGATCTACTAATAGTTCTCTTTGTCAAATACCAGTTGCGATCCAGTGAACTGCATTTCCAAGTGCTTCCCCAGCGATTCCTTATCCTGAATCGAGTTCCACAGGATCATTTCCTCGGGGAATTTCTGTCGATCCTTCAGCCAAAGTTCAACATCCATGGGCCACAGATGATTGACGGCCTTCTGGAGTTTGAGTCTGAGCAAGTTGCCCGAGACTTCCAGTCGGATGCTCTTCACCAGAACAGGGAATCCCAGCGTTAGCCGTTGAACAGTCCGAGTTCCTCGGGGAAAAGACACCAGCAGAATATCATGGGTACTTTCACACGGTGCCGTTGAAGAACCAGTTGCTACAATCCCTGGAGAAAGTAAACGGTTGTTCTGTTTCGTATAACAAGTAATGAGTTCTGACCTTTCATGCCGTCAAGCTTATCTCTTTTGTCGACTTTGATATCAACTTCATAGCTGACTGATGTTTCGAGGAACCTGACGATCGTTCTAGCAAACGAGCCGCTGCAAACGGGGCGCGGGATCTGGGGATAACCTCTGCGCTGTCTAGTGGTGAGGACTTTAGGGGCTCGAACAAGAGGAAGTCCTGTATTCACGTCGTAGAGCACAGCGTCTGTGCGCTGCAGATATGAACTCCAGGCGGGAGTCAACAGAAACGAATAGCGGATAGATCTGATGGAACCTGAGTCTCTGATGATATCCACATCGACATTGTCTACGGACTGACTCTGTTCGAAAATATCACCATTTTCCATTGCCAAAGAACCATGTGATCCCATCTGCGACTTCACAAACAGGACCCGGGTTATATAGTGTGACGGTTCTTGTGAAGTTTGCCCCGGTTTACTTTGCGTCGAAGGCTCACTGAAGGAAAGAGTCATTTACTTCAAGATATAATTCTTCTATTAAGCTTACCTCGTGTACTGGACCTCGACGAGTTCTTCTCCACTGATCCAGGCTGCAGCCACGAAAAAGGCGATAGAGTAGTTTGGAACCGAGCACGCTATTTGACGCAGACATTTTGCCACGTCAAAATCGAATCTTTGGTTCATCGACCGAAGAGTGAACGCCAGAGTCATCGGGGTGTGGTATTCAATACCACGATACCGAGGAATTCCTTTCGGCAAGCAGCATCTCCTCGCCAGTTCAGTGAGACTGGTTCTCAGTTCAAAATTTACTTCAAGATCCAACGAAGGTCGCGGACGGTTCAAGGGAACCTTCCTCCATTCAAAGGTGTAGAAAACGTTGCTACTGGGCAGCTCGTTCCCGAAAACCAGGTCCCGCAGCAAGCGGAGACCGAAGATCGATGGAAACATCTCAGGACCAAAACCAAGCACTTCGGCAAAATAGTCAGCCGCTGAAATCAATGTCGGTTCTGGATTCACTGCCTCGGTAAGGAGAAGCGACTCATCAGCCATCAACGGCTTCACCATTACGAGAAGATTGGCCAGTCCCATTCTATCGGCCAAGTCCGAGGTATCGATAACATCATACTCCTCGGACGACTGCATCAGGAACCGAACTGGACTGTCTGAGACAAAAAGCACCCTGACCCGCTGTTCCGCAACAAGTTTGCGGAACGCGCGGATCCGACCAGCCAGAATGTTGCGACAAACAGAGAAGATGCTCTTCGGCTTCGAGTTGAGCTTTTCCGCAGGAAGAGGATAGTACCCGGTAAACGGGGATACACTAGGCGTAAAGTCCAACTGCTCACCATTGGGGAGAACTGACGTAGGATTAAAGTAATCTGGGTCAGACACTAGAGTTCCAACATTTCCCTTGAGATGGTAATCAAGAACTTCTCTTTCCAACATAGAGTAAGACTGCGTCTTTGAGGGAAAAAGATCCCTACCGAGACATAAAATCCTAGCCACTTCTGACAAAGCTTTACTTTCCATGTCCTGAAACGTGACTTCAGTAGTTCTGGGAGTCCAGGGTTTACAAATATACTGTATTTTCCTACCAAAAACACCAAAAGACTATCATTTCAGAGCGTGGATTACATAGAAAGTGAACGTAACGCCCTACCTGCAAATTTCGGGTTTCGGCTCGCTTTTGAACTCGCAGTTCGAAAGAAAGATTTTCCAAAAAATTGTGACCATCTTCAACCTTTCCACGTTGTCCTTAGTTGCTGACATCCAAGTCGTCTCGCAGCCGTTCTTAATGAACTCGTCAACAACAATGAGAAAACGAGCTTTTGTATCTTCCGTCCAATTCAGATTGTACCACACGTTAAACAGAAACTCCACGTCAGATTCTTTATCAGGATTGAAATTTGTGGAGCTGATGATGAAGAACAGCAAGGCATCTCTCGCAATCACTCCGGGACGTTGAACGTTCAGCGTGAACCTGACGTGGGTACTCTCCTGCAATAGCGACACAGAAGTAAGCAGCACATGGCCAATGTCCCTGCAGCCCAGAAGTAAGATCTGAAAGTAAGAAACTAACCTTGAATGGACATTTTTTCACAACTGATCGTAAAGTGTACCTCAAGATTCTTTCTCGCATGACACGGAAAGTACTCCACCAGGTTTTTGGTGGGTGCGTTGGTAAACGAGGAAATGAGCTGCCCTACTCCTGCCTCAGAATTCCGTACTGGATTATCCATAAAAACAACTAGAAACAATCAAGATATTACTACAATGAAAACTTTGTTCCTGCAACTTGTCAGCCTAATATTTATTTCATACGTGCAGTTTGCAAATTTGGATTGGTTAAATTTTGGGGTACCTCACTTATAATTGAAGCAATAAAACCTAACCTGATCCTAGTAAAGGAGTCTTGTTTCAACAATTATGAAAAACGGGTACACTTAGTTTTGTTTATGCTGTCTCATGGCGTCCACTGAGACTTGTTGGTTTCAATGTTTACGCAGCGTTGCCATCTTCATAAACTTATTTAGAATATTTAAGTTGTTATTTTTTATTCAGTGTTTAATTGCATTTACTGCCATTTTCTTTCTTTTTTATTTTTTATTATTTTAGCTTCAGCAAATTTCTGCAGCCATCATTACAAACAGTAGGTATAATCATAATTAAACAAAATAATTCACATTGTTTGTATTTATTAATAAACCTGGCAATGCTGCGCAAATTTGAAACTAGCGTCTAGCCGCAGCCAACGCTAAACATTAACAACCCTCGAAAACTAATGAACCAGTGCTTCCACTCTTTAGGGAAATTTCCTTAAAAAGGGAAAATTGAAACATATAAGTATTGGGCCCGTGCGTAGCCTAAAGTGGTTTTGTCAACCCGGAGGCTAAGTTAGCTGATCCGTGGTAAAACCTTACTGGCAGCCACCTTGTAGTGACACTTTCACTCAGTGCGATGTAAACAAGTAGCGTTTTAACCATCTTTCACCCTTGTTTTCATTATTTAAAATGGTCAACAGCACATTTCACGGTTATAATTCGTACTGGAGAGCCCACAAAGCTGAACCCGACTAAAAAAAAAAAAAAAAGGAAAGACTTAAGTGAGAAAAGAAGAGCAGCATTAAAAATATTATGGTACTCGATTTATAACGTCCCAGTTCATATCAGGTAAATATAATGATTATGAACGTTGAACTGCTCCAAAATCTCATTTTTTTTTTGTAGCAGGCTAACCTGGTTCATAAATGGAACTTAGAAGTTACCCGCAAAGTCTGTAACTCGACATTGAACGCATGAGACACGACATCGTTTTTAAACCTCGGGAGAAGTTTTTTTTCACAGATTACTAGAGACTGCTTGGCAGAAAACAACTGAAGGGAAAATACTCCCCACCAGCTACTTGTGAAGAGACTGAGAATTTCTGGACCTCTTGAGCGACCTCCGCAAAGCTGACATTGTTCGAGAACGCAGCGACCATCACCTCAGATGAAGAAGAAATCAACCTATGCCCTGTTACTGCCACCCCCATTAATGCAGTCAAAGTTAACTGTCTAAAACAAATTTTCCTTGTGGGATAATCTGCAGAAGGTCTGTTTTTTTGCAACATGGTTGATGTGTGTCATGCATTGCAGAATTGCTGTCCATTGGTGAAAGCATTTGACTGGTGAATGACAGTACATGAAACAAAATTGTTCGTTCTTTGTATTATTTTAGAAACAGTAATAACTATTCAGAATTCTCCTTTACAAAGAAAAGTTTGTTGATATATTATTAAATATGATACATTTATTAGTAAGAGAATTGAGACTAATATTTAAGTGTAATAGTAGGAATTATAATAATTTTAACTTAGTTTTCAGTTTTAAGTAAAAAAAAAAAGAGTTCTCCAAAGCCCCAGGTGGGAACATTGCCAACCGCAATCTTGCCACTCGGGCCCCCGTGCTTTGAGATAGCCTATGCCCGTCAATTTGGTTCCTTGGTCTGGGGTTGTGGGCCGAAGTCGCGGGTCGCAATTCGCAGGTCGCGGTTGCGGTCGCAGTTTAGGGCCTCCCGTTTACAAGCTGTCTTGAAGAAGAGTTTCAGAGTTTCTGAATTTAAAGTTTATGGTGAAATGCCAATCTCAAACCAATACTAGCATGGACCTTAATCTTGTACGGGGATTCTGGGCTACGACCCTATGGGCTTTCATTTATCTTTTACTTGATTCTACAAACTGTAATATGTAAGTTAGATAGTTAAGGTACCTCTTATTATAAGCAGACGCTACTTCTTGGCTGCGGGGACATCCGCCACCGCCACGTACTACGTATACCTCTGTCGATATCACAAGAGAAAACTCGCGTAAGATTTACTCTGAAGAATAAAGATCTTTAAACGAGATTCGGTTCTTAATAATCGGCAGTCTAAGGTTTGATCCCGAGGGAAAAGATGATTTGGTCTTTCTTTCAACGTTTGGTACAATGACACATACTTTGAACAAGAGAGACGAAGTTTCTATTTTCGAAGAGGTTGTGAACGGTTTTGGTAAAAACGACTGCAGGAGAACCTCGATGTTTACTTCAGATATAACAGTGTAGAAAACTTAACTCTGTTGAACTCTGCGTTTTCTTGGAACACCGAAAGGACAACATTATGTTTACTGTTTCTACTTCACTGAAGAACAAGGATCCAGCGGAAGCTTCGATGACCTTCGTTGTGTGCAGCACATTCTTTGTTAGGGTCCCTTGCAGATTCCCGTATTGGTTGTGACTGTCCTGGAACCAAGAGGATCAGTAGGATCCGAGAACCAAACGGAACTAGAGAACGTTAAGAAAAACCTCAATTTGAAAGTATATTGCCATGAAATAATCATAATTATAGTAAAATTTGCATATATCTAGATAATTTGATGATTTGTACAGCATGGTGAGGGTTGGGGAAACAAGAAGAAACCACCAGTGTTTGTATCGCTTAACATTCAGAAGGAAAGTCTGGAGCTTTTTCGCTGTAATTCCTTGCAAATCCGTCTGGATGGACCTCAGATGAACGCTGGATTCTTCAGTGAACCCTGGATGGAATCCTTCATCACTCCTTCATATATTGGTCACCCCGGAGCTGTGGAAACGTCCAGCATTCCAGTGCTCCAGGCTCATTTAGAACCCAAGTGCAACCACCGTAACCGTCCTGGAGAACTGAATAGATGTTCTAGATGCCGTCAAATTTTGTATTGTGGCGTACGATGCCAGAGACTTGACTGGCCGCAGTATTAAAATCACTCTTCCAAAGCTTCGTTGAAACCTTTCTTTTGATTTTTTGTGTATGTGAAAGTTCCAGATGTTCTTTGTTTTCAGCTGAGTGACATTGAAACAGAGACATTATTTTTTTCGTCCTGATTTGTATGTTCCAAGTCTTGTTACAGAATAAACTCAGAAGTATTCTTGTTACTAACCCATTCAAAGACTGGTATGATTACCGAAAATTTTAAGCCGGTTTAAGGGTCGGCTCAGTTCAGTTCAAGCAGTAGAAATGTAGGATTCGATTCGATTCGATCCATTTTTGCAACTAGGTTCAAGCTCAGCTCAATCTCGATTGATTGACCGATTGCGCAAACAAATTAACTTAAAAGCGGTTTGAATTCGGTTCGAACATTTCACAAGAACTAAAACGGCTGAGTGGTTCAGCTTTTAAAAAAAGGTTCAATTCGCCTATTGCTGATTACGGTGTTCCACATTCTCAGTGCAATAGACTTTGAACGGCTTAAACGTCCTACAGAAATACAAAATCATGTAAAAAGTATTCTAAACCCCTAATGAACTCTGCAGCCTTGAAAATGTAAACCCCTAAAACTCTCATTCTATTTGAAAGCCTAAACGTAGTTCACAGGTTTAGTTGGGTGAAATATGTGGAATAGCGTACATCACAAAACACACGAAGGTTAGATTTTGTTTTTAAAATTTTACAACCAGTTAATTGCAAACCTAAACCATTCCAGGCGTACAAGTATAATTTAATTATAGATAAATATGTAAGTAAATTAATATTACAGACGTATATGCAGTGATGGACGATTCTGAGCCGTGCCTCAGATTTGTGAGCCGTTTTTGAACCTGTCGACAGTTCAGATAAAGTTTCCACAGATTCCAAAAGTCTTACAAATTTCTTACATAGTATTGTATGAACTTCTTTTATATGAGCAATGTTAGAACCAAACCAGGGACATTACAAGAAGAACCGTACTGAACCGGAACCGCGGTTCAGACAAGCGGTTCATGAACCGCGCCATCACTGTGTATTATTAAGTTCATTTGAGTCATGTTGACGGTATATGTTTGACTATTTACCAAATTCTAACCAATTCTACACTGTCACTTCGGACCGAATTATTTCAAACTTCTTTAGTAACTTGGAAAATATAATTAAAAGTATAATTTTGTAGAATAAGCAATGGCCGGGTACGTTTCAGAAGCTGACGAAACTTCAAGTTCTTCCGAGGAGGAGACGGGATACGTTGCTGCCCCCAAACAAGCTCCTACTGCTTCCAGTATCCAGTAAAACTTAAAACAATTCTAGCAGTACTATGTTATTTGAATAGCCACCATTACTGCTACTACTACCGATAAATGATACTGCTTGTGGTACTGCTAGTTTTACTACCATTATCGGTATACCATGATTTCTAGAAGTGGCATGGCACACTTGGCAGTTTTACTAATGCTACTTTTACTACAGTTACGATTATCATAATTACTGCTACTACTATTGCTATGTTACTACTACTAACACTGCTACTTAAACTGGTGCTGCTATCTATCTTTGCTCCTTTTTCCTATGCTGTTCTATCAGTACTCGAACTGCTACTGCTATACCACAGTCTTACTATTCACTAATACAGCATACCACTCTTCTTGTTACCTCTACTTACTTCCAACCAATAATTTTATCACGAAATCTAGCTTCATTAATTGCAATTTCAGGGAGCAGTGGTCGCTGGATAACTTCGAGGTGGGTAGGCCCTTAGGTCGGGGACAGTTCGGTCACGTGTACTTGGCTCGGGAGAAGAAATCTAAATACATCGTGGCCCTCAAGATAATCTTCAAATCCAAGATCCAGAAATCCAAGATGGAGCATCAGTTCCGCAGGGAGATAGAAATCCAGTCTCACTTGAAACATCCGAACATTCTACGACTGCATGGCTACTTCTGGGACGACCACCGCGTCTACCTGATACTCGAATACGCAGCCAGGGGCGAGCTGTACAAAAATCTCAAAGCTATGCCCCTGAAACGCTTCTCCGAACAACAGTACGTCTTACGAAAATAGTACTACATGTTCTGTTGCTAAATTCACTTTAACTTTAGAACTGCAAACTACATGGCCGAGTTAAGCGACGCTTTGGTGTATTGTCATTCGAAGAAAGTTATTCATCGAGATATTAAACCTGAGAACTTGTTGATTGGGTTTCACGGAGAAGTGAAAATCGCCGATTTCGGTTGGTCTGTTCACTCGCCATCTTCCAGGTAATTTATGAACTATTTTTAGAAAATAATGTGTCGGTTGAACGTTTACAAATAACCGTATTTCCGGTCGCAGTTTCCCCTTCTAGAGAGCACTCTTTTCCCTTTTCTTCCCACTTTCCCTCCGTTTCCCCTCTTCCCTTTTTTCCCCTCCCGTATTATAATACAAACCTGTACTAAATTTCCCTTTTCCCACTTCCCACACCCCTTATTTTCCCTTTTCAGGAAATTTTCCTGCATAGTGGAAGCACTGCTGGACCGTCAACGTTTGTTCCTCTTACTTTATTGAATACTCTGCCATTTCAGTTAAAAATTAAGTATCGTTAAATTAAGGGTTAACTTAATATGTAACCTATTTTACATCGTTCAGTACCCGTATGTGTCGAACGGGCCAAGTATAGTTTTTTCTTCGTTCGTATTTTGATACAGTTACATGGCATACATATAAATCATAAAACAAGCAACTAACGTTTTACTATTATTTCATTAGACGTGAGACTCTGTGCGGGACGTTGGACTACTTGGCCCCTGAGATGGTGCAAGCGGACTCGCACGACGAAACGGTAGACCTGTGGACCCTGGGGGTTCTGTGTTACGAACTGCTTGTCGGGAAACCACCGTTTGAAGCCGTCACCAATGAAGCTACGTACAAGAGAATCTGTCGAGTGGATCTGAAGTTTCCTCAACATGTTTCAGACGCAGCACAGAATTTGATTTCGCGCTTGCTGCGTTACAAGCCCGCAGAACGTTTGCCCCTGGTAAAAGTTTTAAGTCACGAGTGGATTACCCAGCACCTGACCAAAGAAGTTCGTTCCAGACTGCCATATTTTCAAGAACAGGAAAAAAAGTAGAATCTAAATAACATGGTATTCCAGCAGAGCTTGCGTTTTACATTTCATAGTTAATCTTAGCTTCTTCGTGTTCAAGTTGGTTATGAAAAAGCGTAAAATAATGAAAGCTGTTTTAATATGTAGTTTTAAAGAGTTTCTTTACTATCGTCAAAAGAGCAAAATTAATCGAATAAACGAGATTAAGCACAGTAAGAGAAAATGAATAACACACCTTTCAAAACAGGTTTAAATGATCGCCGCTTGCATTTTTTCATATATCTCTTAGTTTCAAGACAGCTTACCTGAAAAAAAAACTATTTCAAAAAGAAAAAAGGAAAAGAAAAGAAATACTTGGCCTCCCGAGGACGCGAACCCACTCCTTCAACTTTGCCCCTGTTCTCTAAGGCAGGCTGACACGTGACCGTTAATAATATTTTCCTTGACTGCACCGCCACCTAGCGATAGTACTTAGAACTATATTCCATAATAACGAATGGAATTTAACAAATATTACTACTTTATTGACTAACCTTATTATATTTCATGTAATAAAATATTAATTTATGTAATTTAAGACAAATATTTTAAGCAAACGAATTTTTCGTAAACGTAATAGGATTCCTGGATTGCCCGCATGTGTGGTATACCCGCTAGTTTAGCTCGTATTACACGGTAATTGAGAAGCGTTGAAAACTAGTAGTTAGACCTAAATATGTACCCAAACACTAATGGACTTTACGCAAGCCTGTAATCTGAATATGTATAATTAAGCAAAGACTTAATTGCAGTAAAACTTAAAAAAAAACTTTCAACATTTCAAATAAAGCAATAACTTTATGTATTTTTCTGCTTCAGCCAAACTATTACATTTAACTCAATTCAGTATATAAGTTAATACTGCCTATAGTAAAACAAACAACATGCAATTTATGTACACACGTTATAGGAAATGGGATAAAATTGCCAGTTTGCTGGAGATGTAACAAGCCTATATCCTGAATTGCTAAACCGACCGTGCGCCTACTTTGCTAACAAGGTTTTCTACAATTTTCCAGATGGAATGATAAACATGATAACAATATGATGACACTGTGCCTGGGTGGTCGAAGCAATTAGGCCTACGGTTCTGTGTGTTGTATTACGTTACTTAGCTACTACTGTTGTCTGGTTTTCTCAAATGGTGGAATCACAGCAGTTAAACATTACGGGAAAGTTGGTGAAAATCTTAGAAAAATGGCGACAAGCAGACGACAAAGCAGAGCGTAGGAAGCAGTAAAGAAAACTGTTGTAGTTTGTTGCAGGCGGAACTATGACTCGGCGCAGCAGCTTCAGCATTTTTCGCTTCCTTGGCGATCGATACTCGGTCCACGGTTGTTGATGTTGTTCCCCGACCCCAGGAATCGTCCCTGGGCTCATCAAGCTGCTGTTCCGTGTCCAGAATAAAGAATTTATCCTTCTCCGAGTGTTCTTTGATCCCTGGCCACGTACCAGAAGTTGTAGTACCAGGTTTAATAGTTACTAGAACAGCCGAACCATCGCTCAGAACGTAAGCATCTCCGTAAGTTATCTTGAGGTCCTTGGTCAGGGTCTGCTGTGCGGTACCTTCGATATCTCTCTCAAAGAACTTGCCGTCAGAGTAGATAGTTTTAAGGTTCGCTGTGTACGGAGCTTCGTAAGTAACGCGAGTAGCGGTAGCAGTCACGTTAACTGCTGAACCGAAAGGTACTTTTCTAGAAATTTCTTCAAAATGCGTCTCGGGGAATTCAGTTTTCCTGCTCCAGAAGAGCTGGGAAGGTCCCTGAGACACTTCTGGAAGCTGCAGAAGGACCGGAATAGTCTTGTCGACCCCATGGACGGGTCTTAGGTACCAGGACCTGTTCACCAGAACTGGGAACGCCATAGAAATCACGGATTCTCGCTCGCTTTCTAAGTTAGTTAGCAATGTTTCTGATAGCGTGATAGTAGTACTCGAAACTAGTCGCTGCTTAGTGTAGTTCCAGTCGAAACGACTGACTTCGTAAGCCACAGCTTCGACTTCGACTAGCAGTTCACCGTCAGTGAATTCGCGGACGATCGCCGCTTCCGCGACGTAAAGTTTGCCGCGCAAGTCGTTCGGGTCGAGACGCCCCGCGTAAACGTTTGCGGAGTCCTTGCGTCTAGCGACATAGTGACCTCCGTTCTCGACTGTTCCCATCGGAATCGTTTTGGAGCGATCCCAGGAGACCCAGAGGAGTCTTGCGGCTCCGTCGGGGTTCACCAGGACGTCGAAACGCCCGTAACTGTAAATGGCGTCGTAGAAAACTACGCTGCACGAATTTCCATCCGATGAACCTATTGATTGTCCATAAAACAGCAGTAATGTTAGTATAGGGTTCTACTTCTAGATGGTTCTAGACTAATTACTGTTTCTTAGTTAACTGTGGCTACTACTATGACATGCTACTGTTGTGGGTGTATATAGTTTAGTTCCTCTTGCGACTGTTTCGCTAAAGTTAACTAGTATGACTGCTAGTTTTGTTACTTAGTTTGAAGATTACTAGCATTGTGTACTAATGGATTGTAAGATTTGGTTTATAGCATAGTTGTTGATAATATAGTTGTTGATAATAATATGTTGATATACTACTGCCACCACCACCACTACTACCACGACTCAGTAATTCTTACTACTACTACAGCTACTACTAGTACTGCCTCCACTACTACTAACACTATAATATTATACTCCTACTACTAGTTCTACTGCTAAAACTACCGCTACTACTACTACTACTACTAAAGCTAGTACTACCACTACTACAGCTACCGCCACTACTCCTCCTCCTACTACTACTAGTTCTACTACTACTCCCATACTACTACTATTACTACTACTACAACTTCTCATACTACTACTATTTCTACTACCACTCCTATTCCTACTATCAGTACTACATACCTATCAGAGATATTCCGCTGTGGTACGTTCTGCAAACAAAGGTAGTCATAGTTCCTTCCTGACCAGCTTCGATAGCGTTCTCGGGCATGGTAGTAGCAGCCGACGCATCCCGATCGATGGAAATCCATTGCAAAGTGCTTGAAGTTAAACTCTGTCCGTATTTGGAACGAATCAGAACGCCCGAGTCGGTGCAGACACTTTGCACCATTGCCGCAATCAATACAAGCAGCCTTAAGCCACGTGCTCCTGGCGTTCCTTCCGCTTTCGAACGCCTTACACAACCCGCCATTTTGGATTCTAGAACAAATCCTACACGTTTTATTTCGATACGTATCACTTTCAGACTACCAATGTCATAACAAATATCTCTAGAATAATGTCAGTTTTTTTTCCAAAAAGTTCTTTTGAATTTAGAACGCTTTTACATTCTTTCCCGCGCAAATCGGCGCCATCTTGGATTCGTTCAAACGCCTTAACGTAACAGACTATTAAACTTACTAATTCGATTGACATTCTATTGATACACAATATCTGACTATTAGATTTCTGTGAATAACAAATTTTGTGTTGAGAATTGTACGGTTTCTAGAATTTTCTCACACGCAAAGGAAGCCATGTGTGCAAAAAACCGTTTCCCGTCGACATGTTGATGCATTAGAAAGTTTTAGGTAATTATTTATCGATAATTATATATCGATTATCGCAAAGAACCGCATATCGATACTTACAACGATCGATACTTTGAAGGAAAGAGGCAAATTGGTAGTTCTTCTTTCATATTCCTCCATTTGCTACTTTTTCCTGTAGTGCAAGTAACACTCATGGATCGATACCGTGGGGTAATGGAACTTCTATTATGAACCTGTTATCAACGTGTTATCAAAAGTTGCTGACCCCTCTCTGGAACGTGAGAATCTTTTAAAAGAATCCGAAAAGATTTATCGTTCGACAAAGAGGATCAATAAATACTGTACTAAACGCTTTTGTTAAATGGGATGTCACAAGGGAAACAAGTTTTTTATACAAGTCTGTCGTTATCAGACGTTATCAGGTGTTATCGTATGTTATCAAACGTTATTAATGTATAAAAGTAAAGTACTTACTTACGTTATGGAAATGTGCTTGGGCAACAGTCGCGCTTGAGTCAACAGCAGAACACCTTTCTCACACACACAAGGCCAAGTCAAAACTTTTCGACGCGAAAAGAAGCGCGGGGATCTACGCTTGGCTGCCTGCCAACACACGCGTTCCAAGACGACAGCGACAAGTGACCGGTAGCGACGCGCAGCGGCGGGTTACGTGAGTCCGTCTCGCGCCAGTGTCTCCAGGCGACTGACCGTTACATCCCACACATGAAGTTAAGTCAATCTTCCCTTCGATGAGACAGTAGCGCTCTGGCGGTGGAAAGTTGGACTACGTGGCGCGCGATTCAAATGGACCAATAGGAAGTGCGCAGCCAGGTGAGACGGCGGAGCTCTAACAGAACGGAGGAGCCAAGATAATAGGGTCACCCGTGATTGGAAGATAGAAAGGGCGGGAGATTTAAACGGACCAATAAAATCGTAGCCATTAAAGAATAACACAGAAAGAATCAATGCTTTTGCTGTTAATATCCGCTCTTTAATGAGAAGGGGCAAAAGCGGATATAAGAAACACTATTAGATTCAAATACATCTAAGAATCATTTTAGAGATTCTTAAGATTCTTAAAAGATTCTTAATCTTCAGTCGTAAGATTCATCATGCAATACAAATGTGATAACATAAGATACACGATTCTGAGAATGATTCTTGATTCCTAGCAAGATTCTTATGCAAGATTCTTACACTCAACCGGAAGTGAACTTTTTTTCTACAATCCATTCATTCTACAGTCTTCCCTCGCCAGGTCACGTGACCTCCATTCAAACCCTTGAGGGGGTTCGCAACTTTCAAAAACGCTTTCTCAGATTCGTTCTAGAAACTTTTTAAGAAACAAATGAAAATCTTGATATTCAAGAATCGTGCGAAAAGAATCTTAAGAATCTCTAGAATCTTAATTTTAATATTTATAATGATTTTTAATATTATTATTTTAAGTAAATAAAATAAAAAACATACAAAGATCCGGTTTCACTTTCTCCTTTTCACATTCGAAACCAGGGGAAAAAAATTATAATGCATTTCCGGAATCCTTAGTAAAGCTTTTAATGGTGGCTTACTGTTCTCTTATACTACATACTGAATTAATATAGTAATATACGATTCATATTATATAATTAAATCAATTAAAGCTAAGCTTTGCTGTCCTTTAACCCTTAACGGCAACACGGAAACCGCAGGAAGAGGCCACGACCTTCTTCAAGCAAAAAAGTGAAGGTAATTCGTATTGTTTAACTTAAAATACATTTACTACAGCATTATGTGATATTATTGTTATTTTTGTCATGTATTTCAATGGTTAGCCGCTTTACAATCTTTCTGCAAGGGGAAAAACTTTATTTTTATATAATCTAACACAAAGAAATTAGTTAAATGTCTAGCAATACGATTTAAATTCAAATTAAGTAGTTGTTAAAATTGTAATTAACACGACTAATTTTATTTATATATTTATTCTACAGTCAAAATGTAAACTTAGTACATAAAAATACTCATAGATGGCGCGCAGAAATAAATTTATTTAAATTATTATTTCGGTTCAGCTTTTAGGTAGTTAAACAACAGAAAAAGTGTAATAATATAGTTTTTCTTAATTTAATTATTATTTACGTTTGATTTAACTAGTAAAAACATGTTTTTCATTAATTGCTATTTAGTTTACGTATTCGTGTCAAAACATCTGATTTTCTGATAAAAAATTGACAATTTTGACTTAAAATTCAAGCAAATCGGCTGGTAAATTAATTAAATCTAAGGTGCCATGCTTAACTCAGTTAGCAACATGTTAAAGCGTATTAAACGTATTATAGCGAACAATTCTGCAAACTTTGCAAAAATATATCATATCTATTCAATGCAAAGCAAGTTAACCCCTTAGATTCGTTAGTTCCCTTCAGTAAAGTGTGCTGGCATTTACTACTTTGCTTATTGCTAACCGCTTATACTTGAACCTACACAAGTTATGATGCTGGACTTGAGAAATCAACCTTTTCCTTCTCTTCGTTTAGTTACTAAGCAGATACTACGAAAACTATGCCACTTGCTGTTGCTACTAGCAGTTTTATACTTCATTTTCCAGCTGAAAGTTCACAGTTCTGGGATATCGCAATACTACGACCAAACTGGGGACTCAAACTTGCTGCTGGATGAAACGGAAGAATCTATTACGGATACTGATTCAGTTTTAAGTAAAATCCAGATCCAGGAACCGCTAAGTGAAGAAGACGTAGCCATTTCTGCTGTGAAGAACATTTCAAATGTGCCTTTGGAGATCTGGATGAAAGAGAAATCGAGAATCAGCAGAAAAAATAATTGCAGTACTTTTCCTAATCCTTTGGAAATAAAGTTTAACAATATCTATTGGCAAACGTTGGAGACTTCCAACGGAACTTTCTATTTTTACGGGGCTTACTACGACAACAGGACACTAAACACTAAAGGTCCGTCCATTCGTGTTCTTGCTATGCTAAACCGCATCGAACCAGAGGTGAAAACCTTCTGTCAGCTATGGGTTACTGCCAGCGATGATCCCGTAACCGTTCCAGTAGTGGAATACAGGTACATGTGGAACAAGTCGTGGGGTCTATACCGCCAAGGTATTCTGCAGCCTTATCTTATGACTTGTCATCTTCCACCCGCGCTGAATAATTTGATACCGGTCTCGGTATCGATCACAGAGAAGGAGTGCAAAGCTGCTACTAACAACTTGGTAGTGGTACATACACGTCCCAAAGCGAAAAAGAAGTTCGGAGTTTGTGTCAAGGGCCTCGATTTCCTACACCTTGACTTGTCTGTTCGTCTGATCGAGTGGATAGAAATGTTAACCATACTGGGTGTGGAAAAGCTTTTCATGTACGTGATGGAAGTTCACCCGAGCGTCTACCAAGTACTACAGTACTATCAAAACATTGGCAAGGTTGCAGTAACCCGAATATCTTTACCCGGAGAATATCCTAACTTACCCGGTCTCAGACACTTGTTTCTGAAATCACACATTGTCCAACAATGCCAAAATGAAGTGATACCTTACAACGACTGTTTATACAGAAATCTGTACAGTTTCGAACACCTGGTCTTGATAGATACGGATGAAGTCATACTCCCCAAGAATGCTGATACATGGTCAGAGTTACTGGATGACCTCATACCCAAGGCTCTAGCCGAAGGAAACTACACTAGGGATTCCTACAATTTCCGCAACGTCTACTTCTGGACCGACAAGAACAATTCGCAAAACTTTGAACCGGACATCCCTCACTACATGCACATGCTGCAGCATACCAACCGCAGTGTCAATTACACCCGTCCAGGGAATATGTCAAGTGTTTCCACAACGTCGAACGCGTCCTCACACTGCATAACCATTATCCATCATCATGTCTGAGTGACTGGTGCAGTACCTACGACGTAGACCCTGAGATTGCTCATTTGCAGCACTACAGATCCGACTGTGTCCCCGAGCTGAAGAAAGTTTGTGACTCCGATTTCAAAGCAAATGTCGTTAAAGATACCACCATATGGCGCTACAAGAAACAGCTCATCCGAAGAGTTGGTGCAGTTCTTAGAAAACTAAACATAGTCCACAAATGAAGCTTAGTTTTTACGTGTCCAAATCTTTGTGACTGTAAGCTAAGAAATGGGCATTTCGATGTGGCTCCTAACATTTGCTGTTCAAGCTTCAAATCAATTCGTCTTGGGCTGCAACTGAATTGAACTGTAACGGTCAAATAGATCTTAATAGAAATGTACCATACCATGCCATGCAGAACGTACCTTCAGAGTCTATTTCGGTTACCTTAAAGGGCAAATGCGGACAACTTGGAAAAAAACATATGTTATAGAACTTTTTACGTTGATTCCGAGTATGTGTAGTGTCCCTATATCAATTTTCTACCGTTTAGCCGCTAAAATTAATCAAAGTCTGAGAATACACGTGGCAACGTCGCCTGAGTGGCTCGATCTCTGATTGGTTGGTAAAGGTCACTTGATTAAAAGAGCCAATCAAAAACTCTGTCGCCTTATAGTAGCAGACGATATCAACATAGTTTAATCTCTATTACACGCTGTATGTCTGCTAGTGGGAGGTGAACATTTTCCCCAGGGCTCTTTTGATCACGTGACCGGCGGCAACCAATCAGAGTTCGAGCCACTCAGGCGACGTTGCCCACGTGTATTCTCAGACTTTGATTAATTTTAGCGGCTAAACGGTAGAAAATTAAGATAGTGACACTATATATATATTCCGAATCAGCGTAAAAAATTCCATAACACGTGTTTTTTTCAAATTGTCTGCACTTGCCCTTTAATACACTTGTTAGTGAACCATTTAATAGTTTGTAAGTGAATGAAGCTGTAAGCATCTGATTACACCCAATCGTTTCGGACAAGCGTTCTATCATTAGCTCTGGAACGTGTACCACTTCAAGCACTTTTACAACTTATGGTTGATTTTTTGTAATTGAATTTATTACACATGGTTTGAGTGTTTCTTAAACAAACTTTCATGTACACGAATCGATTCAGTAAACAATTAAGTGCTGGCAAAAACTTGAGAAATTTAAAGAAGAAGGTAAACCGTAAATGCTTTGGTACCTGGTGTTAGACTGCCGTGACTCGCCTCTCAAACCCACTTGAGCAGAAGGGTCTTCAACTTTCCTAATGGTTGCTTCACTTGTAGTCGTTAGTGAACACTTGGATGGTAAAGTTATCGAAGTGTTATGAATTTATCCAGGAAATTTCAAACTCCTCGGCTGCATTGTCGAGCAGGACGGCATGTGGCGTGTCATTAAGGGCTCTTGTGGAACCATTACGCCTGAGGCTTCTTGCTAATATTTGCTCAAGTCCCAGCGCAGTTTTGGCACCCATTAAAACCCCAGTGGGCCTCTCCACGGGCAGTTGCATACTGGCTGCGTCTGCACTCGTTAGTCTATCACAACCCATCTCCTGAAAAGCTTCCTCAACTCAACTGGTAAGTTGCTACTACACTTCTTGCTTAAGCTTGAGCACATTGAATGTTACGGTGAAAGTTACCGTTAAAGCTAAGTTTCACGTTGGTTTCATTCCTTGAAAGTTGATGGGCTCTCCTCGACAGTCATGTTAAGTTGTCACCGCAATCTGGTATAATATAACGTGTTGTGTAGCCACGAGTTAAGTACAATAAACTTTTATGAAGCCTATTAAGCATTGAATGGCTAAGCAACTGTCATTTAAAATAGCTCTCTAACCACACGTAAAGTACGACCATGTAAAATAACTACGAGAACGTTACTCACAAGCCCCTGTAATTATTTGCTTGTGGAGTGCATAGCGAGAAAGAAGGCGTAGGGTCTAATTGCGAGTGTTCAGCAATCCCCTCAAAAAGGTACCGGCGAAAACACTGCATTGCACGCCACTGCAATAAAACATTGACGAAAAGAGAAGAATGGCCCGGTGCAATGAAATACTTAACCGATTCAGCGTCAAGTTGCACACATTCCATTGTGGCGTACAGAATGGGGCGACTCTATAGCGTGATGGTGTTTCGTTATTGTCGCCAAAAGGGGTTCGCTACCCATGCGTGTTATTCAACCACCCCGTTTCAAGTTATCGCTGGTACCACAGAGTTACCTGGATGATCACCAGCTATTGCAGAAACTGAACCACGCGTCACAACACACTTGCTAAGCCATAGGTGACATTTTACGCTTCACTTTGCTAATTGCTTTACGCAAGGGCTATGCGACGAGCGATAAGGTGAAGCTCCCTACGCTTTGCTCCACTATATACCAATATGCGTTTATAATAACCTCTCTAGAGTTCCTGATTGCTTGGGGCTGTCTTTTAAGCTACCTCCTGGTTAGGTAAATAAACAGGCATGTACGGAAAAAAATGCATTCAGTTACTCACGCAAAGGAGCTCTTAGCGTTGTATCTCTCTAATTACTTGGGTATATAATAATTATATGAATATTCCTGATTAGGTATACCTTCTCTGTACAGTGGGTCTAATCAAATTTTGTGCCTTTCACGTCCTAGAATTGAAAGCAATTTTAACAATGTACCCTGCTATTTCCATAATGCTATATATGTATACTTCCACCATAAATGTTCAGTCTAAACTTAACGTATCCCATACAATAGGGAATGAAATAAAATTTGAAGGTATTAAATCAAACACGGAAGACCTCAGCGACCATGTCGTGCACCACAACGGCTGTCAACATACTGCCATCACAACAAATTGCACTCAAATTCGATTGCTCCTAAGGACTCCACTGCAGCTTTGCACTATATTGCCTACACGAATCCCAGATTGCTACATACGACAAGTACCACGATATGATACTATATCAAGCCCACAAGGGGAGTCAAGAGAAGGAAGAAGATGGATGATGACGTATTATATTCTGATGTAATATCAGGCTCGAATGAAACATTGGCGAGCAACCTTTCCACTCGCGTACGCAATCAATATCGATTGTTTGCCACAAGAAAACAATTAATGCTGTTTTCCAACATGGCAATCACTACTTAGCCTTCCTGAAAAATTTTTCACTTCTAAGAGCACATCCTAAAAAAATTACATCATTGTTGATTCTCCTGTCGACGAACTAGAACCATCTCTATAGGTTATAGATGTATGATGGTTTGGAAGATACTAAATTCAGAAACAAGAAGAAGCAGAAAAGGATTGAGTTCGGTGAATTGGTACATAGTCAAAGTTAAAGAGAAAATTTTTGTGAATATGGATCACATATGTTCTAGTGGTTCAGGAAAGAAAGCTATGTCTGATAGGGGGTTTCTTTTACGGCCTTGGCTTGAGCTTCAAGGTTATAGACGATCAGTAAGGGTATGGTAGTCGAGTAGACAGCACGTGGATTACGATGAGGCGTGGAGACGCCGATGCCGTGTTCATTCCCACTCGCAAACAAACAGGACAGCCATTAGCCGCTTTTATTAGTCTCACCGGTATACTTTTTCGTCCCATTCTCTTTTTACGGCCAAAACCTTTGTTTACATTGTTTCTTAATGACCCCTAATTAACAAGGCTTGCGTGTTAATTCTGGGTACAAAGATACCGGCTCTGTTCGGTGATTGGTCGCTAAATGAGATCTAAGCCGCGGTTGGTTTTTCTAGGGGACCAGCCAGAAGTAGTAAGGACCTTCAGTGTCACCAGAGCCGCTCAGATAACTTACGGCAGACCTGAGCCGCAGGACCCATTTGCTCCGAAACGTGAGGCAAATCTTAAAATTGTGTGTTTCCATAAACTCAACTCTTTGTTTTCCAGAATCCGATGGCGACCCCGAGTTAGACACTAAGAAGAATCTGTACAAGAAGAAGCTGCTGGCAATGAAGGCTAGGAGTGACTCTTCCGATAACTTCGAGCGATCATTCCAGCAAGAAGACATCCAAGAATGGCTGGACAATTTGCAGTACAGACTTTACGAGGCCCGGCAATTGGCCAGCGGGGTTTCGAGAAGTGAACGGCGTTCGACATTATGGAACCTTCAAGAAAAAGAAACGGACAACAACAGCAAAGATAAGAATGGAAGTCGCTCAAGGTTTGCGTTTGTTCAAGTAATTTTTCAAAGGTTAATGAATTGAGAAAGAAGAAGGATACCTGCTGGGCCTTGTCAACTCATTTCTCAGGGTTGAGTTGTAAAGGTTACCATAACGACCAGCGTAAAGGTATACAATGAGGTGTCTCGTTGAACTGATGGACCAAATCATGAACAAATACTGAGGTATACATGACAAGCATGCGAAGAGAAAAGGCTCCGAAATGATTCATTTCCGTGTCGTGCCCAAAAAACAAGACATGCAACGAACAAAAAATACTAAAATAAAATTCATATCGACCCTAACGAAAAGTAAACGACTATTTCTGGATCCATACATGCGAATAGCACCTTTGTATTACACCATATGATCACGTTATACAGCAAACTTAATCTTCTGTAATTTAGACCCCACAACAAGCCGAGATCTCGATCCATCTGCGGACTGACCAGAGTCGTTACCGATTCCGGTACTGCCTTAACTGATGGCGAATACCTGGAGCAGCTTCAGAAATCTCTGCACAAGGCTTCCATATCGTCTCTACATGACAGACTAGCAGAGCGGCAGGTGCATTTTCCACGTACAGTTTTAAAGTAGTCCAGTCCTGTTCATTTGGTTACAGCTGAAAGACGAAACGCAATCTACCATGAAGTCAGTGCGTCCCAAAACTGCTCCGAAGCTGCAGATTCCTACTAAAAACCGACGCAAAACTACCAGATCAACATGTGGTGGCAGTACTGCAGAAAGTGTCTGCTCGTCACAAGCATCAGTGAAATCGAAAACTTCGCTCAAGATACGAGTTGTGTCGCCAGAAATTAACATTCAAGCACAGTCTAGTTTACTAGAAATGAACTGTGTAAGTTAGTTTGTCTACGTTTTTATGTTACTGATTGAATATCTGAAAAATATTTGCTTGTTGAACAAGGAAAAAGTTGACGACATCTACCGAGCAGCAGAAACTTTGATTCTACCACCTGTTCGTCGAGAATGTGGCAGCGAGGATGTCTCATCGAGGGTCTCGTCTCCTATCCCTCTACTCGCTGGAGATAGTGTAGAGATAGAAGACTACTGGGACTCGAAAGAATAATGCCATCTAGATGTAAGACACGTGCTGAACAACTGCCACCGTGCAGTACCATTATATTTCCTCATGAAGTGATGAAATTTCCATAGTTTCGTAACAAGGCCTCTTTTGGTTGGTAAAAAAACTCGCAAATGTGATCGTGTAGAAGCTGTTATTTACCCACGCATTCACTCATGCGACCCAATTACATGTGAACTCCTTCAACTTTAAACGCAAACTGTACTGCGTGTTGCAGCCGTTTAACCTTGCATCAAGCTGCTATATGTAAATGCTTAAATGCTGTATATGTGCATGGATAAATACAGAGAAAATATATCTTGCGATACAAGAAACAAGGGTACATTGAAGTACTTCACTATTTTACATTTCGAAAAAGATTTATTGAATGTTGCGAAATTATTGAGTCCCTTACAGAGAATGGGGAGTGTCTCTGAAAAGTAAATAAAATGTGCCATACAGCATACGTTGTTATTTAAAAAGTGCTTTGCTTTTGCCTGTATACTACTTTTTCTATTACTTAGATGCCGTTCTCCATTCCTTTATTGGAATGCATGTTGAGTATGAAGATTGAACAGTTTAAATGTCCCAATTTAAACAGTATGTAGACTGTAGGCCACCCTAGCGGTTAGTTCAACGAACTAAACAAGGTGCAGAAGGGCGATTATCTCCGTTGTCGAAGCCTATTCTACCTTTTATTCCACTGTTCACTCGATACTCTCGATCCTTAGAACGTTTACCCCTACCAACTTCAGCTGGATTTGATCGAGCTTTTGGGGTGGTAGGACTAAACAATATTTCGACATTAGTTAATCTAAATCTCCAAACAGGACATTAAACACAAACGGTCCATCCATTCATGTGCTTGGGATGATGGACAGCATTGAACCACACGTGAAAACTTTCTATCAGTTAGGGATCAATACTTACTGATCCTATAACCGTCCCGGTAAAAGTCGCGATAATACCAGTAAGTCTGCCCGGGCAAAATCGCAAACTTAGCCTTTTTTGCACATGACTGTACAAATATGTTTTATGTTTGGTTCCATTTATAATTGTATTTATGTTCTTCCAGGAACATGCTCAATAAAAGTTGTAATCTCATTATTTATAACATCTGGTGCAGGGATTAACATGGGAAAATAGAAACGTTGTTTCTGTGTGGGTAAAAATGTGTCTCATTGCACTTATCTCATAATGTTCACATAACACAATTAACTTTAAATATCCATGACCTGATAAATAAATTAAGTAGACTTAAAGTCGCAAGGTTTCCTTTTCGTGGCTTTTCATTTCTTTTGAAACACTGAACACATAAGAGTTGCCTTGTTGTAGTCCAAGCTTCATTCTGAAGTTTTACGTCTCTTAAAAATCAATGTAAAATAAATATAACAAGTAATAATGCTACCTTCCTTCGCATATCATGCTCAGTATCTGACACGTCTCCAAGCTCAGTCGAAGTAGTTATTTACGGTCTCTACAAGCATAAGGGAAACAGGAAGAAATAATTGATGTTCATCACTTTTAACCTGTTCATCATTTACCATTAACTACGCAGAAATAAAAAATTGCTTTATAAAATTAACGTGGTATGAAAAGTATGTGAAGACATGAAAAGAAGTTCGAAACATTACTTCAAGTGCATTCTTAAGACAACTGTAATGTGGGGTCGATTCCGAGTTTGTTTAATACTTCACCAACTCTTCGGATAAGTTGTTCCCTGTAACGCCACATGGTGGAATCCTTGACGACATTCGCCATAAAGTCGGATTTGCAGATAGGTTTCAGTTCCGGCGCACAGTCGGATCTGTAATGTTGCAAATGAGCAGTCTCCGGCTCTACATCGAAAGTAGTGCAACCACCATTCAGACATGATAATGGGTAATGGTTGTGCAGCGTAAAGACGCGTTCGACGTTGTGGAAACACTTGACATAATGCCCTGGACGGGTGCAATTGACACTGCGGTTGGTATGCTGCAGCATGTGCATGTAGTGAGGGATGTCCGGTTCGATATTTTGCGAGTTGTTCTTGTCGGTCCAGAAGTAGACGTTGCGGAAGTTGAAGAAATCTCTAGTGTAGTTTCCTTTGGCTAGAGCTTTGGATTGGAGATCATCTAGTAACTCTGACCATGTGGTAGCATTTTTCGGGACAATGACTTCGTCTATATCTATCAAAGCGAGATGTTCGAAACTGTACAGGTTCCGGTACAGGCAGTCGTTGTAAGGTATCAGTTAGCACTGACTCTGAGTGGTAACGTGTGCTTTATGAAAAATATGCCGAAGACCAGGTAAGTTAGGATGTTCTCCGGGTAAAGTTAAAGGAGTTACTGCAATTTTTCCCGTATGCTCGTAGGAATGTAGTACTATATGGACATTCGGATGAACTTCTAACACGTGCATGAAGATTTTCTCCGCTCCGAGGATGGTCAACATTTCTATCCACTCGATCAGATGAACAGACAAGTCGGGGTACAGGAAGTCGAGGCCCTTGACACAAACTCCGAACTTCTTTTTCGCTTTGGGACGTCATTTACCACTACTAAGTTGTTCCTAGCTGCTTCGCACTCCTTCTCTGTGATCGATACCGAGATCGGCACCGAGCTGTTCAGAGCAGTTGGAAGATGACAAGTCATAAGATAAGGTTGTATAACACCATTACGGTATTGACCCCATTTCTTGTGCCACATATACCTATATTCTACTACTGGAACGGTTGCAGGATCATCAGTAGCATTGATCCACAACTGACAGAAGGTTTTCACTGCTGGTTCAACGCGATTGATCATTCCAAGAATTCGAATGGACGGACCATTTTTATTAACTGTCCTGTTGTCATAATAGGCCCCGTAGAGATAAAAAGTCCCGTTAGAGGTGTCCAGCGTTTGCCAGTAGATGTTATTGAACTTGATCTCTATAGGATTGAGATATCTTCCACATTTATAGGATTTAGAGGAAATTTTGGATTTCTCTTTCACCCAGATGTCATAGGGCACATTGGAGATTTTCTTCAGAACAGAAACTATCAGCTGCTCCTCATACATGGGTCCCTGCTTTCCCTTTGATGTCAAGTTTGTATCACTCTGTAAAGCACGAAGCTGATTTTCCAGAATGCTGTTGACTGTATCCGATTCCTCGTCAATCTCATTAGAAGGAAGAGCTATTGGACTGTTGTTCGTAAACTGGAGGGCCAGGTACCACATGGTTAGCGTCCAAAGCATAAGAGCAATCGCACGTCTTTGGCTACGATCCATCGCTGTTGATACCCAAAATGAATCTGTATAAACAAATTTTTAGAAAAATCAACAAAGTAGTTGATAACTCTGTTTCAGATGTAAATTTAGTTTGTGCCAGGTCTTCCAAGCATTCTTGGCATTATTTTTTAAGGCCACTGAGCTGTCCTTGGGCAGCTACATGTGTTCTACAGCTAATCAAATAGCTGCTTCCCACGTGAAAAACGGCCTGCGCGATGATGCCTTGCACCGTGCTGAAGACCGTAAAAAGGCACAGTAAGGGTGCCGTTTTTATTCCTTTGTTTTTGCAAATACTTAGACTACGAGGCGAGATTAAAGCATCAGAATAATCATAATTCACTAAACATGACACTTTCATAAAATAATATACGTAAATAATTTGAGATTGAGTCAATTATTTCATGAAAACGTGTTTTACAACAAAAAAGTTTTTTTCTTGACCGGTAGATGGCGACGAGGGAGATTGTAATCCGTTCCATTTATCCCTATACGGTACCGTTTCTATTACAGCGGACGGTGCCGTTCCTCTTACAACGGACAGTTGTAAGGAAAATAGTTTTGGTAATTTTTTGATGCCATTTCCGAAAAACAAGTTGCAGGAATAAAATTACAGCATTCGCAGAATTTGATGGAAAGGAATATGGCTTCAAATGAATACGGTCTGGGAGTATCCCCACGCCACGCTACTTTCAGACGCAATACCCGACCTCAAAGTGTACTCTCTTTGATCGCGTTTTGCGGCTCTTGTATTTGCCATAAAAATATGAAAAAAATATTTTTAGTTAGACCTAAGATACCTCTACGGAACTGACTATTTTTTATTCAATTTTTCACAAGTGGTTCGTTAGTAATATGAACTTGAAAGTAAAGAAAAAACAGGCATTTTTTCGAGTTTTTTCAAGTTTGCTCTTAAACCGTCTCGAAGTATGAAAGTTTCTTGATGTCAGTTTGTTTGTCTTGCTCAGACAAACAAAACCTTTTTTTAATTTTTGCTCTACGACGAAAAATAAGGGCGCTAAATTTTTTTTTCTGTTTTGGAGCTCGTAAAAAATCAAGGTTTTTCGCGATTCTACGGAAAACGGGTGTGCAATTTCTCCTCAAACCGACAGAAATGAAAACTTCATGAAAAAATACGTCTTTTGACACTAAGAACATCGTTTTTGATGCATTTGGACAACCACGGGAAGAGAAAAAGGATCCCAAAATTTGACTGAAGCGGCATTTTCCACGTGTTCCGCCATGATGCAAGTATACTTGGCATTCCTTCTGGTAGATGGCGCTCAACTTATTAGCTTTTAAAATCAATCTTGCTGCATATTGTTTGATTAAATATTTTTATCCTGCATCAAGAATTATTTAAAGTGAATTCAGTACAGAAATGTATGTTCTTTAAGCGTTCAAGGTAAAGCTCTGTACAACGCCATCTAGGAGTCACATGCTAAAGCTACCAATTCGCGAGCCTTTTTCTCTTCCCATGGTTGTCCAAATGCATCAAAAACGATGTTCTTAGTGTCAAAAGACGTATTTTTTCATGAAGTTTTCATTTCTGTCGGTTTGAGGAGAAATTGCACACCCGTTTTCCGTAGAATCGCGAAAAACCTTGATTTTTTACGAGCTCCAAAACAGAAAAAAAAAATTTAGCGCCCTTATTTTTCGTCGTAGAGCAAAAATTAAAAAAAGGTTTTGTTTGTCTGAGCAAGACAAACAAACTGACATCAAGAAACTTTCATACTTCGAGACGGTTTAAGAGCAAACTTGAAAAAACTCGAAAAAATGCCTGTTTTTTCTTTACTTTCAAGTTCATATTACTAACAAACCACTTGTGAAAAATTGAATAAAAAATAGTCAGTTCCGTAGAGGTATCTTAGGTCTAACTAAAAATATTTTTTTCATATTTTTATGGCAAATACAAGAGCCGCAAAACGCGATCAAAGAGAGTACACTTTGAGGTCGGGTATTGCGTCTGAAAGTAGCGTGGCGTGGGGATACTCCCAGACCGTATAGTTTATTAAGATTAACAAACAACACCATCTAGCGGTTCGTCATTTAAACTACATGGACGAGTTCAAGGTCATCAAAACGGCACGGTCGAAAGGCACCATATTTTTACGTGGATTGTTTCATGGTTCTTATAAATTATCTTACGTACAATACCCATAAGTTACAGAGAAAAAAGGGTTAGACAATAACAATCTACCGAGGTATACTTTCGTGTCAAACAATATCATAGTAAACTTTCAGACGTACAGCGGTGGGAACTTTTTTATGGTAACCGCTGTACCTTAGTACTGCTGGTATCGGGCTAATCTTACGGCGGGACTTAATTAGCAGCACTGGAGTTATACGCTTCAAATCATACGAAATCTGGACAAAATAAGAGTTGATTACCTTAAAGATGATAACCGAATTTTATACCACATATTATCACATCAATATCAGTAATTATACGCAGATTTATTTGCAATTTGAAGTTGAGGAGTATAAGAACAAGGTAATGGATGACTGAATATACTGACATAGTGGTTACTAGCAAACAAAAACCTTCTTACGAAGGTAGTGTTAGTGCAGTATATAGTTTACACGTCTGAAAGCCCACGTACACGAAAACCACAACGTTCCCAATTTACCACTTGAACTATATATTCGACGCCCGTCCACGTCACTTTATTGGCGTCTGCTTTCGAGATCTGTAGTGAATACGTGGGGTTTACGGTGTTGATGTTTTTTTCTTGTCATTTTAAGTGGAAGCTGATTTCGTACCACGTTTTAATATGAGGTACGTTATTGACGGAGGTTTGGTGGTTTCCTTTATGCCGCGAGGTTTTGAATTGATGTCAGTTAGGTTTGGATGCGGAATTGATACCGGTAGTCGCTTTCGCCATTGGGCGGATTATGTGTGGTGGGGATAGGTATATGTAGAAGAATGTTTAATGGCCGAGTATTTATGAAGCCAGTAACACTGGTAGCAATATTTGCCAAAGTAAACAGGAACTAAGAAGTTGTTGGAAATTAATTAAAATGTTCGCAGGGAATAGGCGTAGCGTGGTAGCGTTTGTGTGGGTCATTTCATATGCTTTTATGGTTTATCTAGAGGGGCGTCGAATATATAGTTCAAGTGGTAAATTGGGAACGTTGTGGTTTTCGTGTACGTGGGCTTTCAGACGTGTAAACTATATACTGCACTAACACTACCTTCGTAAGAAGGTTTTTGTTTGCTAGTATGTACTATTTTTGTATGTATAGCCAAATTATCTTTTGAAGTCATGTAAGACTGATGTCTGCATGACAAGGTGGAACAGTTTAGCGATCTAAGTAAGAAGTACGATTAAGTTGAGCAGAACTGTAATCGTAGAAGAGTACTAACTGAAACGGTGAGTGATTCGCCAGGAGCTAGTAGCGCCGAAAAGAAAACAAGTATATTGTAGTGCCAAAAAAAAAAAACAAAGCGAGTCACTAGTATCTAGGAGTGCAAAAAATAAAATAAGCGACTTGCATGTATCTGGAAGGGCCAAAAAAAAGAAACGTTTTGTAGGATGGATAAGTAGTATAGTAAAGGTGAAATACGGAATGTCGGGGATATGTTTTGTGTGGTGCAGATCAAGGTGTTAACGGGTTTCAGACGCCTAAACCTATACGCTGAGAACGTTAACGTTCTCAGTGTATAGGTTTAGGCGTCCCAAAAAATGGCAATTGCCTTCTTTGGAAGGTTTTTGTTTACTTGTATACTGACAAAATGTAAAAGAATTGAATGGGCATCAAGACATGGAAAGCCTCTCTCGTTCCGCGAATGAGAATCAAATAAGTAATACCCATCATCCAATTTGCTTTTTATGATGGCAACAGTATAGTTACATGTGACTAGCAAGCAACCGTCGAAACGACGATCAAGCATAATAGAATCTCTTAATGTTTTCGCTTAATCCAGGAAGCAGCGATAATTGAGGGTCCCAAAACAAGGATAATTGCTCGATTCTATAGTGCTTCTACCCTGAACTTTAGAGAATGGCAAGTTAAACTGTACGGGAACTTGAGAAGGAGCAAAATATGATGTTCCATTTAGTTTATGTTTGTTCTCGTTATAAAGATAATCACCATCCATCAAAATGGTATCCAAGCAGTCAGTTCCCCAAGTGGAAATGTCTTGAATTTACTAGCAATAACTGCACAATACGCATTCATAGTACACTGAGAACCACGACTGCTAGAAACGAATCTAGCATAGACCCTTGATAGAAGGACCCTTATAACTATCAACATTGCAAACCTATTAGTAAAGAAACGCCTGAGTCCACGTAAATGTAACAGGAAAAACACAGTCGAAAACGTGAATTACATATGCTGATGCATCTAATTTCACATGGTGATCCAAACTAGTGAGTTAAGCAGTATTGTTCTGTACAATGTACAATAGAGAATGACCCCCTGAAAAAGGAAAAAGGGGGGGGGATAGAAGAAATGCTTCTTGGGAGACTGCACTGGTTTATACGAAACATTTACGTTATATCAAAAGGGGATGGAAATAAACGAGAAAGGACGAAGTAAAGTGATTTGAATTATTAGGATGCCGCGAGAAGCACATAATAAAAATAGTGAAATGTGAAAGGGGATAGCTGGAGGAAATGTTGCTTAGAGTCGTCGGATGTCTTCTTTGAAACTAAATAAAAATTTCGTTTGTAAAAGAAATGGAAAGGAAATTAATTAGAAAACTGTAATAATCGCAGTACTATACTAACTGGGAAAGAAGAGACAAAATCCACGCTGAGGTGAGAAAAAATTTGAAATAACTGTTTAACTAATGCAACACGAAATGAATAAACGCAAAATAATTAGAAGACAATTGTGTTAGAGGCCCGAGCGAAATGAATACTGCCTGATGATGACTAAAACGACTGACTGTATATATGCAACGAACGGGTTGATGATGACAAAATTCAAATGAAAGCAAGCAAAGGAAGAGGAAAGAAAACAGTGAAACAGTGGGAGCGGGTGGACAAGTGGGAGTCGTCGAAACCACCTATTCCTACTGTTCCTATATATATTGCTAGTTGCTAGTTGCTAGTTGCTAGCAGCAACCAGTACAAGAATATATACCTTGCGGCAGGCGGAACAAAAATGTACCTGGTGGCAGGCGGAACAAAAATGTTGCCAGCGGCAGGTGAAAGAAGAACCAAACCACGATTTCATGTTTTGATCTATATACTGGGCTTCCACTACCGTGGAAGCCCGACTAGAACCGTACCTTCGTCAAGTAGAATGTACAGAGGCAAAGTTTCCTTCACCAGCTTACGAAGAACACTGACCAGTACGGCTAAAAGGGAATACTGCTATATAACCCTTAGAAGTCTACTGAACCTTTAATGACCAATACATGCATTCAAAAAACAGAATACCATACTTTTTTTTGTATCAAATTTCATTGTTTTTGGCTCGTTTAAACTAAAGTTGATCTGTATATCGTCACGTATATCTGCGAAACAAGTTTCCACGTCTTCAAAGGTGGAGGTCTAAAGGCGATGCTTCGTAAATAGCCTGAAGATAGGGTAACTGTTTCATCCAGTATATTAATTTATAGTGTTATGTTACGTACCTCCGGTTGATACCAAGTTTGAACCATTCACGACCTTTGATTATGTATAGAATCTATATATTCTATTCTATACATACTCAAAGTTCACCACTATAGGCTGTTGTCCGTGTACAGTACTAATTATTATATTATTATTAATTCATACTATATTTGTTTTACATTCTCTTACATTCTTCTACGTAAAATCCTGGCTTTTTCTACTGATTTCGAATGAATATTATTCTTTAAGTTTGAATGTCACGACGTTTAGCTTCTAGTTGAATAGCGGTTCCACGTATTTGTTCGAACGAACCACATATGTTTCGTCTGACTAAAACCAGCGAATATAAAACCAGTTTCTGTTAGAACGTCGAGAGCTCGCATGATTCTTAGGGGGTCGTCGTCTTTGGCAGGGATACTTTAAACAGGTAAAACGTGTCTATTAATTCTTGCTTGCTTTTTCATTTTTTACGTTTTATTTTGACATATTTCAAAATTCCACATACACAAAAAGTGTTGATTTAACCTTGTATTCTAACTGTATCATATTTGTGACATTACCTTTACCATATACTGTAGTTGAAGTCTTCATAGCCATACATTTCTCAGAAAGCTGAGATTAAGTAAGGTTATCGTTACAATAATACCTGACTGAATACTTTCGAAATTTTTAATTTAATGTTTTAAGAAACATTTTATCTTCATAATGAACTAAAAACTGAAGGTTTAGTTAGTCAAGCAGTTAAGTTAAGTTAGTTAGTTAAGCATGTACCAGAAGATCACTAAACGAGAGTTTGAAGTTATTCAAAAATATATGCAACGATGTAAGAAGAGCATGAATACATATTAATGAATGAGTGAATATTATATTATCAACATACATGTAAATATAATGATGCAAAACGTAGAAAATCGATCTATGCATGTAATTGTATCTGGAAGAAATGGACCCTTGCCAAAATAGACCCCCCAAAATGGACCCTGAGAAAAATATCACTGAGGATGTAAAAACTAGGCTAGACCCTGCCAATCAAGTAGGCCTATGGAGGATCCATTGTAGGGCTGAGGTAGGGATGGTAGAGCTCGGACTGAGGGCAAAATCAAGTTAGGTTAGGTTAGGTAAGGCAAGATATAGTAACTTTTACTACAGCAGACAGAAAAGTGTCCATTTTGGGGGTCCATTTTGGCCAGGGTCCGTTCCGCCCAGGATTCCATGTAGTATACTGTTATCCCAAAGGTCCTAAAATTTTCTCGGTCCAAGTCCGGTTTTTTAAAGCGACGTCCGGTATTTTAAGTTAACGTCCAGAATTTTAACGTGACGTCCGGAATTTTATCGTGACGTCCGGAATTTTATCGTGACGTCCAGAATTTTAAGTCAACGTCCAGAATTTAAAGTCAACGTCCGGAATTTTAAGTCAACGTCCAGTTTTTTAGAGTAACGTCCGGAATTTTACACTGACGTCCGGAATTGAAACTTTAACGTCCGGAATCTAAAACAGACGTCCGGTTCCTTAAAACGACGTCCGATATTTTAAATTAACGTCCGAAATGAAAAACTGACGTCCTGAATTTAAAACTGACGTCCCAAAAGGACGGGGTCCGATTTTTTAAAACAACGTCCGACCAACCCGAAGGTCCGGTTAGGGAAAATGACGTCCTGAATTTAAGACTGAGTTCCAAATTTTGAAGAAGATGTCCGGTAAAGACAAGGTTCCATTAATGAACGGAGTACCCAATTCAAACTCAAGTCCCGAGTTTAGAAACGACATCCGGAATGTTAAATGACGTCTGGTTTTTAATGTAAGGTCCCACATTTCACACCGAGACCCAGAATCTTAAGCTGATCTCCGATTTTTTTTACATTACACATTATCAATAATATAAATTTTAATTGACTAGCTAATTAATGCTAATTAAGGACTTAATTGGGGCGAATTTTGTAATTAACTTGGTAATTTGGCAATTTTCATTCCTTATAATAGCATAGAGTGAGACAGAATACGAAGATGGTCGCATTTCTTTCATAACAAATGACATTCCTGTAAAGTTTTTTAAACATATTAAGCTTTATTATGGTCTAATCATGGAGGTCCGATAAACGAGGGGTCCAATAGGAGACGTCATATGAAAGAGAGGTTCGGTGCTACTAAAAAGAAACTTAAGGTGGTCGGGGACCACCTGAACAATAGCCTGAACACCACCTGAAAGAACACAGTTAAGAAGCAGAAAATATCATTCCATCTATTAAATATGGACGATTTTGCGTAGCAAGGTGATGAAGTGGATAAAGGTCTCACCTACGAAGCAAAGGATTCCAGGTTCGAGTTCGTTCGGGAGGAAAAACGAATTGCTTTCTGCAATGGAGAAGGAAGGTTTATGTTGAATCTCCAACCAATCGAATCTTTTTTTTTATTGGGGAAAATGACGTCCAATAAAGGACATCCCATTTTAAAGTAAGGTCCTATTAAGGTGAGGTCCGCCGCTAAATTGACGTCCCAAACGGGTTGGGGCCCGGATTTTTAAACCGATGTCCAGAATTTTAACGTGACGTCCGGATTTTTAACGTAACGTCCCGAAATTTATCTTGACGTCCAGAATTTTATCAAGACGTCCGATTTTTTAACATGACGTCCGGTTTCTAAACCTTACGTCCGGTTTCTTACAGTGAGGTCCTGAAAAACGTCGGACCTCGGTTAAGGCCAGAAACAGGACCTTTGGGATAACAGTGTACAGAGTACTGCACAATACAATACGGACAAGAAAGGACGAGCAAGAAGTTTCTTTATTATTATTAATACATAGCTGGAGTAGTTATAAAACAATCCGTTACTGAACAGAATAATAACTGACTTGAAAAACTTGAGCCTGGCAACGTTGCATTTTACTTGAAGTCCTGTGTTGAATGAACATCAGTAAATCAAGAAGATCGTCTTCTAGCAAACTGAACTTGTGTAACTCAGCAATAATCTATGTACGCACGCAAAGAAAACGGTGCCTTTTGTGGTACTTTTTTGGTTACATTGAACTAGATAGTTTCAAATATAATTTAAAACTAGGACGCTATTTAAGACAGTCGATGCTGGCAACTGTGAAAAAGGTACTGTAAAAAGAAGCCAACAAAAAGTACGAAAAGACACTGAAGTGGTACTGGCCTGCAGTGCTCTGTACGGTATAAAAGCACAAATGTTGAGCCGGACATCCCCCACTACATGCACATGCTGCAGCACACCAACCGCAGTGTCAACTACACCCGTCCAGGGGATAACGTCAAGTGTTTCACAACGTCGAACGCGTCTACACACTGCACAACCATTACCCATCATCATGTCTGAGTGGTAGCTGCTCTTTCTTTGACACAGAACCAGAGATTGCTGATTTGCAACCAGTGTTGTGTAACTGCGTTTATAAAAGTAGTAAATTACATCTAAAATTATTTGGTGGAAAAAGTAATTCATTACAATTACAAAAATAAGCATGTAATTGCTCAATTACATCATAATTACTTTTGCTATTAAATGAAAAATCGACAAAGCACATAGCTAGTCCAAGATAAATCTATTTCTTTCAAATAAACAATTTTTCAAACAGTTCAGGCTTCAGTCGACTCCGTTTAGCTGTCATTATATCCTGGGCTGTAGAAAAACTTCCGATATTGCCGCTTGACGCACGAACAAAAAACATGTTCTTAACATAAGCGGTAATAGTCGGAAACCGTCTCGAATTTGAAATCCAGTACTGAAGAGCAGCGACACTCAAATCAGAAATAGGCTCCGAGAAGTACAGTGATGCTTCCTCCTTGACGCGTTTCGTGGGCGAAGAAGTAGTATCACGAATCGCTGGTTGAGGTGTGTACCGCCAGAAGAAGTGGATAAGAAAAGCTTCATTACTGGGTGTTTCCGTGTTCGAGAACAGTCGGAATCTAACTTTAACTCGTCGAAGTTGCGACTATATATACCCATTTATTAATCCATTTCCAAGGAATCTTTCGAAAGTTGGTTGGAAAAAACTGGGTCAGTTACTCAGAAAAACTCGTCAAGTCAACAAAACTTCATACTTAAGTCCATCTTACCTTGAAATACGCGAAACAAATTCCAAGAAGACGCACAAGGCAGTATATGCTAATAGCATTTTTGTCCTCTTTTTAATTTCCAACAAAGTGTGGAAAAATGTAATTATTAATTGAAGTAATTGCGATTTTTGTAATTTCGAATTACAAATACATGTGCAAATACTTTTAGGTTAAATGTAATTAATTACAAATATAATTACTTATAAAAAGTATTTGCAATTACAAAATTACAACTACAAATTAACAATTACACAACACAGTTTGCAGCACTACAGATCCGACTGTGTGCCCGAACTGAAGAAAGTCTGTGATTCCGATTTCAAAGCAAATGTCGTCAAGGATACCACCATGTGGCGTTACATGGAACAGCTTGTCCAAGCAGTTGATGAAGTCATAAAGAAGTTAACGTATCGCTACCAAATGAATTCGTTTCATCATAAGTCGGTTTAAAACCTGCTCCTACTAACATTTGCAATTTTATGTTGTACCTCTGTTTCTAAGTGCAATTTGTAATGTGCTGAAATTCTGTCCTAGCAAAAAAAAAAAAAAATCCTGAAATTCTTTCAGGTTCTAATTACACATTGATAAGAACACTGTGTCCACAGTCATACAGTAACCACTTCTGAATTGTGAGAGACAGTTTAAAAGAGATACAGAACATCCTATTATTGTAGAAAACAAGTAACTAGTTCAATCAGTAACTAACTGAAACGCTGAGTGAAAGCTAGTGAATACAATACACTGAATGACCCAAGAAATGTAATCACTTCATTTAACTCACTGTTCATTATCAAAGATATTATCAGAAATCTTTATTTTATTTGGTGGTGTGGTTATCATGAAGATAAAATAACGTAGCACGTTTATTAATTTATTGTAAGTTAATTGCTTTCGTTTCGTATTGGATCCGAAGAAGAGCATTCTGAAGACTGCAACAAACGGGTAAAGAGAAAAATCAAACCATTTATGGTTGTATCCTCCATGCTCCATATCTATGGCTTTTCATATATGATCAGATTCCGATATTTTCAATCTTGTTGGAGAATTAAGAAGACAACGATAACATAAAAACATTTATAAATTTTTTGGACCTCAGTTATATGCACGTTCAACTGCATCCCACTAAATTATGGCCGCGTAAGGAAAGGCAGATATGATAAACATTAGTGGAAGTGCAAGTAGGTCTTCATTAACATGTGAGGAACGGAGCGTCCTGAAATCAAGTTTTATTGGCACTGTATATTGTTTGAAATGCATTACTGAAGCCAACTTCACTTTGTGTCGATCTTGAGTTTCTTTAAGACTTGACCGACTCTTTGGATGAGTTGTTCCTTGTAGCGCCACATGGTGGTATCCTTGACGACGTTCGCCTTAAAATCGGATTCGCAGACAGGTTTCAGTTCGGGCACACAGTCGGATCTGTAGTGCTGCAAATGAGCAATCTCGGGGTCTACGTCGTAGGTACTGCAGCAGCCACTCAGACATGACGATGGGTAATGGTTATGCAGGGTGAGGACAGTTTCGACGTTGTGGAAAGACTTGACATATTCCCCTGGACGGGTGTAATTGACACTGCGGTTGGTATGCTGCAGCATGTGCATGTAGTGGGGGATGTCCGGCTCAACATTTTGCGAATTGTTCTTGTCGGTCCAGAAGTAGACGTTGCGGAAATTGATGGAATCTCTGGTTTAGTTTCCTTTGGCTAAGGCCTTGGGCACGACGTCATCCAGTAACTCTGACCATGTGGTAGCATTTTTCGGGACAATGACTTCGTCTATATCTATCAAAGCGAGATGTTCGAAACTGTACAGATTTCTGTACAAGCAATCGTTGTAAGGAATCACTTCATTCTGGTATTGCTGGACACTGTGCGTTTTCAGAAACGAATGTCGAAGACCGGGTAGGTTAGGATAGTCACCGGGTAATGATATGGGGATTATTTCAATCTCCCCAATGTTTTGGTAGTACTGTAGCACTTTGTAGACGTTCGGGTGAACTTCCATCACGTACATGAAAAGCTTTTCCGCACCCAATATGGTTAACATTTCTATCCACTCGATCATACGAACGGATAAGTCGAGGTGTAGAAAGACAAGTCCCTTGATACAAACTCCGAACTTCTTTTTCGCTTTGGGACGTTTATGTACCACTGCTAAGTTGTTCGTAGCATAGCTCCGCACTCCTTCTCTGTGATCGATACGGAGATCGGCACCGAGCCGTTCAGCGTGGGGTGGAAGATTGCAGGTCAAAAGATACGGCTGTGGAATACCACTGATGTGTAAACCCCACAACTTGTCCCACATGTACCTGTATTCCACTACAGGAACGATTACAGGGTCGTCAATAGCATCGATCCACAGCTGACAAAAGGTTTTCACTGCTGGTTCAACGCGATTGATCATCCCAAGAATGCGAATGGACGAACCATTTCTATTGAGTGTCCTGTTGTCGTAGAATGCCCCGTGAAGGTAGAAAGTTCCGTTGGAAGTCTCCAACGTTTGCCAGTAGATATTGTTAAATTTAATCTCTGAAGGATTAGGGTACTTTCCACATTTGTATGTTTTAGAAGAAATGTTCGTTTGTTGTTTTAACCAGATGTCGTAAGGAACGTTGGAGATTTTCTTCAGAATCGAAACAGCCAGCTCTTCCTCATCCATGGGTTCCCGATTTCCACTTGATGTCAAGTTCGTATTGCTCACAAACACACCAATGTGATTCTCTGCGATCTTCTGTATTAGATTGGACTCTACTGTAAATTCATAGCGGCTACTACTCGTGAACTGGAAGATCAGGTACCAAGTTGCTAGCGCCCATAGCATAATGGTAATCAAACGCTTCTGGTTAGGCTTCATGGTTGACAGGGTATACTTGCGTTAAACCTACAAGACATCAAACATAAAGTTAAGCTAGCATTTATCTGGATTCAAATAAGTAACTTAAAATGGAAAATTTTCATTAAATGCCATTTATTGAGCATGAAGACAGCTAGAAGGTTCATATACCACCTGACAAAATATTACCCAAGAACGGTACATCTGATTCGTACACCTACATTAACTGAAAAAAAATTACTAGCTGAATTTTCCTTGTCCAAGTTTGATAAGATCCGAAGATATTGACAAGACACGGCAATTATCCTTGGCTGATCTCCACCTCACGTGTTGTGTAGGACGACAAGAGGATGCCCCTTGAAGTGCACTTTTGTTGACCTTGATCTGATTTCTCGTTCTCTGCTGGTATAGACAAACCTGTTTTCCAGACAAAGACGGGAGTATACAAAGTCATAGGGGATAGCACTTCAGGTATATATTCTTCCAGGTATGCAGGTATACCCAATTCGTATTAACTTTACGATTTCCGTTAGCCACTCAAATATGAAAAAATGCTTGAGTAAAGTCACAAATTCTAAAACCAGCTTTTGTGATGACTTAGCAACTATCTTCCAATAGGTCGTGGAAGTTATTATTTTGGCAGTGACATGAATTATTCAATCTTATGTTCAAATTTTGCCGCAGGTAGTCTAAAACGATACTGAAAAAGGGCGAGATGATGCCTAGATTTCCGGATTTCGTTGGCATTATTAGTATCAAATTAAGATTCTACACGTACGCCAGTCAGGTATTGATTGAATCTAGCTTTAATTGTACTAACAACCGCAGTCCATTAGGGCCCGTGCGTAGACTGCAGCGCCGCTCTGGTGGCCCGCGACACGAACTAAATTTGGTACGGCCTCTGTTTTTACCATTTGTCCACGTAGTATTTTAAGTTCCTGAAGTATTTGTTTTTTCGTCCCAAAACATTTTCTTATGAGATGTAGAATAGAGTTTTTGAACAGAGTATCGAAATTTAAGCAAGAAATGCATCGCTCTGTCAAAATTCATTATCGTATACCAATAAAATGGTCATTTGCTTCCTGACCACATTTAAGCCATACAGCAAATTTGCAGGTAGGAAAGGCCAAAGATTATGGCTGTTCCTACTGAATAATTTGTTTGATCAATTTTTGGCAAACCTGAAAACATGCTTAGAATGGGAGCCCGATATTCGTTGAACGAAGCTTCGTAGCTGCGACAACTCAAGAGTCGTGTAGGGTTGCTAGCAAGTATTGCATCACAATTATTCTTAAGATAATATTCTTATCGAGTTAAAAAAATTTATTTAATTTGAAATGATACAATTTACGATGTAATATATGCCGATATGCAACGAGCAGGAGCTAGTGGCCCAGTATTGGTTCCCGCTGGGCTCGACAAGTTGTCGCTACAGTGCCAACATTTTCTTGACAAAAAATGTGACAACCACAGAGTCTCTGATTTTTAAGTGAATGAAACAGCCAAAGTGTAATTTGACTTTATAAACCGTACTAATAACATTGTATTTACTTTTAGACCGTGATATATGGAGTAGGTTGTTGGACTGGTTTGAAAAATGTTTAAATCAACTTAGGCAAGCGGGGCCCCATTGATTGTGTTCGTAATAAATATTCCTGCGATAATTTGAGTACAAATGTTTCAAACTAATGGTATTAATATTTAATAAAAGGCAAGTTTGTTCCATTGGGCCGTGTGACCTTTTCACTAGCCGTACCAAGTTTGGTACCACAACCTGGCAGGGTAGCCCAGAGGTTTCGCAAGGCCCGGGGCAATGGTCAAACAGGGGCCCCCCATTAGTACATAGCAAGATAAACTGTAGCACCAGGACAGGGGCCCCTAGAATGCTGGGGCCCGGGGCAGGTTGCCCCTTTTGTCCCTCCCTCTGGGCGGCACTGCAACCTGGCGATAGGACAAGCGACGAGAGCGCCTCTATAGGCTATGCACGAGCCTTTTTGACATCAGAATTAAACTTTACCTTCAGAGATGAGCCGCAAAAAATAATTCAGATTATACTTAACCAAATTTTAGCAGAACTGAAACTTTTCATGTTTTAGAAGTTGCTTAATTGATTCGTTAACTTAATAACCGTGGCTAAGTCTTTAGTGGTAAGTGCTAATACGTAAAACTAAAAGATCAGAAAGAAAAATCAGAAACTAATATGCAAAACTATTTTTTTATTTTCCAACAACTTTTATGATGAACTGTTGAACAAGCGAACGTACTGACTTGAATAGTTACAAGAATTTTACCTTTTTGTAGCAATAGAGCAGAGGTTACACTCTTGTAGACCTGCCGAAAATAACTGACCCATACGGCCATCGATGAATAGGCTGTATATAGTCAAGCTGTAGAAGCTAGTCTTAGCGTTGCACTGATAGTTCAGTAACCCCCTCCTCTCTTGGGTATCCAAAAAAAGGATACTAACTATTTCTTTCGAGATTTTAGTGATTTTTCGTTGGTCTGTGAACTCTGGTTCCTTGCCTAACGGGACGAGTATCCCTGAAAACAGGTTTTCACTTCTACCTGAAAGTCAAAATCTGAAGACGACGCATCAGGAATGATGACTCGAACAAGGGGGTGCACAACTGTCTGGCAAATCTTTCCGTACAGCCTGGCGATAATCTCAAAATATTTTCTGATAATTTCTGATTATAGAATCACACAATCGCTTATAAGCAAGAGGTCCAAAACTCCGAGGAAGAGTGTACGAAGATTAATTGATAACACATGATAACACGGTGATAATATGGAGATAACAGGTTGATAACAGTGATAAGACGGCCTAAGTGTACGAAGATTATTAGAAGTTTCGGATCCTTTGCTTATAAGCAACACTCTAGTTCGTAAACAGATAGTCTGGGTTATTAGTTTGTATTTTTAAAATTTAATGTACTTACTTTAACACGTTACGTTATTATCGTACGACGAATGAATAGAATATAGTTATATGGCTATCAGTTTATCTCATTTTTACGTACTGCTGTCCTTTCCTCGGGTCACAGCCTGGTCGGATACAACCGCTACGTATTTTTCGTAAGATAGGCCTCGGCCTACCTGTTTGAGTGGATACAATGGATAATAAATAATGCATGTATCTAACGGAGGATAAACTTATATTTTATTATAAAAATCTTCGGAAGTATGGTTTTACAACAACCGGAATGTTAAACAAGGGGTAAGTTCAGGCTTTCGCAGACTGGTAACGGACAGCAGCAGAGAAGGGTTTGTATCCGAGGGTGAACCCGTTCTCCGGACTGAGATCAGGAAGGGGCTTGTCGCGAACTGCTTCGAACGAAAAGTTCTTCACCAGAGCAGCGGTAAACAAGAAGTAAGTGTTGCGGGCCAGAGACTCTCCGAGGCAGTATCGTTTACCTAAGTTTCAGCAATAGTGAGTTACACAGTAAGGGAATAAAGAAATATGTGTGTGTCTGTGTGCTTAGTACCTCCTCCAAAAGCGATGAGATGGTCGGACCGGATCACTTTACCGTCCGAGTCCAAGTGCCGCTCGGGACGGAAGACTTCGGGATCTCCCCAGTGTTTCTGGTCCATGTGAACGGAGTAGATGTTGGTGAATACTATGGTCTCCTATAGAAAAATCAAAAAAACAATTATTGTAACTTTTATTAAACTGTAACTTGCAAAAAAAATTGTATGTTATAGAACTTTTTACGCTGATTCCGAATATGTATAGTGTCCCTATATCCATTTTCTACCATTTGGCCGCTAGAATTCATTAAAGTTTGAAAATCCACGTGGCAACGCTGGAAAGTTAGCACACGATCTGACTGGCTCGCTTTGGTCACGTGATCAAAAGAGCCTATCAAAAAGTTTGGCGCCTCGCAGTAACAGACCTGTAGCATGTTGCACGGAGTAAACCGTATTACGAAACCGTCTGCGAACCAATCAGATTTGGTGCTTAGTTTCCAGCGTTGCAACGTGGATTTTCAAACTTTAATGAATTCTAGCGGCCAAACGGTAGAAAATGGAGATAGGGACGCTATACATATTCGGAATCAGCGTCAAAAGTTCTACAACATATATTTTTTCCAGGTCGTTCGGAGTTGCCGTTTAACTACTGTATTATTATTACTTTGGGAATAGTGTATCCCTGAATTTTAGTTTCGCGCAGCGCTCGACGCGGCACAGCGAAAGGGGCGATATTGCTGATCCTCTGGACTTCCATCAAGACTGCCTCAGTGTACGGAAGACTATAAAGTAGCAAGAAACAGATTACCCACATGAAAATGATGGTGTCTTTTACGGTGCCTTTTATAGTAACTTTTTTGTGGCCTTGATCTGGCAAGTTCAAACTTTGTATGAAATTTGGATTTCGTTGGCCGAAACAGGCAACTGCGAAAAAGGCACTGTTGTATGTGGTGCCTTTTCAGTGTTTTTCACTGTATAAAACACCACTTCTCGGATCCAGTAGTAAAATACTTACTTGATTTTATCAGTGAGTTGAGGAAGTCTATCCCCGCAAACCGACTCAAGTTCCTTGCGCATTTTTGACTGAATTTCGGGATGGTGGATCAAGTACAGTAGCACAAAGCCTGTGTTATTAATATAAATAAAGTAAATTAAATTACTCATGATAATAGTTTTTTTTAAATAGAGAAATTTACCAATGGAGTTGCCTGTAGATTCGGCCCCAGCGGAAAAGATGTCCAAGATGGCGGCAATTAACTGTTCATCTATTTGATAAGAAAAACTTATTCAATGAAATAACCAATTCATAATTACTTATAAGGAAAATATAATATTTTTAACTAATAAAGAATTATTTATTGAAACAATGAATTGAATTTTAAAACCCAGCAGAAAATTAAGGATAGTTCCAGGACCCTGAAAATATCCTGAAAAGGACATTTTCAGGATGCCAATCAGGACTCTGAATGCAGTGAAATTGGCCCACTTCCAGGGTGTTCAGGACCCTGACATTGGAATGCCCGACTAATACATGTTCAGGGTACTTAACATCGTCCTGAAAAAACGCTTTCAGGATACTTAATGGTGCCCCTCAATAATCAAGATTCACAATTCTCAACAGTTTTTTTTTACTCATCCACGATCGGACGTGGTTCAGGATATTCAGGATATGTTACAGATATCGTTCAGGATGTTGCCGACATCCTTAATTTTTCACTGGGAAAGGATTATTAGATCGTTATTAATTTATTTACTATTTTATTTATTTATTTATTTCTTCTCGGCTTAGGCCGTAGGCCTATTGCCATTTGAGATTTACATACTCTTTCAAATAAGTATATAATTAATTTACTATTATTTTTATGATTATTATTACTATTATTACTATCATTATTATTCGTAGCAGTAATGGTGGTATTTTTAATATTACTATTGTTATTATAATTATTGAAAATGCTGTACCTGAAAAACTTGAATCTGGCAACGTCGCATGTTTTCGAAGTTCTGTCAAATATACGTCAATAAAGTCACGTGGGTCGTCTTCCAACAAACTGGAATTATGTTCCTCCACAATATTCTGTAAAATCGGTAGACATTTAAAAGTTGTATTTACTATAAATTAACTATAAAAGTATGAAGTACTGTTAAAACTAACCTGCATGAAACTGATGACAGGTTTGAAAGTATCGAAGTTTGCTCCGAAGAACTTTCGAAAGCTTTTTGTGATAGCGAGGGGGAGGTTCACCGTTGAATTGATCGGCTGTCCACCGCGGAACAGGACCTCAATAACTTTCAGCAGTTCCTGAAGTTTTTCGTCATGGCGACTGAATCGAGACCCTCCGACGATAGCCCACAAGACGTTCACTACAGAAACGTTGAAAAATCCCCCGAAATCGACAACACGGTCCTCGTTCTCCTTCGATTTCGCGAGCAGATTGTCGGACAAGTCCCGAATCTCTTCGTGGATGACGCCTTCGAGCGAACTCTTGCCGAAACCGAGATCGCGGAGATGATGCAGAGTGAAACGACGCTGCTCCCGCCAAAACTCACCGTCAGCGAACATTATACCTAACGTTCAACAGTAATTCAAATACAGTATTATATTTCATTATTATTCTGCTTACCCAGCCGCTTTCCAAAATTCCTTTCCCGCAGGCTGTTAGTATCAGGCCTTCCGTTAAGGTCTTCGTTAGCGAAAACTTCCTTGACGGCTTCGTACCCAGTAACCGAAACGAACGCTTGCGAGGGTCCGAGATAGAAACCTACAACGGGACCGTACCGCTGGGCCAGTTTTATCATAGCCATGAAAGGGTAGGTTGGGTGTAGTTTGTTTAGGAATGGTATATAGCCCACAACTGGAAGCCCTCGAGGTCCTACAAAATATTTTTTTGTAAGAAAATTTAATTTAATTTAATTTAAATTTAGTGTGAATAATAATAATCAATATAAATTAATGAACATTTTATTCTGTTATTTTGGATTTACCTGGCGGGAAGTTCGAAGGCCTTGTTAATAGTTTGAAAGTAACAAACACTACTATTAATGCTATTAAAATCGGTATTATCATTCTCTATTAGTTTACTGTGATTAAATTAATTGGTAATTTAGTGTCTCTCTCTGAATGCTGGCGAACGGATACTGGGTTCAGAAGTTGCGAATATCTTGGCTTTTATACATTTTCTTTGTTTTGAACGTTATGTAAATATTCATGTTATGTAAAAAGACCTTCGACCGTAATTATATAAAAGACACGTTTGTTACTAAGGGCTACGTGCTTTGTCTTTAATCTTATAAAAAAAATAATATTTGATTTCATATTATAATTAGTATAATTAAATATAATTTTTTTATTTCGTTTATTGATATAATTTGAAACCAATACAATAAAGTTATGATTATCTTCAGGGGGTGCCTACCCCTACCCTGGCCTACGAGGCAGGACCCACCTTGGTACCTGGAATGTACCCACCTAGCTATTTACAAAATGATGTACACTGTATACAGGTGTTATATTATGCACGTATTATGTATGCGTACACTTGAAAATATCTTTGTTTACTGTGAAGTAGGAATAAATTGATAAAAATTAAGTTACTGACCAACTTAGTGCGGTACCCACCCTGAACTCTAACGAGGCATTGGCCTCGTGGGCATCGCTGATTATCTTGGCTTTTAAACATTTTCTTCGCTTGTTTTGAACTTTATGTAAATATTCACATTATATAAAAGGACCTTTGTCTCTTGGGCTACGTGCTTTGTCTTTAATCTTATATAAAATATAATTGATTTCATATTTTAATCAATATAATTAAATATAAAATTGCTTTTTTTTATTTCGTTTATTGATATAATTTGAAACCAAAACCAATACAATTTCACTAAAATCTAAAAAGAGGTTTTTTTTTTTAAATCTGAAATTTGCTTTTAATAATTAATAACAAACAAGCGGGGGGACAAGTGGTTAGGCACAAAAAAATGTTCCGGAAGCAAACCGGAAGTCATCCGGAAGTGAACCGGACACGTACCGGAAGTTACCCGGAAAAAATCCATTTAATAAACAACAAATGAAAAAGCGAATTAAAATGGTTAAATGCTAATATTAAAGCGAAAAAAAAATTAAAATCTGGCTTTCTTGCACGGTTCAGCGGTTCACGGTTCACGGTTCAGCGGTTCATCACCCACTTGACTTCCAAAAAAGGCACTTTTTGACTTTTTTTCTGTAAATTTTTAAAACTTTTCAAACTTTGATTTTTGTATAGTTTTTCAGTCTTTTGGAGTTTTCTTAAAGCAGAATTAGTAAGTGAAGAAAAACTAATAAAGCTGGCAAGGATTTCTATTTTAAAAAGAAAAACCTGTCCCAGTGTAACCTGTACTCGTCTACTCCCACTCTGTAATCAGATCCTTAAGTAACGGTTACACCTTCATCAAGTAATCGGATTCAGTTTTGAAAAAGGGGGAAGAAAAGTAAAACTTAATGGCAGTTCAACTTTAGCCGGTAAATCTATTCAAAACAAACCTAATTCCTATACCATTTTCTCTGTCATTTGATTGGGTAAAAATCTGTATTTTTTTGCGGATTTTCTGAATTATTTAATTAGCTTGTTGCTTTTTTTCTGCCTCGTTTTATAAGACGTCGACTCTGAAGGGCGACCCAGGGATGTGGTCGTCTCCCCACTTGACGATAAGGATGTACTCGCCCCTGTCGCGGACCGAATAGTTGACTTGATAGTTGTTGTGGCCCAAATGCTTGATGTAGACCTCCTCGCAAGGGCCTCGTGGTCCGTAAATCGCCACGTACATCAGATTGTTCCCAGCGTCCGAGGCGGAAACCTGGAAGGTGTTCTGCTTGTTGAGATAGGCCTTCTTGAGACCCATACCTTTGCTGGAAACGCGGGTAGCGTCCGACTTGAAGGCAGGCAACGCTGGACCAGCCGCTCGCTTGGCGACTTTAGTCACGGTCTCGACCATCACGGACGAGGTCTCCTGCACTCCACGTTCGGCCAGGGCTTCACCAGTGCAGGGTACGCGGAAGGGGGAGCCAACAATATGATAGCCATTGTATTTCACAGCGATGTAGTAGTCGCCAGCTACGAGGGGAGTGTAGCGAACTTTGTAGCCTTCCTCCACTTCGGTGCAGTCCATCGAGACTTTCGAGGGTCCGTCGATAGTGACGGCCAGGGTTCCGGCTCCGGCGTTGCAGGTATCGACGATAAAGTCGGCTTTGTGACCCGTCTTGATTTCCTTCAAGCCGTTGCCGTGAGCGTGAACAGCAGCAGGGTCCGCGTCGTCCTTGCCCACCTTGAGGACGAACGGCGAGCCCGGGATGTGGACCCCGTTGAACTTGACGTGGACGTAGTGGATGCCGTTGTCCCTGGGTACGAAACGCACAGAGTAAATGTCCAAGTCGATGGCCGAAATGAAGCAGTCGTCTTCAGCCCCTGATGGAGTCACCACCTTGATAGAAAATGTATTAAAAGTTGATCATTAGTTAAATATATGAATATATATTTAAATTAATAATAAGCTATATGTACGTTAAGTAAATAATTCATAATAATATATACATATAACATACAAAAGTAATTATGAATGAATATAATAAAATCTAAATAAATGATTAATTAACAATAAATTCATTCTTATAAGTGTTATTCATAACTAAAATATTATTATACCTTAGCGTCCAGATCTCCTTTAGCTCCGTTCTTGCGTACAATGAAAGCTTGCGGCTTGTTGACCTGACACCCGGACTCGGGGAACTGTCCCACCTCGATCTTGTGAGCATCACCCTGAGCCGGGGTGATGTACACCCTGAACGGAGAATCCGGGATGTGCTGGTCGTTGAATTTTACCCCAACACGGTATTCGCCTAATAGAAAAAATCCAAATTAAAAAAAGAAGTTTTTATTGCAGTGCTTCCACTTTCAGGGGAAATTCCCTGTTTTCAGGGGAAAAGGGCATGAAGAGGGGAAGAAGAGGGGAAAACAAGGGAAACTGAAGATATTTTAAAATCATCATTAAATTTGACTTTTTTACATAGCAACATGTTATTACACGCAGTTTTCCCCCCCAACAATTGAATCAGTAACTTACATTTTTCGTTATTTATCAATGGAAGGAAGGGTTAAGGGAAAACAGGAAATTGAGAGGGGGAAAAGGGAAAAACAGAGGCTCATTGCTTAAAAAAAAAAGACCTACCCGGCTCACTAACAGTGTAGACCACGTAGCACGAACCGTCTTTGCGGTCCTTGAAATCAATCAGCGCTTTGCTGGGACCCTCGACGGAGATGGCCAGGGCTCCAGCGCCAGCCTCGCGGGTCCAGACGTTGAACTCGCACGGCTCGCCCTGCTCACCGCGCTCGAGTCCGGGGCCTCCGGCGTGAACTCGATGAGCCCCTCCGTCGCGCAGAGGTCCGACGGTGAACTGGAACGGCGATCCGGGGATGTGGACGTCGCGCAGCTTGACGGAGACGGTGTGGACGCCCAGTTCCTTGGGGACAAATGTGACGCCGTAGCCACCGTCGTCCGTCTCGCCGATCTCTGCATCTTCGTTGGCTCCGCTGGGCGACGTCACCGACGCCGACAGGTCGAACGCCGACACCCCGGGGATCTTGAAAGCCAGGCGGCACTTGCTGCCGACTTCAGTGACTGGCGCCGCGTCGCGCTGACGCTTGATGCGCTCCGTCTGCGTGTTGGATCCTTCGCCCGTCACTTTGATGGTGAACGGAGATCCTTCCACGTGATGGTCGGCGAACTTCAGGTTCATGATGTAGTACCCCGGCTCGGTGGGGCGGTAACCGATGTCCAGCGTACCGTCTTCCTTGTCCGTGCATTTGATTTCAGCTTTGCTCGGACCTTCGATAGAAAGGGACAATCCTCCAAAACCTAGAAAAAGTTAATTAAAAAGCTATTAAAGAGATTAAATTTGATAAAATTAAAATTTAAGTGCAATAATTTGTGTATTTGTAATTTAGTAATTTCAAAAAAATTTAATTTATTAATTAACTAATTACTCAAATATTTTACTAAAACCTAATAGTAATATATTTAATAATATAATAAAAGTAACTTCTACATAGTATCATTGTTTTATTAATGTAATTAACTAAAAAGCCATTACATTAATTAATTATAATTTTATTGCTAAAATATGATAATTATACTCTAACTAATTAATTTAATAGAGTAAATACTATTTTACCAACCTAATCAACTCAAAAACTTCTAACTTAACTAATTAATTAATCAATTAATTAACAAATTTAATACGTTTCTATGCTTACCAGCTTTCCTAGTATCCACATTGAAGGTGTTATCGGCGTGGGTTTTGCCTTCACGAAGACCCTTACCGCTGACTTTAACTTTCTTAGCGTCTCCCACCTCGCGTTCCGCCACCTTGATCTTGAACGGCGATCCATTGATATGCTTTCCCATGCGCTTGACGGAGACGTAGTGATCGCCAGCCTCTCGAGGGGTGAACGAGATGCCCAGGTTGCCGTTGGGCAACTTCTTGAGGAAGCACGGCTCCTCCAGACCGCTGGGTGCCTGGATGGCAGCGTTGAGGGCCCTGATGTCCTGGTCGGCTACGCGTCCGGGAAGCGGGACTTCGCTGGCAGATCCCACGGAGATCTGGTTACGTTTCCTGCCTTCCCCAGTGATCTTGGCCGAGTAGGGACTGCCCTTGATGTGCTTGTCGTTGTACTTGACCGAGACCTTGTACTCTCCCGGTGCCAGCGGCAGGTAAGTGACGGACACGGTACCGTCCTTGTTGTCCTGGCAACTGATGTCCGCCTTGCTGGGACCCTGAACCGCCACAGACAGACCGCCAGCTTACAGAAAGAAAATAGATTTAATAAATAGACGAATTAAACTTTATTTATTACAATTTATAATTATTTTTTTTGGTTATTTTCTAAATGGATTATTTATTTTAATTTGATTTTTGTGTTTACCAGTGGCGGCGTTTCTAGTGGAGATGCCGAAGTTGCATTTCTCGCCGCAAACACCGTGGGTCAGTCCAGGTCCGTAAGCTGTAACGTGGCCGCTGTTGACCGAGTCGACGAAGATCTTGAACGGAGAGCCTGTAAGTAATTAATAATAATAATAATAATAATAATAATAATAATAATAATAATAATAATAATAATAATAATAATAATAATAATAAGAAGAAGAAGAAGAAGAAGAAGAAGAAGAAGAAGAAGAAGAAGAAGAAGAAGAAGAAGAGGAAGAAGAAGAACAAAAATGGTAGTAGTAGTAGTAGTGGTAGAAGTAGTAGTAGTAGTGATAATAGTACTAAACGTAAGAACAACCTAACAACTAAGACGCTACTGCAACTGCTATTATTACTTCTACTGCAACTATTATTACTAGCACTACTACTACTACTACTACTACTACTACTACTAATAATAATAATAATAATAATAATAATAATAATGTTAATATAAATCTATACACAAAATTGTCTTACCAGGGACTTGTTCGTTGTTGTACTTGACATGGAGCTCGTGGAGTCCCTCTTCCCTAGGCTCGTAGCGAACGCTAACCGTTCCATCACGGTTGTCCTGAATCGCTGGTTTGTCCACTTTACCGCTGGGCATTTTCACTTCGGCTGTAACATACAAGAACAGTAATTAATTTAAAATAATTAAGTAATGCAATATGTAATCAAGAGGATAATAATTAAATAAATAATAATCAATAATAAACATAACAAACAATAATGAAATCAAATTAATCTATTAAAAATAATACTAAAAAAGTTATTTGATAAACTATAAAATACTTTACAAATTAATTAATACAACTACAATATTCAATTATTATTATTTTTATTATGTGATGTTGACTACATAAGCTTCGGCCCATTGTCACGTCATTCTGAAAATCTTTCCTGGTGGGGAGTAGGGCAAGTTTTCAGAATGACGGGACAATGTGAATTCAGTACTACAACTACTACTACTACTACTACTACTACTATTGTTATTATTAATTATTTACCAGTAACTTGTCCTCCAGTAGACGGCAACGGGATGCTGTGCAGCTCGACGGGGTGGTACACAAGCTGATACTCCGAGTTCTTCCTTGAATGCTGCTGCTGCTGCTGCTGAACCTGCTGCGTGAAACCTTCTGGTCCTTGAGCCTATCATTATACATGAATTAAAAATCTCATTAAGATTTTATACGAAAAACCAACACTAATTAATATGAATAAATTTGCAATTCAGTATTTGTACATTAAACAATAATATATTATATATATATTTAATTATAATAATCGAATTAATAAATCTTTATGAGTACACGGTAGAGACAGAGTAACCGTTCACGTATAACGGTTACTGTGGTCTCAACGTCGTACGAAAACACGTCTTCCTCCATAGCCAACACACTCAACACTCTATCCACACTATGCAGGACTTATTCCGGAATAAACCACTAAACCGGGGATAAAACGCAGAGTTATTCTGGTTTAATAAACAAGTAAAAAAAAAAAAGTGAATAGTTTCACCTTTTCACGCAAGTGGCAATTTTTAGATTAGAAAAACAGCTCAGCTGTTGGAAACTTCCGCAAACTTTTACCCAAAGCCGCTTGCCAATGTGTTGACAGACTGGCCAGCACTGAGATAACACCTGATAACAACTGATAACAACTGATAACAACTGATAACACCTGATAACAGCTGATAACACATGACTGCAATCGTAAAAGACACTATAATCCCTCATAAATATCTATTTTTTCCCGTTTGCTTATCATTTTTTACTAGGCCTATACACTGTTTACCCTGACAAGGTTCGTGTTATCAGTGGTTATCAGGTGTTTGGTGATTAACAGTACAACACGCAGTCGTGTTGTCTGTGGTTATCAGTTGTATGGAGATTACGAATACAATGCAAGAATGTCACTTTATTAATAAACAAATACGTTTTCCCAGTGTTGCTTCTATTTGCTTACTGACAATTAAAAAAAAATTCTATTTATCTGTAGGCCTAGTCAGATTTACTAACATTTTTTTTATACATTTAAATATATTTAGTTTATTTTATAATTTTATTATTGTATATTCATTCATTAATCGCTCTTTCACTCATTAATTCATTCTTTTACTCACTCATTCGTTCGTTCATTCACTCTTTCATTCGGCCATTCATTCATCAATTAATTTACTCATTCATTCATTCGTCCGCTCGTTCAATCGCTCTTTCACTCATTTATTCATTCTTGTACTCACTCATTCGTTCGTTCATTCACTCTTTCATTCGGTCACTCATTCACTCATTAATTTACACATTCATTCATTCGTCCGTTCGATCCATCATACATTCGCTCATTCATTCATTCGTTCGTCCGTTCATACATTCACTCATTCGTTCGTTCGTCCACTCATGCATTCATTCATTCATTCATTCATTCATTCACTGATGCACTACTGATGAAAATTTCATACTATTTCGAAATTTTTAATAATATTTCGAATATTTTATTTCAAATTAAATACAATTATTTCAGTTTTTTTCAGATTTTGTCGAGAAAATGTTCTGGTTTTCCAAGACACGCGAAAAATTCATTTTCAATCTGAAAGTAGGTTATTTTAAATTAAAACAAATATTACAATTTTCACGATACACTTAAAAATAAGAATTAAGTTGCATTAAAACGAGTAAAATTTTATTTGTCGAAAAAAACTGGTGTACTATTAAATTACTATTAAATTACTATTAAAAGTAATTCAAACCCTTACTGACTATAATGTTAGTTTTAAATTTAGTAAACGTAATTAGTGAAATAAAATTTACAAAATGAACCAGATCCAATTAGAAATCAATAAAAATTATCGATTGGTGAAAAATAAATTTTGAACTAAGCATAAATAGTAAAATTCAAATTAAATTTTACTTAATGTTAATGGAAACGCATAAACTAAAACTTGATACATTTAAATTCAAACTGTTTTAAATAATTATTTTTTTTTCAGTTGAATAAATTTACATAAATTCTGATCGAAATTAAAAAGTTCAATACAATAAGAAGTAAAAGATAAATTTTAAATACGTTTTCAAATTATTATTTTAGTTTACTTTGTCTTTCGGTTCTTCTATTAACTTAAAAATTTTTCTCCAATAAAATTTACTATTTACATGTTTTATAATGCGGTGTCCAAGGGGACCGAAACTTTGAATAATATTCGCACACCTAGGTCATGCTATCACTGTTATCAACCTGTTATCTCCATGTTATCTCCGTGTTATCATATGTTGTCAAATAATCTTCGTACACCTTTCCTCGGAGTTTCGGACCCCTTGGCGGTGTCTATGTATTTTTTTTTGTAACTGCGTATTGTGCTAAAGAATAGCTGATTAATATTGCTTTTACTAAGTTGTATCTTTACTACTACCTTACTAATGCTACTATCGTTATTGTCTCTTTTGCACGTTATCGTTAGTGTTTATATGAATACTATAATTGTCTGTTACTGTTATCATATTTACTAGTGTGTATTTATCTATTACCACTACTACTACTAATTACTATTTCAGCACTACTACTACGATTACTAAGCCTACTACTATTATTATGCTACTATTACTACTACTACTACTATTAGTACTACTACTACTATTATTATTACTACTACGACTACTACTATTACTGCTACGACTATTATTACTACTACTAATACTATCCACTTCTTGTACTATTACTACTACTACTACTATCCACTTCTTGTACTATTACTACTACTACTACTACTACTACTACTACTACTACTACTACTACTACTACTTCTATTACTATTACGACTATTATTACTACTACTAATACTATCCACTACTTGTACTATTACTTCTACTACTACTACTACTACTACTATTCAACAAGGTAACCTTTCTATAGCCGGAATCAAGTCTGTGCGGCCAGGGAGGCCACCTATAGAAACTTTTCGCGTTCTGCTGCGCTTCGACAAACGGAAAACTCGGCGCATCGCTTTCGCTTCTCACAAACTTAATGCACCTTCTGTAACAAGTCGCTTGCGACGAACGCTTGTCGCCAGCGTCAGACGGCGTCGTCACGTCCGTTCGCTCACCAGACGCTGGCGCATCGCGGAAGGTTCTCGCGCTGCCGCGCGACACGACTGAGACATTTACGCGCGGTCCGAACGCCGCGTGTCCGCTAAAAGCGTTGGAGGCGACACGCGTCGCCATGGTAACGTTTCGAACGCGTGACGCGCGTGCGTTTGCGCTGAACGCGACACAACGACTGACTTCACGCGAGATCTGAAATCAGTGAAATGTCCGGCGATTCGCCCTGCGGCAACAAACACAAAGCGGACAAACGATTTATACAACGCGGACACTACAGAACGGACAACAAATAAATAAGTCTTATAGCGGACAAGTTTGTTTCTATAACGGACAGATTACTATGTTTCATAACAAACGGACAAGACGTCCACTTTTTCTTATTTGCTATAAAGCGGACATTTTTATTTAGCGGACAACCTTCATTTAACGGACAAGGAGAGGGAAATCCTCCATTATGGAGAACGATCTCAAGTGTCCGCTTTTAAAAAGCGGACACTCTTAACAAAAATCTACGAAAAGTGTCCGTTAAATGTTAATTGAAATATTGCTACGTATATTCATAGGCGGACAAAACCTTTCACCGTTTGATAAAGCGGACAAACCTTCACAACAGAACGGACAAAACGGACAAAGCGTTAACATTTCCCTGTAGAGCGGACAAGTGTCTATATCAAACGTTATACGTTTTTCTATGACTTGTTATTATTATTGTGAATAACAGCAGAGAGCGGACAAGGCGGACAGAGCGGACAAATCCTTGAAATTTCTCTACAGAGCGGACAAGTGTCTATATCAAATGGCATATGACTTTCTATTACTTATTACTATCATTGTGAATAGTAGAAGAGAGCGGACAGAGCGGACAATGCGGACAAGAGTAAGCTGTGCCCTAAAAGGACAAGTTTTTGTGTTAATCCGGTCAAAGGAAAAAGGTAGTAACCAGTTTTGGGCTCTTTTCTCTTATACGGCTCATTCCAAAATGGCCACTAAAGATCGACTCCTCTACTACGGACATACGAATTTAATATTTCTACTGCAAAATCTCACTTGAAAATGTTTCTAAAATTCGCAAAAAAATTCGCGAAACATTTTAGTACAAAGAACGTTTCGGAATTTTTTGAAACTGATTTAATAACTGTGTCCGCTACAGAGAGGCGCGCCTTGGGAATAGACCCTAATAAGGACTATGAGGACGCGGACAGCGAACCTCAAAGATTCTTACCAGTTGACAACTTGAACTTAAGCACCACTACATGCAACCTTGATATGCTAATCACGTACTACAGGAGAGGGCCAAGTTTTATCCTCGTGTTATCAAGTGTAATCAAATATTATCACAGGTTCTCAAGATACAGTGGACCTTTGACCTGGGTTAATGTGTTATCTAGTGTTATCAAGTGTTATCAAATATTATCACAGGTTCTCAAGATACAGTGGACCTTTGACCTGGGTTAATGTGCTATCTAGTGTTATCAAGTGTTATCAAATGTTATCACAGGTTCTTAAGATACAGTAGACCTGGCACCTGGGTTAACGTGTTATCTAGTGCTATCAAGCGTTATCAAATATTATCACAGGTTCTTAAGATACAGTAGACCTGGCACCTGGGTTAACGTGTTATCTAGTGTTATCAAGTGTTATCAAATATTATCACAGGTTCTTGAGATACAGTAGACCTGGCACCTGGGTTAACGTGTTATCTAGTGTTATCAAGCGTTATCAAATATTATCACAGGTTCTCAAGATACAGTGGACCTGGCACCTGGGTTAATGTGTTATCTGGTGTTATCAAATATTATCACAGGTTCTCATGATACAGTAGACCTGGCACCTGGGTTAATGTGTTATCTAGTGTTATCAAGTGTTATCAAATGTTATCCACGTTCTGAAGATAACGTAGGAACTAATTTAATGTGTTCTCATACTGTTATCAACGTGTTATCAATTGTTATCAACTGTTATCGTCTCACTTCATACAACCTTGATATGCTAAACACGTACGACAAGAATCGGCCAGGTGTTATCAAGTGTTATCAAGTGTTATCAGATGTTATGTGTTATCACATGTTATCAAGTGTTATCGTCTCACTATATAATACTGATAAGCTAGTCATGTTCACAAGAGTCAGCATACATCTTACTAAGCTGTGATCATGTGTTATCAACGTGTTATCGCACTGTTATCACCTGTTATCGAGTGTTATCGCCATGTTATCAGGGAAAAAATGTATTTTCCAACGAAACGTGCCTAGTTTTTTTTAAACTTCTACAAAACGAATTCGACTCGTCCACAAAATTGTCAATTCAACTTTCACTTTTTAACTTCAATAAGATTCTTGAGTCGTGAATCTTGATTCTTAATAAGATTCTTGAGTTTCTCATAAACAAACACACGATTCTCAATAAGAAAAATGTATCCTTCTAGAACAAATAAATACTACTACCGCCACTATTACTGTATTGCCGCTACCACTACTACCGATACTGCTATTCATGCTACTACCATTAGTATAACTGCTATTGCTATTCTTGCTACTACTAGTGCTGTTAATCCTACCACTGCTACTACCCCTGCTACTTCTCCTGCTACTACTCCTACTACTGCTGCTACCCCTGCTACTTCTCCTTCTTCTCCCCCTACTACTTCCTTTCCTACTACTACTGCTACTACTACTACTCCTGCTGTTCCCTTCATACTACTACTCTTTCTATTACTACTCCTACTACTACTGAAGATAATACAAATTTATTTTATATTTTAAAATGTCTTCGAGCAATCAAACTAAACGGACTTTGATCAGCAGAAACAGAAGGGCGTTGGTTTTTCACATAAGGAAAGCTCCACCCTTCGACGAAGGATCGCATTGCCTACAGCTTCTTATGGACGGGGGTTTAAAACTCTACACAGATCCTTATAAGGTCCTTCACATCTTCATATAAGCTTTAAAAACAATTCAAGACCCCATGTTAAACTATCAGGGCGTTTTCCCTAACCAATTTTAGGACCCCATGCTAAAATATTAGGGCGTTTGCTTAATTGCTACATAACGCCGGCTTGTGTACCTATATGTACTTTGCTACCACTACTACAACTACAACTTTAGTTTTACGCTATTTTTCATTTGGAACCTACGAGTATTTAGAACTCTAAATAACAAAATCGGACCCATGTTGACTATCTTAGGACCTTGCATTAGAGTTGTAGTAAGTTTGGCTATTTAAAAATGCTACTAAAATTTAGCTTTAGAACTTACCGAGATATTTAGGACCCTGGCTTACAAAACAGTACCTTCCTATAACAATTTAGAACCTTTGAACTGTAGCTTCAGTAGCTTTATCGTTACATTTCTGGAAAACCGTATCTTAAGTTGAGACATCGAAGGCAAATTAGGACCCTAAGTAAACTAATAGCACTTTTACAGACTTATTTAGGACCCTATTTTGCAATACTGGACCTTTCCTACGTTACACCTATACAAAATTTCCAACACAAGTTTCAATTTTCCAGTGGATTTTGGTAAACCACTTTATAGAGTCGTAGGTTCTACAACCAATTTTGGACCCTAGTTTGTAGTTTTAGGACCCCGTATTGAGCTATTGGGACTTTCGTATGGCTTACCTACACAAGAGGGCTGCTAGAAATTTTCTGGATTTTTTCAGCGGATTCTTGGAAACGACTGGAGAATCTCTTGGAGCGCACTGAGTGTTCCAGGAGAAGCTGTACGCAGGAATAGGACCCCAGGTTCTGGAAACAAAACTGGAAGAAGCAGAATCCTCTCTGGAGAACTAGGAATCTGCGCAAACGCGAATTGTGCATACACCCACACTCGGTGTTATCAATTGTTATCAACTGTTATCACTGTGTTATCGTGTGTTATCATGTGTTATCAAACTTGTGGGAGGGTTCTTCGTTCTTTTTAATCCAGTTATTAAAGAGCTGTGGTCCAACAGACCCCAACAGGGTGGTCCAAATGACCCTACGCTATCCAACTGACCCTAAGAGAGTGGTCCGATTAACCCTACACTACCAAAACACCGATTTAACCATCATACTGCAGCGATTATTCTATAAAATTTCTTTCACATGGTAAGGTATAGGTCCATTCGACCCTACAGAGTGGTCCAATTGCCCCACTGCATCTAACTGGCCTTTACAAATGACTAAATGCTCCACAGAAACCTATCCAAATATTATTTAAACTAATTACGTGTTAAATAGTGGTCCAACCGACCAGAGAGGGTGGTTCAATTGCCCTACAGCTTCATATGGACCTTTATAACAGCTAAGTCTGTCCAACCAAAACCCAGAAAGAACTTATTTTTAAATAAATAAGTTGCACAGGGTGGTCCAATAGGCCCTACAAGGTGGTCCAGTTGCTCCACTGCTTAATAAAGAGCTTTATAACAGTCAAATATACTCAACTTATACCCAGAAAGATCCTTTTTCAAGTAAAACTTGTATGGGGTGGACCAATAGACCCGATTTAGGGTGGTCCAATTGCCCCACAGCGTCCCTCAAGCTTACTGCTTTGAGAGTATGTGCTAATTCCACGAGTTGCATACCCTTGTTGCAGTTGAGTCGAAAATACTTGTTACCAAGCAGCTCCAAAACGGCTGCTTCAACAACATACCAATTGTTTTTTACTTCTCTTTGTTACTCTCTTACGGGTTTAATTATAATCCCCACTAAATTTCAAAATAATTAAAAGTTCCAGGATTCGAGTAGACCCTTTAGTAGTGCTGGAAAATGTCCTGGAACACACTTATTCATATAGAGACATCAGATTTTTCACTCCACAGAAGTTACATGTTTCTAAATATACAGTTTTTTGTCCTTTGTGTCAAAGACGTTCCAGCTGTTCCAGGATTCTCTTCCAGGCCAGCAGCACGCACACGTGATCCTTTATTTATTCTAGTTTTTCTTAGTTTTGAGTTCGAAAAAAAAAAGTTTTACGGTTAAAAAGCCGAATGGAAAACGAAGGAAGCACGTCCTCTTGATAATTTCCCGCGACAACTGCGGTGCTTTCCACAAGAAAACTAAAAATATGCACTGGGTAATAGCGGGGTTTGACAGTACGCTGCACTGGGCCGTAGTGGGGTTTGAAAAAAGTTGTCCATAACAACCGAGGAGCTTTTCATAAGAAATAAAAAACGCACTGGGCCGTAGTGGGGTCTGACCATTTGATGCACTGCACCGTAGTGGGGTTTTAAAATCTTCTTTCTATGATACTGATGATACTTTTCACGAGAAACAACGACGTGCACTGGGCCGTAGTGGGGTTTGAACAGCACCGCACTGGGCCGTAGTGGGTTTAGGAAATAGCGCTTCCTGGACATGTTTTTGTTATCAGTAGCCGATTGAGATCTATTGAAACACGCCGGAAAACGCCATTTACGAATAGATTAATTTTAAAGCACAGGATATTTCACATTCCTACAGCATTACCCTGCCTTGTTTTAGCTTTTTTCCAGCAACTCCCATCGTTTATTCTGCTGTTTTTCACTACTGTAACCGATAAATCAAGCTTAGCACTAGCTCTACTGCACTGGTATGAAAAAATTTTACGACTTGTAAAAGCTGGCTGCAATCGAGCTGCTTTATAAATAAACGTTCCTATCTGAGTGTGAAATATTTTTTCACCTCATAGTGAAAAACAAATAGCTCTTATAGAATAAATTACACAGAAATGGTAGAAAAAGGTCTGTCCACCCCAAAGAAGCAAAGAGAGAGTCGAAAATAGCAGCAAGGTGAAACGGTTCCTGGAACACAAGCGCTGGAACATATTTTTTCCTTCGTAAAGATGTTAAGAGTATCTAAATTTGAAACTTCTCTCTACCCGGTGGAAAACTTGGGTTAAACACTTGCCCAGAACCTGGTTCGGTTGTTTTATTCGCAAAAAATAAAATTTGCAAAAGAAAAATAAAGACTTTGGACAAGAGTCCTGGAACGCGTAACAAGAATTCGTCTGATGGTGACAAATTACTACATATCGGTGCAGAAAAAAAAATATTTCTAAAAACATAACCAAGCAAGTAACTAAATTGTTAAAATAAATAAATACACATACTAACGTAGTATTAGTAATAAAATAACAACTGATAGTAGATAAAGTATAGCATATTTATTAATAAACTTGAAATATATTTAAATTTACAAATAAGTTATACATCAAAAATAGTCTTGCATTAGATAAAATTAAAAAATTTACTAATGACAAATACTACCAGTAAAATAAATTAAATTCATAATAAACTTAACACTTAGTCCTACCCAAGTAATCTAATATTAAATTATAACTATAATAAAGTCATAAAAAACTTACCGTGAAAGGGTAGGATCCATCAGGGATGGTCTGTCCGCCGAACTTGATGTCCATGACATAGTCGTCGCTTTCCTTGACTCTGTAGTAAATACTGAAGGTTCCATCACCGTTATCTTCGACATCGACGTCAGATTCGCTAGAAACGACATCATAAAAAGTTAGTAATTCGTTGGAAATATTGTTTTTTTCCAACCAGTGGTGTTTACCTTCCGCGGGGAGATTGAACGCGACAGGTTACAGCTCCAGTTCCCGCGCTTTTGGCATCCACACTCAAGCAGTACTCCTCGTTTATGTTGATTTCCTGCTGCAGACCCTCAGTGATCCTGCATCTGTCAGCCTTAATTTTTTCAAAATTTTAATTAGCAAATCTAATTATCTTCTAAGAATGTTTCTAATTTTACTTTTCCAGTGGGATGTGCCTGGACACTGAATGGGGCATTGGGTACATCCTTTCCTCCATAGCGGACGTTAATTTTATAATTTCCACAATCATCCGGAACGTAAATCACTTTAAAAGTTCCGTCCTTGTTATCAGTGATCTTCACTTTGCGGGAATTTCCATCAGGTCCCTTTGAAAAACATATAATAATCAATATATTAATAATAGTTATAATAATAATAATCATCATTATAATAAAAAAATATAATAAAAGTGAATTCGCATTTTCCCGTCATTCTGAAGACTTGCCATATTCCCCATCAGGAAAGATTTTCAGAATAACGGACAATGGGTAGAACCTTACACAATCCAATAAAAGTAATAATAATGATAATCAATATAAAAATAATAATATTAACAATGATATTTTTCATACCATCACTTGGACTTGGAGATCTCCATAACCAGCTTCAGTAGTGTCGATGCTGAATTCAGCTGGAAGCGATGCTGGAACACCTTTGCTGGAGACTCCAGGACCCGTCACCTTAACGTTCTTGGCTCGACGGTAGGACGTACCTTCATCTCCATCGGGCTAATTTAATTACAAATAATACAATTTAATAATTCCAATATATATGATAAAATAATCCATACAAAAAATACGAAATATTATCAAAATTACCAGGATTTCAATAGAGATTTATCTAATACTATCCTACTACTATAATACAAGTAATTTACAAATACAAATTAATAATTTTTTATATTCATTTCTTGTATCGATTTAATTCACGTATCAATATAGATATTGTTAATTGTTGTTAGTGTATCTAATTAATTCCTTTTTAAGATTATATATTAAATATTTTCTAGATTTTTGCTATTCTTGCATTTCATTATTTTATCATTATATGTGTTATTAATTATTTTTTATTTAATTTAATTAGTACCTTTTCGGAATGTCTCTACCGCCCAGGTGATGCGGATTTTGCAGGTGGAATTTTCCAAGGGAGGCATGTACGTCACATCAAATGTACCGTCTCCGTTATCAACGATCTCCGGCTTCTAAAACAATAATAATAACCATTAATTATAATTACACTAGTCTGAGTCAACATTTTTAAGTTACAGGAATATAAAAAAATCACGAATTATCACTACATTAATGAAATAATTTTTATTCGTAAAACATACATTTTTCCGTTAGTACAAACATCTTAATTTTGCCGTAATATAACTGCTTGCTTAGAATTTACTATTAAAGCCTTTATTTATTCGTTATTAATTCATTATTATTTAATCATTATTCATTCTTAAAAATTAATTTAAATAAGTGAAAAATTAACAGGTTTTAGGTATTTACGTGCTGTAGGGGTCCTTTATCAGACTTGATATCTACAACAAGGGGAGCTTTGCCCGTCTTGGAAGCGTCAATCTTGAATTTTTGCGGAATGTTTGCCCTGCAGTTACGAGGTTCAAGTCCCGGTCCAAAAGCTTTCACGCTGTTAGCATCTACGGGATGGTCCACTGGAACCTGCAAGAAAATCAGAAAAATTAGAACTTAAAGTCCTGAGAATCTATTTAATTTAATATTATTTATTTAAATTCATATGTACTCATAATATACAATAATTTTCTATAAAATACTTTGAACGGTGATCCCGGAATGGGCTGGTCCACGAAGAGGATGTTGATATCATAGTCTCCGGCTTGGGTCGGGAAGTACTCAACAGTGCACGAGCCGTCCCGATTGTCCCTGCACGTCATCTTGGCTTCGGACGGGCCCTCAATGGCTAGCGACAGGCCTCCCGTTCCGGCACCTGATCATTAATTATATTATACTTGACTGAATTCAAGCCAATTTATAGCTATAGCATTACCTTTCGTCTCAATGGTGAAAACATTCGACTCGTTGACGACTCCACGTTCGAGTCCTGGGCCAAAAGCCTTGACCTTCCTCGGGTCGCATCCTCGGGAAACAGTCACGGGGAATGGGGACCCTGGAACCGGGATGCCATCGTACAATACGTCAATAGTATGACGTCCTAAAAATAAATGTAGTAACAGTAAAATAACGTACAAATATTAAAACAATAATCTTATGTATTTCAAGATATACCTTCTTCAAACGGGGTGTAACCAACGTGCTGCTGACCGTCGGGCTGCGGGATAACGTACGACTCAGTTATCTTGCCCGAAGGATTGGTGATGACGCAGGACAGCTTTCTGTCTTTTAGCGGGACGGCCCGGGTATCGACGGCAAACTCGGTCGGCGAATCCAGAAATACAGCTAAATAAATTGTTTTAATAATTAATTAGTAAAAAGATAAGTAATGAAAATAATAATTTCGTAATGGTGATACTAATAATTAGTAAATAATCAATTATTAATTAATCCAGTTTTTAATGTAAACCAATTCAACTTAAAAATATAACGAAATAAAATACAAAATTGATAATAAATAAACTATAAGAACATGTGATAATAAAATTTTTTACTAGAGTCAAGTCCATTGACTTTGATCTTTGACACATCAACGTGAGGCTGCACATGAACGTCAATAGGCGACTGGGGTACAGGTTTCCCGGCATACTGTACGTTGATTTGATACTTTCCGGGAAGAGGGGCAACATAATCTGCTGTGTAGGTTCCGTCTCCATTGTCGTGAACCTTCACTGGAACAGTCTGACCCTTGTCGCTGGTTAACGTCACCATCAAATCGCCTACATTTGAATCAGACGTTTAAGTAAATACTTATCAATAAAGTTTAAAATACAAATATGAGTGCTTCCACTATTGAGGGAAATTCCCTGAAGAAGAGAAAATGGGGTCTAAAAGGGGAAATACGGGAAGAGGGAAAATGGAGGAAAATAGAAATTTAGAAGTACAGGCTTATACTAAGGCACGGAGGGTTTAAAAAAGGGGAAAATAAGGGAAGAGGGAAAATGGAGAAGGGAACGTTAAAGTACAGCTGCACAACCTTGGTACAGCTGTACATTTAGCACTGAGGAGGGAAAAAGGAAAAAGGGAAAAAGGAAAAAGGGAAAACTGACCTGGACCAGCTTCTCTAGCGTCAACATTGAAATGCGTTGGTGTTTGAGATTTGACACCTTTCTCCACTCCGGGACCGAAGATCTGAACTTTGCTCGGATTGGTCGGTTCGGCGACGAATACGCGATAAGGACTGTTCTTCGTAGCCACGCCTCCGTAGTTCACCTTAACCAATCAAATTTCAGAAATTATATATGAATAAAATAAACACACTAATAAGTGATCATCTAGAGTTGATAAACATATAATAACTTAAGATTTAAATATACTACTTCAGAAATTACAGAAACTTTATAGCAAATAATAAAAATAAAGTAAAATGAAAACTGATAATTAAGATGAGTTAACAGTAGCTCAACTATTTAAATATACTAAATACAACTTTTAAGAACATCTTAACAAATTTATAACCCAATACTTGTATAATCATTCCATAATAATATTGACTAATACCTCTACTGTATGTTTCATTCCCTTGTTGGGCAAGTAGCTACAGTCAAAGACTCCAGGACTCGTTTCGACGATTTTGGCCTCTACAGGACTGTATTTAGCATCCATGATTTTCACCTCCAGAGGTGCGTCTCCAGCTTTGCGGGTGTCCACTCGGAAGTTTGTCGACTTGCCGGCCTGAACGCCAACCTTCTCGAGACCCGGTCCCGAACACTCAACCTTTGGAGCGAATAAAAAAGAAGTATAATGTGTATTATTTCCGATTATTTTATCATTAGTTTTGATGTGCTGAAGAGAAGAGAAGTTAAGCACACAACTTGTCTGGGTAAACGTCACGGTTATTAATTGAAAATAATGATATTTCTAATAATATATTTATATTCTTTCATCGATGTTTACTATTTTATGCTAATCTTCTATTGAACATACACATATTACCCTAACGTTAACTATAAATTCTAAAACAATTAAGAGATTTCTTTACCTTTTCAGGGTAAACAGCAGAGTCTGGAACAACGTACGCCATGTACGGCGATTTGGGAATGTCTTCATTGTTGCACAAAATGTGAACTGCATATTCACCAGGCACTGTCGGATAGTAACGCACATCAGCAGAACCGTCTCCGTTATCGTGGCACTCTATACGAGCCTGAGAGGGTCCCTCAATGCTGAATCCTGCAGTCCAATAATAACTCAATTAAATAATCAGCGTTTCCACTTTCAGTTTTCCCTTTCCCTTGAAATAGGGCTCTGTTTTCGCTTTTTCCCCCCTCGATGCTAAATTATACAGCTGTACCTTAAAGTTTCCCTTATTTTCCTCTCCGTACTCTAGTGTAATGCTGTACTTCTAAATGCATATTTTCCCTCCATTTTCCCTCTTCTCTCATTTTCCCCTTTTTCCCCTCCGTACTCTAATATAAAGCTGTACTTCTAAACGTTCATTTTCCCTCCATTTTCCTCTTCCCTTATTTTTCCATTTTCAGACCCGATTTCCCCTTTTCCAGGGAATTCGCCTCAAAAGCAGAAGCACTGATAATCACCCAAACGATACAAACATTTCAAGAAATTACCTAAAGCTCCAGTCTCGCCGTTAGTTTCAACAGTGAACAATGCGGGGTGATCGACGATTCCCGCACTGAGTCCAGGTCCGTAAGCGACAATCTTAGTTTCCTTGTACGGTCCAACATTCACTTCAAAAGGCGATCGCTGAATCTCTTGGCCCCCATAAGAAATAGCAACAATATGGCGTCCCTCTTTGCGTGGGCAGTAAACGGCCTCCGTGTTGTGAGCGTCAATCTTGCGGATTTGCAGCGGCTCGTTCACACCCCCCGGTCCGATGACCCGCAAGTCCAGACTTCCTTCCCCGGCTCCTTCCGTACAGACGCGGATATCCGCATTGTCCCTCACACGTACGCCATTAGCCTGCAGACCACGTCCGTAAGCGCGGACCTTACGTGCATCAGATACTAGAATTAAGCAAAAATCCATTAATTTAATATTCCTGTAAAACTTAAAATTTAGAATTAACTTGTAAGGTATAGAAATTTATACTTAAAAAAAATAAATTTTATACGAACTTTATTAAATATACATTTATTTTTACATATTTTATTCATTTATTTTGTATATACGTTTTGCTATTTATATACATTATAATATATAGATAGTATATAACTTAATTAAAAACTTCCAACAAAAATGACTTACAAGGTGAAATGCGAACTCCGAACGGGCTGTTGGGGATAGGTTTCCCGCCGTAGAAAACGTTGATGGAGAAAAGTCCCGTAGCCGAAGCCACATACTCGCACCTCCACACGTCGGGACTGATCTGCCGCAGTTTGCTGGGGACCGAAGTACGACTACCGGCTGGGTCGAGAATGACAACCTCGGGGGTTCCTTTACCAGCATCTACATCACAGGAGACGATGAATATATTTCATATTTCCTTAGATTATATTAGAAATACAGCATTTCCATTTCAGGTTTCCCTTTTTCCTTGAAAGAGGGCTCTGATTTCATTTTTTCCCCCCTTCGTACTGTAGTACAAAGCTGTATTTCTATTTTTTCCCCTCCATTTTCCCTTTTACCTATTTTCCCCTGCGTACTTTAGTGCAAAGCTGTACTTTTAAATGTCTATTTTCCCTCTTCCCTCTTCCCTCTTCCTCGTTTACCCCTTTTTCCCCTCCGTACATTAGTACAAAGCTGTACTTGTAAATTTCTAATTTCCCTCCATTTTCCCTCTTCCCTTACTTTCCCCTTTTTCCCCCTCCGTACCATAGTATAAAGCTGTACTTTCAAGTTTCCCTTCTCCCTCTATTTTCGCTCTTCCCTTACTTTCCATTTAAAGCTGTGCTTCTAAAATTCCGTTTTCCCTCTTCCCTTATTTTCCCCTTTTCCAGGGAATCTCCCTCAAAAGTGGATGCACCGAAAAAGTACCTTTCGTGAAGATATCAAAATACGTTGGTCGGTTCACAGCAACACCTTCCGGTTCAAGACCGGGTCCAGAGGCCGTGACCTTTGACGCGTCTCCGGCGTGACCTTCGACTTTGACGAGGAATGGGCTCTTCGGGATCTCGCGCCCGTTGAAGCTGACCGTCACGCGGTGCTGACCTTCGGACAGCGGGCTGTACGAACAGCTGTACGTCAGATTGCGGTCATTGTTGAACTTAACGTCAGCCTTTTATTTCGATATAAAAATTTAATTTTGAATAAATTTATTAATTCGAAATTAAGTTTACGGGAATGGTCTCTCCATGGGGACCCTCAACGATCACTTCCACATTTCCGCGTCCCGCAGAAAAAGTCTCTACAATAAAATTAGTCGCGGCTCCAACGACGGGGCCCGACGGCTCGACACCAGGTCCGTAGGCACGAACCCTGCAATTTAAAAATACTAACATTAATTATATGAATTTTGTTTAACTGAAAAAGCCACACAACTGAAAAACCGATAAAAATAAATAAGCAAAACAAATATTAATTAGTGAATTAATTAAACAGTGTTAATAAAATCACTGCACGCTTTCTCGTCTTACCTTACCAGGTCACACGTGCAAGTTCTGAAAATATTTTAAATGAATTATAATTATTGTCGCGAAATAATTAGATTATATTGCATTTCTTACACTATTTCCTAAAAAAAAAATTAATAATAATAATTTTATTAAGTATTATTTGTCAACCAATAAGATTATCATTATTTATAATTCAAAAAAGGATGTTGAAGTAAATTTTAATAACCTGTTTGGGTTAGCCCTGGGCCGTAGTGGGGCGTTGGGCTTCACCTTGGCGTTGGGGTACTGCGACAGGTAAGTCATCATCGACAGTTCGTCCACTTTGGGTTGATCATTTCCTCGGGTTTAATCAACTGGAAGAAAAAATTACAATTTATCATTTAACCAAGTTGTTTTAATTTTGCAAAATATTCTCTATTTATTAACATGGTCATAATTTTTATCTGAATAATTGTTTAATGTGATTTAATCTATTTTTATGATATTATTAAGTACCAACGCTATTTTCTTGAAATCATTTTTACATTAAATTAGTAATTCATCTAAAAATTAATTTCAGTTAATCAAATTCTTAATTATTTTTATGTGATTTATTAATTTTTATAATCTTTTTACTTATTAACTGAATTTAAAAAACTACCTGCGGCACTTGTAGCCAATCATCAGCCAGAGTCATCGCCTCAGTAGCGTTTTGCAGTGCGTTATTGGGGTCCCAGTCCACCCAATCAGGACACAAGCCTTTCAAATTAATATTTCAGTAAAACTTTGCTTTAAATTCAAATTATTAATCATATATTATTCATTTATTATTTACATTATTAAATTATTACTTAATCATCACACAGTTTTTCTGTTTAATTCTAAATTTTTAATTGTATGACATTACTACACTATCGTTTACATTCTTACGTTATTGGAATATTATTTATGATTATTAGATTAAATTATCTAATTAATATAATAATAATTAAGTAAAATTAAAAATGAATACTTCATAAATACGGGAATATTTTGATTAATTTATAATTATACCAGGAGCAACTGCATCGACCAAAGCTCCGACGGCTCGTCCATCATTCCAGTCGGAGGTGAAGTTCGTAATGGGCAGATCCGGCACTTTGCTCTGAATCCATCCCATCAACCTTTTTTTAATTCAAAATAAAATTAAGTTAAAACTAAAACCACCACGTCACCATAAAAGGCACCACAAAAGGCACTGTCACTTTTGTGTGGAATATTTCATTACCGTTGTTTGGGAGTGGGTCCCGATCCTCGTCCGCCTTCGTCGTCTCCATCCCACATGGGCATGGAAATTGAATAATGAAGAATGAGGGTCCATATCAAACCAAGAATCAGCTTCAACTTGCAGTCTGTTATGTCAGACGAATCTGCAATAAAAACAAATAAGGATTAGCGACTGAACACACTCAATATATATCGAGAAGTGGCATTCTGCGTTTTCAATTTTATGCAAAGGTTTTAGTCAAATAAATTTAAAAAACTGACAGAAATTTAAAAAACTGACAGAAATTTAAAAAAAATAAATGAATTTTCATAGGCGAAAGTGAGAATCTAAGTAGTTAATTCATTTTTCGAAGATGTAAGTTACATTTTTAAATTTGGTATTTGTAACGGTCACGAACGCCACCTAACAATGCTAGAATAATCTGAATATTATCAAATAAAAATGATTATTTAATATAAGAATTTTAATACTGCTAATATTTTTATGCTCAACAGTATATTATTTTTGAAAAATTGTATTTTTGTAAAATATTTGCTCTGGCGCCATCTAGCGGCAGAACTTTGAACTATTTCTATATCCTTCCCATTCAAGTTTTAATCTACATTCTGAGTTTTATGTGTAAACAACATTAAATTACTCTTTCGTCATTAAAAATAATTAAAGAATTTTCGAGAGAGAGAGAGAAAAAAAAAATTTTTGCATTTGGCTGATAAGTGGAATGGAACTGCGGAAACCGCAATAAGCTTCAATTGTCGGTCTCGTGAAACCAAGTCACATGACATCACTCTTCCGCAATGAAAATCTCACCACACATGCAATTCTGTTTTACACCTCTCTCATAAAACTATTACACAATGAATAACTTCTATCTGTAAAACTATAGTCAACTATTTTTACAGTTGTTTAGTCCAGCACATGCAGGCTCTGAACCGTGATGGTTCAGGTTCAGTGCGGTTCAACAGACGGTTCACTATAGAACCATTACTCAGCGCCGTCATTCAAAAAGCTTCTGGGTTTACGGTTTGACGGTTCGCCTTTTTTAGGTTCACCAGTGGAGTAAGGCCATAAAAGGAGTGGATTTTCCTTGAAAAGCAGATAAGCAAAGCGACAACTATGCACCACGCCATTTGTAGACAAAACCAAGCGTGGGCAGCCATATTTTGTTTTCCAAAACCAGCGAACCGGTTTTCTCAAAAGCCAAAAAGAGAAAAAAAGGTTCACCATTGTGACATTTATTAAGCATTTCCAAATCGTCTCCTTATCCGGTAACAGCCAGTGGACACACAACATTGAACCGTTTTTAGGACGGCTCGCCAAACAACTCACCTTCAACTGAACCGAACCGCTGAGCCGAACATGAACCGCCTTAAAATCGACCTTTCTGTAATTTATATGGTGACTTGGAACTTTGTTTTTATTATTGTTCAGTTCATACCCTTGAAACGTCCTGGGAAAACCGGTTCGCAACACAAGAATCCCACACACACATAAAAAACTATTAAACTAATACAAAAATAACAACAATCCGTTAAAAAAAAAACACTCAAATCACGAAGACATTAACTTTAAATTACTTTATAACCGTTAATTACACATTAAATATACATAGATTATACACAGTTTTCACTGAGAAAACACTAACGGTTCGGTTTTAGTTCAGTGGTATCTAATATATACTTAATATTTTAATAGATTTCTTTATTTTAGACAGTGATTTACGAAATATTTAAGTTTTTTGGTATAAAAATTTGCAGCAATTTTTACAATGGCTTGAGCAGCCGTGCGGTGAAATCATGTTCAAGAGTCCGAGAAGCTTTTTTACTTGGCGAAAATTCCACAAAAAAGAATCTTTAAATATACAATAAAATATTTTGTGGTTTCTCAGTTTCCTGTATAAACGCAAACTTATTTCGCCATTCGCAGATGCTGAATACCCGAGAACCTCGAACCGAAAATGGAAAGGCCCTGAAATGAGCCGAACCGAACTTGAACCGCCTGGTGCTTCAGTTAATTACCGTTTGATTGGGCACGACTTTGCAGTAAATTCGTTCGCAGGTGATTGTAATGATGAGAAAAAATCAACCAGATGTGTTACTCCAAGACAACAATGAACAGGAGAAGTAGGTTATAGGGTTAACATCCTGAGCCGCGAGAGGAATTCTCTCATGCACCGCCGCGCGCGCCCGCAGCCCGACATTGCCATTTACGGTAAAAGTAGTGCGCGCCATAACTTTTTCACAGACCATTCCACTCGAACCTAAGCGAACTTAAGCCATAAACAGTCTAAATATTTTCCACTAAATACCCAAAAAATAAGGAAAAATAACATGAACGAGTGATACAGGAATCTGGCAACGCAGCATTGTTTCAAATGCGGTAGACTGGCATGGCTTCAGGCTGTAGCGGAAGCATCTGCCATTTGTTCCAGTATTAATATGATTTTGGGACACGAAATTTTTGTCAAGTGTTTGGACCATTGACTGACGTCATGTGTGAAGTTTCTCGTTTAACTTGGAAAAAGAGGGAAACTTGCATACACAGAAAAGAGGGAAAGAGAATTTCACCCGAGGCCATTTGGCGTTCACCCACCAGCGCATATTTTTCTGTTGAGAATCGCCGTATTGACATAAGATGTTGTCCAGCCGAGAAACTAACGGCATATTATAACAACCAATAAATCTTGTAAACACATCTTGACAGTCTACAATCTTGAGATTGTTGCTCATAGAATCATGAATCTTTCAGTACATTTCTGATATCGATATCTGAAAGAAAAGGGAGCGAGACATTTTATCAACACGTGCTAAAGCCTGACGTCATTTTTCAAGTCTTTCCCCCTCAACTCATAGCAAAGCAACAACGTCATCTCCAAAGGCCAAGTCCGGTAGTTTGAACTTTTCCTCACTACATTTTTGCTCATACCCGTCTACTGTTAATTGAAAGTTAGTGATAAGGAAGTCACTTACCAATATTGACGATTTTAATGCCTTCGTCAGCTTCAAGGAATTTGAGAGCCACCGAGACATTTTCCAGTTTCTGGGAGCGGAATGTGGGTCGTTTGTTATGTTTGGGTAGTCTCTTGCCGGACAGTACTTCAACGAGCGCAATCAGTCGCAGTCCATCCGACAGGTCTGTTTCCAGATTGCCAATGTACAGGTTGATGGTCTTGAGATGCTCGTTAGCCCATCGCGTGAAGGTGTTCTGCTGGATGCGTTTCCACTGCGCGTCTTCCGCAAGTTCGCGTTCCGTGGCTACCATTTCGTCGTCGGCGTCGCGTGACGAACCTCTAGGCGTGTCGTCGCTGCCGGTCGCCGGACAAACACTGCCTGAAACTCGGTTAGACAACCCAACAGTCCTTTGAAATTCCATGGCCTTGATTTTGTTTTTTCTTTACTCCACCCACGGCCAGTTTCGAAATAGCCACCTGTTGATTTGTAAGGAAACCATGTTAGATTTGGCGCCATTTTTTGAACCACCATCTAGTGGTCACAATTACTACTAAATAACATAAAAAGGCTAATAACAAACCGAATCCAAGCATATGGAATAGGAATGCTTAATCAACATTAGAAATTACGTGGTATGTCAAAGTATACTTTACATTTCAAGTAAATTACAATTGAACAAATACCTGCGACTCTATTTGAGAATCTGACTCAGACAGGAATTGAAAGAATGTCCGAATAACGTAACCTTATCAAAATCTGCGCTACAAGTAACACAATTCCGTTATAAAGTGCAGCTTTTATGAACACGTCTGGCTAATAAAACTGGTTTGCACAGCGCTGAGTTATAGACTGTGAACGTTTTCCCCCTCAGAAACATGTTATATAGTTCCGGTTTAATGTGAAAAAAGTCGCGAGTTGAATGTTCGTTGAATTCAGTAAATGGCTGGCAGTAAGAAATCTCTGCAAGTTCTCACGTTCGTTATCCGCCATAGTGTTATGTTTCGCTGACTTGTCACATTTTTCCACAATCAAACTTACTTTGTAACGGTTTCTATAACACAAAGGAACATGGGATAAGCGAGAAACGGGTTTGATAACAGCACCATAGCATGCTGATAATATTCTAAGTGTGCTATGGACTATTTAATTAAAATATCAGGGCTTTAACTCATTTTACTTTTCTAAAATGTTAATTTCATATAATCTGACGAAAACTAGTAACGTGTACACGAGAAAGAAACTTGACTCCCCATCCAGCGCGACAAACCACCATTAATGTGGTGGTCGCATAATGCCTGCATGTCCCTCTTTTACGCGGGATAGATTTTACGATCTTGAAGTTTACTCCTTCGTAAATGTTGCACTGTGCTTACACTGCAGGAGAACAAATGGCCAACCGGAAAAATATTACACGGTAAAAAGATAGGCTATCCCCTAAGTCATTCCGGTATTGTTTGCCAGTGTGAACACGGGGCTTGTTCCACTGATTCAGTATTTAGCACACGTCATCGTTTACCTGACTTCCAAGTTGAACCTAACATATCCTGTAGATGCCACATCCTTGACCAGATACATGTGCCTCACTCCTGAAAGGACCGTAATGACAGTGTGCGGATGATGCATACTGCAATTGAGAGACTCGGGATGATTAAGTTTTCTCGTGTCGGATATTATTATTTAGTTATGTCCATTCAAATGTGCGTTAAGAGTTATTAGACGGTTACAGACGGTACTGAGAAATTTTTGTAATTACTCGGTTTCACTAATGGGGCTTGGGTATCCTTGAATTACAGATTGGGAATTTACTGCGGTCGGGAAATCGAAAATCGGGAACAGGGTTTCCTCAAACCATGAATAGATAAATGAACTTGGCTAGTTTCTAAGACAACTCTTCAATTACCTTCTAGTTTTTATAAACTCAGCAGTCGCGTCAACATTCTGGTCATGATAAGTCCTGTAAACCTACAATAATTTCGTTTAGCATCGCTAGCTTTCCTTCAAGCGTTCTTCAGCCCAAAAGTGTAATAGGAGAAAGAACCATTATACAAGTTTTACCTAGTCGAGAAAATACAAATCGAGTGGCGTTGGTGTTTTCGACTTATTTGCACCTAAGCTTTACCGAAGGTACCGTTCGCAAAGCGCTATCCATGATCTTGTCCGCTTAGACCTGTAAAGTGATTATTGGAGGCTCACGAAATGTCATGAAAAGCTGAATGTTCGTTTACCATGTGTAAAATTGGTCGGATTGTCAATACAGTGGTTTGAAACTGCAACCAACTGCAACCAAACTGCATACGAAGCTTTTCAGAATATATTTGTCTTTTAGTACTTCTGTGTTTTATATTTCATCTCCCTTTTCTATAGTTGCCTTACAACGAAAATAAAACTTTTCAATAAGTTACTCTTGGCTACCCAAATATGGCACAAATATATCTTATTTGACTACGGCTACGGTACATGAAGGTAAACAAGCAAACCACTCGCCCAGCTGACATTCAACATGGTTGACCCTCGCTTAACTCCCTCCACACTAATTTCTGGTGCACTGGAACAATATAAGCGAAGGTGCTCCCTGTTTCCATACAAATAAACAGGTAGCCAAGCACCAGTGGCTGTGTGTTCCACACCCGCGCAATCAGTGATTTGCCCGAACAGAGAAGAAGACGAAGATTTAAAACAAAAACAAAGAACTCCCAGCAACGCATTATGCGCCAAGTGGCCGGAGATAAAGCGCGTATTGGGTGGAATGGGACCCTCGTCAAAATGGGCCCTATTAGGGCCCTTCTCTGTTCGGTCTAGTAAAGGTTACTATACCTTGCGTACCCAACTTAAAATTGTGCTCTTAATCCAAGCCCTACCATCCCCAGTGGAACCCTACGATGGGTTTTCTGTTGACCTTCTCGACCAGCAGGATCTACCCTACACATTTGCATCGCCAGCGGTGTATTACACAGGGTCCATTTCGGGGCTCTATTTCTCCCAGATACCGTTAAAGCAACACAAACTAAACTTCGGCAGGCTACGACAATAGACAGGAGATTACAAGAGGAAGTAGATGCTCAATGTACCAGAATTCAGACGCCGGAAGGACGGACCATAACTGAAACGCTAGGTGACCGCTGCGTTAACCTCTCTGAAGCGGTAGTCTCATTTCTAGAGGGCTACAAAGAGAGTGCTAACGCTACAGGTAAATCTTGTTCGTACTCGGATGACGGTAAAGCAATGACATAATCGGATACCATGGCCGGTAAACTAGTGTACCGCTAGCTGTCAGCGCACTTTCATAATGTCCTCCCGTCGAACACTTCGAAGACGATTAAAAAACTTCATCGGTGAACGCTTTAACCAAGGCGATTTTCACCTTGCTCGATCAGGTGTGCAGTGGGTATTTTCCCCCACCACTACCCCGCATTATGGAGGAGCGCGGGAAAGACTGGTGCAATCCGCCAAGCGAGCCCAAAGAAGCGTCGTCCGGAACCATAGTGTAAGCGACGACACAATCATTACATCAATGGCAAAAGTGGAAGCCATGTTGAACGGCCGATCGCTCATGCATGTAACGATCGACCTCTGAAATCCTAAGATCCTGAGCAAAAACCACTTTCTTTTGAGACGTGCCGCTCCATAATTTCCTCCAGATGCAACCCGAGATAACGATATGCTGTGGACGAAGAAGCGGAGATCAACGCAAGCGAATGCCGAACACTTGTAGAAGAGAAGGATACGCGGGTATCCGGCAGAAAAATGCTTAGCTGAGTCTCCCCTGAGAATCAGAGTCTTATAGGCGCAAACGCATATGCTTGTTGGCGCTGATGGGGATGCAAAATGTAAATGGGGAGGAGCAAGCCAATTTGCAAAAATTTTACCCAGAAGTGGAGCTCGTATTTTTTCTGTTTCATGTTGATTTACAAGCATAACATTTGTAGTTACTCCGTGTCAGGACCATACTTCTGTCTGTAGTTCTCTTGTAAACGCTACGTTTCGGGTGTCACCATTCAAAGCAAGGCTACAAAAGTAATCAATTTCCCAGTATCTACGCCCTGTATCTCCAAAATAGCAATCCTGCCTTTATATTCCAATGTTGTTGTTAACCAAAAAGAAATCATTTCTGAAAATAATTTTCTCGTACTTTTGTCCCATTATTACTTCATTCTGCCCAAAGAAACGTTGAAGTGTCCAGAAAATCGAGGAAGAATGGATGTTCCTGTCAGAACAGCACGATCGCTTTCAACTCTTCTATTTTTTGTCACAGTCGAGCTGCTCAATAGTCTGTTTATGCAAGCCATCCCAATACAAAATTCAGCATATTAGATAAATACTGAATCGTGTGCTCACTTGGTCTGAACCTGCTAACTAGCATGCTAAGAACGTCTCACCTCCTGAAAGCGACTGTGCTGATTTGTACGCTTAAGAATTCTGGAAGATTTGTTCGTGCAAAACTTAGAATTTGGAGCGGATCGCAGAAAAAAATAATCTTTTACGATTGTCCTCAATAGTATGCTTAAGCAGCTTTGAAGTACGAAAGATCTAGTAGATATGCTGGAGCAGGCTTAGTGTGCTTATTTTGCAGCCGTGCTGAGAAGCATTCTTAAGGAGTCTTTACGAACTGAAATCCTCGTGATATACTGAATAGCAATGCTTCACAGACTGCTTAGAAGACTATGATTTTACCGACTGCTGAATAATATGCTTTCAGCATGCTCATGGACGACATTCTGAGAAGCATGCTTAAGGAGTCTTTACGAACTCAACTCCTCGGGATACACTGAATAGAATGCTTTACAGATTACCTAGTATACTTTGAGTGCTAAATGGCATGCTTTCAGCATTCTCAGTACTTGAACTCGCTGACATCCTGAGAACAATAAGAGCTGACATGAGCTGAAATAACAAGTTCCAGTAGCGCACTCAGCAGAGCAACTTACTGTAGTGTAGAAGGTAGCGGGTTCAAATCCGATGTTTAAACAATATTTTTTTTCTAGCATACCTTATTTTTAAGGACGCTGGAAGTTACTTAGCAGCATACTAGATGCATGCTAGTTAGAACGTAAAAAGGTGTTCTGTAGCACATCAGAAACACGTTAGTAAGAATGGTGGAAGTGGCCATGCGGCATGCTAGTAAGTACGTTAGAAGTTGTTCATAGGTAAATTTAAGGATGACTCTTAGGATGCCGCAAAGTATGTTAAGAAGCATGCTTACTGGAGTACTACTCAGTATAAAAAAGTTTTAAAAAATTCAGCATCCTGACGATACTCATATCGGCCAAATTTAGCATGTTAAGCATGCTGAACTGGCCCAACCTCTATTAAGGCCATTCAGCATGTATGAGCACCTAATTCAGCATGCTTACCACGTTCTTCTTTTTACACTGGGACGTAAGTTGGCCTGCATCATACCCCTCCAGCCATTCAGCTGCATAGGTCCTGTAGAACTGTTTCCTGTGAAAATTCTCCAGCACTTACAAATCTACGTATTTTGAACCACTGAATGACTTCAAGATTGCCCCGTTTTTGCTGTCAGACCCGCATGCAGAAGTTGTCCAAAGACGACTCTAGTTACAGACACAGCCAGCCAAGTGCAATAAGGAGTGAACGCTTATAGTCATGTTCGAGATGCCATAGAGATCTTGGAAGAACCGGACAAACTCCAGTAGGTTGAGGACTACATCAAACCTTTCTGACTAACTGTGTTCCCTAAAAGAATGTAGATGCCCTCGCTGAGAACCGTAAAATGGCACAGATAACGGGTGGGCAGGATATCAACGAGGATCGGGGCCCATAAAACAGAAGGAAATAGCATCATTTCGAGGCTTTCCAGTACGACTTCTTCTCCAATGCCCTCGGTAATCATATTATGTTACTGGATAGTTTGATGGCCAATGACCTTTCGTCGACATTTTTATGCGTACATGGTCTACCGAAATACCAGAGCTCTTGTGGAAATCGTACAAATATGAATATTTTTAATCCATCAAATGATTGCTTTTTAGTTTATCGGAGTTGCATGGGTGGAACCACAGGGACCTCAACTGTCGCGTCACAAGTCTACAGAGAGCACTGCGTCCACGATGAAGTATTCAATGATGTCGAACCCTCGGCAGTTGATTTAGTACTGAAGGTCCATTTAGACCATTGACCGCTCTTCCAGGTTTAAGATCTTCCTCTGTGTTCGTTCTAGTTTGAAGAGTATTCCGGCGTTCGCAGCAAGATGTGCATGGGTGTACCTGTACGTGTCCCCTACCTTTCCCTACTAGTGCTCCTTTTCTGGTGCAGTTGAAGCAACCAAAAAAGGGCGTTCAATTGCACGAAGTTCAGGGCTTTAGCTTTGGCTGGCCAGTCTATCACCAAAGGACCCTGGTACACCCTAGAAACCCGTCCATAAGTGAAGTAATAGCATTGAGCCTAAATTTCAAACTCATCCGATAATTACTTCCCCTGCCATTGCTCGCCCTCCAGTTCACATCTTCCTTTGCCAAGTGAAGCATCCGAGTATCGAAGCATCGTAGTCTTCTGGAACTAACTATAAAAGGAAATATTTCAACCGTTTGAAAGGCATCAAGTTTCAATCAAGGAAAATGAAGTTTAGGTAACTACACCAATTCGTGAAAGGGAGTCCTTTGTTTAAGGTCTTTGCTTTTTCCAGAGCATGGATAGTCTACGCTCAGAGCTTCAAGCCACTCAAACAGGAAATCTTGGTACCAAAAATAAACATTCTGACAAATAAATATAATTCAACCTGAAAGGTCTGGTTATTACTTATCAAAGTTGAAGACGGCTATGAAACTCAACGACAGCAAAATCGATCAGCTCGAGAATGCTACTTCTTTCTACAAGGGCGAAAGTGGATCTGTAACAATTTTCCAGGAAGTCTTTCAAATAACCTCTGTCCTACTTTTAGAACTTCCAGAACTACTGAAACAAATCTCGAGCGCCAATCGATGGTCATTGGTACCCAACGCTTCACTAGGTGCTACTGTGCCATGTGGTTCGTTGCAAGACGAGAGATCTCAATCACAGCCATCCCTGCACCTTGTTTCAATGTAAGATGGCATTTACAAAACTTGGGTGAAATTTGTGACTGTAAAAAATGCTGTCCAGTCACTTCAATAGGATCTAAGTATGAAGACATTCGTCGCGGACGTCTCAGATGCCAGGGAGTGTTTTCGTAAGGCCAAAAAGTTTACTCACCTCACCGGAGCGTTATGGACCACATTTTCACGCAGGTCAAACTGGAAACTTGCTCGGCCCGCGGGATGAAAATTACCAAGCGGTCTTTACTCTTGGTAAAGGTTAATGCTATAATCGGTGTTGTTCTTTGTAGCTGAAAGAGTAGATATATACAGCTTGTAATGCATCCATTGTTATCGCAGAGGCAGTAAAGGCTCGCTTTACTAGGGTCAGCGAGGCTCAGGTGGTTGAAAAGATGAATACGGAACTGCGTGATGGCGCAGCAGCGGCAGCAACACAATTGTGAACAATAGTTGATACTGTATTGAGTACACTTATTCGACAGCTTACTGAATACCACCAACAATGTCGGTTGCGAGTATAAGCAGTGGCGCGCTATTTAGTACGCTTCTTTAGAACCATAAGTAATGTCAAGCTTCTCAGCTAAGAATTTATATTTTTAACGATTCGGCCTACACATTAGGAACACAAGAATCAGGTAAATATTGGGTAAGAAATCAGATGGGAACCATGTGAGAAATCAGACGAGAACGAAGTGTGAAATCATATGAGAATCAGCTAATACTCATCAAGTAACCAGTCTTCATGAGGCAATCTTTAGCTTGCAATTTTGAATGGGATAAAGAAGATGTAAAACATCTACGCCGTGCCACGAAACTTGTATTTTCAAAATCGGGACTGTCATTAACTTCGGAGGACAGTATGAATAGCAACAGCCCACAAGAAGAATTTACCCTTAACTGCAGGAGGCGGACAATGGGTGTCGAAGAAACCTGCCGGGATCTGCGTCTGGGAACTTCGGCTGGCGCCACGGATGCTCTGAGAGTTCCCCTATTACGCCCTTACATGAAAGAAAACTGGGATTTAAGAAGAAGCATCTTGCGTGCATTCTAGATCAGGAAGATGTTTTATTGTATACTGTTACTGGCACATCTAGGAAGGGTGGCCTAGACATGCCAGTATACCATTGCGGCCGAAGATCTATTGGCTGAGCACGTAGATATTCGGTGAGTATCTCCTATCGTATTATCGGTCCCCAAAGGTTGACGAATGCAAATTGTAAACTTGTTAGGGTCGAACACATGAACAGCCAGTCTCCGCAGTTCCTTTCCGTCACAGAAGTCGGTGACGCTGAGTTGGAAAGGTTAATCGGCGAAGATGAAGGATCTAACGAGATAGTACAACCGGAGCTTTTCCTGGGACCGGCTTATGCTGAACAAATGGTAAGATAACAGTATACCGCTCGAGCTGGGTGAGCGAGGGGAGTTAAGTTGAACAGTCAAGCTAAGCAAGAGCCGAACAGTAACGAGGATATCGACGAAGGTCTGTACTTCTTCTTAGACGAGCAATGCAGACCTGCGCGGAACAAAATTTACTTGCTTGCTGAGACACTCCTGCATGTCGTAGCCGGTCGCCAAGAGATGAATACTTCACAGGCCAAGATGCATTCAAACTTGCTCGACGACTTTGAAGAATTCGACAACAGGGCTTAGAAGTAAAGGCCATATTACCCAACGCAACCGCAGCAAAGCTGGTTTTGGTGCCTCAAGATCTCAAGTCGAACTGTGCTTGACAGCAGACCTTGAAAAGGTAAAAGATTTGTGGCTTCATTCAAATCTAGAAATTCATACCGTTTCTTTCATTTCCAGGATAATGTTGTGGCTCCCGAGCGTAAGCTTTTTCCTTTAAAAAGCCGTAAGTGGAAGCCCCTTGCATGCATTTTGGTACGAAGTATAAAATCCCTGCACCACCTTTTTATCTCAGGTGGTCCCGAATTGCGCGTGACTACAGCGAAATCCACGTAATGCTACGTACCGGTGAAAAGATGCTTGGAGACAGTGGCTTCACTCTTTACAGCATAAATGAATCGGCACCTCGGGCATGTAACGAGTTCTAGCGAAATGGACTTCGTGGAAGATTGCTTGGAGAAAGTAGCGCAGTTGAAGATTCGATTTGTAATATTTATGTAATACTTGCTCGCAATCAGGCACAATAATAAGAAGCAGAGGGATTAAGCTAAAGAGCTCCTGGGGTTGCAGAAAATCCAGATCCCCACCATTTCTCCAGGAAATGTACCTAAATTCCCCGCAAGAACGCTGCCCTCCAAGCCCCCAATCATGCTAATCCACTCCTTAGGACCGAAGAAGCGGCGGACACCATGGTCCACGGTAGGATCCTTCGAGCTCAAGTGGCAGCACTGACGACGGTCTGCGTCTTCTACCGCCGTAACTACGCATTTAAATACTACCGAGACCTCACGTGCAGAGCCGGTCATCCCTGGATGTATTACTTGGCCAGAGTCAACGCCTAACAATCCTGCAGAGCCAGTGCCAGAGTGGAATGCTTGGTCTGGAACGAGGATCTGACCCTCCGTCCGCTACTGCTCATTTGCTTGAAACAGACCCTGGGGCCACTGATTCACTGCATCCAGCCGATCCAACCACCGAAGAACAAAGGAGGGGCCCGTCCTTGGGAGGCGACTGATCTGCCCGAGGGGCTATGCGGAGGGCTATGTCCATAACCATTCAGAGGCGGGAAGCTCGGGATTGCAAAAAGGGAACTATAAGAACTCATCAAAGGGCATGTTTTTGTCGAACGGGCAATCAGGTCAGAGGGAAGAAGACGGGGCACGGCTAATTTAGAGGAGCGTGGCGCTAACAAGCGAGCAATACCTCGCGGAAAGAATCTCTCGAAGAAAACGGGAGATTGAATTTAAAAACTTGTTCAGGCTGGTTATGCATCCTCCAACAATGAACAGCCCGACAACGGCGATAGTTCCACTGAAACCAAAACTTGGACGAGTAAGACCCCTCTTGAAAAGGAAACAGACGAAATGCAAAAAATTGAAAATGAAGAGAACCAACACCGGATATTAAGCTCAGGATTTACTTTAACATTTGTACATATTGTGAGGTTAATAATTTAACCTCACGTAAATTTGCTTTAATCTAAACCCATGTTTTAGTTTTTACCAAGTGCAAGTGCATGTAAGGGCAAGTCTAGCTATGCAACGTGTATGTGGCTTGCGTCACGTACGCCAAGGTAGCTCAGGTTACGACTCGTGAGTCACGCTGCACGTGCAGAGACCTTAAGTAGGTCACCGGCCAGTATAAAAGCCCGAACTTTTCACGCTGAGAGATAGAACGTCTTGCACCGTTCTCCAGCTTCGTCTCGATTCGACTAAGCTGCCGGGGTCAGGTCAGTACTGTGCGAAGCTGAGACTTTCGTGCCTGGGTAAAGTTGGTGTTTGTAATTGTCTGCTTTTATCCCAATACACTTACTTAAACTTAACCACGTTGGGAGTGACGCCCAATTATTCGAGGTGACCCGAAATTACACGTCACAATATTTAGGAGTAGAAGACTAGGAAAGAGACAAAAGGAAAGAGGGTGAGAGAATGTAACACATTTAAATTACGTCAGAAAACTAAGTTAACCCCGCGGTGGCATAACAATAATTTCAGTATGTCGAATATTAATACCATTTACTTTAATGAAATGAGCTTTCCCGATGTTCAACGTTTTGTTATACGACAATTTCAATTCAAAAAATATACTATATCGGTTTCAAACGTGGTAAAATATACATTTCCGACACGGCAACTACGGCAACATTAGCTGTTTTATAAAGGGTCTCGACAAGAACCATAGACTTCGCACTAGTTTCAAGCCTATACGAGTCGGAGAAAAAGTTAATGTAGAATCTATAGTTTTCGCTTTGCAACAACCTTAAGGACCCTGATGGGATGTGAAAGGATCGAGGGTGAAGAAGCATTAGGTCAAGGTAGCAATATCAAGGGGATCGAATACCCGATCAGTCTTGAACCTTTCGAGCATTTTGGCCTTGAAAAAGTGTTTGTTGGACAGTATGAACTGTGTGGACCTGAAAGCTGCGTGGCAGTTGCTAAACGAAATCTGATATTAACTGGCTAACCAATCTATGCCGTATTACTCATTAAGTTCTAAAATGATAAGTAATCTAGATGCTGTATTAACGGAATAAAGGTACCTGGGGACATCACTCGCGTACCGCGTCCGTTAGAAGATGGAGCCTACTTCTTATCCTTCACATCTTCGAAGTCTTGTAAAACTTCTGCTTTTAAATCGAAAGAGAGTGAATTCCATAACTTTCTGCTATATTGCTTTCCAAGTCTTTGCAGTATAACACCAAAGAACTACCTACGGCATTTCACGCTTTTTTCAACCACTGCACGTCAGGTCTCGTCCGCTTTCAAAGACGGATTTAAATCTGACCTCCAAAAGTGTGAAAACATTTGTTCGAAACTTCGAGAAACTTTACAATTTAGAAGATACGAACTTTGACGTGCACCAGCTTCTGTACTTCCATGAATGTGTGGACACCGTGTAGCCTTATCGTACCACGATAATTGTCCGTTTGAAGATTAAAATGGTTTTAATCGAAATGACGACATGGTTTTCAGTTCGTTTTCCAACAAACTGTCAAAATATTGAATGGAGACCAACTGTTACAACAGTATGCTACCGGAGTGGCATATAGGAACTTCGAAGATATCAGTAATATGGGAAAAATATTTTCCAAGAAATAATATACCAAGATGAGCGGCAGTATGACAACTATTTTACCTCGAGCAAAATGCCCACATGGAGTCGGCATAAAAGTTTTCATCACCTCGACGACAACAAACTTTTCATTTGCTCTGACGCTTACTCCAGTTCACAGAAATCGAAATTCTATAACAATTAAAACGTTGAAAAAAAAATCACAGGCACACAGGCATGGGTGGACTTAATTAGGATGCAGCATCTTATATTAAAATGGATAACCCAGCTCGGATGGTCCAAGCACATTACTATTGCCGAGAAGACATCCATGTGGCTCTGATAAAAATGCCGTATATCCATTTCCTTCCAAAGGTACACAAGAAGAAGAACCGGCAACTGGAACTTTTGAAATCAGACAGATCCTTGCGAATACTTCAGGACCACTGAAACCACTTGACAAGTACTTTCTAGCCTAGCAGCACCAATCTCTGAACGGATGACAGGTGGTCTACTTGATACCTCATACATCCTGCGTAAATACGGCAATTTCGGCGATATCCAAGAAGATGAGTTCCTGTTCTCCGCGGACATAGTAGCACTCTACCCTTCAATCCCGTGGTAACTTGGATTTATGGCAAGCACAAAGATTTACTCACAGCATTATGAGCATCTCAAGGAAAAGGCTCGGACAAAGGATATACTGGCGCCCCCGGCACCGGAATTATTCCGTAAGATTTTGGAAGTGGTAACCATTAACAACACCTTACATTTTCAGGGGGAACTATTCTTCCGTCAAATATCCGGGACCGCCATGGGATGCTCCATTTCGGTCTTCTTTGCCTGCGTCACTATGCAGCGTCCAACTCTCCCGTCCCTTAACTCTCCACCACCGTAGCTATTTATGTTCCTGCGATATATCGACGACATTTTGGACATCTGTAGAAGAGCTGAGGATAACTTGAGAGCTGCATTGGATCTTATGAAGACTCCGGGAATCGAGTATGCGTTGCTATCCTTAATTAACAAATCGTAGTCCTAATTACCCTGGTATTGAAGCAAGGAAGCGACCGAAAACGCGGATATACAGGAGGTCAACAGACTCCGGAAAATATCCTTATTGGAATTCAGCCGACCCGAAGCACATGAAGGGAAGTCTTCCGTGCAGTCAATTGCTACGCCTGAAACGGATTTGTACCGACGAGGCAGACTACGAAGCAGCTGTCAAGGAGATGTTGAAAAGATTCCCCAGGCGGGGTTATCCGAATTCTGTACTTCGAGCACCAAAGGCGAAGGTCTACAAATTAGACGGAAAACTCCTTATTACAAAGAAATCGGACAAGGAAACAGACACTAAGGCCCCATTTCGGCTTGCCATGCCCTTCAATGACACTGCTCAGAAGATGCTACCGTCTTAAGTCAACGAATTAGACCGGATGCTACGCCCTAATCCGGACACGAGGAGACGCGAGGCAAAAACAACGGAATTGAAAACGCAACTAGTCGTCTGAAACGCTCCTAAGCTAAAGCAGTTTACCACAAAGGACTAGAAGAAGGGTGTCTTCCAGAGGTCCTTATTACTCCTCCCCATCCAGTGAAGAATCACTGACTGGTTCCTGAGGCCCTTGATTGAGTGAAGAAATCCGCAACCCTGTATTCCGGCTGGATCCACAGTAATTAATTCCTGTGACAGTAGAGGGTTCCATTTTTAACAGGACGAAAGTCGCAAACATTTTCTACACAATGGCGAAATCCGTATTTCAAAATTTTAACTAGATCCGAAGTTATTTGAGTTTGAAGTTGGTTTCGAAAAATCCCCTCTTAGAAATTTGTTTCTAAGCCCCTCTCTGCTTCAGATGGAGTTATATGACACTGCAACTCTCTCCACAAATTGGTTAAGAGAAGTCTTAAATAAGTTTACTATCTCTGGAATTTCCTTATATTCAGAAGAGACTTAAAGTCTGGGCAGTTGCAGTTCAGACACCGGCCAGTGAAGGCAAACCGCCGTCAACCGGTTTAGCCGAGCATCGTATTTAACCGCTTTAAGTTCAACAGTATCAGTACCCTTCAAATACAATTGTTCAGTTAATCAAATTTTAGGATTCTGAAACTTAACTTGGTATAACAAATTACCCTAATTTCAGAAGCGCAATTTAAGATTTACCTCAATGTGCGCAAAAAAAATTGGATGTTCAGTTGTAGCCACCCCATACCCCTTGCCCCTCACAGAAAAAATGTATTTCTTTATTTTCATCAAATAAAGCCCCACCTCCTCTTGGTTCCCTATTTAATGTAAATTATGAACTAAATTACAAAATTATTTTAAAGAAAGATGCGAATAAGTATTGCAGGCAATGCGCATGCCTGCGCACAACTTATTTCTAAATTTTAACGTTAACAGCTTTTGACGAATCTACATACTCTCGATATCCTAAATATTGACATAGCTCTGATTCAAGAACCCTATGCCAGAGGTAAGCACAAGGTAATGAATGTCCCTGATGGTTATAAATGCTACCACAGCCTGAGTGAGGAATATATGTATGGGGCGGCTATTCTTGTTAGGTCATATCTTCACGCTAAGAAAATTAAGACCGATTCGAATAATTGTCTGATAGGAATAGAAATAATTTTAGATAACGAGTCGCTCAAATTCTTCTCAGGTTACTGCCGTCCGACAGTCGTCTCCCTATAAGAAATACTATCTCCCTTATTGTATAAAGGTACATACTTGGCAAACGCGGCTCTGTGCCTTGACGCAAATGCGCATAGCCCACTCTGGAACAGTGCACACTTAGATAATAAGGGGACAGAACTTGAAGATTTAATGATCACAGAGAAGCTAACCTTACGCAATGTTGCGAAGGATGAGCTCTTATATGTTCCAGATGAAACAACTTTTATCGACGCGACACTAGTAGGAGACAAAGTCAACTGCTCCAATTGGAAATACCTGGACATTCCTTCTTATCCGACCACCCTTATATTAATTTTAAAATTAAAACTAGAAAAGCTTTTCAAAAACATGACCATAACGAGACAAGAATCCCCATTTTAAGTAACATGAACAGGAGCATTTTTAGTGATCTTTTAAGAAACTCACTGAGCTCGCACTCTCTCCCGAACCTTTCTACTACAACATTAATTGACCAAGAAGTGCAAAACATTACACGGTCTCCAATAAACAGTGCAAGAGGGAGTTTGAAAAAAATCCAAAAAAGGGAAGTTCACAAGAAAGCAGTATTCTGGTCAAGAGAGTTATGGGCCCTTAGAAATAAGCTAAGGCAGGCTTCGAAACGAAAAACCAAGTACCCCACTGAGGAAAACATTAGACACTACAAAGAACTAAAAGGTGAATACCAGCGAACGCTACGAATTGCTAAAAGTCGTGCCTGGAGAGAATTTTGTTCCTCCAGTCTCAATGAAAACTTTTTGAAAGAAATGAGCTAACCTCCCTCGACCAAGTACAGCACCCGAGTCCCTGATTGTTGATGGCAGTGAGGTATCAGAAAATGGTGAGATCCTGAGGGAACTTGCCAAAACTTTTTTTTCCAACCGAGATTCCTTCCAACATGGCTCACGCGGAAACAGAACGAGACGTTCGCAACCTTATAAGCCACAGCCCGGCAGAAGCAGGGCCAGAAATAACAGAAGAAGAGCTGAGGTGGGCAGTGTCGGAAATGAAAATTAAAAAATCCCCAGGCCCTAATGATATATCGGCTGAACTAGTGCAAGAGGCATACGACACGATCAAAACATGTTTGCTTTTAATATACAACAGTTGTCTCAAATTATCCTTTTTTCCCACAGCGTGGAAAGTTGCTCGTGTCTGTATTTTACCCAAACCGAATAAACAAACTTATAAAGATCTCAGTAGTTTCAGGCCCATATGCCTTCTTAATGTTCTAGGAAAAATCTTTGAAAAAATAATCCACTCACGACTTACCTGGTTAGCGTGCACATAGAATTGGTTCTCTAATCGGCAACATGGTTTTAGGGAGGGTAGGTCAACTGAGACCGCACTTCATTCTTTTATAACATTCATTGAAAAAGGTTTTAAACAGAGAAATTACACTGCCGGTGCTTTTATTGATATTAAAGCGGCGTTCGATAATGCATGGCACCCACAAATTATCAAAGCGTTGTATAGCAAGGGTTGCCCCAGCTATCTTATTAGAATCCTTTCAAGTTTTCTTAGCAACAAATGGTGAACAAAATGGTGAAAAATTTACAGATCACGGTCACTAATGGGTGTCTGCAAGGAAGTGTTCTGTCGCCATTTTTATGGAATGTCCAAATCGATGATATCTTAGAGACCGAAATTGACGATCACTCTTTTATCCAAGCTTTCGCAGAAGACCTTTTAATCGCTTCCACCCACTCTGACCCCAATCAGGCAGTTCTTAAACTGGGACAAATATGCACAGTAATCATTCAAAAGTGCCAGGAAAGAAAGTTGAGTATCAATGTTAAGAAAACAATTTATGTTATGTATTCGCGGAAACGAACTAATACGCAGCATTTAAAACTCCAGCTTGGGATAGTTACATAGAACCATCTGAAGAAGCCCAGTACTTGGGTGTCACTATAGACTCTAAGCTATCATGGAAAAGGAGCATCCAGAAGAAATGCACTGCCGCGAAAAGGCTTTTCTTTGATATTAGACGGTGCTTTCGTTTAACTTGGGGAGTGAATAGAAGTCATCTTTTACTTGTATATAGAACAATATTTTTACCTACTATTTTATACTGTTGTTCCGTCTGGGCAAATGCTGTACGATACAAGTGGTGCGTAAAATTACTCAGATCAGTGCAAAGGCATTTCACTCTCGGGATAGTGCGAGCCTATAAGACCACTTCTACTTTGGCACTTCTTGCTCTCTCCAACCTCATGCCTCTAGAGCATGAGGTCAAAATAATAACAACGAAGCGGTGGTTCCAACTTGGGGGATCACCGTTTTCAGATACTTCGTATCACGCGATCAAGAGCATTGTGGAGATGCTGGGTAAGAGCACCATCCCAGAGAAAGCCTGCAACTTTCGGTCAAAAGTTTATCCTCCTTGGACGAGCATGTCAATAAATGCCCCTGTGCTAACACGACCAGTGCAAAAAGTGCCACTACTTCCGTCAAGGGAAGGTATTTTATGGATTTTCACAGATGGCTCAAAAATAGGGGAAAAGATCGGACACAGTGCAATTATAACATGCAATACAGGTGTTCTTAAAAAAATATCAGGAGTTTTACCCAACTATACTTCAATTTACCAGGCGGAAGGGCTTGCTATTTTGCAAGCCCTCAAGGAGATCCCCCTTGTGGTGTCCAGTTGTAGAGAGGCCATTAGCTCTGTCTTTATATTCTCGGATTGTAAATCGGCCATATTATCATGTTGTGTGACCAAGAAAACAACAAACATCTATGCCCAGTGTCGTGAACTGGTAATTACTTCTGGCGTTTCAATATTTTTACAATGGATTCCGGGTCATGAGGGCCATGAGGGAAACGAACTAGGCGATTTAGAGGCCAAGGAAGCCAGAGACACGGACTCCTCCCTAAGAGTGGAAGTCCCGATGTCTTTTTTAACAAAACAAATGTACAAATATTTTATCACTAAATGGAACGAAGAGTGGCAGAACGCGAAAACGGGAAACCAGACAAGGGAATTCTTCCCCTCCATTGGCTCAACAAAAATACTTGCTAAATGGAATTTTAACTATATAACAACCCAGATTTTAACCGGACACAATGGTCTTAACGCGTATCTACACAGCTTCTTTTTACGAAACTCGCCCACCTGCCAATGTCTCGAAAGCCCCGAAACCGTTGTACATTTCCTTTTTGACTGCCCCCGGTTCGGCCGTCTCAGACTTCACTTTCAAACCGCGTGCGCAGACCTTAATTTACCTTGGCCCCCTCAACTAGTTTTAATACCTCAGCACAAAGTTTTATGGAACGCCTTCCAAAATTTTATCAAAGGAACTCAACGCTTAAATCCCACAGTTTCATAAAGCATCTTACCCAGGAAAGGAAAGCAATCATAATAACAATAATAAATAGCACGTACAGAATCAAAATTTTAAGAAAATGAAGAACTCAAAGACAACAAATAATTTGTAAGCGTCAGCGACACTCGATGTATTAATCGAGTAGGCTGACTTAAATATTTAAAAAAAATACTCTCGATATCGGTACTAATGAAACTGTTTGTTCCCACTTTCGTTTGTCAAACGCTATTTTAACGTAAATGCAAATGAATCAACAATTTGTCATTTGGACGAGAAACACTGGAGACGTCAGTTGCTGTCCAGACACCGGCCAGGGAAGACCTACGTCGTCAACCGGTTAAGCCGGCAATTGTCTGTAAAGAAAAAAGTTAAAGTTAAATTAAAGTGTTGAGTTCTGTACAAACAAAAAAGGTTAAATAAACAAATGTTCTGTTAATTAAATGAAATTAAAGTCTGCGTACTCCAACTGAGGTATTGTAAGCCGTAAGTTACCTACATAGCCTAACCTGCCGTGGGGGTCCATCTCACCCCTGGATAAGTTCCAAACCTCAGTGATCTTCGCATCGGTACCCTTCACGAACTGGTAAAACTTCACTTACCTCAGTATCCAACTTCTACCTTACCCATACCAGCCACAGCTCCAGCACCCTCTGCAGCCACACTACCTATCCCACAGTCACCACCTAGCTTTAATCCAGTTCTCCATACCACACCTGAATTTCCAGAGGACCCCGACCTAAACAAAACCCAATACTTACCGTCCCTGTCCTTGAGACCAGAGAGCGCTACAAACCATATTCCCAATACCCATAACCCGATACAAACCAACTCCAATACCTCACCAGTCCCAACTTAAAACCTTGTGGCTCAAACTGCCCTGATTCACGGTCCAAGTATCCCGGAATCCATACCAAACCCTATTCAATTACCAACCGATTCTACTTCCCTCCCTACTGTGCCGCATCCCGCGGTCTGAACTCTTAATTTGCATTTTTTGTTTTACTTGATTTGGAAATCAGAACAAGGAGTTTATTGTTCGCTGATCACCCTTTTGCAAGTCGCCAAATTGGCGATCAGTGCCACGTCAGATTTCGACGGAAAAGGTCATACGGGTTAGTTTGCTGCAATTAACTTTTATGTTCTCAGTATTTCTTTTGCGTTGCTTGTAGTTAAAATACATTGGCTATCAAAATCGACATTGTCTTTTTCTTGCACTACCTCTGGCACAACCGTCAAAAGTCAACACCTACCATGGCTACATATTCTACCTCTGCTCTGGACAGACAAATTCAACCACTACCTACAACTTCCAACCATCCACCCTAAAATAATCCCACTAACCTATCTACCACAAAGATAGTGACCCATCTTGAATCTAACCAAAACCACAATCCTATCCAATCAAAGCCCCAATCCAATCCCCCGACGAACTCTCGATCTGCTACTAACTGTACTGCAGGAAGCCACCACCAAAATCCTTCATCCTGAAGCTGCAGCCCGCAGCTGATCCCCAGCAGAGAACACCTTACGCTTCGTTATCCCGTATCACCCGAACTGGACATCCCTACGGGCTAAACACAACTCTCTTCTTGCCGGTCTGCGGGACGAGTATCCTGGAGTTTTCGACGGGACCTTCTTGCAAATTGCATTCCAGCGTTCCCCTTCCCTCAAGGACTACACCGGTGCCCAATTCAAACGTGTCCCTGCACTCTCCGACGCACCGAATCCGCAACAAAAACATTTTCTAGAAACTACTTCATGTATTAAATTCATTTATGTCATGTCTTAAATTCATTTATTTGTTATCTGTTCTTGGCCCGTAGTGCACGGGTCAAACTAGCACGAGTGAGGGGTTCCCACGAAATACGGTTAACACTCACTCCCCCTTAAACACGACAAATATTAACTAATTTACTCCTTTCTACGCTCATTTTTCTTGAATACACTTTTTAAAAATCCCTGGTTCACTCCACCAATTGACGCAGGAACTCATCCTGACTCGATTGATGTGCCACTTGACCAGTTTCCGACAGTTCCTCCGCTTGTTCCATAGTTACCTCTAGGTCCCCCCCCCACTCTTTTCTCCCTTATTATGATTGACATATTATCGGGAATTCCACCCCTGTATACCCAGCAAAATTATCAATCCCACATTCCATTATCACAATGAGTTGTCATAAAAGGCCAGTCTTTGTAATTTTCTAAATAATTGGTCTACCTTTTCTCCTTTAATAACTTCATTATTATTATCCACACATCGCTGGGGTTTTCACTGTCGAATTCTCCATAAGTTTCTGTATCCCACGGTATAACATCAGACGGGGTTGTCATTAAACATAATACTTCGATTTTCCCCATTAAAAGTCTATCCATGTTAAATAAGGACATAAGGCATAAGGCATGCATGTTAAAGGTAATTGCATCTTGATGCAAATGACCTATAACGAGAGAGGGACTCATCAAGTTAAGTAATCCGTTAAGGGATTAAAATATAAAGTAAAGCTAGACTTTTAGACCGTTAACATAGAAGAATGCGGAAAGTATCACCCTTAATTTATTCTTAATTCATACTTCATCGTAGAAACCCTCAGTAACTCGGTATGCTAAAAAATCAATACTGTGAAGTCAATGAGTGCATTGTACCCTCTGCACCCCCCCCCCCCCCCAATTATTACGCCACTGCCCAATTTCCCTCATTATCTAAGTATTTAGCAAGCCAGTGAAGGAGTGACTCTTGTTTTAGTCTTTCTTATAAAAAGTCTACCAACGAATTTCCAGAGTGTGCGGCTATGGCTGTAGAGTTCGACTGGCTTTTTAACACCTTCGACGGTTTGTCATGTATAATTTAAGAAAAACGAGCTAACTTGACTTAACTGAGCATTCAGTCAGGGTGCTGTGCTGGGCACACATGACTTAGTATTTCTTCTGCTCGGTGCTGTACTTCTACCACTCACCGTAGAACACAATCAGTTTTCAAAATCACCTGGCAGTTTCTAGGCCTCCCTCGTTTCCTTGGTCACGAAAAGTCTACTCTCATATTTTAACAATTTAACGAGTCATCTTTTCCAGACAACGATCTGCGATCTATTAACACTGACTATGCTACTGCATGGACAAAACTGCTGTTTTCCCCAGTTCAAGCTCAGCTTTTGGCCAGTACACTTCTGAATCTTTGTCTTGGCTTGTCATTTCTTACATCACGAATATAATTTATTACTCGCCCTCTTTCTCCGGTGAAAGAATTTTTATTTAACTCTTTCGGTACCCAACACCCAGGCGACCTCAATTTTTGTACTCATTCCTTCCTCACGACATACGGCCGGTAACATGCACGCATGTAGGTGGAAGAGAAGATTCCAGAAGCATATTAAGTATTAGAACTCTGGACTTACAAAGGATTAGGAGCTTGAATACAATTTAAAGTTCGATACGCTGCTATAAGAATTATGGGCTGGGCTCGGACTTTTAAGATTTATTACTAAGTCGCGACATCAAAATGCGGCAGATCCTTACTACTCCACTGAATCAGGGGCAAAGCCAGGTCTTAACTGCCCCGTCAAAACCAAACCAGACATCCCAGTTTGACTTTAGAGCAAATGTGGTGAAATTTACTTGATCACACGCCCCTCTCTTCATACATCAGTTAGCGTAAAAGCTTTCAATCCCGTTTGTCTTTTGTGTATGCTGGGGAAGATGAGAAAGATTAATCACAACAATCTGGAATTGCTGTGACATAAAACTTTTGAAACATTTATTTGGAGTTAGGGAAGAGAAGTAGATATAGATCGCATTCCGTTATATTGCTACTTGTTTTCAAGGGAAAAATGTGTCGCGTGCTTTTCTTTTATAGATATCAAGTGGGCATTTAATTAACCATAACATTTTTGGATATTGTAAAACTCTCTTTTCCAAACAGTCTCACAAATTTAGCTGGCGTTGTTTTCACATGTGCTTTTACCACTAGAATATGACGGTAACATTATCAAAGAAGACGTTACATGGCATCATAGAAGTCGACTGCCCTCGAGTAATTGTACTCTCGCCGTGTTTGTGGAATGTGCAGACGGGCGACATTCTAGTTTTGGGCATCTTGCAGAGCAATCTCCAAAAATCTCTCTAAATTTGTGAATCTCGATACATCTTCATAAATCACTGGAAATCTTTAGTTTTATATAAATCTCTGTAAATCTCTAAAAATCTTTAAAAATATTCATGAGATTTAAATCTTGTACAACGTTTAGGGAGCTTGCGGACCCATCGGGTTCACGAGCCTGTTGGGCTGTGCAACCGTAATGACCTATCCTAATCCTAAAACCGATCCTAACAACCTAACAACCGATCCTAATCCTAAAAAGTACAAAAAGGCTAACGAATAGTTATCATTCAAAACATAGTTACGATTCGAGTACAAACCAACTTGAGTAGCCTCAGCGGCATGATAGCATCAGTAAGACTGGAAATACTGAATCATATTCCTACCTCTACCTTACCGCCACTTCCAAAGAAGTAGACGTACGGGCGGTAGCTCGATTCGTTTGGGAAATACGAACAGGGACGCAGTGTTTCAAAGGAACATTGAAAGGCATCCAGGCCAGGGTAGCCGGAAAGAGGAGCTGTGGCGGGGTTTAGTTAAGGCCTCGGGTACTGATACACGGCTGCGTAGCACGAAACGGTAATTCAAGTCAAAGGTTCAAGCGATCCAGTTAGCATGATCCTTTAAGACCATAGCCTGATTTTACACGTAGTCAATAGCCGAAATCCTTCCGAGCTCCATATGAACACGCTTCACATAAAAAATAAGTACAGACTGGTTAAAACCTACAGAGACTTCGTTGGGGCAGATGTGTCTTCCTCAAACTGCTGGACTGCCACCTTTCTGCTTCCGATAGGCTTGAATTTCCGTTTTACGTGCTAACTACATCATTTGATGTGCTGGTGTGTTATCAAGTTATTTGCCCAAACTTGTTTGCTGAGCATGTATCACTTACTCTATTGAGTGTACTTTAATAACGTTTGATCATGCTAGCACCTGTCTCGAGTTTTTTGTCTGGGTTTTTTTCGGTTCGCTCGGTAAAATTCCGAGAAACATGCGTCTTGAGAGCAATGTCATCGATTGCTTTTGAAAGGATAAATAAATTGCCAATAATGATCACGGCTCTAACAAATCTCTTATACATGCGATTTAATTTTTAGACACAACTTCCTCATTAGACACGGGTCGTTTTGATCCCATCTGAGGTACTGAAATAAGAAGGAAATGTTACCTTTCCTGTTTCCATGATGGTACCGTGTTTCTGTGCAAAAAGGATACGACGAAGTGATGGGGTATTCACAGAATTTAGAATACGCGGAAATAACCTAATGGCATTATAAAGCTCATTCTTGACTGCTTATTCAAGACGCCTCCTCCCCTCCTTGACACTTTTTAGTCGCAGGTTAAAAGAAGTTGGGGTGTGGAGTATGTGTTCAACTGCTGTTGCAACCAATGTATTAGGAGGGTATGCGAGTGTGATTTTCCACAGTTAGAAAATCTATTCGACAAAACAATCAACATCGCATTGTTTATCCATACGTGTCACATGATAGCTGAATTTCAACCCATAAATAACCCTTCTCTCCAAAACGAGTCAAAACAGAGAATCTATCATCCGAATACAGGGATGGTTGAATGCGTCTCCCTTTTCGGCCTAGCCATGGTTTGCTTGAAGATTTGGCAAAGCGGGCGTTCAGTAACGAGTTACCTCAGGGAAAAAAACGTTCTACTTACCGATGATACAAGGTCTTAGGCATCATTTTTTCCTAATTAAGATACAGCTCTGGAATTTGTTGTAGGCTTCCTATGAAGTTTGTTATGAACGGGCGAAGCTTGATGTATGATGTCCTGAGACCCGCCGTGTCTCAGGAACATCAACTTGGCAATTATACTTAATGATAACTGGTTAACTAGGAACTCTTTGCCTAATTGTCCTAGTTCTTTCCTCAGGCTACACGTTTATGTTAGTAGAAGAGAATCGTGTTTGAAGGCTGTTCTTGAGAGGTGATTTCCGTTGTGCCTTACAAGTAGCATCCATCTCTTGGTGTAAGACGAGCTCTCGTGGCCACTACCTTTCGCTGCTGATCTAATTGATCAGTCTTAATGAGAAGTACCGCGAAGTTGGATTCGAAATACCGGTATGACCAAAGAGTTTTCGGAGATGCATAACAATTGAACAGTGCGGAATTGCGCGGGTTGTTAATCATGTACTACGTGAACGATGGACATGTTCAGGCATGTTTTGAAATCACATTACTTGAGCAGTTCAGTATTCATATTCGTCCGCTCCTCGGTATAGGTCTGAACATCTCAAAACGTTCCCCAACTCATTTCATACCTTTATTGTTTGAACCACTTTCATTTAAACCTGTGCACTCCTTGAAAATGTAAACGAGGCCTCCCACCCCCCCCCCACGCATGAATTTCTGTGAGACGAGGGAGAAGAGGCAAGTTGAGTTTGCTTCCTAATGTCCCAATATGAAGGGGGGACTACACCGACCATAGGGGTCCTTATGGCGACCATTCCGTATTAGGGCACCGATTTTATGGGATCTAGCAGGCGGGGATTCTGCTAAACGGCTTCTTTGGCCAGGAATTTTGTGTGCGATATTAAGAAAACTATTATATCCTACCTTTAGCAGATGAAATAACTATTGAAATACGTATGGAAACTTGCAAAATTTGCCCATCTAGTAAAATTACTAGAAGCTTTAATTTATCGTTTACCAATTTATTTTCACGCATAATAAGCCGAACGTCAGCGAGCTCTTCTGCCGTCAGAATAGGTTTTGGACTATTTTATGATTAACAGTACAAAATATATCTTGCATATTTTTACAAACTTGCGTAGGTAATGAAAAGAGGAAGCAAGTGAATAAAAATTAGCTTTCAAGCTATGCACATTGGGGAGATTTTTCCAAGAAACCTGTGGAAGCTTTGCCGAGTTATCTAAGCTAACGTTTTAATTTATGCAAATTACTCACCGCTTGTGAAAAATTCGGGGATTTCATTTATATCGTTGCACGACCAATCGATTGAGCTTTCTAGAAAAACCAAAAACTTGGTAAAATATCGTCGCACAACTTCACGATTTCCCAAAAACTTGTGAAACTTTCTGGTCTGTATTTTACTACCGCCATGATCCCGACTGGACAGCTAGCGGTGCGTAGCGGTGTTAAAAAATCGATAAGGCAACGCTGCAGACTCATTCTCAAAATAGAGTTCGTTCAAATCAAACGTCTCTTTTCAAGCACTCTACAATCTTCATCAATATCTCGTGAAAAAACTTCGACCGACTTAAATGAACTATTAGGAAAATATAAATGATCCATTATCTAGTTATGTTTTTGTCGTGTAGTAATACCCATTGATAAACTTCATAATTTGAAACTGCAAGCTTATGGTTGGTGCATAATATGTTAATACACCCGTGGTTTTTCTACTCTTTCTTTTCTGGCATAATAAATTGGCTCAAGCAGGTCGCAATATGTAGAATGTATACCAAGTATTCCATTTTTTTTAGATGGACCGTACAGATGGTGACAGTTCGAGGGTGGAAAAGCGAGGACATCATCGAAGGGAAGTCTTGAGGGTAGAAGAGCACTTCGATCCCAAAGCTCTCCAGGCACACAAGAAGAGGCTTTCTGACAGAAGAAGGTATGCACAAAAAGCTCTCTTGGCGTGCCAGGCACGACTGGTAGCAGAAGGTGCTCAGGAGCAGGAAAGGAGTTGTGATGACCCAGTGCACGGTGCGTCCACGTCTTCTACCGTAGCAAATACTGCTGCGGGAAATTCAGCTGGAACTAGTACAGGAGGAAGACGCGGCAGGCCCAGAAAACGGATGTCAGCAGATGATTGACTGAATGAAGATGCTGTGCGAAGGGAAGCCAAGTGAAGAAAAAACCGGGAATGTGTAGCAGAGAGGAGGAAAGCCCGGTTGGCTGAACAAGAAAAACTGGAAAGGAGAAGGGAACAGAACAAGGCTGCAAGCAAAAGGTACTGGGGAAAAAAGCGACTGTGTCGAGAAGAAGAATCAGTGGATGGGAGCTGTATTCTGAGTGCTGTAGCACAAGAGCAGAATGAATCTGCACAAGCCGAACCGCTGGACAACGTTCCGGGTCATTCAAAAGTATTCGAAAACCTGCGGCACAGCTTGGTGGCCAGAAGGGGCACTGGAAGGCCTTCTCGGGAGTTGCGCCAGGCTCGCCGCACAATAGTTGGATTGGCCGCGCAGGGACCGAATCCAGTTACAGCAGGTTTGATAAGATAGATACACCTTAGGATTTACCACCAACGGCCGCGGACACTACCCGTATCGAACCTCATAAGGACTGGATGGTGGACAACCCTGACCGGACCTTGAAGCCACTGGTGGTTCAATCTTTCATCCAAGGCGCGACTTATTTGATACTGGGGGGAATTCTTTTGAAATACCCCCAGTAATACGGTATTTAACTTAATCCGCATTTGTTAGATATTTCGGTCTCTCCCCGGATTTCCCTTTGCATTAAGATGTTCCAGATTGAGGACGGGGAACTCATTGTACACCGACTGGACAACCGTGGCGTGGTCCTCAACTTCAGCCGGAGGGAAACAGTCGGAACCCGGAAACAGGACGGATACCAATACCTCATCCTGATGAAGGAGACGGAGACATCCAAAGCGGACGTTGAGATCATTGGAAACCATGGCGAGAAATTCCGTTACCGTATTGCCAATAAAGACGTCGCCACCGGGATCCACGCATGGGCAACTGCGCGAAACGAACGTTTCCCTGGAACGAAATGGACTTCTCTACGTTCCCATGGCCTGGATAAGCTCGGCAAATTTCTACTTCTCACGGAGGAAGATACCGCCCGCCTGTTGAGTGGTACTCGTTGTACTAGACGACTCTCAATCTCGAGGGACCCCGATAATACTTCATTCGTGTCGCACACCGTATCTCGCCCCCCTTCATCCGAAACGGAAGACGACGACGACCCGGATGTTAGTGTGCTCCACCCCCAAGCACCCTCTGGAAACAATACGCCAGTTACTTCCTACCGTGATTTAACCCCTGCCTCAACGAGTAGCAACAAAAGTACAGCTGCTGCTTCAGCCATCATTAATAACCTTCCGGATGCGCAAGCCCAACTCCTCACTGGCTGGATGTCGGAGAAACCAGCAGCAACAACCGTAGCACATGAAAACACCAAGTGACTTACACACGCCATGACCAAAATGCGAAGCGTTCAACATCATCTGCAGGAAGCGGCTGCGATCATCCAGAATGGAGGCTATCTTTTGGTACCCAAACCACCGGTGATCGTGAACTCCGAATCTGGCGATTTAGACGAAGAATCCGCGACGAGTTCAACGCCGTCTACAACCGATGTGCCACAGAAGGCTCATTGGCTATGTACCGTTTTTTGGAGAGGCGGGCTGATCTCCGTATATGGAAGGTTAAACATCTTCTGGAATCCTTGAAACCGACCGCAGGACAACTTCAACGAGCAGTAGATTGGGCTGTTAAAAATGAGAACCGTTTTAAGTCACCAGTCCGAGAGTACTCGAAGGACATGGATTTCCTGAGCCGTCCAAACAGGGAAAAGGGTGAAACAACGGTGTTCCCCTCCCAGGCAGTGTCACACGCCCATAGCACAGGAGTCCGCACCCCCGGGAAAAAGCGGGTTAGATTCGAATCCGGATCTGGCGGGCCAAACAACCAGACCACTCAACAAGGATCTAATTCCGGCGATCCGACAGCATCCACCCAATCTAACGCTAACCACCAACAACAACAAACTGGCGCGATTCCGAAAAGAGGAAACGTTGCTAGACGATCATCACGACAGGGTTACAAGCATCAAGGTAATCGGTGGAATAAGCAGCAACCAAACCAACAAGTTTCCCAACACCAGCCACAAAAACAACCGCAACAGCAAAGCTACTGGGCACCTAACCCTGGATCCGGAGGCTTCACAAAAAACTCCACAGCCGGAGGAGGGAGAAGCAATTTGTCACAGTTACGGATTTAGCAAACCTCTTCCGGAACTTGGCCTAATGCGCACCGCCACCTTCCGCTCCACCTCAATAATAACCAGCGGCTGTTCTGAATCCTCTCCCACCTTGGATATGGACCTGGAACCTCCCCCGGACTTTGACGAATCATTTGAAGAACTAGCGAGGATCTAGAACAGATGGAGGAGGAGGCTCAGCGACCCCCATTGAAATCCACCCACCGGACGAAGAAGGATAAACGACGAATGGCGACAAGGAACTGCCTCAAAAATACTCGACGATACCATCATTAACGATGCGAACGCTGTTACTTCTAGCTCTGAGGCAGAAATTCTAAGTCTCGGTCTTAATTATTGTCTCAATATACACATTAAATTGGAAACAATTCAATCTAGTGTTAATGAACTTAAAAAGGGACCTTCACCGTACATCGTTTTTCCACAGAAGCGGAACACCATGCGGGGACACACTCACCATATTTACAAATCTCTGTGGGTCCCACCGAAAGGATTCTGGCGTGAAGACGTCAGCTTGCACCTCTTCTTCTCTAATCTTGAGAAACCTCTCTACACCAACCATCATGACAACAAATTACATATCTGGAAACGCTTCTGCAGCAATGAATCTTTTTACATCCTTCCACCAGATAAGGGAGGGAAGACAGTGCTGTGGAAACGGGACTATCGACGAGCAGCTCTCCAGCAATTGGAGGACCCGAAAACCTATCTCAGGATTTCCGAAACGCAAGCTCGGATGGACATTGGGAGGATGAAGCAGCTCCGCTCCGAGTGGCTGACCCGATTGGAATGGGGGAAATACATCACGGCGGCGGAGAAGAAGTTTATGCTGAACTCCGAGATCAAGATGCCGTGCATATATTTCCTCCCAAAGGTCCACAAAAAGAAAAACTCCGTCACAGGAACCTTCGAGGCGAGAACGAAACATTTTATTTGTTATTCCATAGATCAGCTAGCTGCTCAATTAGGTGTCAGCAAAAGGTATGCCGGCAAAGTACTGAGACAGGCCCAGGAAATCGATCCGCTAGGGAGACCCCAGACGAAGAAGAGGAAGGATGCACTTCCGGAAGATGAGCGCAGAGCCATTGAGAAATTCTGGATCGACGTCTCGTACTCCACTGCCAACAAGAAGGACGTTTTGAAGCGGAAAGGTAAAGAACCAATTCAAAAGCTCGTTGCTCCTAGTAAGTTTAAGGTGTTGTACGAGCTTTTTCAACAATCCACAGGTATTGAAGTAAGTTTGTCAAATTTTAAACGGCTTAAACCAAAACACATGAGGCCTGCACAGAAGTCTGATTTTATGACCTGCATGTGCAAAACACACGTTGAAACTCGGTTGTTTCTTGAGGGTTTAATTAAGGCAAATGTTACAAACAAAACACTTGTTTTGCAACACCTAGTCGGCAAAACTTTATGTGATTACACTTGCCCGTTATTTCCCAATATAAAGTGCATTGAGAAAACCTATACTAAATGTGGTATTAGCAAACTAGACGAACATTTTCCCGAGTTTTTGTCTAACGAAACAATAGTACCAGCGCTTGTTTACGCCACAGTAAATAAAAAATTAATCCAGCAAGAACTGCAACTTCCAGTAAAAGAAGTTTACCAGCGTTTCCGCGAGAAACTTGTTAAATTTCCTAAGCATAGTTTCACTCACAAATGGTAGCATAAGAACGTTAGGAGCCTTCTCGCAAATCTTCCAGAAAAAACAGTTGTAATGTTTCAGGACTTCAGTGAAAAGTTTTGTCGCAGACCTTTTAGAGAAGTCCAGTCCCAATATTTTGCCCAGAAACTAGTAACAATTCTGAACACGGTAGTTCACTTTACAAAGGACGGCCAGTTATTAAAGTATTACTGTCACACACTTTCTGAAATTACAAAGCAGGATACTGAGTTCATAATTAACGCAGACCAGCAAATTTTTCAGTTTTTGTAGGAACAGAACATAACGTTTACCACGGTCTTCAAGATTTTGGACAACTGTGGTGGGCAGTTCAAGAACAACAAACATTTCCAGTACATCGCTAAGCAGGACCACAAGGCCATCCTTTGGGTTACCGCTGCTTGCCAGGGGAGGGGGGCATGATGGAGCTGGCGCCCACTTGAAACGAAAGCTCTCCCACGATATAGTAGAGCACAGAGGAGCACTAACGTTTTTGTCTGCTCAAGATGTTTTACGCACTGCCGGCGAGAGTACGAGACGGAAGAAGTTTCTCCGAAGCCGGATGAAAACAGTGGCCGATTGCTGCAGAAAAAGTTTTTCCTGCTGACACCAGAGGACATGACGCTCAAGCCCACTGAGTGCTTCAGAGTTGAGGGCACACAGAAATACCACCAGTGGCGGAATATGCCAATGGACGACTCACGCACGGTTGTATAGCACGATCACGGCTTCTACAGCGAACAAGAGGGGAAAATAATGTGCCGCCCGATTTCGTGTTTCAGTGCTGCGAGCATGTACGGTCAAGAGTGCAGCAGCCCCTGGGTTAGTAGTTTTCAAACTTTCAGGTTGGTACCAGTTCCGCCTAAGCCCGCGCAGGCGGTCTCTTCTGACCCACTGGAGTCGGAGGAGCACAACTCGGTGGAACACCCCGAGGAGACAGACGACAGCAGCTGGCCAGTTGAACCCGTTGATGGTCTGCAAGGCGAAATTGTAGCCATTAAATGCCAAGACGACCCCGACTATGAGTACTACATCGGGCAGGTGGACAACGCGGCGCACGTGCTGTAGTCTTGTTCAAAGGATCGCTGGGGTCCGAAGTTTCAAAAGAACGATGTCGTCCTGAAAGGGATATACTTCCAACGGGAGAATCCCAATGACCCCACGTTGCGTCATAGGTACGTTTTTACCGATAAGGAAAAGTTTTTCTTCGTGCGGCCAGATGAAACAGTCTGCAGATTGCAGATCTCTCTGGATAGCAATGAAAAGCTTGTACTTGTTCCTGAGATCGATGATGTGATTCTCAGTTACTTGAGTTCTTAAATCATATATTTGTATATACTCCAGGGCTCTGAAGCCACCTTTGAGCACCGTTTGCACTGCTGTAACCTTTACAGGCGTCGTTTGTGCTGCTGAGACCCTTGCAGGCGCCGTTTGTGCTGCTGAGACCCTTGCAGGCGCCGTTTGTGCTGCTGAGACCCTTGCAGGCGCCGTTTGCGCTGCAACTCAATCCAACCTTCATATTTTTTGCCTGTCCGACTTTTCTTTTCACTCTGTCCTAGTATAACCGATTCGATACTAATAGTAACATTTCCTCGCTCTCGTGTGTCATACCTCGTGTTCGTAACTCTTACTTATTATTTGCTCATCGATCGTTCCCAAGCTCACAGCTAAAGTAACTTGTTATTGTTTATATACTCCGTCTTCGCTCCCCGTCGTACTCTTTACGAATATCGTGTAAATAGAAATTTTATCTCTCCTCCCTCCGTGTCTTTCGGTAAGAGTAGAACTCAAGTTCTTCTGTTTGAAAGCGGAAGTCCCCGCTTCTCAAGAACAAGAAACCTCTCTCCACAGTAGTCTTGCTTGCCCGAGCAGGAATATCGACTGATAACCACACAACTAGGACGGAAGATGCTTTCTAGCACTTTTTTTTTGCCAGAACCCTGATATAGAATCAGTAACGAGACAAAGGTTAACCAAAAATTTGTATTTCACGTCCCCGTATTGGGTATACAATTTACAACAAATTTACAAAAAGGATGTTAATGAACAAAAATTAAAAAATAAAATCAGGATTACATAGTCGGCTCCTCAAAAATCGATTCGTCCTCATCGGGTCCTTTCTTCTCAAGCACCACGCCTTCAGTGGGTCCTTGACCAGTCAAGGCCCCCTCCTCTCGGATCTCCACATCATCTGCAGTACCCAGAGCCCTCGCTGCCTGGAGTTTATTCTTCGCCCGGCAGTCCTTCTGGAAGTGCCCGGGCGACGGCAAAATTTGCAGCGGCCGTCCCAGCAGTCGCGCGCCAGGTGCCCCCATTTTAGGCACAGGTAGCGTCTGCAATACTGTAAGAACCGTCATTAGTCGTGACTTTTGCTCAAGCTACGTATTAAGTCAACTTGGAAAGTTTACTATTCAAATTATGCAACAGATTTTATCACACTTACTGGAACTCCTGGCGTCGCCGCTTACTAGCACGACCGCCGCCTCCCGATTGACTCTGCCGACCGAAGAAGAAATCACCTCGGTAGCGTGACCCCCTGATTCAAACTGAAAACCGGGGCGCTGGTATGGACCTCGTCTGTCACTCCCGAAGAAGACGCTGAGCGCTTTCCAGCCTCCTGTCTGGCAGTTACCACGTCGTTGTGCTGGTTTGACATCCTGCAAAAAGTAGGTTTTAATTAAGTGCGAATTTACATTTCAATAATACAATTACCTGATTAGTCTTCGTACATGGAATAGATGCGTACTAATAACGAGCATGGAGTGAGTGCGGTTTGGATAGGTGCTGAATACTCCCTGATTTACGGTGGATCTAGAAAACTTTTTATTGATTTCTTCCGTTGGGGGCGCTACGCCAGGAACCTTTAGAAGATTCTGCACCAGCAATTCCTGAACGACACCGGCTGCACCTGCCGTAGCTGAATGAAGCCCGCCCCAACAACGCATCCGTCTAGTTCGATAGTCGGCCTAGACTCGATACTTGTCATTCGCCCGCATCACAATTCCAGAAATAACCGGCCTGTGAGATTAAGCCTATGTCTATACAAAAAAAACAGCTTAAACCTTAGTGTAAACCTGTTCATTGTTAGTTGGCCCCAACGCCGCAACAAACTATCAGAAACGACGTGCGGCTGCTGAAGCTCAGGCATCGGCTTGTGAAGGTATCACCGTCAACCGTTTCTGCTAGATGTCCTATTTAAGAGAAAAAAATATGTTGTTACTGCCCTAAAAATAAAACATTTTGAAAAAAATGTGTTTTTTCTATAACTACCACGAAGCGAAAGTCAGTGCCCAGCAAGTCTCTCAGTCTTCGCGGCCTTCCCTGCTCTACTAGATAACTCACTGTACAAATTTTGTTATCATTAATTGACTTCGAGGGCACTATCTGCTTTATTCCCTGCTCAGAGGATTTGTTAACAAATGCGTCCTTACTCAGAAAGTTCTAACTTGTGCAAATCATTCTTGACATGTTTTATGAGGCATGTGTGGAAACCCACAACTCCGTCTGAATCAAGGGTCTAATGGTTACCTCTGCGGAAAAAAAGTAGTTGATTTCAATTCGCGCGTCGCTTCCAAGATGGGAGACGATCTGTTCTTATTTGCTTCTATCGAAGTTTAATGTTCCGCTCAACAAATGCAAATGACTGATACATGTTAGAGGACGGATTTTTCTGATGCGTGAAGAGGAGTTAGCTATTTGTTGTACTCACTAATTTATCTTGTTTCTGAGTTTTACAGCTCTTTTAGATTCAAGTGAGTTGATGGTGTTGGTATCCAGTTTCAGTATCCGTCTTAAACAACAGAGAAGAGAAGCGGTTGATGCGGCAGATAAGATTCTGGAGGTATATACTCAACATACATTTGAAGTCGTTCTCTCCCAAAGAATAGTGGGGGCCCTCAGAATAACCGTCCTGAAACATTTTCTTGTTCACCATAACTTATCATTCACTGCTGCTCGAGCAGAGAGTGCCATTGGTATTGATAGTCAAAGGCGGTATTGTCTATCGACGAATACTGTGCTGATTATAGCCTTCCCTTGAAATCTTACGGATTACCTGCCGGAGACCCGTCCATGGCCATCTGCACAACAAGTATTAGTGAAACGCTTAACAGACTAGACCCCATCCGGGTTGTAATGGTCCGCTGGTTGAACCTCCAATACCTTGCTTACTCTCCCCCCTCCCCGCACCTCCCAGGGGAGGGCCTTATCTTTGACAGCTCGGTCCCGCGGAACCCAGGCCTGGTGGTGGGACGGAAGCGGGTGATAGGATTCCTGGGAGGCCATCATGATGGTGATATTCCACATCCCGGAGACCACTACTCAAATGTTTTCCCTCCGATGGACTTGTTATACGACGGGATGGTTGAATTGGATGACTTCGATGCAGAGACGGCGGAGTTGTTCATTCCCTCTGATGGGAGTGAGTGTGGCACCTCAGACGAGTAGACGAAATTGATAATATGGACGAGGAAGTACCAGAAGGCGATCCTAACCATCTTGAGTTTGATCTTTAATTCGAACAAGGAAGCGTGTGCGTGCTCGAAAGCAGTTGGTATCCTCTGTGTTATCATAAAATAGACGATGTTCCTTTCAAAGTGGTCTCGTACCCTTTCCCCGATAGTAATATTCATTCAAATGTTGGTTATGATGTTTTATATTCTCAAATAACTCGTTTCAGTAGAACTTGCAACAACTTGAACGATTTCAGGTCTCAAGTTGTCATGATTTGGGTCACTTCAACCAAGCGAGGATATAATATGTATAGATTAGTACTAAGTTAGTTCAATTTCACTTTGATTACTGTAGAAATACCAATAGTTTTACTAACTACTCGAGTTTTGAACAAGCCTTGGGGCTACGCGGACTGTCATCCCGCGTAGGACGCCGTCGGGATTGAAAGCCGTTCAGAAGGTAGGCGTCGAAAACGACTCCCTTATCTTTTCTGATGACCGCGCAAAAGGCTTTAACGATTCACGCATTGACTGACCGACTCTTAACGGACTGTCTCGACTTTTGATCGACTTGTGACATTTAGTACTAACTTAATTATTTCTATTATAGCTATATTTATAGGATAGGATATTTGGTTAGAAGCGCTAACATGGCTATATTTATGCTCGTTATACGTTAATTTTCCATCCTAACTTTAAATCCTAAGCCTTGCCGACCGCACCTCTCGTAGCTTGATCCTTGACTAGCTCTGCTCCTTGGTCTACTCCTTTAGCTTTGCTACTCTGTACCTACACCCGGACCGGCATCTGAGACAGTCGGCGTGGGCGTTCCATATCCGTACGGCTATCGTTGAGAGGTAGCCTCGTGGACTAGTTCCCACATATGCGGTTTTCTTTTAGTTTCATTTTTCCTTTTAGTTTTTCTATTCTGTCGAATTCTTTTTCTAACAACCTACATAATGCAATCTTCCGGCATGGATTACCATTCACGTGCATTCCCAGTGGGACTTGTAACGCACATGCTTCTGCTCAATATTGAGGAGTATTTCATTCCTTAATTAGCGAGTAGGTGGACTAACGATCTTTATTTGGTTAAAATACGCATCCCCCCCCCCCACCCTGCACTCAACGTTCTGAGTACCACGTGACACGGAAAATGCGACAACGGAAGCGCAACTAACGTTCGTTTTGGGAAACAAGGCAGCTACATCGCCAACAGTTATAGGATCAACTCCTCTTTCACTGAATTATTCAGCAATTCAGCAAATTTACATAACCTAGGCATCGACTAACCAGTCACTCCCTTCTGTCTTCTGCGCACGACGAGATTGCCGAATAGTCCCGAGTCGGACCCTAACTCAGCAGTTATTACTGCGATAACAATGGCACTCACGTTCGTTTCCGTACTTTGGCTGACCTCTACCCTCGGCTACGACTTTGTCTGAACTACTATCATATCAGACGATAGCAGCTAGCATACGTAACTCTCAAAATAACATACAGCGGTGTTCAGAAAAATGCCCCCCCCCTAAAAGCATTCTTCGATTGAAGTGGGAGTACGTTTTTTAGCACTGCTGTACATCTCTACCTAACCAACCAAGATATTTCAACTGAAGGACGAGGACATTCTGATTCAAGTCGGAAACCCTCAACTGAGTAGTGGTTCCCAACTTCACTTGTAGGATGCCCTCTGGACAAGGAATCAGGAGTTCTATGAACACTACGCAACCGAAATGAGAGGCTGACAAAGCTGATCTTGGAATCATGGAAAAGTACGAAGAGAATTTCCGCAACCGAGTCTGCAATAGGAAAGGACATAGAGGAAAATATCCTCTTGAAGCAATGGCATGTAACAAGCTCTCCCACGGAACAAAATGATGTTCGATCAGGGCCCACTGTTTCGATGAATTAGGTAAATACTTGTTCCTGACTCAAGAAGACGTGGCGCGGCTCCAAGCTGAGAAGAGAAACATACGCCGTCCATCCACTTCGAGCGATACCAGGCAGATCAATAACCCATCTTTGGGGGCAACCGCTGCAGCACCATCTGATTCTGCAAGGACCGACAGTGACAGAGGCGACATTAAAGTGCCACCCACACAGCGGCCTCCAGTTAAACCGACTTCAGGAACAGCCGTAAGACCGACTCCACACGTGAACAACTCACTGTTCCGAGCAACTTTACTACCAAATTTCTGACGGTGCAGCATCATCAACAAGCCCGCCAGCACAACAAGCTCAACAACTATTCCGTTAGCTTTCAGCGCTGTTGCTGTTGCTGCTGCTACTGTTTCTGCTGATGCTGCTGTTTCTGCTGGGCTGCTGTTTGTTGCTACTTTTTCTTTTTCTCTTCCTGATGCTACGCCTATTACCGACTTAGCTGTTACTTCTACGATTGGGGACGAGAGAGGCTGTTAACTGCAGCAGTAGCAAACAATACCACCAGAGTACTGACACACGCCAACACTACAATGAGGGCAGTTGAACATCATCTCCTGGAGGCGTTGGCTATTATATACAGTGGAACATGCTCCCTCATCCCTAAGCCAACAGTCTTATTCAACTCCAACTCTACCCAGTTGAGCGACGAAGTCCGACTCAGTTAAACTAGGTTTATAAACACTGTGCCTGTGTGAGGGGGAATCGCATACTTGACCACTTCTCATCACACCATGCCAAATGCACAACTAGTTAAGTCAACCAACTGCTTAACGCGGTAAAACAAAATCCAGATCAGCTTCAGCAAGCTGTGGATTAAGCCACCATAAGCGATAATACATTAAACATGAAAGACTTGTCACCAAAAATTGCATCGAGCGTCAAATGCCCAACCTCGCCTGACTCTTGATTTCATCTAACAAACTTTGTCGCCAGAAGGCAAACTTTGGTCGCTGTAGAAATGCCCTTTTTGGCGACTCCAATTAGATGTTTTAGCTCAATTCTGCTTGAAGCTGACCACGTCAGCTTCTTTCACCTTGATGGGACATGAGCTGTTGTGTGTACATTAACAAATCAGATCTGTAGATTTAGGTAACAAATTAAGGGAATGAAACTCTGAATGCCTAACAACCAATTTACTGAAACAGATGGAGCTAATTTTAAGAAATGAAATAATACTTTAAGATTATAGTTACAATATAGTCTCGTCTTTCACGTGTTCTTACCTGCCCGACGATCACACTGGGAGCAAGCACAGTACAGAGACCATTCAGTAACGCGGCAAGTCCTATCTCCATGTAAATGCTGCGAGCGCGAAACTAGCGCCAGATTTCTGCGGATGGCTGCTGCTGGTACTAAGGCTGCATTGAGAAAATCTAGGCTGGGCGGCTGAGGCTTTGAGCCCTCGTAGTACCGACAACACTCGTCCGCAGAAATCTAGCGCTAGTTTCGCGCTCGCAGCATTAAAATGGGGAGATAGGACTTGCCGTGTTACTGAATGTTCTCTATACTGTGGGAGCAAGGCAGGGCAAACGTGAGTTGCAAAGTGACACCTAGCGGTAAAATCTAAAACTATATACGCAAATATTATTAGAAAAAAGATAATTCATTATTAGTTAACCGGATTTAGGCTTAAGGAAAAGTTAAAGCAGAATGAGATTACAATTATGGCAATTTAATACTATGACTAATTTATAATAATATAAAAGCGTAAAATTAAAAAAACTCTTACAGAATTATAATCATCAACGATTATAAATAAGAGGATGAGTACAATACACAATATCCTTAGATTGTAGAGCAACAGAAAGTTTCGTACAATTTAGTTTCTACATCAATAGTAAAACGGAATGTTTATTTAATTCATTTTAAATCATAAACCTTGTTGTTTCTTTTTCATAAATTAAAGCATTCAGCCATTATTCATAGGAGTACTGGAAGAAAAGGTCCGCATTCTGACTGTAGTCTCTGGGCAAGTCACATTCAGCAGCTTTGGCTCCGAGGTAAGCAGCTCCAAGAGCTAACGAACTTCTCAATTGCATTAGCGAAATGGCTTTTAACTGACGACTGGGAAGTCTTGATCCAGTAACCGATTTAGCTCCTTCGATTAGACCCTCCTTCATCAAATCGAAACTTCCCCAAACAGCCCCAACGCAAATGATCGGCAGACCGCCAGGCAAATCGATCAAACTCTATGGAAAAAATAGTTCATTTAAAGTTTCAAATATCATAGATGCTGCATACTTCGTTTGCGGAGGGTAGCAAAGCTGCAATATATTCTCCCAAGCATCGTCCGGCTTCTTTGAAAATCATTTTGCATAAAGGGTCGCCTTGACGAGCGCCATCAGCCACTCGGCTGCAGAGCCCGGCATAGAACGCTTTATTGTATTTCGCATAGCAATGCTCCAACAGGCCAAATCTGTAATGAAATCAATTGAAGTTAACTCAGAGGCGTAAAGGAAAAAGTATTTACCTATCCTTAACGTTGAAATGTTCGAGCATGGCCTGCTTGATGTACGAAATATCGTGCGGGGCTTTTCGTCTGTTGTCCTCTTCATCAAAAACTGTTTTAATAGCTTGCGTAGAGACCCACCAAGCTGTAAAACGCAGTTAAATAAAACTTAAAACTGTTAAATTTTATGTAATTATAACTTACCGCTGCCTTCATCTCCGAGCATGTAGCCCCAGCCTCCGCATCGAGCAGTAGTTCCATCAGGATTGAGAAGAAATGAATTTGATCCTGTACCAGAGATAAGAACGAGACCTCCTTTATCGCTAGCAGTGGCGATAGCCCCGATAGTGTCGCTGCAAACGTAATAGTGCTCGCTAAGCTTAGGAAAACGATTAATCAGACCCTGTCGCAGTTCGTTATTAGTTTCCTCGTCTTCACAACCACTCAGAGAAAGGCCCTATTAGCAATTAATAATAATATTCCCTGCGTTAATTTTGTTTCAGTGTTAATTAAAATACTAAGGCTTTCAACGTCAAGTCGCTAGGTAATCCAGCTGCGTTTTTCGCCTCCTCCACCATGGCTACAAGTCTGTTTTGGCATTCTGTCATACCGACAAGCTAAATAATATAATAATTTCAATTAATAATTATTTTAATTACTATTTATTAAAATTAACCCAGTGATTTGTTGAAGGTCCTTCGCACTCGGCCAGTTTGCGTCCATCGCTGGAGAAGAGGACAACCACGGAATGGCCACCTCCTCTTTAATATAAATCATTAAAATTGGTTTGATTTTTAATTTAAATTGAATTACCCTTCAATACCGCCAATGATGATAGGTGCATCTGACATTTTTGTAAATTTTGCGCTTGTTATGCAAAATAAGAACACTACGGGCAAGACAGCGAAAAGCCTCTTCTTTCCTGTGAAATACAAATATATTTAAATTAAACTATATTAATTATATTAATAGAAACTATATTAAATTTCCAAATTAAAATAATAAAATTAATGAACTAATTCAGATACATTAGGTACAAATTCTATTATAAAAAATATATATACAGAAAATGCTACAACCAAATCCATTTAATAGTAAAGATAAATTGTTTAACATTAAATTAAATATGTAAAATAATTAACGTGCAAATAAAATTTTGATATTATTTTTGTGACACGTAGAAGTGTAAATTAAATTCACCACAATGAGAAAAGTAGATAAATTATACAGTTCACAGATAATATAATGATTAATTTATAAACACATAAGAATTAATGTCAATAAGATACACTAGAAAATTTAAATTTAATGAAATTAAGATAGCAGTACGCTTGCCTTGGAAAAGCTGCCCGCTCACTGAGCAGAATTGCGGCCGCTCACGAGAAAAAGTACTCAAGGTAAGATCCAGGTCGCTTGCCTCTCTGTACAGCGCATAAGGCCAAACGCGCGCCCCTCTATAGCGGACACCGTTCCTAAATCAGTTTCAAAAAATTTCAAAATTTTGCTTGCACGAATTTATTTCCCGAATTTTTTGCGATTTTTTGAGATATTTTTCAAGGAGATATTTTTGCGCAGACATTTTATTCCTCTGTCCGCAGTAGAGGGGCTGGTCTTTTAGTGGCATTTTCGGCGTAAGCTCCATTTCACGATAAAAGCTACACAGGTAAATATAGAAAGTACATTACGCATTTCCACAGTTTACGCGTTTCAAGGATGGTCCATTTGTAATATTTCACGTTTAGTAGCAAAACTTTAGAATATTAATTTTTTCTTACGTATAATCGAAACTAATGGCATTTTAATGAGAGGCCTGAAATAATGGAATTTTGTGAAGGTGTGGCCCCATTCATAATTGTAAAAAAAAATTTCTACGTCCTCAAAAAGTTTGTAAACCGAAAGAAAAACTCGCAAAACAAGAATAATAACCAAGGCCACATACTTTCCCTCATGTTACGACTTCGAGGCTTGAGGCTTGAATGTGAAGATTTGTTCTACATTACTAATTATACGTAATTGTATGAAAGTATGTTATTATCATTCGATAGCGTGAATAACATTCATATGTAGCGAAAAAATGGAGGGAAAAAAACCTAAACCGGAAGGATTTGAACTCGGGGCCTTTAGGATTCTAGGAAGATGCGTTGCACTTGAGCTAAAAATACAGCCCAATTTGATAAATTTTGAGAGTTATATAAACGCAATAAGTTGTTTGATTTTTTTTTTTTAATTCTAACGAAATTCCTCGTTTATCAGGAAATCTCTTGCTTACGCACGTGAGAATCGTCGTTAGACTGATTATTTTGTCAGGTTAGCTGCCAAGGCTTTGTTTGCTCTCCACTTGAATTTTAATCCAACAATTGCTGCTTTTATCATTTCCTAAAGAATCTGTGTCCGGGGTGACCAGATACAGAAACAACAAAAAAAATGGCGGAAATCATATAAACTATATCAAGATGAACTTCACACGTATGCCTTCAAAAGGTTATCTACCTTCGGGAATTATGCTTTATTACCAAACTGATTACACATCATAAATTTTTTTAAAGTTCACTCTAGAAGCATTCCCTAGTAAAGTTTTGTATCAGACAGTTGTGCTGCTTGATCTGCTGTAAACAGTTTGTTCTGTCACGAAGTCCCTAAGATTCGAGTGTGTAACTGAAAGGAAAGGCGTCATTAACTTGTTTAATTAGGCCTACACTTTATGATTCAACCTCAGTTTACATCTTTTGAAGTCTTTTTCCGGCTGTAAACTTCAACGGAAACGTATCCAACCATCTGTTGCATTCGTCTTGTATCCCAAAGTTCCGTTACTTTTAAGAGTAACCAAATACAATTATGTCCTCACTACAATTTGCACCATTATTTGTCAAGAAACCCAGCAGAAAATTAAGGATGTCGGCTACATCCTGAGAGATATCCGTATCATATCCTGAAAATCCTGAACCACGTCCGATCGTGGATGAGTTAAAAAAAAATGTGTTGAGAATTGTGAATCTTGATTATTGAGGGCGCCATTAAGTATCCTGAAAAGCGTTTTTTCAGGACACTGTTAAGTACCCTGAACATGTATTATTCAGGCATTCAAATGTAAACGCCCTGAACACCCTGGAAGTTGGCCAATTTCACTGCATTCAGAGTCCTGATTGGCTACGTGAAAATGCCCATTTCAGGATATTTTCAGGGTCCTGAAACTATCCTTAATTTTCGGCTGGGAAGTGTATTTCAATATGAATAACATCAGACTAGGCTACACAATTTAACTCAGGAAACACTTTCTGTTACAGTTTTAATGTTTGGTTAGTCAAGGTGTAGGATGGAACACAACTGCTGCCTTCCATCCACCAGTCGTAAATGTCAGGATAGCTCTGAGCAGGAATATCAGGATCGTGCAACATTTGACATAACTGACACCAGCCGTCATTCGGGTATCTTTCTACTTGGTAATCAGTTTTCCAGCTGAAAAAAGACTTGTACAATTTGTCATTGCGGTGGAGCAGCCACAGATAATCTGCCAGCAGTTTGGGAGAACCAAAGTCACGCGCATTTATATACGAATTCGATGGGGCAAACAGAGAATAATCAGCTTCGCCATAAACTACTGGGACTACATCATTTTCTAGAGCAACGTACATCTTCTCGGACACGTAATCGGTGCACAGAGAATTCTCAAACGCCAGGAGAAATTTATAGTTCTTTCGAAGATGAACCAAGCACTGTTCGTTAGTTCCGCAGTTCTGACCACAAGGTCCGTAAGAATCAACGGGGATGTATCTGGACAGTTCTTCGATGTACTTTTCACGCAGAACAGAAGTATTGCACGTCGATGTGAACACTGCTACGTGTTTCCTTTTCTGTTGGATACCGTAGATACCGAGTGATTGTACAGCTCTTTTGTAGACTTTCTTGCCGTAAGAGATTCTTAGACTGGGACGAGCTTCTAAACTGCCGTACGGATGTCGCTGGAAGATGTCAGAATCATGACGATATGTCATTGTCCAGTTGAATTTAACCTTTAATTTTCAATAAATAACTATCTGCTGGGGACTAAACTAAAGTGTTTGGTACCTGCCAGAGGTTTCTGTCATCCGGAGTATTAGTAGGCGATGTCAGAGTATAGAAGATCCAGCGCTGGAATGGTGGTCGGTATGTCGGTAAGTCAGAAGCATTGAAATCCAGCGCATGGAATATGATTGCATGACTCTCGTTGAGCAAAGATCTATCAGTAGTAGTTCGACACAACTGAACTGGACAACCCGCGGTTTCGAATGGACTGGAACCGAGACCGAAATCGAAAGTCGAACTCGAATGATACTTTGTCCAGAACAGAATCAGTTGTGGTCCTTCACTGGCAATAGCTTCTCTCTGCAACAGAACGAGTATATATAGCTTACTTTCCTAGCAGACGAAGAATAGAAGAACCTACCTTCTGATGTTGATGGTAGAGAAAATGCAGTTCTGGGGTGATCTCCTCATGATCGAACACGAAATGTCTTTGATTGGGAGAACTTCTCAATGCCACAAAACAGAGGCAAAACGAAGCCACAAAAATCCATAGAATCGAGTGACCTGAAAACTTGAGACTCAGAGAAAAAGACGTCCAGTATCTCTGGATCTTTTTCCAGAATATCTTGGGACCGGCAGAAGACATGTTGTTGAGCTGAAGGGTTACCAAAGAAATCTGAAGGCTTGTCTGCTAACCATCTGCGAGTTTATACGGCAAGAAACACTGCAGCGGCCTTGAACTCGGCTTCTTCAACAGTTGTTATACTTCTGTACCAAAAAAAGGTACCGTTAAGGAATCCTTTTTCACAAGCACTTTTCTAACGAGACGTACTAATTGGCCTATTAGAAGGTAATATACGTCAGAGAGAAGCAACCTTCTGCGTTTTCATTACTTTACATTGTTTCAGCTGTTATGGTTTCTTGATGAATGGAAGTTCATGGAATAACGTTAAAAAGCTCATTCATTCAGAGATTTCATTATCCATAGCTTAAGATTGCAATCAAAGACAAGATTAGGAAAAATCTAGGCATTTTCTGGCATGATTTAAGTGATGTGTGATGTAATAATTACCAAACCGACACAGCAGATGGTTGACAAAGGCTTTTTTCCTTGCATAATTAAACTGCCAGGCGGCTTACCTTTCGTCAAGAACACAAAACTGAAACCATCCCACACAAAAGAGTCAGGTGAGTGTACCTCTTGAACAATTTTATGATTCATTTGTGGCGTAATTTCCCTCGCAAGAACACTAAGTATAGGGTTTCAGTGATTTAGTATAATTCTGGTTCAAAGGGACTTATGATTTGCGCAGAGTTAACGGAATATAATGGGTGAATTAGTGAGACCCCTACAAAGATTTCTTCGGGTTCGAAACCTATAGGAGCGGTTCATTACAAAAAAACAACGGTTCATCAGGCTGTGCTACTTTTCTGAACCGTGGTTCAAGGTTTAAAACGGTTCATATTGTAGTAAAAACAGTTCGGTTTTGATCCTAGTTCGAAAGTTATTTATTGTGCGTATTTAATTGAAACTTTAGAAAATTTTATTGAAAACTGGGAGTCGGTTCAAAAACGGTTCACATCTCTAGATATGGTTTAATTCCGGTTCAAGTGAAGGTGATTTATGGTTATGGTTACGTTACACAAAGATCCTAAATTTTATTTTAATCTATTTTATTTTTTTAATTAAATTAATCAACTAATTTAATTAGTTAAAATTTAAATTTATTAGAAGTTATATTATGTTCCATTTCGGTTGTTAAGTGAAGCGCTCATCTTTCCTGGTGTAATAAATAGCCATAACCTGTGAAACAGAACGGAAACTGTTTATATTAGAAAATTTTAAATAGTAGTTTGCAGTAGAATAAAATTAGACATTAAGGAGTGATCAATTCATTTTGGAGATTCAGTATTTATTTACGCTCATTTAAATTAAATTTTTAAAATCATATGCAAAATTCAGTATATATTTTTTTAATTATTACACTATTATTCAATATTATTGTTACTGGTAAATATTAATTGTTTACTACAATTTTATGAACAGAGCTGTGTTACTACTATATCATGATATTTTATCATCATTCTAATAGCTATTAATCATATTAATTGTATTTTCAATGAACTAAGTCATTAAGTTTGCATTATTTTTATTTTTTCTTATAAACAAACCAATGTTACCGCACATCAAAGTATTTCATTAATATTTTAATATCCATCACTGATACTGTAATCCATTAGATTTAAATGTATTTAATTATTATTATTAAAGACCGGTAATACGTAGATTTGCGGTTATATGAAAGTACTAGATTATTATTCTAATGCCTATGAATTATAGTCTTATTCCAGTACATTTACATGTATTTAATTTACATTCTTCTTCTTGTTATTCTCGATATTAAAAAGACCAGCGGTGCGTACATCTTGCGGTTGCGGTTCACTACCGTTTAGTATCAACCCGCAGGCCGTAACCATGGCAACTGGCTACGTGTTTCGCTTCTCCTTGACAATTGAATTATATCATTTGGCCGCCTCTTGCTTGAATCGTCATTCCTCCGATCAACTCGCGCATGTTTAGGTCATTGGCCCGGTAAGCCTAGCAAATAAGAAGTATATTCTACTCTCCCTGTATAATCATATTATAATTAAAAATTATTCTATCCTGTATGTTAATGCTGTATTCTGTACGTAAGAAACTATAGGCTTTGTTGAAAGATACTTAATTGATATGCCTTACTTTGTTATTGCTGTTTATTGATTGCTTATTTAAGCCTAGCTAGCCGTTTTTAAGTTATTTTTACTCTGCAGGCTGAGGACGTCCTTGGGAAGCGTAGTAAGCAGTGCAAAATCCAGTGAAATCCGCAATTTTTCAAGTAAAATCAAAATGAACAATCACCAGAAACCCAACGTTGTGTTCGTGCTTGGAGGTCCCGGTGCGGGAAAGGGAACTCAGTGCTTGAACATCGTTCAGGTAACGTTGTTCGTTTCTCATTATTGTTCTCATGAATCCTTAATTTTTTATTGATTAATATTGTTTACAGAATTTTGGTTATGTTCATCTGTCAGCTGGAGACCTCCTCCGTGAAGAACGCAACACCCCTGGCTCGGCTTATGGCGAACTTATCGAGGAACACATTCGCAACGGGACTATCGTGCCAGTGGAAATTACTTGTCGTCTTCTGGCCAAAGTATTGAATAACAAATTTACAATAAAAAAGTAACGCTAGAATATTTTTTTAACTTTTTCCAGGCCATGGAAAAAAGCGGCCAGTCAAAATTCCTCATTGACGGCTTCCCTCGAAACAAGGACAATCTGGACGGCTGGCAACAGGAGATGGGAGAAAAAGTCAATCTCCAATTTGTATTATTTTTCAACTGCCCCGAAGAGTCTTGCATGGAGCGCTGTCTTCAGCGGGGAGCTGCAGGAAGCGGCCGTTCTGACGACAATATCGAGAGTTTAAAGAAACGTTTCGTCACTTATATGAATGATACCATCCCCATTATCGAGCATTACAATTGTCAGGGACTAGTCAGGACGGTCGATGCCTCGCAAAACGTGGTAACAGTCTTCGAGCAAGTCAAGAAGTTTTTTGAAGCGATTTAAATTTTGAATATTTTATGCTGTCTCTTTAACCAAGAAAAAAGAAAAAGAGCATTACCAGAAAATCACACTGTTTTTATCCTATCTTCTTTAATGGGTTATTTTCTTTACAAGAATAATGAATAGGTGTTGTGTTCAAATTAAGCACTGCAAAACTTCTTAGTGAAACGAAGTAGAAAATAAAATACACTCATTATGATATGAATGTTACTTTACTTGAGACTCTCGTACTTCATATATATACGAATTATCTAAATCTATTAATTAATTAGTACATTTAAAAAGAATACCTATTATAATATGTATTTCATAATTATAATTTTATTTCATTTCTACTGTATATATATTATCTAAAAATATAATTATTAAACCTTCAATCATAATAGTAATAACATATATCCGAATGAGAACTTAATATAATGATTACATATTATAAATTTTTAATGATAATAATAATAATAATAATAATAATGGAATAATAATATTAATATTAATAATGCTAAAGGATGTTAAAATTCAATAATATAAATTTTGAAAAAAAACAAACATAATTTTAACTATCTGGCAACGTTGTAACCTTTTCAATGAATTTATTTTCCCGCCTGTTTTCTGTTGTCGTAAAAGTTGGCAGTCCCATCACAAGTCTCTGGGCGCCCTGTTATCTTCTTCCCCATTTCATTCTGAAAATAACAAGTAAATAATTAAAGCAGCAAAATGTACATTAAAGTAAAAACAATGGACGGCAAGCAGTCCTCCGTTTTGGCCGTTTCCAAAATGATGAAAACTGAGGAACTTCGCAAACTAGTTTTCGAGAAAATGCAAGTCGAGCCAGCCAAACAAAGACTCTTCTTTCGCGGGAAACAGGTAAAAACACAAAAAAAATCAAAACCAATATTAAAAATTGACAATTTTTAAAAAAAATTTTAGTTAGAAGATGAATACAGTCTGCTCGACTACAGCATCAACGTGAATGATGTCATCCAGCTGCTCGTTCGGAGCGAACCCCTCCCGTCGGCCGCTGCCACGTCACTGAACAACAACTGCAGCAACCCGGAAGAAAACGAAAAAACACCGGCCAATAACGAGGAGAAGAAAACGGCAGTTAACAACAGAGGGGACAAACCTGAAGAGGGCAGCGAAGCCAAAAGCGAATATTATGAAGTACTCAGTATTCAGATTTTACTTTTTCAACTAATTAAACGTTTTCGATTCAAGGTTGGCGATTTAGTTGATGCAAAAGATCCCTTCACTTCGTCCTGGATCGAAGCCAAAATCGTGAAAATAAAGAAACCCCCAGGAGAAAGGGCAGATCTTCAACATTTGCCTGAAGCCTTACTTTATCACGTTTTATTTGAAGGGTTAATTTTACTTTAAACAATAATGAAGTCCAAAACATTGCTAAAGTTTATTTTTCTGTAATTTAAATAGACACGTTCTTGAGGACCCTACGATACGGAACTTTTCGCAGGTTCGTCCGAGAGCCTGGAACCTCATACCCCCCGACAACATTATGGTAGGGGACGTGCTAATGGTCAACTACAACCTGGAAGACCGGAAAGAACGAGGCTTGTGGTACGACGCCAGAATCACCAAAGTCGCGGCCGCCTCGAGAACAGCCAAAAAGATCGTCGCGACAATAATCATGGGCGAGGCCAATGATATGGAAGTCAACGACTGCGATATCTACTTTATCAAAGAAATCCTCGCAATCCCGTCAGTGGTAAGTGTATTTATTTGATCTATATATTTTTTTTAGTTATTTATGAAATGTTGTATAGTCATGTTCATTGACAGTCGTTGTTGACGATTTGTAACATTTTTTATGCATTAAAATTAGTCAGGATAGGTTAAAACAACTGTATTCTAGCTCCATCCAGGCATATTATCAAATAATATCATGATACTCATGCAAAAATTCAAAAAGAGTGACGTTTAACAAGGTTAAACGCCATTTTTTCATTGTTTTCACGAGGATGTTTGAGTATAATCTTATATATGAATATTTAGTTAAAGAATAGTTTGCTTTATCAATAATTGTATAAATTAATTGTATAGTAACTTCATAAATAGCAAAAAACGACTTTGAATTTCACCCATTGTGTACTCTTTTCTTATTGAACATGAATGTACAGGTAAAGATATCCGAGCGAACTGAGCAGGAAGAGAGGCTAATGAAGCAAGGGCCTGCAGAGAAGAGGGTTAGTATCCCTTACTGCCAGAATTGTAACGATAACCCTCGTCGCAAGTGCAAGTTTTGCGGCTGCAACGAGTGCGGGTCAAAGGAGAATCCCAACCAACAGGTTATGTGCGATGAATGCGACAGGCCTTACCACGTCTACTGTCTCAAACCGCCCATGGAAGCAGTTCCCGATGATGAATGGTATACGAGTTAACTAATTAAAGTAACTTTAATGGATATTTTCCCTTTTCCCCTAAGACAAAAATGCTTGAATTTCCCCTGTCATTTTCTCGTTTTCCCCCATCCTTCCCTTCCATGAACAAATAATGAAAAATATTGTTATGGGAAAAACAAAAAGTTAAAAGATGTAAAAGATTTTAAAATTTCCTTTGTTTTCCCCCCTTCCCCTGTTTTTCCCTTAAAACAGGGAATTTCCCCTACAAGTAGAAGGCTTTAATGTATTAGTTTGATTAAATATCTTAACAGGTATTGCCCGCACTGCAAAACAGACGACAGCAAAATAGTCAAGGCTGGAGAAAAGCTTAAGGAAAGCAAGAAAAATGCTAAGAGACCTTCAAAGGTCAACACTTCCACCCGAGACTGGGGTCGGGGTATGGCCTGTGCTGGACGAAACAAGGAATGCACCATTGTCCCGTCCAATCACTTTGGACCTATCCCTGGAGTGGATGTAGGAACTGTATGGAGATATCGTTTCCAGGTATTAATATTTACTGTATTTTTTATTATATTGATAATCTAGATATCCAATCCCAACTTAATATAAAATGTTTTATGCATTTATTGTGAAATTCTACTTAATGCAGGAATAATTAAATTTGAGTGAATTCATTTTGCTTTATTTACGTATTTTTCACAATACTAGTGTAAGTCGTATATTAAGTAATTTCATTTTACTCTATTAAAATTTACTACAACAAATTAAGTAATGATTTACTGTAATGCATTTTTACAATATAATAGACTGGTTATACGTTAATCTTGATGATTTATCCACCAACATAGTTAACAATTTGATTTATTAACTTAATAGGTTAGTTAATTAATTTTAAAAGTAATGTAAATACTTTTTTGTTTTGATTTAGGCTTCCGAGGCTGGTGTCCATCGCCCACCGGTGGGGGGTATTCACGGCCGAGAGAAAGAAGGGGCCTACAGTATTGTCTTGAGTGGTGGGTACGAAGATGACGAAGATTTTGGCGATTCTTTCTATTATACGGGGTCAGGCGGCCGTGATTTGACTGGTAACAAGAGAACAGCTGAACAGAGCTGCGATCAGACGCTCACCCGCATGAACATGTGAGTGAAAACTTGCTCAGTGTTTGAAACAGTGAATGAATGTTGGTTATTTTTTCCTTCCAGGGCCTTGGCTCTGAACTGTGCTGCCCCACTGAACGATAAAGAAGGTGCAGAGGCCAAGGACTGGCAAAAGGGGAAGCCTGTTCGAGTCTTGAGAAAGGGACAAGGTGACGAAAAATCCCTCAAACCCAAGAAACCTGGAAAGCACAGCTCGAAATACTCGCCCGATATCGGAGTCAGGTATTACTTTGAATATCAATAAAAAGGCCACTGAAGACACAAGTCCTCTACTACGGACATGTGCATAAATATACACGAAACTAAATCTCATTTCAAAATGCTTCTAAAATTCACGGGAAAATTCAAGAAACATTTTCATCCCAAAAATGTCAAAAAATTCTTTGAATTTGATTTAATAGCGGTGTCCACTATAGAGAGGCACGCGTTTAGATGGACTCCTCTACTACGGACAGGTGTATAAAATACGTTCACAGCAAAATCTCGTTTGAAAATGTTTTTATAAACCGCGAAAAAAAATCAAGAAACATTCTGATTACAAAAAAGTTTGAAAATTTTTTGGATTTGGTTTAATAACTGCGTCCGCTATAGAGCGGCGCGCGTTTAGACGGACTCCTCTACTACATACAGCCATATAAAATACGTTTACAGGAAAATTTCACTTGGAAATGTTTCTAAAAATCGAAAAGAAAATTCAAAAAAACAGTTTGGTACTCAAAAAGTTTCAAAATTCTTCGAAGTTGATTTTATAACGGTGCCCGCTATAGAGAGACTTATGCCCTATTCATTTACTATATTCCCATTCATGAATATCTCAATTTTTTTTATTGTTAGGTACGACGGTATTTACAAGGTGGTGAAGTACTGGCCCGAAAAGGGAAAATCTGGATTCGTTGTTTGGAGGTATTTTCTGAAGCGGGATGATCCTATTCCTCCTGTTTGGACGGCTGAAGGCAAGAAGCGAACAGAGCAGTTAGGCCTAGACCAAGTTCTGGTAACTTAAAATTTCTTTTTATTTATAATATGCATACATATATAATATTTTATTTGTTTTATTCATTCTTAATTTTTTAATTTTATTATTTACTCATCGAATTCATGTTGAGCTGTGGTATCGTATTCATTTTAATTGATTTCCATTGTATTTAATTAATTTTTTTACCATTTAATTGTTATATTAATTATTATCTTAATTTACAAAGTATCCCGAAGGACATCTTGAAGCCCAGGAAGCCTTGGCTCAGGATAAGGCCAACAGCAAAGCGGGGAAAAAAACGTTGAAGGATTTCTTACAAGATGGAGATTTTGAATCTCCCGCCAAGAAAATGAAAAAAGCTGGGTATCAACTGGAACCTGAAACTGATAATCTAATTAACGCTGATGAGTTAAACGCCAAGATGTGGGAAGAGTGTAAAGTAGAACTGGGAGACACTAAACAGGTATAATCTTTATTTCATAAATTGATTTTATTAAAATTGTTGTAGGTATACTTGCAGCAAAGCTTTCGCTTTGCAGGGAAATTCCCTGTAAAAGGGGAAAAAAGGGAAGATTAAATAATGAGTTGTTAATTGTTTTTAGAAATTTCTGTCGAAAGTGGAGGAACGTTTTCTTTGCATTTGCTGCCAGGACATCGTCTGTCGGCCTGTGACTACGCCTTGCAAACACAATATCTGTATTGCGTGTTTAAGCCGTGCATTCAAAGCAGAAGTTTATAAATGTCCCTGTTGCCGTTACGAACTTAATAAGACGTACCAGATGACTGTCAATGAACAACTGGCTGCTGCTTTGAACGCCTTGTTCCCTGGATATGAAGGAGGACGTTAAGAAGTAATTTTGTGGACTGAATCTGTCGATTTTTTTTACATGAATTTAAGACCATGACTTGTAATAGGCAGAACTGAAATGCTGTAAATTTTTCTTCATGATATCTTTTTTCTTCCTTTTTTTTGGATTTTGCAAGTGGTTTGATCCCAGAATACAATTTAAAACCATTTATTATTGTTCTTAACTTAAATAATTGTGTATTGCGATTTCTTTAAGTTTCCCTTTTTCCCCTTCGCTTGAAAATATTAGTTTTCTCTTTTCCCTTCCATTTCCGTCTTCCCCTATTTTTCCCTTTTCAGGGAATTTCTCTGTTATTTTCCCTTTCTTCCCTTAGGCTTTCCTTTTTCAGGGAATTTCTCTAACCTTTTCCTTTATTTTTCCCTTTCTCTCCTTGCTAAAATACGAAGCTACAATCCAAACTTCCCTCTTCATCCTTAATTTCCCCTTTTTCAGGTCTTTTTCCCTGTATAGTAACAATTTCATTACTAGATGGCGCTGATGACGTGTAAACAAAATCCAATCCTGTGACAAGTGACCCTGGCTCTAAAAGTTTTGTTATTTAGAAACTAAGCTGTGAAGAAAATTCATAATGGCAGGCTCAGCTCTACGGCGCTTAATGGCGGAATACAAACGTATTACACAATTTACTATAAAGTAAATTTTCGTATTAATCTATGAATTTCTACGCAGAGCTGACCATGAACCCACCTGAAGGAATCGTAGCAGGTCCTATTAATGAAGAAAATTTCTTCGAATGGGAAGCTCTTATCCTGTAAATAAATTTTTAAATATTTATTATAATTTTAAAGAATTTTATTGATTTTTTAAAATTCAGGGGTCCAGAAGGTACATGTTTCGAGGGTGGCGTTTTTGCCGCTAAGTTGACTTTTCCTCCAGACTATCCGCTAAGTCCTCCCAAAATGCAGTTCACGTGCGAAATGTTTCACCCGAACATATATGCGGACGGCCGCGTGTGTATTTCGATTCTTCACGCCCCAGGCGATGATCCCATGGGCTATGAATCGAGTGCTGAACGTTGGAGTCCCGTCCAGAGTGTGGAGAAAATTTTACTATCAGTCGTCAGCATGCTCGCAGGTATTTCGTTTATCATAATTGATGTATAAATAGGTGTACAGTCATGTTCATAAAAAAGGGTAAAACATGCGAAGGGTGAAAGGCGCTTTTGGGAGTTTACTAAAATTATTATGATTATCAGTTAAATATTAAAATTTTCGTGCAAAAATGAAATTGAACCGGGTCAGTCCGAGAACAGTCGAACCTTGAACCGAACTGAGTGGTACGTTCTCTGTGATGAACCAAATTTTGAACCAAAAAACAATTTACACAGTCTTGGTTACCAAAACAAAATTGCCCCAAAAAATCCTCCAGTAGTTCCGCAACAACCATACCCAAATAAATTTATTTGTTTTAGTCTTTTGATTTATTACAGTTATTTTTCTTCCTTAGAACCAAATGACGAGAGCGGAGCAAATGTTGATGCGGCAAAAATGTGGCGCGAAAATCGTGCAGAATTTGAACGAATCACTGAACGCATCGTACGGAAGAGTCTAAATCTACCCATTTGATTTCAAACACTTTTTCACACACCTAAAGTGTATTGCATTATTCTGGATATATAAATATATGAAAGAGATACAGGGAAACGAAGTAAGGGCTTCTACGATAAATTTTCGACGTTTTTTCGTAACGGTTAACACTTGTTAAAGTTTTATGGATTTATATTAATAATTATTATTTCAATTACACGATTGGATGACTAGGTATCAACATTCATTTTAACGGGATAGGGTCTTCTTTCTGCTGTATAATTTTAAACATTTTCTAAATAATAATGCGCTGTGTTTAGGTATTCCTTCAAACGAGGGGGTAACGGCAAACTCTCGATCTGGTCTCGACGAACAAGTCGCAGTATCGCAAACCTGTAAAGTACAGTAAATAAAAGTGATATTTATAATTAATCAATAATTAAATGTAAAATGAACAGTGCCAGTGATTCCACTTACAGTTTCCCCTTTTCTCCCTTCGGATTGAGAATATCAACTTTCCCTTTTTCCTCCATCTCTTCATAACTTTCCTTTCCCTTTTCCCTTAATTTTCCCTTTTCCCCCTCTGTTCATAGCTTTCCTTACCCCCAAATTTCCCTTTTTCCTTATATTTCCCTTTTTCCCTTCACTTCGTATGCTTTCCTTACCCCCAAATTTCCCTTGTCCCTTATTTTTCCCTTTTTCCCCTCTCTTCATATGCTTTCCTTTCCCGCCGTTTCCCCTTTTCTAGACCTCACTTTTCTCTTTTTAAAGGAGGTTCCCTACCAAGTGGAAGCACTGAACATAGCTACAATTAAAACTTGACTAAAAAGAACTTAATTCCACCTGCAGAGATGCTGCAGACTCTGAACGTATCGAAACCTCGACAGCGGGTTAACGAGCTGAACTCGGGTCGGACCTGCAGTGGGTCTGCGGTGGAGGAAGAAGAGAAATCTACCGCTCCGTGAATGCTCCACCGCCTGTTTGATAAATTCTACCATTGTCTGACTGCGGAACTTTGTCACGCTGCCAAAGCTGAAATTGCCTGCAACAATAACAACCAAAATAATAAACAATAATAATCAATTTTTTATGTTTCGCACCTTGATCGTGCTCAATCCTAACGTGTCGTACGGCTCCGTTTAACTTAAACGACAGCGAAAAAATGTAGCGATCGTCACTACTATCCCGAACGAGAAAAGATCCGTCCGGCTCGCTGGCTAAAATCTTTTCTGCCATTTCGCCGGGTAAGGGGCCCCAGTACCAGCCTTGACCCTTGACCTCCTCGATGCTTGCAGCAAAATCGAGACTCGTTTTCGAAGATCCCAACTCCTTAACGCAATACAAACAATTAATAAATAACACAATAATAATAACATTCAATAGCGATTAAATACTTCAGGAAAGTCTTGAAGCGTGGGGACGTCTTCCACATTTTCTCGAACGGGAAAAAAGCCAATTTCGGGCTGCGGTAGAGGAGGTAAAGCTCGATGACTACGAATACTGCTGTTATGGTGTAACTTGGAGATGTTCGGAGCTGAATAAATAATTCATAACACAAATGTGTTAACATTAATAAAAAGTAAAATATAAACCAGAAAAAGTCCATCCAGTAGTGCAGACTTTATTTTCGTCCAGCTCGACCGAGTGGTGGAAGTGTGGAATGCGGAAAACGTTGAAAAAAGCTCGTTTGAAGCCTAAAGTTGAGAATTACTTTAGTAGCACTATTATTTTAGTTAAACTATTGTTAAAATCTTTACTCGGTAAGTTCAGACTCTTCCTGTTGCGTTTCCTCAGCTGCTCGTTCGAGTTGTGGATTTCACGCAAATATTCACGCACCTCTTCCAGTGACATGTGAATTGGCTCATTTACGATGTCCCGCCGATCACCATAGTTACTCGAGACGGGACGCCTGCTTATTGAGTCCTTGATGGAAAACAAACGATAACTTAAGTCTTCGTTTTTGACAGTTATTTTGCAACAAACGTTTATCAATGAAAAATCTTTCTTACCTGAACAGAATCGACCGGCAGAGAGTAAACGTCATCAATTCTCGGTACCGTTTTCTTGCTTCTCAGACGGACAGAGTTACCCGAGCCCCTGACTTCTCGAAAAGCGCTGCGATAGTTATCGTCCTCACTCGCGGGGTCATCATAGACATGGTCTTTTATAACAGGAGGGTCTTCGAAACCGGGTGGAGGCTCTAAAACAGGAATGTTTTCCTCCATTTTCTCCTTTTAAATTGATTGTAAAATCCACTTTTTTTCAATTGCTTTTGTTTAGTGACAGCTCTGCATGATTCTTCCAAAAAAAATAAGAAATACTTGCAAGTAAACACTTTTATCAATGAAATTTTATTTTTGAAGCTTTTTTCTGTGATTTTGTAGGGTTATGAAAAGTTATGGAAATTATAGGAATGCTTATTGTTGTGCTGTTGTAAGATAACTTAAGTACGCCATATTGTTTTGCCCGCAAGGCATAAAGGATCCATAAAGACAAGTGACGTCACAGAACATCACGTGTCCCTTTAAATTTTTTTAAACGAGAAATTTAAGGTTTCATTAATCAATTATATAATTTCAATTATCTATGGTTAAACTGGTTTTACTGGAAATGTTTTAATTACCTTCTTAAGTTGGAAAATCTTTATTTGTCCGTATTGAAGTCCTAGAGCGTATATGCCCAAACGCGCGCCCCTCTATAGCGGACAGCTGTATTAAATCAACCAAAAATAATTCACGAACTTTGTTTGCAGAGAAAAATTTACAATTTTTTTGGAGTTTTTTTTATGGATTTATGAAGACAATTGTTCCATAAACAGATTTGTAATAGCTGTCCGCAGTAGAGAGGCTAGTCTTCAATGGCTTTTTTGCATAAGCTCTATACGGTCGCCATCTTAAGACGGAGGGCATCGCCATCTTGAAGATAGGAACACAATATGGCGGCCCATGGCATTTCCCCGTGTTTGCCCCTTTCATGTTGGTTGTGATGTGATTTCCACTTTTCTGATCCCATTTGTTGCTATCCCATTTGTTGCACATGTTGAGTTCGCACACATCAGTTCAGAAACCATTGGTAACACCTTCGGTTAGGTAAACAAATGTCCACCTTCCCTAAGATTTGCTGAGTCATTGTCGCCGCCATCTTGTGTGATTTTCTCCTTAATAACCTCCTTCCACATTCTTCCACATCCTCATTTGATGTCATATCTCTGTTCCAGCACGGTTCCCTTCAGCAATGGAGACCATAGCAAACCTAACCTTTAATCTACACGAACTAGGGTCACAATCTTCGATCATTTACTTGATTATTCCTTCTGTTATCATCCTTCTGTTATCACTCCCTCTGAACCTAGTGTTTTTCGTAGGATCACTAAAAGCAGTACGTATTAAAGAGGCTTCAATCATTGATGGTATCATCGTTCTCTATAGTTTGGCTATCCTCCAGAACTGCTTCGTATCACAGGTATGTTATACCATTGCTTACAATACAATCACTATTACCAATGTCATATCATTAATGCTTAATGTAATAATTGTAGATTTCGTTGGTGCTTCGTTTATTGGCTTGGCATTCATTCAACATCAGTTCTTCAGTGATGTGCACTGTAACTCAAGTTTCAGTGTTTTCTGGGGCTGTATTTTCCAAATTGGACTGACAGTCGTCGTTATCCTTCGTTACATTTACGTGTGTCATCCAGCAATAGGTCATAAGATCCAAACGGTTCACAAAACGGCTTTAACTACAATCGCTTTCTTCTTAACAGGTATTAGTATATAGCACCTAAAGGCTCAAACCACTTCAGCTTTAATTTATTCTGGAACTTTTTTCTTTTTGGAAAAAAAGGTGTAAGCCTATTTCTGGGCTTAGCTGATGTGTTCTGGAATAAAAAGTCCATCGTTAGATTATGCCAGGGAACTTTGTTATCTTCTACTGAAGACCGTCAACTGGAATTTGGAACTTACGATGTTCAGATTTTTCTAGTCGTTACGGTCTGCATAGAAGCGATTTTAATCGCACGAATTATTCTTCACAGCAACAAAACGGTAAGAAATATCTGAACTGTATCTTAAAATTTTACCTGGTCAATGGAAAATTAATTGCAGGTACCACTACCTGTTGCTACTCTGAACCGATCCATACAACAGACGAATTTACTAACTCTGCGAGGATGTATCCTGTGCCGTTTTGTATCGTTGTTTCCTTCGTTTGTTCTCGTAATAATTCTTCAGACTATTCCACCTGAAAGTGATTCGTTCAGTGAATATGTTCGTTATCATGTTTTCCTTCTGTGCTATTATGTCCTTGTAGTGATTGGTGTACCGTTATGCAGTATCTTGTGCAGCCCATTCATTAGAAACCAAATACTTGAATTTGAATCGTTTCCCGCGTAAAAAAACCTCCTATTTCATTATTAATATATGAATCATAATTTATCCATTGTATTCATTGCATCGATTGGACGAATCAAATCAAAAATATTTTATAATTATTATGAATATAGGGATGAATCTAAAAAACAAAGCGTTCATTCAAAGTTTTATAAATAACTATGTATATTCAATTATTTATATAATACCTATTTATCTCAATAAAGTTTGATTAATATTAAATAATAATTATATAACTATTTTCTTATTGCGTATTCATTTTAAGTGCTAAAGGATGTAGATTAGCAGCACCCCGCAAAATTTCTATATGCTATTATCGGTTCTTCTACGGTAGCAGGGAAGTTCCCTGAAAAAGGGGAAATTTTGTATCAAAAGGGAAAAATAAGGAAATAAGGGAAAAGTGTACCCTCTACATCTTGGCACAAAAGGGAAAAAGGGGAAATTGAATTCTTTCCGCGGAGGGGGAAAAAGGGAAAAGATCGTCCTCTTAAAGGGAAAAAGGAAAACTGACTGGTCATTATTCTCGCAATCTTTCAAAGTAAGTATAAAGACAACTGTTTACATACTTAGAAATTGTAATTATTTAATGACATCCATTAACAGGAACGAAAAACTGAAAACAAAATGGTCAGAGCCATTGCCGAAGAGTCGCAGTTTGCTGTCGAGCTGAATGCAGCGGGAAACAAACTGGTTGTTGTCGACTTCACTGCTAGTTGGTATATAATTATTTTAAAAAATACTTAAAACAAATTATTTGCTTTCATAAAAGTATGCTATTCCGAGATTTTATTATTAATTCACAATATTTTCATATATGTAAAGAATACAAATGAAAAACATGGACGGATTCCGCGAATGAACGTTAGGCTTGTGTACTATGAAACGAGTTATTAATGAAACTAATGAACTAAAATGCCTTCTTACACATTATATACCTAAAGATAATCTTCATTTTTTACTTTTAAGTTTATTTCACAATATTTTCATAACTTGAGTTATATTAATGAAAAACGTAAACCAATTCGGCAAACTAATATTAGGCTCGTTGATTATTAAGCTATTTATTATAAGTATAATGAATAAATTTCTATTAAATATATGAAAAGGTGCGGCCCTTGCCAGAGGATAGCCCCTTTTTTCGAGGACCTTTCCCGTAGATATCCTCGTGCCGTTTTTCTGAAAGTAGACGTGGATCAGTGTCCCGAAACTGCGGCTGCGAATGGCGTCACTGCAATGCCCACCTTCATTTTCTTCCGAAACAAAGTAATTTACAAGTAAAACCATTTTAAAAATAATGTAAATTTTCGCGAATACAATAAATATGAAGCAATAGTAGATATACAATGCAGTTACATAAAAATATATTACAAAATTAAATCTGTCAGATATGTATATAAATATGAGAATTATAATAAATGATGAAATTAAAAATAAATAATATAATTCAAAATTCTGGAATAAATTATTTTTTAACGCAATTGATAAATCTGTAAATATTAGAGTTATAATACAATTATGAAAAATTTTAGATTGAATGGAAATAAAATATTTTTTCCCCGTTCTAATGATTAACTATTTTTTTTTCAGGCGAAAATTGATCGTCTCCAAGGCGGAAATCCGGACGCTCTTGAACAGAAGGTCAAACAGTACTACGGGTCGGAGGAGTCGGAAGAAGACAGCTCAGCTCAGGGATATGTAAATCAATTGCTCAAAATTTACTTCATAAAATCCTTAAATGATAAATATTTGTGATGGTATAGTAAAAGTAATGATAGTCAACGATAAAAATGATAATAACAATTAAACTATACTAAGTCATAATACGTAAGTAAATACAGATAATAAATAATAAATAATAATTAGTAACAATAGAAATAATAGTATATATGGTTGGATATGTAGCAGTGTAACTATAAAATATAAAGTAAATAAATGTAAAATAGTATTTTTGTTAATGTAGTACAGAGTTCCCAACTACCTGGAAAACCGGGAAATCAGGGAAAAGTCAGGGAATACAGGGAAATGTCAGCGAATTGGTAATAAATGAGGAAGAGGTCAGGGAATTTCAGTTGCCACTCCACCCAGTTTTCACTTAGTTTCAATTGATCTTTGCTCAAGCCTCTAATGAATAATTTCTAGAAAGTATAATGCGTTTAAAAGTCAGGGAAAGATCGGAAAAATTGTCAGGGAAATCAGGGAAAAGTCGGGGAATTTGATCAAGATTTTTCAGTGGGAACCCTATAGTAATAAATAATAAGAGTCATAGTAGTAATTGTAGTAATTATAAAAAAGTACCGTAATAATATTCGGGTATAAAAAAATAGTATTACTACTTATATTAATAATAATCATTATAGTAGTAACGATTTAACAGCTAATATCAATTATAGCTGGATCTGGTGACATTCATCAACAAGGCGGGCTGCGAATGCCTCAACGAATCAGACGATCACCCTATGGCCCAGTGCCTTTCCGCTGAAGGATACCTGGAATCAGACTGCGATGAGCAGGTAACTAATATTTTCTCAAAAATTAAGTGAACTCTTGTATAATATAGTTTGATTCTTATTTGCAGTTGATTATGTCGCTGACCTTCAACCAGAACGTCAGGATTTCCTCGCTCAAATTCAAGGCTCCTACTGATTCCGGACCCAAAACTTTGCGGATTTTCATCAACCAGCCCCGCACGCTGGACTTTGACACGGCAGAGACTGCCCAGCCAACACAAGAAATCATGTAAAATCATATAACAACATTTACAACAATTAAATCTGAAATTTTCTAAATTTTTTTCGGGTTTGATCAGTCTGAAACCTGAAGATTTGGAGGGCAACCAGGTACAGCTGCTTTTCGTCAGGTTCCAGAACGTCCACGACCTGCAGATTTTTGTTAAGGACAATCAGGGGGGGACCGAAACGACCCGAATCGATCATTTGGTTCTGTACGGGACGCCAGTTTCTACGACTAATATGAGCGATTTTAAACGTATTGCTGGCAAGAAGGGCGAAGCCCACTGATTGAAGAAAAAAGCAAATAATTTCATGGCAGAAAGATTGTAACTTCACATGAAATGAAATAAAAAAAATGACGCGAATGCGAAAAATTAATACCAGATTACTGAAAAGTAAAAAATAAAAACTTGATAAATGCGACATAACGTGAAATAATAACAAAAACATAAAATTGGTGTCCTGGCCATCCGAGTGTTTTTGGAAACGAACTGGCTAACAAACACGCAAAGGCCGCTGCTCACAAATGTTAGATCTCGAGGTTCCCCCGTCCAGTTATGTTAGATCCTGCATTCGACACTACGTCACAAATGCGTGGGAACAAGGCTGGCGTAGCCCTTCATATAGAAGGATCCTTAAAGAACTGACTTTTACTTTGCCCTCTAAGCCTGTTTGCTGTTTAAACCTTCCCAAATTTGCCACCGTCATTTCTTCTTAAACTTCGCACGGGCCATTTCCCCACAAGGACCTTTTTAAGCCGTTTTAAACTAGTCGACAAACTCTGTACCTGCAACTCGACCCACCACACCATAGGACACTTTTATTTTACGTCTGCCCTCTTTCAACAGACGATAGGTTCATCGTATTTGAAAAAACTTGAAGCGTCTTAATCTGGACATACCGTTAAAATGTGCGCTAGTCAATCCGGACTGCTTTGACACCAACGGTTTTACTTCTATTAAGGCCTTACACGAAACCTCAAATTGATAAGCGAATCTATTATTATACTGTAGGAGATACTCTAAAAATCCAGTTTTTAGTAAGTACGTTTCTGCCATTGCCTCCTTTTTAATTAGTCAGCTTCGGGGGTTATGGGCCTATGTTGGCCTAAATATAAAAAATAGAAATACAAGTGAAAAAAAAATTTGTGTAATCAAAAAGCAATTTTTGTATTGTTATTATTTTTTAAAATTTCTGTAATCAGTAAGTGATTTTTTTTTCATTTTTGTTTTTTGGCGGATCGGAGTACGCGCTTGGGGGGTGTGGCCTCTCGAACGAAGTCGTCGTCTGACTCATCGATGATGACCAATGAGTGACGAGAATCTGACGAGGAGGAGGAGGAGGAGGCGGCCACTGTGATTGGCGGAGGCGTGGTCATCTCTTTTTTAATCGATTTTTTTCCTCGATTCTTATTGGTCGACGGCGGAGGGGGTGATTGGAACATGTCTGGCGAGTCTTGAACCGTCTGAGCCGGTCGGTTCGACGGTTCATCGTCTTCGTCTTCCTCAATAGTTTTCACAAGCATCGTTGAGGTTTTGCTCATTAATAGTTGCTGTCTGGCTCGCGGACGAGATCGTGTCTGATTGGCCGCAGACAAATCCGCAAAATCTGAAAATTGAACAATTAATTAATTAGATGAATTCACTTTTTATTAGTTTTAATTATATTTTTGTTACCCTCTTCGTCGTCTTTAACAAAACCTTCCAGCAGACAAGAAAACTTCTCCAGACATTTGACTGTCGTCTTGTCGCGGACAGACCGAAGCAGACGTCTTGTCTGATCGTGCATTTCCCGAATTTCACCCCTTTCACTAAATCCAAGTTCCAGAGTGGGAAGAGCCTTTTAATACAAGTAAATAAAATTACTAAATTATTTTAGAAAATAGAATATATGAATTTACTTTCAAATAGGTACGGCTTTCCATAGAATCGGGCCTTTTACGAGCTTCTTGTAGGAATTTAAGGGCCAATTTGTTGTGTGGAAAGTGCTGGACATCTTGCTGCATCCCTCTAATCAGCAGTTTGCGGGTCATGTCGGTGAAAAACTTGACTACGACTGGTACATCGATCTGCGAGACGGGAGAAGTGACTGGTGCCTTACGAATCAGCTTCATAGTTGGCTGGAAAGCTTCCTCTATTTGGTTCTAGACCCAATAGGAATATTGACGAATTAATTATAGTAGTAATAATAGTAGTAATCATAAAAATTCTACTATTACTACTACCAGTACTAATCGAGTCTACAACATTCCTATCCTTGTCAACACATAATTAGTCAATACCTGTGTGTCTGCAGACATGGAGGCAAAGCACGAGAAGAATAAGTTCAGCAACTGTCTCAGCTTATTATTTTTCTCAGTGGCAGGATTGAACAAGGCGACGATAAGGCGAGCCAAGGCTTCGCTTGATTCTACGCGTCGAGCAAGGAACAGTTTACACAGTCCGTCGGCCGCATTTTCCACTAGGAGTTCCTTCGAACCGGAAGTGAGCAGCACGTGAACCGACTGGTCAATCTGCGAGCTGAGTAGCCGAACCGGCTCGTCACGCTCTTCAAAACTCTGAAAAAAAAAAAAAAAATGTAGTGTACAAATATGGGACAATCTGAAATGGTTCAAACCGGTCTGAACCGTGAACCGTCAAACCGGCTCGAACTGTGAACCGATTCACAATATTGCTTAAATATTCACTACCTGCAGACCGAAGAGGAGTAAGAGGTCAGCTATGGCGCTAGCTGCGACGGACTTGATTTCCTCGCTGTCCACGGATAAAGCAGATAAGAAAATGATCATATGGCGCTGTGCCAAGTCTTTGCTGAACAAACAGCAGCAGGCAAGAGCTTCAAGAGCCACGTAACGAACATTGGGATCTTCTTGTTGAACGCAAGGTAGAATCAGGGAATTGACCATTTCCAGAAGCTCGGGACCCGGCGTTCTGATTCGCTCGCTCTGGACCAACCTTTGAACCAATCAGTAAAGTTCATTTTTCAAAAACCGTACGAAAAACTAAATTCTTGTTGGATGTACTTACTCGCACGCGATTGACAAACAGCGAATCAACGTGTCGGGATCGTTTTTCTCTTCCCGCGCCTGTTCAACGTCTGGAAATTGGACAGTAACCGTCGGTCTGGACAGTTCATTTTCCAGTTTCTCGATTTCTGCTTTTAAAATCTTCGCCTGGTCGAAATTTTCTTCAGAAACCGCGTTTTCCAGTTCCTCTCTGGCAGCCATTAGCTTCACTCGCAGCTGAGCCGCTTGAACCGTGCGCTTTTCGTCCCGGTCTTGACTTTGGCGAACCTCGAGAACCTCCACCTCGGCCAGCGGTTCACGCAGCTCGGAGATGACCTCCAGAAGCCGCAATATTCGCGGTTCAAACCTAGGTTCAAGCAGACAGTAAGCCTTGGCAATTGGTCTGATAAGGCTCATCCTGGTGTTGGGGTCCTGGAGGAAAAGCAGTAGAGTTTTGGTCAGGTTCGCTCTGCCCACTTCTTCTGCCGTGTTGAACCGTGGCGTGAACCGCAGCAGTTGCTTGAAAATAAATTCCAGACTGAAACAAAGCACAGTGTCAGTAGTCTCTCTTAAGCGAGCGTAAAGTTCCATAAGAAGTCTAGAAAAATCCAGCATTTCAGGTAAAATTTGTTCCAGGGCCTCTGATTGGTTCTCGGTGTGGAAATACTCGATACAGGCCAGCCAATAGACAGCCAATTCTGAAGTCAGTTGACCAACAGGAATCAGCTTCTCTGGGGTCAGCAGTTCCAATTGGCTAATAATTTCCTTACTGTTCCAGGACGTGAAAATTAAATGGAGGGTCTTAATGGCCAGTTCCCAGGATTCTTCCACATCCAGACGTTCCAGCAATTTCAATAGGGAGTGGTCTACACCTTCCAGCCAAGTCCGCAGGAATTTCTCCTTCACTAACTGATAAAAAGAGTGGTATACTTTAAACGAACTACAAGTACTAGTATTAAGTAAATGTCCTATGCGATTACAGTCAATGTTTCCACTTTGCAGGAAAGTTCCCTGAAAAGGGGGAACGTGAGGACTGGAGAGGGAAAATCTAAACGTATGGCATGTATTCTAGTACGGAGGGCAAAAAGGGAAAAAATAAGGGTAAACGGAAAAAGGGGAAAATGAAAGTGGGAACACGGATTAAGGTATATTGATTTTTAAAGTGCTGTATATATGTTCGATTTAAGTTATTGTTATTTGTTACCTGGATATCAAAATCAAGGTTCGGGCTGTGGGCGGCTCGGAGAATTGTGAGACGCTGCGGGATCTTCAGAGTGCGAATGTGAACTCTTTCCGAGAGATAAATAAGAGCCTGGTGACGAACGCTTCGAGCAGTATCGTGAAGCTTCACCAATATTTTCCTTCAATAGAGAATAAAAACAATAATATTAATAAATAAATTATATGACATTTAACTTCTAATACAAATAAAACTAATGTTAAAACAAATAATATAAATAACAAATTCAACTGGTTGAGGTAAGCAATAGTAATGATACTACTACGACAACAACGACTACTACTATAACTACAACTGCTACTACTAATTAACAGTACTAAGAATCATAATAACAAATATAATAGTTCTACCTTATTTCAGGGTAGCAATAATAACAGTAATCATACTATCACTACTACTACTACTATTACTACTACTATTTCTGCAACTATTGCTGCTGCTGCTGCTGCTATTAATGAATCAAATTTACTCAAGGCTGGCATGTGTCGGCGCAATCAGCTTGAGTATAGCCCTCCGCACTTCCGGGTTCGGGTCTTTTTCGAGGTGAAACAACAAAACACTCATCACTCCGCAATTCTTGTTCGTCGGATCCTGCAAGCGCTCCAACGCTATCGCAGCCTGTCACAAAAGTAACCCAAAAATCAAATCATTAAAACAATAATTAGTAAATTTTCAAAAAACGATAAAAGTAGAACCTGCAAACGAACACCAGGAACCCTGTCCATCAGTCTTTCGAACATGGTGTCCGCGATTTTATCGTACAAATCGCTACTAATATCTGCACGTTCTTCCATCCCGTCCAAAATCCTGTTGACGAACTGACAGACCCTGAATCTTACAGCCTGCGATTCAGCATCATGGTTATCGAGCAGAAAGTTAAAAACGTCGACAACAAACGGGTGCCAGTTAGTCTCCTCCTCGATCTCTGTGTTTTCTGAGTTCTTTACTGCGGGAAAACTTAACACAAACCGAATAGCAAACTCCATGCTGCAGTGGACCACTTTGTCCCGCTGGCCAAAAACGAGGATCCGCTTCAGCATCTCACAAAAAGTCTCGAAAAATGAGTCTTTCTTGCGGGTCTCTTCATAAATCTTGTGCATTTTCTTGCAGAGGGTCACGTGATTTCCCTCTGTTTCACGACTCTTGTTGAAAATCGTGGCTATCGCGTCTTTCAGCATCAGCGCAGCCATTTTTTTCGGATTTATAAGTTAATCAGTTATCATTAATTCGTCTTTTCGAGCGAAAATTTCGATTTCTGAACTGATGTCTGGTAAGGCTTCTTTCCAATAATGAAAATTATTAAAATTTTGATTGTCTTCTTTTTCTAAATTATTGTTTTCCTTGCTGGCTGTTCGACTTCTTTTGTTTGTTTGAGATTTGGAAGTTTCGTTACTTTCAAATTTTTCTACAGCTTCGGCTTCCGCTTTACGTTTCCGACTATTTTGCTGCTCTTTTTCCAACATTAAATCGTTTTGATTTTTATCATAAGAATTAAATGAAGCGAATTTCAACGTGGGCGCGCAGAATACGAAAACAAAAAGTTTTTGAACAAAACGTTGATTTTCAAATATTTCGTCCAGCGTTGCCAGTTTTACAAACAATAAATCTATTATAAACAATAACCTACAAATCTATAATTTAAATAAAATATTAATATATCATATTTTATATTTACTAAAAAATTTACATAAATAAAAAATTAAGATTAAAAGTGTATTAATATTTTTATTATTAAATTAATTCAACCTTCATCTTATTAATAATACGAAATTATATCTGGGTATTGTGTAACTTTTAAGTTTCTATCTAATTCGGCAAAAAAATACAGATTCAATACAGATTCAATAATGAATAATAAAATTATAAATGTAATATTTACAACAAAAACTATAATAATAATTAGACAGCGTTTCCACTTTCCCCTTAAAGAGGGTGCTGTTTTCCCTCTTTCCCTTTCGCATGAAACTAAAACTTCCCCTTTTCTCCCGCAAATTTTACTTTTTTCTCCATTTTCCCTCTTTTCTTATTTTCCCCTATGCCCGCTTCTTGCTAGGATATAAAACTATACTTCTGAATTTCCTTTTCCCCTCTCTCCTTTGTTTCCTTCGCTTAACCTCCGTGGTATTATATAATATAATGTTTTTCCCTTTTCCGCCCTTCTTGCTATAATATAAGACTAAACTTCTAAGTTTCCCTTTTCCCTCTTTTCTTATTTTCCCTCCACCAACCTCCCTGCTGCTATATGAAGCCATACTCCCAAATCTCCCTTTTTCCCTTCTCTCTTCCCTTATATTTCCCTTTTGAGACCCTTTATACATAAATGCATATCATTAGTAGGGTTGTCAGATACGGGAAAATAGTAAATATCGATATCGTTAAATTATCAATATCTTACGAGTTATGTATCGGATATCGAAATTGATATATCAAACGCAGAATATCTCTACATATCAAAAATTAATATCGATTATCAAATCATTATAATATTAAAATATTATTGTAATTTTAATATCAATATATCGGGTAACCCTGATTTCAGTTCTGTATTCGTAGCAATCGATTTATTACTAACTTACATATGCGATGACTTGCAAATATTTGATGCGTTCGAAATAAAATAGAACGTCCCTGGTTTCAGCCAATGGTAGAGCTCGTTATAAACGAACCAAACGATTCTATTGGTTAATCCGATCATGTGGTCAAGGAAAAGAACACTTTCGCGCCATTCTCAGTTCGACCTTCGTGGCGATCGGAAGCATTTCCCACAGCTCCTGAGAAACCCAAAGAAATTACTTCTTAAAATTATACACAATCAAAATTTTGACAAAGCTGTTGCTTTCTGTGACCAAATGGAAGTTTTTATTGCTACGTAATATATTTTCCTACATTTTGTTTGTTTTCCAATGTATAACATTTAACGAATGAGATTTGGTCCTAGCCTTTTTAAGCCGTCTATATCTCTTACTAATTATATATTTATATTATTGATGTTATTTTTTTTTCGCCAGTATTATCAGTTCATCCGTTGATGTCTCCATACCAGTGCGTGGTCGCCAGAACCGGCCAGAGAAGTTCATTTATTTATTTTTTTTCTAGAAATTGCTAACCGACCTTGTCGATCAACAATTTAATACATACGTAAATTGGTAGTTTATTATTGCTGTCAGTTCCATTAGTTTTATTATTAGATTATATTAATAATTCAAATAATGATACAAAGTACATATAAAAACTAATAACTAATTAATAATAATAATGGTAATATAATACAACAAGCAATTGGCCCTTGGCCTGATGCTTGTTCGAAAACCAATAATAATAATAGTGAAATAATAATAATATAATTACATCATAATATTATTATAAAAATAATATGCATAATAATAATAATAATACACTTGGCTTAAACTTGAACATATCAAGCAGTGAAATCCTATATATCAGAACAATTATTTGAAAAGTGTATGTAAATCTTATGTTGCAATGCTTATGCTGAGAAGAAACAAATAAATAAAATAACAGCAGACCCCACAGAAGTGAGCCATTCCGCTCAATCATTGATAACAAGATCCAGCATACTTCCACAGCATCTCTTCGAATAAAGCCCACGCAGCTGATGATATACCAGTTTATTCTGGCAAAAAACCTCTCATTCCTGACGCCGATGATCAAGTTCACCTTCAATGGGATGGTCTGTCTAAACTGTAGAGATAAAGCGCCAGAATCATACTTTACTCTCCTGGGATACTGAACTCCCAAAAAATACAACGTTGGTCGAAAAGGACTTCAGCAAACTGGTCGGTCGCGAACGCATTCTAGAAACATGAAGAGGTTATTTTCACGGACACGTAAAAAAATAGACGAAGGCGTACACGTTTTCAATTACAATACAGATACCCGAACAGCATCCATTCCGCAATTTTGGTCGAACTTTCACAAAGAGGTAGCCGCCGTAAACGCAGAAGTTAAAGATTTTGATAGATCTGGTTCTAAACTCACAGAAGTGAAAAGATTCACTCTCGACAATACAATTTTTGAGCTAAATATGGAATCCAACGGACAAACTGCGTAATCGCTGCTGGCAACTTTGCTTTGCAACACTTGAGACAGAAACCTTTGCAATACAAGCGAGAGAGCAACCTTTGCTGTACAAACCGAGACATCAACATTTGCTATATAGCCGAGAGAACACGCTTTGCTGTACAACTGAGATGAGTACACTTTGGTGTACGAGAGAGAGAAACACACTTTTCACGTTGCCGAACTACCGAGAGAACACAATTTGCTATACAAGCGAGAGAACAAACGGAACTGCAAACTTGTCGATAAAGATGGAGTAGAAGCTGTTTCCTTGCTTGGCAAGCTTTCTGTAAGCGTTACTTCATTAGTTTTTACAGCAGGAATCCTGAATTAAACCCGATCTGATTCGCTTAAGTTCAGTTTGTTGAGAAGGGTTTCTTAAGGAGTTCAGAGGTGACTTGATTTTATGACGAACTCAGTTATAACTTGTACCGGCTTATTCGTGATTAATTAAGTGACAATCAAATCAGAATCAAAGAAAACGGTAAATTTTTGCAAACAAATAAATAGTGAAAATAAAATAATGTACACAGTTCGCATGAGAGTGACTCTGAAGCATCTTAGACTGTTAAAAAGGCTTCAGGTAGGTGGCAAGATTCACATTAGTTGAACCATGTTGCGTGAATTCTACAGAGGAGAATAAGTCCACAGTGCTCTGTTATTAAATGCCTTAGCTAGTAGTAGCATTGAAAATTTGAACAAAGTTTAGGAAATCAAAGATTTACTTTAATAGGTTTACATGAGAGGCAATAGTTTATTCCTGCCAGCTTCTAAACCATAACATGAAACAAACAAATGTTTCAGAATGAATTTTTGTCAGTCCCCAGTTATTGAATTGTATCGATACTTGCTGAAGATGCTGTATTATAGTCAAGTACTTGCCACTATTGGGAAGAGAGGAGTCACCTGCCCTGACGAAACGTTTTCTGGCATACCTTTCAGCGAGATAGCACATTCTCTAGTTGTATGTACTGCCTGTCTATCTTGTGTCTGTCTGTCTGTGTGTCTGCACTTGTACTACAACAGAGAGTCTCTTCTACAACAGCGAAAACAAGCCTCTTCTACGACAGAGAGAACAAGTTCTCTTCTACAATAGAGAAAACACGTCTCTTCTACAATACAGAGAACAAATCTTTTGTACGACAGAGACAAGAAATCTCTTCTACAACAGAGAGGAAAAGTCTCTTCTGCAACAGAGAAAACGAGTCTCTTCTACAACAGAGAAAACACGTTTCTTCTACAACAGAGAGAACAAGTCTCTTCTACAACAGAGAAAACACGCCTCTTGTACAACAGAGAAAACTCGCCTCTTCTACAACACAGAGAACAAGTCCCTTCTACAGCAGAGAAAACAACCTTCTTCTACAACAGAGAGAACAAATCTCTTCTACAACAGAGCAAAGACACTTCTTCTATAACAGAGAAAACAAGTCTTTTCTACAACAGAGAGAACACGTTTCTTGTACAACAGAGAATATAAGTCTCCTCTACAACATAAAGAACACATTTCTTCTACAGCAGAGGGCACATGCTTTGAGATTTGAAGTTTTCCAACGTGTGACTATTTTATGCAAAAACAAGAAGTATGGTTAGAGACTGTGCTAAAGTTGAGAAGCGTTTCATTTTATTTCATATGGGCTTTTTTCTTCTTGGTGGTACTTGTTGAAGAACGACTTTAAAAGTCCTTCACACTTTTTTTACGATTCCGGTACGTTTTACTCACAGAGTTGCATGACAATTAAATATTTTCAAGGTTTACTGTGAATAAATGGTAGTCGTTGTACGAAAAAGTGATGGCAAAGTACTGATACGCATAGCGTGAACATTCAAGCTACAACCCACAGAACGGAGACCTTTTTGTTTAAAAACTGGGAAAACCGAGGAGTTGTTTGTTAACCTGAGGTAAACTCAAACAATTTATTTGTTCCACATTTATTAATTATTAATTTTCAACATGAATATCTCGGAAGGGTTCTAGAAGCAAAATTTAATTTAAAATTCATAAGCTAAAACAACAGAACAACGCCATTAGTTGCTGGTTCATCTTCTTCAGTTCCAACTCCGCCTGGTTTGCGCAGAATGTTTCGGAAGCGAATGCAAACACACGACACGATATTCAGCAAGAAAGCAGCCAGAATAAGCCTGGATAAATCATAAATATCATAAAATCAATGTTGAGGAAACTTTTCGTGTTAATTTACCAGAAGGAAAATCCTAAAGATGCAGTTTCCTGAATCCACTGTCCGTTTAAAGTATCGGAAACTGCAACATTCACCGATAGATTGGTTCCGAACTGACCACCCCATAACGCCATTGTTAACACACCCCAAAACACTGTAAAGTTAAAGTTCCTTTACTCTTCATGTTAATTAAGTATATGTAATGTGAAGTACCAGAAACTCCACTGGAAACGTAGATACCAAACGGTCCAGTCCAGACTTCAATGGGATTCGTAACGACGTTAAGAACACATAACACCGAAGCAATAATCTCGAAAAGAACCATGAAACACATGAAGAATACAGTTGCAACCCAAAGACCGAAATCCATGAACTTCTTCGTCGTAGAAGAGGCTTCCTCCAAAACAGCTATTTGTGTGGGCAGCCTGAAAAATTTCATACAGTTAAGTACTGCTGTCCACATATACAGCAGTTGCTTACTGACCTTTTGGTAACTGATTTTGTGATTGGTGTACAGATGGGGAGTAGTATTGTGCTATTTGCTTGTAATAGTTTTCGCAGTTCTTCAAGACGTTCGTCTGCAGATGAAGCGCAGCTCCACATGCAGGCATTTGATTCAGCCAGACAAGTAACTAAATTTTGAAATATTTAAAACTTGTTTAATGTCATTAAGTGTAGTGTAATCTTTCACCTTGGACGTTGTAGCTGTTTTTGGAAACGCCTGCGTTGACGTCCTTCACTCCGCTAAATAGCCCGTAGTTGACCGATAAGGTGGTTCCACTTGCGTCACAGCTTCCGTTATACGCAGCTTGTGATTTACATTTAAAAGGGTAGGAAAGTATTAAATATTTTTAATGTGTTGTATTAATACAAATTACCTTTTGCACAGCCTTTTGAAGTTATCCAATTGCCGGTTCCGAGTGCAGTTGCACTTAAAATCAAACTGGCAACGCAGCAAGCGGCTCCAATGGCCGTTACAAGTTTTCGCTCTTTAAAACTTGGTTTATCTTTGTTCCCCATTTGAATTTAGACTTTTAAATTGAATTAAGTTTACTCAAACAGTTTAGTCCGGTAGTTTGTCGATAGTTTGAGGTGTTTCAGATGTAAACTGAGTGAGAAGTTTGACTAGAAACTTGGTGGTTTCGAAGTCTGATGCGTCACTGCGTGAATAATAGTTTCACACTGTAGAGATATGCTTATCTCTTTAGTGAGACACAGATAAGAGATTAATAAATAGCAGGGAAGTGGACAAAAGAAATGATAAGGTTAAACAGGAATGTTAAAGGTCTGTGTTTATTTGATAAGTGCAGATATGAGCGGGTCATGAGGAAAAATAAACGGTTTAGCTGCGGTTCGCGGTTCGATTCTGAAATGGCTTGTATACAAAATTTGCGATTAAACTTTATATTGGTACCTACAGACGGTTCGAAAACGGTTCACTACTACTAAGCTATGGTTCAGGTTCGGTTCGTGGTTCAGCTTATCAAAACACAGTCTCGGTTCAGCGGTTCGGTTCGAGTGAAGATGAGCCGTTCAGAAATATTCAAAAAGCGGTTCAGAGCAGACCTCTCAGGTAACAAGTAACGGTTCAGGGTCGGTTCATGATCTAGTTGTTCATAGCAAGTCTCGGTTCGACGGTTCGACTGAACTGCTGATCAAGCTGCTGAGCCATTACAAAAAAAACGGTTCACAGCTCTCACGTAACGGTTCAAATTCAGTTCATGGTTCAGTTTACCAAACCACGGTCTCGGTTCAACGGTTCGGTTCGAGTGAAAATGAGCCGTCCAAGAACCATTCAAAAAGCAGTTCAGAGCCAATAGGTAACGGTTTTATGTTCGGTTCAAGGTTCAGTTTAGCAAAAGCACTGTTTCGGTTCAATGGTTCGGTTCAACTTAAACTAAACTGTTCCAAAGACGGTTCAGAATGACCTCTGATTCTTTATAATGCTTAGCAATAATGATACCCTTAAAATATACTGACAAAATCCCCGAACCGGTTTTTCCCCGATTCCCTGTAGCAAACGTAATGGCTTCATGTTTTCAACTCCACATCCGTTTAGATGCTTCGTCAGTTCAGGTTCAGCTCTGTTTGTTGTGATACTCTGTCGATCTTAAACTGAATTACAATTAAAGTTGATATCTGCTTGAAGTACGATGATTAGTGGAGAAAGCCACGATATTCATTTACTGTGGGAAGAAAACATTAAACTGAAACAAGTAATGAACGAGGTAATAAGTTTTAATATATTTAACTGCATGTAATATATTTATGTATTAATAATATTTAACTTGATTTAGGTTATTTTAGCTAATCACAGGTTCCAGCGTTACAACCAGGAACGCGCGGGACATTTGAAAAACTTGTTGAATTTTATTGAAAGTTTACGCAAAGAAAGAAACGAATTACAACAATCGGTCACGAATCTTGAGCAACAGGTTATATTCGTAAAATATTTTCTTAGTTTAAGAACGTAAAAGTGAAGTGGAATTTTCTTTGCCAAGGTTTTGGATTATAAAGAAGAGTGCAACGTTGCCAGAGATCTGATCGACAAACTCAACGAACAAATATGGCTGCTGCGCGCATCACGCGACCACGTTCGTTTTGTTACTATTATTAATTACACTATCTTTTCTTTTACCTTATTAACCGTTAATAATAATCTTTTATTATTATTGAATGTTTTGTAGTTATTGTAAATTGTTGTTAATGGACGTTTTCCTTCTTTTTAATATGCAGGGAGTGGTGTTGTCTCGAGGTGTGCACCCGGATCCCAATTTGAATCATTAGAAAGTCTAATCTAACTGAACGTGACTTAATAAGTTTTAATTCGTCATTACTGCATTATAATTCAGTTCACATAAATATATGTTGCGGTGTATTGTTTCCTTGTTTGGTGAGGTTTTTGCTGCCGTGCACTAACGCCATCTATGAAGCAGCGTAAGAACTATTTTCAGCTAATTCAATAAATAACAACACGTGTACATCTGATGTATTTAAATCAATAGAATATATTTATGGAGGAAAATGTGTATTCAATAAGAATATATTGATTGCTTTTTGTTGCTTTTTTTCTGTAACCGCCCACGCACCGATGTTTCGCGGTCTCAGGGAACGAGAAGCTCGTCTTTCGAGGGGAAACAAGATTCTTAAGCTCTGCTTGGAGCTTGTTATTTGGTAGATCAAGCGTTGCCTGGGTGACTATTTATTATTAAAGTAATTGCTTGACATTGTGTGGTATATCCGATGTTATTGGAAGGTTTTCTTTGAAAAGCTGGGACCCGATGTCCCCCGCCCTCGAGCCGTCGCGTTCCTCGAGCGCGTCGACAGCTCGAATACTGTCCGCGACACATGAATGAAACGATACTTTCTTTATACTTGAAAATAAACTGTATATGATAAAATAAATTGTTTCATTTGTTCTGGTTGTTATTTTAATTTAATTTTTCGTTTTGTTATTATTTTCTGGGTTAAATATAAGGTGTGAGAGGGTAATGAGATTCAAACGAGAGGTGAGTCAACCGTGTCTCGTGATTTTTTTTTCCGTCTTCTTCGTCGTCTTCCCTCGAAATTGGGTGTTAAAAATAATGCGTGGAAGAAATAGCCATAGTGTAAATAAGTTGGGGAAATTAGTAGTCGCGGCCATAAGGCTGATGAGCTGATGACATAAGGCTAAGGTGACAAGTGACACAGAAAACTTGGTTTCCCCGCAAATACTGAACCGCGCGGTTCATCAGGTTCAGTACGGTGAACCGGTTTACGAAAAAAAAAACTTACGTTTTATGGTTAATTTTATATACAATAAAATGAAAGACAATAGGATTTTGTGTAAATTTGTTTGAGGAATCGTTTGATGAGTGGAGAAAAGAAACTTTTTCAGGGCGGGGACAAAGTGCGTGTTGACTTTTCATTACGAGCGTTGACGTAAGTCAGACGTGGCAACGCCGCACTTGTTCGCCTTCCAATGCAGACGACACTAAAAATAAGAAAATCTTCTTTCGTAACTAGTTTTAAGGGCTATATTTTGTCTTTTTCTTCGTTATTGTATGTTGATTACGGTTTGTTGGTACAGTTTTGTTCTTTGATTGATATTTTCATGTTATCTGTGCATATTTGTTGTATTTGTTAATGTTAATTTTAAGTAATTTTGAGTTATTATTTATACTTGTTCCGAGTCGTTTATCGTTGCTGTTAGTTTTACCTTGGTTTGCGTTGTAGTGCTACTACCCTTACTACTACTACTGCTACTACTGCCACTACTACTACTACTACTGCTGCTACTACTACTACTACTATTACTACTGCCACTACTACTACTGCTACTGGTACTACTACTACTACTACTACTATTACTACTGCTACTATTACTACTACTGCTACTACTACTACTACTACTATTGCTACTGCTACTATTACTACTGCTACTGCTACCACTACTACTATACTACTACTACTACTACTATACTACTATTACTACTTTTATTATTATTATTAACAAGACTTTTGCTACTAATACCACTACTGCAGTAGTAATTACTACTGCTGCTCGTGCTACAACAACATCTATGTACTGCTACTACTTTTAGAAACATATTAGTATAAGTGCATCTCCTGCTACTACTAATACTATTACCGTTACTTCTATTATTATTAAACTATTACTATTATTGCTACTTCTGCTACTACTAGTGCCGTTAATTCTGTTATTGCTTCTACTACCACTATGACTATTGCTGTTTAACAGCTAATGTCTTCTTTTACTACTAACTAGTAGTAAAATAACTAGTAGTAAAACTAGTAGTATATAAACTAGTAGTACTATAAACTAGTAGTAAAAGAAAATCAGTAATAGTAAGCAGTAGAACTAGAGCTAGAAGTACTAGTACTTTTAGCTCTAGTTTACTGCTTACTATTACTGATTTTCTTTCTTTCTTTTTTCTTCCAGCTTTCCTTTCTTTCCATCCTTCACTTCCTCCATACTTTCTTTTCTCTCTCTTACTTCCGTTCATTATTTCTCTTTGTTCTTTCACTTCGTCCATTCTTTGTTTTTTACTCTCTTTAATTTACTTTTATTGTATTCTACTTTTCCTTTCTTTATTCATTCCTTTCCCTCTCTTCCTTCCCTTCCTTCCCTTCCTTTGCTTCCATCCTTCACTTCTTCCATTCTTTATTTGTTCTCTCTCTTACTCCCTTTCATTCATTCTTCTCTATTTGCATCCTTCATTCGCTTCCTCCGTTCTTTCATTTTTCTCTCCCTTACTTCCATTCATTCATTCTTCTCTTTTTTCTTTCTTTCATCCTTTCCCCTCTTCCTTACTTCCTTCCCTTCTATCCTTCACTTCCTCCATTCTTTCTTTTCTCTCTCTTCCTTTTTCATTATTTTCCTTTTCTTCCCTCATTCTTCTCTCTTCCTTACTTCCTTCCCTTCCATCCTTCACTTCCTCCACTCTTTCTTACCTCTCTCTTCCCTTTTTCACTCTTTCCCTTTTCTTCCCTCATTCTTCTCTCTTCGCTTCCTTCTTTCCCTTCCATCCTCCACTTCCTCCATTCTTTTTTCTCTCTCTTTCCTTTTTTCATTCTTTCCCTTTTCTTCCCTCATTCTTCTCTCATCGCTTCCTTCTTTCCCTTCCATCCTCCACTTCCTCCATTCTTTTTTCTCTCTCTTCCTTTTTTCATTCTTCCCTTTTCTTCCCTCATTCCTCTCTCTTCGCTTCCTTTCTTCCCTTCCATCCTTCACTTCCTCCATTCTTTCTTTTCTCTCTCTTCCTTTTTCATCATTCTTTCCCTTTTCTTCCCTCATTCTTCTCTCTTAGCTTCCTTCTTTCCCTTCCATCCTTCACTTCCTCCATTCTTTTTTCTCTCTTTCCTTTTCATTATTTTCCTTTTCTTCCCTCATTCTTCTCTCTTCCTTACTTCCTTCCCTTCTATCCTTCACTTCCACCACTCTTTTTCTCTCTCTTCCTTTTTTCATCATTTTCCTTTTCTTCCCTCATTCTTCTCTCTTCCTTACTTCCTTCCCTTCCATCCTTCACTTCCTCCACTCTTTCTTACCTCTCTCTTCCCTTTTTCACTCTTTCCCTTTTCTTCCCTCATTCTTCTCTCTTCGCTTCCTTCTTTCCCTTCCATCCTCCACTTCCTCCATTCTTTTTTCTCTCTCTTTCCTTTTTTCATTCTTTCCCTTTTCTTCCCTCATTCTTCTCTCATCGCTTCCTTCTTTCCCTTCCATCCTCCACTTCCTCCATTCTTTTTTCTCTCTCTTCCTTTTTTCATTCTTCCCCTTTTCTTCCCTCATTCCTCTCTCTTCGCTTCCTTTCTTCCCTTCCATCCTTCACTTCCTCCATTCTTTCTTTTCTCTCTCTTCCTTTTTCATCATTCTTTCCCTTTTCTTCCCTCATTCTTCTCTCTTAGCTTCCTTCTTTCCCTTCCATCCTTCACTTCCTCCATTCTTTTTTCTCTCTTTCCTTTTCATTATTTTCCTTTTCTTCCCTCATTCTTCTCTCTTCCTTACTTCCTTCCCTTCTATCCTTCACTTCCACCACTCTTTTTCTCTCTCTTCCTTTTTTCATCATTTTCCTTTTCTTCCCTCATTCTTCTCTCTTCCTTACTTCCTTCCCTTCCATCCTTCACTTCCTCCACTCTTTCTTACCTCTCTCTTCCCTTTTTCACTCTTTCCCTTTTCTTCCCTCATTCTTCTCTCTTCGCTTCCTTCTTTCCCTTCCATCCTCCACTTCCTCCATTCTTTTTTCTCTCTCTTTCCTTTTTTCATTCTTTCCCTTTTCTTCCCTCATTCTTCTCTCATCGCTTCCTTCTTTCCCTTCCATCCTCCACTTCCTCCATTCTTTTTTCTCTCTCTTCCTTTTTTCATTCTTCCCCTTTTCTTCCCTCATTCCTCTCTCTTCGCTTCCTTTCTTCCCTTCCATCCTTCACTTCCTCCATTCTTTCTTTTCTCTCTCTTCCTTTTTCATCATTCTTTCCCTTTTCTTCCCTCATTCTTCTCTCTTAGCTTCCTTCTTTCCCTTCCATCCTTCACTTCCTCCATTCTTTTTTCTCTCTTTCCTTTTCATTATTTTCCTTTTCTTCCCTCATTCTTCTCTCTTCCTTACTTCCTTCCCTTCTATCCTTCACTTCCACCACTCTTTTTCTCTCTCTTCCTTTTTTCATCATTTTCCTTTTCTTCCCTCATTCTTCTCTCTTCCTTACTTCCTTCCCTTCCATCCTTCACTTCCTCCATTCTTTCTTACCTCTCTCTTCCTTTTTTCATTCTTTCCCTTTTCTTCCCTCATTCTTCTCTCTTCCTTACTTCCTTCCCTTCTATCCTTCACTTCCTCCATTTTTTTTTCTCTCTCTTCCTTTTTCATCATTCTTTCCCTTTTCTTCCCTCATTCTTCTCTCTTCGCTTCCTTCTTTCCCTTCCATCCTTCACTTCCTCCATTCTTTCTTTTCTCTCTCTCCACGTCCTTTCATTATGTTCTCTTTCTTTCTTCCTTTCATTCATTTATTTCATTCATTCCAAAAATTCTTTCATTTTGTTTTTCTTCTGCTTTTTTCGTTTTTATTTCTTTTGCTTTTCATTATTTGTGCTTCTAAAAATCGCTCAGGTGAACTTGACATCGTATGACTCATAAACAAGCCTTATTTAACTATTGGGCTTGCCGCAGTTCCACTGTTTGTCTTATAACATGTGATAACAGGTAGACAACACGTTGATAACATGACGATAACAGGTGACAACATAATTGCAAGGGTCACAGAGAACTTGGAAAAGCCGCTTAGGGTACAATACTAAGAAATTCTAGGGAAAATTGCGTTTTTCCCACGGTGGGGAAAATTTTCCCACGGTTACCTACAATGGGAAAATTTCCCAGAAAGAGGATTTCTTGATTTTCTTTATTTTTTTTTCCAAGAAGATTCGTACCGCCCACAGTCAATGAAGTTTCACAGACGATTTAATCTCTGTTATCAGTCTAACATTTGTTATCACCTGTTATCACTTATTTTCGCACTGCTGGCAAAAGTAACCGCCGATACGGTATAACGCTTCATTAAGTAAAAACGGTAAACTTTTATTTTGTAGTTAAATTTAACTTCTAGGAATAAATTAGGTCATTCATTACAATATTAAAATGTAAATAGATTAATAGTGATTTTAAGATACTAAGTTATCATTATACTGTTATGTTTTCAGTGTGTTATCGTATCTTATCACCTAACTGACTGATTATAGTAACTAGGCGTGCCTTCTTGGGGCATAACCTCTTCAGGAAAAGAGGCAAGGCTTGACGCTGTGGTACGGCCGCTATCAGTTGCTCAGTCGCTTAAGAAGAACGGCCCGCTCCAGACCAAACCGCAAGAGGCGCGCCCGGAAAAATCTCGCGCCGGTTCTTCTATGTGCCTCTTGAAGACACGTGTTGGAAATTTCATATCGACTCCCAGGAAACACGTTTTCTCCATCCAATATGATGTCAGGAGACTTTTGAACACGGTGAGATTTTGCACTTTTTTCCACATTTTTTTTCCTATTATATAGTATGGGTATTGGAAATATTTTCTCCGTTTCATGTTCCAAGATGATTGATTGGAACTTTTATATCGATTCTTTGAAAATGAGTTTTTTTAGATGTCAAATGATGTGAAATGAGTTTTGAACAAGGTTAATTTTTGAACTTTTTCCCCTTGAAAATTTTTTTAAGTCCTACGCTCTGATGTTTAAATGGAAATTTTGAAACGACTTTTTTGATACATGTTATTTTCACTAAAAACAATGGGAAATAACTTTTGAACATAGTTAAATTTTGAATTTTTTCTCAAAGTGTTGGTTCATACGTGCAAGTTCCATAATCTGGTGATGGATTGGACGTTCCATATCCATTCATAGAAAACGCATTTTTTACACTCAAAATGATGTAAAATAGCTTTTGAACAAGGTCAAAAATTTAATATTTTTAAAAGTTTCTGTTCTGTATATATTACAAATACGTTTGTTGATGTTTTGAATGGCAGTTTGAAGGTGCGCCCATCGAAAACTTAAAAAAAAACGCCGTAATACTACAAGACAAAATATATGTTCATTGATTTACTAAACTAATAAGTTATTCTGCGTATGAATTATTTTTTGTATGGGACTTGTATTTTTCTTTAAACTTCTTCAAACGAATGAATGGGACTTGCCGAGTCCGTTGTCATGGCTACTCTGTTGATCTTCTTCAGCTCAAAAGAAGATGAACCAAACTTATTTTTCTAAGAATTAATGCCAAAATACACTATGTAAGACTAAATTACAGGGAAATCTAACTTTACATTCAAGACAATTAAACCTTAAGAGTCTTTTCAATGCGATTTTCAAGAGATTTGAACGGGAAGACTCGGTGGACCAATATGGCGTTTCGCGGAGCGTTGCCAGTTTTTAAAATTAGTTCTATAAAACGAATAGTATTATTAATAGTTAATGTGAATGTGGAAATGAAATGCGGATGTGTGATTTTGTTATTTTTTCACAGTTTTTTTGGTGTGTCTGTGGTGTGTTCAGTACAAACATCGTTCCAAAGTAATCACCATGACTAAAGGGCGGGTTCTTCTAATTCTTTTTTTCCTCCTAGAATAATTTCTTTATAATAGATATTTTTAATTACAATTAAATTCTGAATTAAATTAAAATAAAAATGGATACAGGTAGATAATTATCAATTAAAATTGTAACCAAATATCAATAAATTACCAAAGATAAATTTTGCTAGTTTTAGTTGAACTTTCTGCCGCTAGATGGCTCTGTAACACTTTTTAAAATTTTATTACCAATAATTAATTATTGTAATTGTATTTAGATTTATTGATAATTTTAAGTTTTTGACCCCTCATTTACACCAGGATGCAATCAGCTGATTTTTTTTTCTCAGTTTTTCCCCGTTTTTTTTCCCCGCAGTATTTCCCTCCACCTGAGAAACGTCTACCTGTCCTGGGTGTAAGCTACAATGATTGATAGGGATGATAACATGATGATAATGGGCGTTACAGGCAATGATTGCCACGTATAGGAAAAGGTTGAAATTATTATTATTATTATTATTATTTTAGTGTATATGGTTCTATCCATTGTCCCGTCATTCCGAAAATTTTCCCTAGTGAAGAATATGGCAAGTCTTCAGAATGACGGGACAATGTAAATTCAGTATTATTATTATTATTATTAAACGGAGTCTGTCGAATCCTTGGACAGTATATATTTTGGTAATATAACTTTATGACCTGTCCACTGATTCGACAGATTCATAAACGTTACTGAAAATATTACTATGGGATTTAGATTTCATGATGTAAATATTAAAAAATGATTTTTAATATTAACATAATACGATTTACATATGTGAATGGGAAGTGTTTCTGATTGGTGGAAATTTTAGGGATCTGGCTTACCATTGGTTGCAAATGATGTCACGTGACGTCAGTGAACGGAAGACTGGTTTTTAAACAGCCGTATAATTTATAGTGACGCTTTTACACACTGGTAACTTTTTAAAATAATTTATTATTATTATTAATACTATTGTAGAAATCTGTCGAATATCTGGACAGCATATAACCTAATAATGTAACCCTTACGGCTTGTCCAGACATTCGACAGATTCACGACTATCGCTGTTATTACTATTACTATACACAATCTGCCGAACCCTTGGACAACAAATACTTTGTTAAGGTAAACTTTATGGCCTGTCCACATATCCAACAGATTTTAAATTGCTTTATTATATTGTATTATATTACCATTGTGGAAATCTGTCGAATGCTTGGAACAGCATATAACTTGTTAAAATAATCCTTACGGCCTGTCCACACATTCAACAGATTCACTAATTTCTCTGTTACTCATAATTGTAAGAAATCTGTCGAATTCTTGGACAACATGTAACTTGTTAAAATGAACCTTACGGCCTGTCCACACATTCAACAGATTCACTAATTTCTCTGTTACTCATAATTGTAAGAAATCTGTCGAATTCTTGGACAACATGTAACTTGTTAAAATGAACCTTACGGCCTGTCCACTTATTCGACAGATTGATAGTTTACTGTTACTAACTTTCAATCTACGAAATTTGCCCTTTTTTTAAACTAATAGTTAATCACTTACTATTTAATCAACTAATAATCATTTAAATCACTAAGTCACTACTACTTATGCGAATACTTATCATAGTTTGAATAGTTTGTAACTATCGGACTTACGCACCTACTTTACTATTCACTTTTAACGTTAATTGAACAATTTTTTTTACAGTTATTCAAGGTAATCAAGTCTTATGACGTTCAAGTTGATAACAATAGATGGTGTTATCATGTGTTATCAGATGTTATCAGTTGTTATCATGAATACCGGAAGGTCATAACCTTTCCGGAAGTTCTTTTCCGGAAGTGTATCGAGAACTTTCGAAAAGACTTGGAACTTTTAAACTTCTCCCGTAAAAACTTTTTTCATAATTTTTAATTAACAAGTTTCACCGATATAGTTAGGCGATAGTTCAATGATAGTTTATCTCGACTTCCGGCGGAACTAAAGTGATAAAAGATATTTAACCGCACCTTTTTTTACAATCAAAATTATTTTTGATATCAGAAACATTAAATCATGAAATAATTCATGATAATAAATCATGAAGATAATGTAATCTTTTACTTATCGCATTCGACCGGAGTTGCATAATTTATTTTGATAAATTAAAATCATTACAATAAAATGAATAAATTGCAGGAAATCAAAAATAATAAATAAACAAATAAAATAACAAATTCTTTTATAATACTACGTTAAAACGTTTAATTACTGTATTAATTATGAATTAGTTTTAAAATTTCCTAGTAGATGGCGTTGCTGTACCGTTTAGCCACACCCGCTGGGCTAACTGCTTTAAGTTGTATGCCAAATAGCAGTCGGACATGGCGGTTTTGGGGACTGGTTTTGAGAAGGGATGTATCGTTGAAAAAAGTAGAAAATGGCAATAAAAAGAAACGAATGAAAAGAAAAAAGTTGATTTATGAGGGTCACAAATGCCGAAAAGTTAAAACACACACATGGCAAAACAAAATGGCGGAAAAAAGTTGTTTTCTTGTGTCGGTCTTCGTTTGTCTAATTAGAGTTTAATCAGTTGAAAACTAAACTGGTCAGAACTTCGTTTGTACTCAAATTGAGTATTCGTGTTCAACAACACAAAAGTATCAGCCAGGGATAATACAGTAGTAACATGGGATAATAGGTTGTTAACATGTGTTAACACTAGAAGAAAGTGTCGCGTTCTAGCACAGCTTCGTTCACTGGGTACTGAGTTCCGTGTTTGGAGCTTGAACTATTGGTAATACGTTGATAACGAGTGATAACAGAGTAGTAACGAGTTGATAACGTATGGTAACAGATGATAGCAAGTGACAACAGGTTGTTAACATGTGATAACACTAGTAGAAAATGTGGCGTTCTAGCACAGCTTTGTTCACTGGGTACTGAGCTCCGTGTTTGAAGCTTGGACTATTGATAATACGTTGATGACCAGTGATAACAGAGTGTTAACGAGTAGATAACGTATGGTAACATATGATAGCAAGTGACAACAGGTTGTTAACATGTGATAACGATAGCACAGAATGTGTTCTAGTACACCTTAGTTCACGAAGTACACTGTTAAGCCGAGTGCCCAAAAAAGAGGCAAAAAAGTGCCTAAAAGAAAATTCCCTGCGTTTAGTCATAGTGCCTAAACCTGAGGCATCCCGAGTGCCTAAAAGAGTGCCCAAAACGCGTCCACCCTTTCATTCTCCTTTTTGCTTCGGGGCTACACCCAACCTCCCCTCTCCTTCTGACCACCCCATTCCCTGGAGAATTGCATCCCTTTGCTTTTCACCCACAGCGGATCCACCCTCCTCGCCTTTCCACCCACTACACCCCATTATTATCCACCCTCTTTGGTATGAATCTAATATTGCATAATAAAATTATGTTAAATCATTCTTGCAGAATAGATTCGTGGTATTTTTTATTTATAGACAGACCAATATTATGAAACAAGTAAATGACATAAACACAAGATTCAATCACATCTGTTGCAAAAGTAGTCTCAATATCATGCAGAAAGCTCAACTAAATATCGCACAAGAGAAAATATTGCAAAATTAACGCTGCAGCAGCCGTGTGAAGATTCTTCGGGACACGAGATTGTGGCGTTTCCCGGTCGACACAGAAGATGTTGCATTACCCATGATTTTGCACTGCAAATGAAATAAGAACATTTGTAGAGAACAACTTTTGAGTGCTGACTGAAAACGTTGGGTACCTCATCTTCCTGCAGTCGAAAGTCTTACTTCAAATTTTTGTACTGCTGATTGGTTCCTTTGTCCGTACAGTTTCCATGGACCAGACATAACAAAATCTGTAAAGAGATAAGATTATGAAGCAGTTAATCAATTTTTACCAGTTATATTATATAATTTCGTAAATTGTACCTGAAATCCGACGAACGAGTTATTCTTCGCACCCTTGGAAATTTGTCCAGCTTTGGTTCAGGACCTCCGCTTCGTTCAGCAGCTTTTCTATTCTCGAAGAAAGACGAAGCGGGAAGATTCATGTCTTAGTCGTCGATCAGTCGTTTTCACTGGTCAGTCCTGCCCGCGGTTCCAAATCCACCGTTTTCTCTTTCTTTGTCTTTTTTATTGGCGCTCTTTGCACTAGTTTTTTTAAAGCCTTATTAAGGTCAAACCCGCAAAGGTCAATCTGGGCAACCAAACCGCGGATCATCATAAAACATAATTTGTTATCAAATTTGCATCAGACTACCGCCTGTTTAGAGAACGTTATTATTATTTTCATTTTATTTCCAATTATTTTTTATTTAGCAAATAAAAAATAGTTTGGAAGTGGTTGTGGTAAAGTTGAATGAGCTACTAACATAACACATTACTTACCTGAACGAAGCATATCACGTATTCCAGCCGATAATTTTTCGGAATAGGTCTGTAAACTCATCAGTAACGCAAGTCTTTGAAAGTCAATTGTTAAAATAAATGGCTGAACATTTTTTGCGTGGAAAAACAATCATGATGCGGAGGCAAGCTGTTGTATGATAATTACATAAATACACTAGGTGCACCGAGATGCCGAAATCGTATTTTTGTTTCGATCAGAAATATATTTGATTCCGGTTAGATTTCCCCCATTATTATCAGACTTTAACAGAACTTTGAAGTTTTCCATACGAAAAAAGCAAACACTCAATTTGAACGGTAATTCAGATTACTTTGACAGAGTGCTGTATGTTATCTTGTTTTCCTCAGTGTTTCAAAGAACTATATAAGGATCTTGTAATAAAAGTAAAATGTCTTTGTGCATCATTCATGTGTCGAGTTATTCCTCTGACACCGCAAATTAAGAACACAGTACTAGCAAAAATGTTCGTAAATTCACTGTTTTTCTCTATCGGGAATATATAATCTTACACTGGAAAATGAAACGTAGTACGTGAAATATCGTCTATTTCCCATTTCCTGAGAACAAATTTGTCAAATGAAGCTCTTTTAAACGATTCTTCCCAATTTTCCAATGTCCGGAATATTAGCGAGAGAAGATAAAATTGCGATATGTGCAGTTTCGCAATTGATCCAGTTTGGATTTCTATTCGGCCATTGGTTTGATCTAGAAAAAAAAACTAGGAGGGGGTCAGTTGGGCTGGCTACAAGGCGGAAAACGGCGAACGGGTGAAAACAGGAGTCATTAAGGGGGAGGACTAGGGGGCGACTACCTGAATTTTGAGTTTTAGGCACTTGCTAGAGCCTAAAAAATATCTCTTGAACTTTTAAACATAGTGCCTAATCTGTGGGCACCCTTTTTCCTTTAGACACCACCTTCTTGGGCACTCGGCTTAACAGTGTACGGAGTTCGTGCTTGGTTTGAAGCTTAAGCGATAATAACTGGTTGATAACCCGTGATAGCATAGTAATAACGAGTCGGTAATATAGGATAACAAGTAATAAAAGGTGGATCAAATGTGATAATGTCAAAAGTCGTGGACCTTTTGTTTTTGTAATTTCTGACATATGTTGAATTGTTGGAATGCGGTTCTTGTCGTATTTTAGTGAAACAAATTTGCAAATAAGTTGCAATGGAATTTGAAATCTAATAAACTATGTCAATAAGTGCCAACTTGCCGATTGTATTATTCGACTGATTGATCGATTTTCTTGATGGATTTGATCGATTAGCTGTCACACAACATTTCTCAACAGAATGTTTCTTGTCCGACGGCTCCTTGCTTTTGTTTCTAGCGGACAAAATCTGTCACACTTGATACACGTGTATGTCCTGTCCCGGGGTATGTCATGTTTATGCAGGGATTGTTAACCTTGATAATAGGTGAAGACAGCCTTTGGAAGCTGGATTACAATATGATAACAGCTGATAACAAGATGATAACAGTTGATAACAGCAAACTCAGGGGTTCTTCTAAAAGGAAAACTGACGTCATGTTGAACTTCTAGAAATTTTCTTTCAGTTTGACTTTTTAAACATTGTTCAAATCTTCACCAGAAAACCAGTCCTTGCTTGTGATTGGTAGATCGCCTAGCGAAAGCACGGTGATAACATGATGATAACATACTGATAACACCGTGATAACAGTTGGTAAGGACATCTGGGTCATTTTTTCCAATTTTTAAAAGATTTTTATTCAAGAAAAGGGCGCTTCCCCGTAAATCTTAAAACACCGTTTGCGACCAAAATTGGTCATTGCCGTTTTCAGGTGTTGTCCCTGTAATTTTTCTGATTTTTATTATTACAATATAACACATTAATACAATTACAGCTTCATTTGATCAAAATTTAAATGCAAATTAGTCAGAACATTAAGATTTTTAGTCTATAATGAACACATTCCGAAGTTAAGAACTTATGAAGTGATTTTCACAGTACTTTAACAGAATGTTATTTCAGTGTTATCACCTAGTGTGTTTATATAAGAGACTGAAAGCCTTACGGAGTGAAAAATTCATTCTAATATTTCATTCACTCATTCGTTCCGCTACTGTGTGTGTAATGTGTAATGTGCACACACACGAACGGTTCAACGTGACGTATACGTAATGATGACGTCGCCGACCCACCGACCCACCGACCTACCCATCTATCTCCCAGTGTACCACCCACCCACCCTCTGGTAATTCCTTTCCTCCCTAATCGTCCTGATGACGTCATCTAGTGTTCCCTCCCATCCACCTATTCTCCTCCAACTTTCATTCCACCGTCCTATGATGTCATCGACATTCGCCCTCTCACCACCCCTACTGTCCCACCCAAGCTCCCGCCGGTGAGTTCATTCATAAAGTGGCTCGTACGAGAGTTGGCTCTTCAGTCGATACCCACGCGGGACGAGGTTCAGACGTCTGTTGCTAGACTCTCTTATACTTCTGATACCACAGTTACTACTACTGTTGCTACTTTCGCTACCATCACTACTACTACTGACACGGAAATAAAGAAATCCGTACGAACACCAAGCAAGTGATAAGGCAATCGTGTGATGTCCGCGTTCTGGCCAGTTAAACGCGGACACGGTTGGATACTAGTTGTCCGCCAGAAACGGACAAGCCAGGAATCTCAGATTCTAACCAAGAATCACGTGCGGATTCATCCTCATCCAGTGTTACTCTTTCTGCCATGATTATGGAAGGACTTGAAATTTTTGCCACGGTTTCTTATGGTGATTCGTTCGTTCGCTTCAACTACTCGGACAACGAAGACGCGGACAGCGAAGAAGAAACACATTCCACTAGTTTCGATTCTCCAATGGGCGATTTCTCGTCTGACATCAGCGCGGACATGATGGACGAAAGTCTCAACGCTCCCATGTCCGCGTTGTTCGATAGTATCATGCTATTCGGAGCAAATCAGAGTATTCTACCGTATTCATTAACCAACGGTAAGCGAGATAAACAACACCTACTACCAACTAGTGTTGTCAGATGTATAACATTCGGTCAGTGTGGAGTTCCAACCGTGTGAGGGAATACCCTGATGTTCTACGAAAGTTAGGGTCTATGACGTTTACAGAAAGACTACCGCCATCTTTGTTGTTCTTTTTTGTTTCGAACACGGTCTATGAGGGATAGAACACATGACGTCACTATGTAGGCCCCTACCGTTTAAAGAACCAAAACAGTCATTTTTTATCCTCGTAGAAACCACGTGTTACTAGGTATTCCATCAGGAATGGAACATATGACGTCATTATATATGCTCCTCCCATTTTGAGAAACAAAAACAAAACGCCATCTTTGTTTTGTTCTTTTTCTTGTAGAAGCCACGTGCTTTCCAGGCGTTCTTTTTTGCTTCGAACGTTCTTTTTTTTTTTTTTTTAAAGTTACGCTACGGTGCCTGTATAACAAAAGGGGAACATTGGAATGGACTTACATGGCCATGAAAGCGGGCAAGATATGTCGTCACGCGATGTCATTTCCCGCCAATCGGGAATAGCCTTACGTCATTTTATCTCTCCGCTTATTCGTTCCTTGTTTCTTTGTGACAAAAAACTAGTTTTGCTAGTTTCTCTCTCGGCTCTTTTGCATAGAAAAAGTGTGAAGTACATGATAATTCTTCCGTGAAGGCATAATACATCAAGGGGGTTAGCAGCCTTAAGTTTTTTTAAGTGTGTTATCAACATGTTATTATCGCTATCACAATGACTACAAGTCACGTAGTGAACCAGTACCACTAATATATATATATTTTTTTAAATCCAGACCCTGAAATTAGCCCTGCTGAACCAGGCCGACCCGAAGAAGCTTCAAAAGCAGAAAACTGTGTATCAGTTCACGAGAGAAGTGTCAACTGCGGACAAGCAGGCTCTACAACAGAGTCTCTTATCTTCAGTTCCGACTGCAACCGAACCAAAAACGTCCCTGCTGGAAGTAGAGATCTTGGCCAGGTTATGTACCCCTCTGGGGGTCTGTCTCCACACGCGCAACAACATCACCATCAGCATCAACAACATGAACAACATCAGCAGCAACAGTCCGGCTCCAGTCGACTGTATCGTGATAGTTTAGGTTCGGTTTCTGGGTCTTTACCAAGCAATCCAGACATTCTCTCTCCAACTACTAGCTTAAAATCTATTAACTGGATCATCAACCAGGGACCAGACCCTAAACCCCTGATTAGTCCTCTGCTAAGTCTCTTTGGAGTCCAGCCCGGTCAGCAAACTATCAACTGCTCCCAGGCCTCTCCTTTCGGTCCGAGCCCTTTAGAACTGGGAGTAGGACACCAAGGAGACGTTAAGGGGTCCCAGATGCTGACCTCAACTTCTGGGCCCCTTTCGGGTCTGCAGGCGCATTTCGGTACTGTAGGCGTGTCTCACTCTGAAATCCTGAGCATTCAGCATTTCGAGAGTATCAGCCCTTGTTCTAGTTCTTCTACAGCTACCCTAGTTTCAGCTAGCACTAGCACTAGCCACCTGCATCTGAAGCACAACCCGAATGCTCACGGTATCGTTCCTGGAAGCGGTTTCCCACCGTGTGCTTCAGGTCCTAGCGATGAATCTCAGCAGTTCTCTCCGAGGAGTCAAGCAGCTTCCCAAGTTAGCAAATACCAATGGCCACCTTTTAGTAACCAAATGGACTACTGCACCCACCCTGTAGTTAGTACTACCCCGAGTGCTGCACAGATCAGTCCCATGCTAAGTTCTGCGGGACTGGGAATAGTCCCGAAACAGGAACCAGGTTACTCTGGGGACCATTACCAAGTACGATTAGCAGACTACTCGCCATCTACCAGCAAGGGTCACGAGATACTCTCGCAAGTCTATCAACAAGGCAGCATAGGGCCTTTAAGACTAGTACCGGTCAAAGCTAGACGCTATCCGGTCCGGCCCAGCAAGACCCCAGTTCACGAGCGACCCTATGCTTGTCCCATAGAAGCCTGTGATAGGAGATTTTCTCGTAGTGATGAGCTTACCCGCCATATTCGGATACATACCGGTCAGAAACCGTTCCAGTGCCGGATCTGCATGAGGGGTTTTTCTCGGTCCGACCACTTGACGACACATATCCGGACTCACACGGGCGAGAAACCCTTCACTTGCGACTCGTGCGGCAGGAAATTCGCTCGGTCCGACGAGAAGAAGCGACACGCCAAGGTCCATCTGCGGCAGCGCCTCAAGCGGGAACACAAGACCAACTCCTCGGCGCTAGCGTCGTCTGCTAGAAACGAACCGCTACCTTCGACTAGTAACGCTGCCAACCAGGACGTGATCTCAGTGCCACCTACTGTATAAAACTACACGATCCTAGATTCAGAGGATAGATGAATTAACATATTACTTTTCGAAGAAAATTCTACGTTTTATTATAGAAGTTTTCAGAACTTGAAGAGTCCAAAATCAGTGCCACCCTCTAGTGCCATCTTTCGGATACCAGATCTTCTTCCTATAACTTGCTTTTGGCGCCATTTTTCAAGGGTTCGCTCAACCCGATAACCCTATAACTTGTACGCTTAGACAGCGTTATCATCGTGTTATCACCCTGTTATCTCCTGCACAAACCTAGTTGTTTCTGCTCACTTATTGCTTATACATATAGTTGTTCAAAAGCCCAAAAATTTGTGCAATCAATTTTTTCAGTGATCCTGACCCCCCCCCCCCTCACCCAGGTGTGCCCGATGGATGGTTTCAACCCGTGGTTATAAATTCTAATGAATGTTAAGTTTAAATCAATGCGATTTTAACCTTGCTCTTTCTGCCGTGATATTAAAACACAATCGATAATGTGTATGGTTATTTTAGTAAGGAATGATATCAATACAATTTTTGGTGTGTTCAGCACTTTCTGTTATCGAGAAATCTCAACTTTAATAACGATTAAATAATTTGATTACAATCGAACATTTATTTCTCATCTGAAAAGTTGAATAATCATAGTAAAAAAACAATTTAATAAAGAGGAATAACAACAGTAAAATAATTATATAAGAACAAACACTAATAATAATATTTGTTCTGAATCATATTAAAATTAGGGCTTGTTTACGTTTTTTTTAAAGAGCAAATAAGTTGTTTATGAATGAACGGCTATTTGAAGGCCAGTTTTCGCAGGTGGTAAAGCTTCTGAATGAGTTTTCATTGATTTATCAAAGTAGGTCACTTAATCTTCCTACGCATTTGGTTTTCGCACGTTGTAGGAAAATTATGAATGAACGCAATGACGTACGCACACACGTACGCCTCCATTCACAACGACGCTGAAAATATAGTCAACTATCTTCAGAATCTTTGAAACTAAACCAATGAACTATTCATGAAACTGAATTCGAGAAAAGGGAGAACAATCTGTCCACGGTTCACGGTTCACGGTTCAACAGTTCGGTTCAATTGAAACTGAATAAAATGATATTTAAGAAATGTTAAGGACAAAGTTTTTTTGAAAGAACCGTTGTTACACGTGCGAGGGAACTTCTCAATGAATGGAGTACATAGTAAGTAAACGGTTCACGAGCGAGAAGCGTGGGTGTTTTACCTAGTTAATTACCTAGTTAATTACCTAGCTAATTACCAACTCAATACATCATTATGGTAATCCAATACTGTTTAAGAATTAAGATAAACGATTTACGATTAAGTAGACTTCAATGGCAGGAATCGCAATATCTTAAAAGAAATCTTGAACAAGAATCTTGAATTTTGGTTAGAGAATCCTTTGAATATTTCAGAAATGAAAGGATTTGCTTTTCAGTGAATGAAACTTTGATCCGGAATCTTCTAGTTGTAAGATAACACACTGAGTTGGCGTTTAGTCGATCGATATCTCTGACGTCGAGACTGTTCAAACTCCCAAAGGTTTACTTATCAGAAGTCAAGAATCTTGCAGATTTTAAGAATCATGAGCACGTGGACCGGGAATCATGAAGAAACGGTAAAAATCAGACCAAGAATCTTGCATCTGTAGTTGGGAATCACGTAGTCTGGTGTAAGAATAAGAGGATTTCTAAGGATGAAAGTAAAGTAGCTAAATCTCCCAAGTTTCTGTAGAACCTTTACACGTGAAAATTTAAATTTAAAAGAAAAATAAAACCCTAAACACTTAAAAGAAACGCACAGCAACTGAACTGAATATTAAGAACGATGAATAAACTATCGTTTTAAATCAATCTTTACCTCTTAAAAATCATTACAGCGTATCAAACATAAAGTGTCAACAATCGTGAAAACGTATAGCCGTGTGACGCGCGTGTCGGTAACGTGGTGCGCCCCTGCCAGAGAGCCAAAGCCTCAGATCAAATTGACGTCACTTCCGGCGGCTGTTGTTACACTGTTGCCAAGTTTTCTACTAATTACTTTGCTGATTTATAAAATACAATATAACATAAATCTTTAACGATTGTGACGATAATAATAATAATAATATTTGAGATGATTAATTATTAAACGTAGCACTTTTGGTAACATTTGAAGTTTCGATGACTTAATCCAGCGAAGAGAAAATCCACACCCACGCGAAGTTAATAGCCGCTTACAGGTACTTGACAAATAAGATTTTCTCAATAACCAAGTATTTCACTTTAATCACCTGCTATCATTACTTCATCACATCTTATCGTTAGATAACAATGAGTAATAAATAAGTTAACATATCAATAAATGGTTATAATTATATGATTTCCACCATTAAAAACATTTATTTTGGGTAAACGGACATTCAAGTTAAAAAGCTACAAACTTCATACGGCACAAAACAATTGGAATGGTACGGAAAAAGAAGAAAAAAGTTTATACACACGAAAAATATCCTATTAAAAACATTTAAGAAAAAAAACTTAAAATTTCAAGAGAACATGTTGTTTTCCTACTACGTCTGTGTTCATATAGGTTTAAGAAAACCTAATAAATTGAAATCCACAATATCAATTTTATTCCGCACATTTCCCGCTGCGTTTCTTTTTTTTTACTTTCGAGCGTCGCGAGGATAATACTCGGCCAGAATCGAGGCGGGGATGCGTTTCAGCATTTCCTTGGGGAAGATACGCAGCAACTGCCAGCCGATGTCGAGCGACTCGTAAACGGTGCGGTTCTCGTAGTTGCCCTGCGAGATGAAATTCTTCTCGAACTTGGTCAGGAACTCGAGGTACAAGAGATCGTCCGGAGTCAGGGCCTCCTCTCCGACCACGGCTTTCATGGCCTGCACGTCTTTACCGATGGCATAGCAAGCGTACTACAACAAATAATTACTAAAAATAAACGTTTGAAATGCAGGTTTTCAGTTACCAGTTGGTTGGAAACGTCAGAGTGATCCTTGCGGGTCATACCCTCGCCGATAGCCGACTTCATGAGACGGGAAAGCGAGGGGAGCACGTTGATCGGCGGGTAGATCTGACGGTTGTGCAGTTGACGGTCAACGTAGATCTGACCCTCGGTGATGTAGCCCGTCAGATCGGGAATAGGGTGAGTAATATCTGGTCAAAACAACATTAAGACTTTGGAAAAAGTACTGGAAAATCAGGTTAAAAATGCTTTACCATCGTTCGGCATAGTAAGAATAGGAATCTGCGTGATAGAGCCATTGCGTCCTTCAACTCGTCCAGCACGCTCGTAAATGGTAGCCAAATCCGTGTACATGTAACCAGGGAAACCACGACGGCCGGGCACTTCTTCACGAGCTGCCGATACCTTTTCGAAAGAAAAAAAAAAACGTTACTTGGTAACAGTAGATCCACTTAGCAGGGAAGTTCCCTGAAAAAACAGAAGATGGGATCTGAAAAGGGAAAAATAAGGGAAAAGGAAAAGGAGAAAACCTGGAGGTACAGTCTTGTATTCTTGTACGGAGGGGAAAAAGAGGAAAATAAGGGAGGAGGAAAAAAGAAAATCTAGAGGTACAGCCGTGTATTCTCGTACGAAGGGGAAAAAGGGGAAAATAAGGGAGGAGGGAATAAAGGGGGAGACTAAAAGTGGCAACACCACTTTGGTAACTTAAGAAAAGTTGCGGTTTCAATAAAACTTACTTCACGAAGAGCTTCGGCATACGAAGACATGTCGGTAAGAATGACCAGAACATGTTTCTCGCACTGGTAGGCCAAAAATTCAGCAGCAGTCAGGGCGAGACGGGGAGTGATGATACGTTCGATGGTTGGATCGTTAGCCAAGTTCAGGAAGAGGCAAACGTTCTCCATGGAGCCGTTCTCCTCAAAGTCCTGCTTGAAGAAACGGGCCGTCTCCATGTTGACTCCCATAGCAGCAAAGACGATGGCAAAGTTATCATCGTGGTCGTCCAGAACCGACTTGCCGGGCACTTTGACCAAACCGCCCTGACGACAGATCTGGGCCGCAATTTCGTTGTGCGGAAGACCTGCAGCAGAGAAAATGGGGATCTTCTGTCCTCGAGCGATAGAGTTCATTACATCGATGGCCGAGATACCCGTCTGGATCATCTCCTCGGGATAGATACGAGACCAGGGGTTGATTGGCTGGCCTAATTTTATTGATGAAACAAAATGTAAAGTAGATTTTTGAACTAAGATGTTGTTTAGAAATACCCTGAATGTCCAAAAAGTCTTCAGCAAGAACGGGGGGTCCTTTATCGATAGGTTTTCCCGAGCCATTGAAAACTCTTCCCAGCATGTCTTCGGAAACGGGGGTGCGGAGAATGTCGCCAGTGAACTCGCAAATCGTGTTCTTGGCATCAATACCTGAAGTACCTTCAAAAACCTAAACATAGATCGACAAAACTAAAATGTTGGACTATTTTCCACCATTAACTAACTAACTCTTAGGAAGCTAGCACGTTTTAATTCTGATTTCACGTTTTTCGCAAAGGGATTTTACGAGAAGTACCTGAACGACGGCTTTCGACCCGCTGACTTCGAGGACCTGACCCGACCTGAGCGTCCCGTCGGCCAGTCGCAGGTTGACGATTTCTGCGTATTTCGGGAACTTGACATCGTCAAGAATAACCAGAGGTCCGTTTACTCCCGAAACAGTCTTGTAAACTAGAAAAAAGGAAAAAGTAAACATATTTCACAATAAGTATAGAATTTTTTCGAGGGACTTACTCAGTCGGGGCTGCGAGATGTAGTCCGAGTAACAGCCATCTGATGGTCAACACGTGCCTGGACATCGCTAATAGTGTTTGGATTCGACATTTTCTCCCGGATTTATTAAAATTCAGCTTTTGTAGTAGAGAGAATTGTCAAGGCAAAGCAGAGAAGCTTCGATCATATGATGTCGGCGGTCATATGATCTGTCAACTTCAGCGCAGCGTTGCCGGATGTTTACAAAAAGGAAAAAGTGTTCTTTTCTAAAGCGCGCGAAATTCAAAACGCGTTTATTTTTTCATAGGATTCATCACTTTATTCAGTAATTTTTTACCTACGTATATTTATTATTGGTTTATTTTTATTGTTCTACGTTTCTATACCAAATCTGTGAATGAAAGTGGAAAAGAAACCTTGCAGATATATTTTTTAAATCTCTTCCATTAGTTTATTTTTCAAACATGCTTCAAACATAAAGCTTCCAAAATTTCATTTTAATTAACTTTCGCTTTAAATCACATTCAGCATTAAACTTGGGCTCTTTTCAACAGAAAACAAATTATTTTGGATTAAAATATATAAACAGCTAAAACAGTTTTTTTTAAAAATAACAGTTATAACGCAAGTTAAGTAAACAACTCTGGAACAATTTCTATAGTAACTTTGGTGCCGGAGGAAATATTCTCGAGTAATTAAAGTTTCGTTAAAACCCACTTTGCAGACATCGACTACCGTTCAGCAGAACTAGAATCAAATTTACTAATTTTTCACACTTTTCAGATTACAGCTGGTTTCGTCACTGCGGTCCCGACAATGTGGAATGCCATCGCAAACTTGATTCAGTTTAAGATTTTCACCCAAAGGACACCAGAAACCATTCGAAGCGCTGGCCAACTCGATTGAATCTGAGACTGAAGCGTGATCTAAACACACAAAATGATGTAATATACAATTACCGTGTATGTAGCTTCAAATATTTTACCGATAATATCTTGAATGACATCTACGTACGGCCAAATGCCATCAAATTTGCTGAAAGAATTGAACAGCGATTTCTGGTGATAAAACACGGCAGTGGCAAACCACGTGTTTCTTGTACTGTTGGCAGAACACACAACAGCGCCAGACCAAGGTTCCTGTAAAAATCATTAGTATCAATATTTCATAGGTTCTGTATATAAGAGTTAGTTACTTTCGCCATAACTCGCTGGTTCTTGGTACACAGTGAATCTGAAGAGCAAATCCTGGGCTTTTTCAGCGTTTGCGATGCTGCCAATCGATTGTCCATCTTCCCAACGACGTGACACGTCAAATCAGGGGTTCCAGCCAACGTTGCCCTATCGCAAGAACATGTCTGGAGATTTGAGTATAGAAATAGATGGAATTTGAACTACCAGTCAGCCAGACAGACAGGGTTAACATGTTCGGTAAGTTCGACAGGGGCTTCAAGGCTGAGCAAAACAATCGTGGTATCGGCAACATGTCGAACGCCTGTTACTCGGCGAATCTGTTCAACAGGAGACGCCCAGGGTGAAAACCTCCACGACCCCATCAGAGCAGCAACGTAGTCAATCGACAAACTGAAACGAAAGCATCATTACGGGATAAGTTCGGGAAATCTGCTCCTTACCGTATGTTATTCAAGCAATGGGCAGAAGTCAGCAACCAGCTTTCCGATACCAAAGTGCCGCCACAAAGATAGTCTCCGTTTAAGAAAAGACTCGCCTGCCACGGCCAGAGACCCTCGGCTTCTTGGGGAAAGCTGCGGGCACGTGCAAAGGCGGGACGTTTGCCGCATTGGTGCGGGGAACACATCATTTCAACGAAGTAGCAATCGGCTGACCGTTTACTGCGGGCGTTCTCAATCACCACTTGCAGTTTGTGCAAATCAAGGTCGTCATAATTTTCTAGTTCCTCGGTTATGGTTGTTTCCTGCTCCCGGTAGTGAGGACTAGATTGTACGAGTTCTGTCTCGCCGAAGTGTGGTTTGCTATCGGGAGAGGTGGCAACGAGCTTGTAGTCTACCATTGGACTGAAAATAAATTCTACTTAGTTTTACGTTACTAAATTACTTGAATAGAAATACCCTAGCCCCATGTAAGCGCAGACAGAGTCTGCGAGGTCTTGGGACCACGTTGGAACCGAAATGATATCCCAGAACCCTTTCTTGTTTACCACCAAGGTCCCTGCTTTCTGGCGCACCAGTCGTCCATGCATATCCAACAGCGATAGTTCATCGGCAAGAGACACTGATACACAAGAAAATACATAATTTAACACTGGAAAAGTACAAGGTTACAAAAAGTTAAATGTTTTATAGAGAACTAATATCAATCACGATAGTTAATGTTACTTACGGCACTTGAACTCGTCCTCTCCGAAAGGAGCTTGCGGGACTCCATCGCAAATGGCAACACCGTCATAGCATTCAGCCGTGATGGTAGAGAAGAACTGACTTCGTCCACATTTCTCTGTACAAAATAGTAAATATATTAAACATAATCATTAATCTACCATTGATCTTAATCAAACAATAGACATACCACAATTTGCTTCATCAGATTCATCGGTAAAGTCAATATATCCATCACAGATCAGTTTCGAGTGCGTTCTGGTAGCGTAGTCTTTCATGGTGCAGTTCACTTCGTCAGAAGCATCTCCACAGTCGTTCACCCTATCACACATCTGCGAAGGACTGATGCACAAGCCAGTGCTAAAACAGAAAAAGCAAACTATTTTCTGATAAAATTTGTGTATACTTTCATGTACCTCGAGCAGTTGAAAGACTCTGGTGAACAATCGGTAGTACCGGCCGAGGTAACGCTTCGCGGAGTCGGCAAGACTTTCTGCAAAACCAGGCGGTTAGGAATACGCGTAGTGGCAACTTGATTCTGTTGGAACTCTTCTCGCGGACGGCATCCGATTTCGTCTTCAGCAGTAAACACGCAGTCCACGATTCCGTCACACACAGCGCGCTCCAGGACGCAATTACCGTTCGTCGTGCGACAGGAAATGCCCGGGCAGCGGGACACAGGGTTCAGGGTCTGGAGCTGCGAAGAGTCTTTGGACAATGCCAGCGTGCTGTAAATCCATTGAAGGTGATTCGTTATCTTGAAGAAACTGCCGCTCGATGTTCGTCGGGAAGGAAGCCGACCTTGTTGGGCAAAAGCCGAGAGGAGATGCTGTTCAGGATTTTCCGGATCCCTTAACAAGTTACATTAATATTTTATCAGAACTTTGAGTTAAGATATCTGAGGTGTACCTGCAAGCAAGGATTCGGGATTCTATACCGCACAAGCTGCCACTTCCCTTGGGGTACTCTGCACAAATCACTCTACTTTCATTAGTAGTTCTCCTTGGGCACGATGTGACCCTAACAGCCGTTTCCCCTATTTTTCCTGTATTAAAATTAATTCATTTTGTAAATGAATCAGTATTGGCCGTAATAAGATATCAAGTATACTGGTTTGTTCGCTTTCGGTGCTCTTGCTCCAGCTCACCACCCCACACTCGCTTCCCGAGGGCGGAAGAAAGTTGAGCGGCGGTAAACAGATCGGAGTTACCCACTGACTCAGGTGAAAAGGCGCGTCAACCAGAGCTAGTGCTGCGTCGTATCGGTACATCGGGGATCGAGCGTCCGAATCGCGGTGCAAAAAAACGTCAACGATGAACCGCGTTTGAATCAAGGGTGAAAACGAAGATCCCCGCTGCGTTCCCACTTGGGCTTCGTAGTAATGACGTCTGAAATTTAAATTGCAGTACATAAAGATAAACTTGGCAAGACCTGTTGATGGAAATACTTCAGAAAGCAGTAGCCAGAAGTGATGATCCAGCTTTCAGTCAACAAGAAACCCCCGCAGTGCTGTTCTCCGTCTCGCAGAACAGTTACAGCCCAAGGAATGTATCCATGCTTACCAGTTCCAGATACAGAGCCACGTTTCTCCAGTCGAGTTCCTGGACGTTTCTTCAGTAGTTTCCGTTTCGTAGATTTTACTAGATCGCGAAAATTAAAGTCAATGATTAAAGATATGTTAAAAAAAAAGTAAAGGTAAACCTTTACTCGAAGCTCCGGTACGTTTCCGTAACGGAAGATCCTGACTGACATAATCTACGTTGTTTGGTTGTAGTTCCAAGATTCCAGCAGTAGCTTCGTTCACAAATGCCACGGCAGGCTTCCTTCCACAAAGAGGGGCTGGGCAGTTCAACTGGGCAACAGCTTTGGATGAGCAGCTTTTGGCGACAGAGAACGACTGGCCATCACGGGTTCGAGCAAATTTCCCAGTGTAGTTGAATTGCTCCAGCGGAACAGAAGCCAAGATTACATCACTTTAAGATGACAAAGTCAAGTAAGTGTTTTGAATCGATTTATAGTTCGTAAGTTTGATAGTTGCATACCCTTGATCATGTCCCGAGATTGAGAAGCAAAGATCGGAGATGTGTGATGAATGCTTGAGAATGCTGCTGTAGCACAATGGATACCAAACACCTCCAATGTTACGCTTCACAGTCCCAGAATGGCCGACTCCAGTTAGATCCTGCAAATAATGATTTTAAAAAATTAATCATGTAATTATTAGACTTGCATTAGAGGGCACTGAAGTTTCAAACCTGCTGGATATTGGTCCCAGAAACTACAAGACTGCATGAAGCTTCGTCACTTCCATCTTCGCACTGGGGCTCACCGTCGCAGCGCTCAGTCATCGGGATGCACGCCCCTGCGTTCCCCGAGCATCTGAATTCATCGCTGGTGCATCCTGTAACAAACCTTTGAGTAACGTCAACTTTGGGTAGCGGAGTTGTTTACTCACCGTGACACCCTGTTTCGTCTTCACCAGCGGGGCAGTCGAGTACCCCATCGCATACACGAGCAGGGTCCAATCTGTCAAGGCAAGTACACCGAGTCTCGTCGGAGGCATTCGGACAGTTGACGAAACCATCGCAAACCTCGTTTCTCGGGATGACAACATCGGATTCGGGACAGTTGAAAAACTCTTCCACAACTAAATATTCAAATATTTTCAAACTGGTATTCCGGGTAAACAAGGATTTTAATACCATTGTTGCTGGATTTGTTCCACTTCGGGTCGAAGCCTCGTAGCATCGCAGCCAAGACAAATTCGCTACTCCCAGGATCGCTGTGCTCGGCGAAATCTTGTAAAGTACTCACAGACGGTTCTTCGTCTGTATTATAAACGCCTTACGATAACCGTCTGATAACCGAGTCATAGAAAAATCGGGAATACCTTCTGTTGGATCAAAGGTGTCCACCACAATACGTCTGCTGCTAGTGCGAACATCTTGGGTACGAATTTCTGTGTCCACATAATCTTCATCTTTACTACTGTACGAAACAGAGCTGTGATACTGTTTATCGTCGGAGTATTGAAAATTGATGCTGCTGTCTCCTGAGGATTCAGAAATATCAGACAATGTGTCCAGATTCTCATCGTCGATCGCATCCGAAAAGATAGGTTCCTGCAATCTCCCGTCTTCAGCAATTTCAGTGTCATCTTCCTGGTCTTCGAAGTTGATTGGTTCATCGGCTTCACCATCTGTTTCGGACTCGGGCAAAGATCCTTCAGGAGTCTCGGAACGGTATACCTCAGGTTTCATGTCAACGTTCAAGTCATCCATTTCAGGTTCCAGTTCCTCTGGCTCACCAAGCTGATCTGCTGAACCAATTTATAAAGTTATTGAAATATTAAATAGTGTCATTAGATTTATGTATTTCAAGGGAGTTGCTAATAAAGGTTGAAGTTACCATCAAACGTTTCTTCAAGCGGCAGTTCGTTAGATTCTAAGCTTGTCTCAAACACCAAGTCATCATCAGGTAGGTCTGGAGCAGTTTCTTCGAACGATGTTTTGGCTTTGCTTGGTCTGGATTTGCTGGGTCTGGTTTTGCTCATCGTCTGCTTAGATTTACCCGGTCTTAGTTTACTGGGGCCACATTTCCTTGGCCTGGGTCTGCTGGGTCCAAGTTTGCTGGATGTAACTTTGGTTATCCTGCTTTTGGCTGGTATCGTCTTGGGTCTAGCCGGTCTCAGTTTGGTTGTCTTCGATTTGGTGGGTGCGAATTTGCTGGGTCTGACTTTGTTCGGTCTCAAGGATACCTGTTGGGTCGTTGAAGCTTCATCCGTTGGCTGATCCGGAGCAGCTTCCTCCCGCGAAACTTCAGTGGAGTGAAGATCATCCGTTTGTGGAGCGCATATCGGGATTACCAGATCGTCAGACCGAGATTCACTAGGATCAGACGATTCTTCGAACTTGGTGGATCTGGATTCACTGGATTTGACATAGCTCTTCTGGATGGTAACTTCCTCGTCATCCGACCGAAGCGCTTCAGACTTCTTGGTTTCGCTCGATTCGAGTACACTAGAATCCTTAGAACTTGTCTGGGTGCTCAATTCTTCTTCATCGAGTGCAGGCGAATCATCGTCTTCAAATGAAGTTTCAATCTTTTTCGATACAGATTCGCTTGATTCTTCGAAGCTCTTCTGGACAACCAAATTTTCATCAACAGGCTGAGTTGTAGTTTTCTCCCCAAGCAAAATCTCAATTCTACTCGATTCGAACTTATCCGACTCCCTTAAGCTCGTCTGAATCTTCAGTTCTTGATCAGTCTGGCCCGGGTTGGATTCCACAAGGGAAGATTCGAATTTTGACTTAGATTTTACCGACTCCTTGAAGCTAACCTCTTCCTTGACTTCGTCTTCAACAGGTTGAGGTGTGGTAGTCTCCTGGATTGAAACTTCCACTTTTCTAGATTCAAAGCTGCTCGATTCCTTTGAGCTCGTCTGAACCTTCAGTTCTTCATCATTAGTCTGGTCCACAAGGAAAGACTCAACTTTCGACTCAGACTTGCTAGATTCCTTGAAGCTAACCTCTCCCTTGACTTCGTCTTCAACAGGCTGAGGTGTGGTAGTCTCTTCGGGCGAAATTTCAACTCTGCTAGATTCGAAACTGCTCGATTCCACGAAACTTTTCTTAACCTTCAGTTCCTGATCGTCAGACAGATTTGAGGACTCATAATTTGACTCAGATTTGACCGATTCCTTGAAGCTAACCTCTTCCTTGACTTCATCAACAGGCTGAAGTGTAGTAGTCTCTTCGACGGAAACTTCAACTCTGCTCGATTCAATGTCACTGGATTCCTTTAAGCTCGCGTGAATCTTCAGTTCCTCATTCTCAGATTGATCTAAAGACTCGAGTTTCAATTCAGATTCGCTAGATTCCTTAAAGCTCGTCTCTACCTTAAGTTCTTCGTCAACTGGCTGAGGCGTAGTGGACTCGTCGTCCGAAACCTCGACTTTGACGCATTTGTATTTGTATTTACTCTGTTTCTTTGAATCCGTCTGAACATTTGGTTCTTCGCCGTCAGCCTTATCCGGGTCGGTATCCTCAAGGGAAGACTCGAACTTTGTTTCAGATTTGATCGACTCCTTGAAGCTAGTCTCAAATTTCGATTCCTCCTCATCGAGCTGTTTCGAGTCGGTGTCCTCAGGCGAGTTCTCGACATTTTTGGATTCATATTTGCTCGAATTCTTAAAGTTTGACTGGATGACCAAGTTTTCCTCAACCAACTCGGATGGATCGACTGTCTGTTCTACCTTGTTTAACTCAAATCTACTCGATTCCTTGAAGATTTCCTCAGATTTCAGTTCTTCGTCGACTAGTTGAGTTGGTGTAGTCTCCTCAGGGCGAACCTCGACTCTTTTCAATTCAGATTCGCTCGATTTTTTGAAGCTTGTTTGTACTAAAATTTCTTCGTCTGGCCCACTAGAGTCTTTCTCGAGAGATGTTTCAACATTCCTAGAATCAACAAAGCTAGTCTTGACCTCTGACTCCTCAGCAGGCGGGGCAGGATTGGCTTTTTCCACAGAAACTTTGACTTTTTCCGATTCATCTCGAGTTTCGACGTAGGTCATCTCGATGGTAATCTCTGCAGTTGGCTCGACCGATCCAGTTTCTTCCGAAGAAACTCCAACTTTGCTTGATTCGACCTTTTCAGATTTGGAGCTCAATTTCACCTCAGTTTCCGATTCTGGACCAGTCTCATTGAAATAAGTCGATCTCGTTTCGCTCGATTTGACGTAACTTGACTCAACCGTAATTTCTTCTTCATCAGGTAGAACAGAACCGGTTCCAGATTTCAGGGTTTCGCCCTCTTCCAAAGTATCAGATTCCTGATCAAGAATGGAGACAAATCGATTAGGAACCCTTGAACTCGACTGTTCACCATATCCTCTCCGGTAGGGGGGATCGTCTTTGGTGAGCGAAACTTCATCGGAAGCCTGAACATTGTTCACCCTCGGATGAAACACAGGTCTGTTAGGCGAAGGCGGAAAATCCTTGCGTTCTGTCTTTGATGTTCCTCGATGGTAGAAATCCTCCGAGTCTTTCCGACCTTTCCCAGACATTCCCCGGTAAGGAAACCCGTTATCCAGTGTATTAGACTCCTCCTCGTCTTGCTCATGACTACCCTTACCACGAAGCGAACTCCAATCGTTTCCGCCCCAGAAAGAGGTAGCATCGTTTCCGAACACACTGTTCTCATCAAGGATTTCATTGTCATCCACTGAAGCATCGCTCAGGTTCACTTTCTGTTTGTCTAGATCAAAGGACATCAATTTAGTTGCGAATTTGTTGGCCAGGTCCTCATCCTTGTCCTTTTGGCTATCTTCAAAGAACACGGGTCTCTGAGGTGGTCTTTGAACAACTCCAGGGTTTCCAGTGCTATTCACGCCTGGGTTAGCTCTAGTGGGCAAAATTACTTGGTCTGAAGATTCTTGAGTCTTGTTTGCTGGGGTATCTCCGACAAGAACCTCTTCTTTGGTGTCGAAAACTTCTTCAGGCCATGGTCTGTTGAGTGGTCTTTCTTCGTACATTCCGCCGCTCTGCCTGAAGACGTCGCCAGGTTTGAAAGCTTTTCTTCGGGGCAGATCCAAAGTCCCTCCGCGCAGAATCGGTCTCGTGAAATTGCTTTCCAGTTCCGAAATGTTCCGCATCCTCGGCGATGGGAGTTCCAAGCGGTCCGTGGTATTATAGTCCAGCGGTTGCCCAAATCTATCGGGATCGGCCAGGAGAACTCCGCCAGATGAAGAAATGTTCCCCGGGGGATGAATGATAGTGCCGTTGAGAGGGACACCACCATGGAGTCCCGTGAGGTTTCCTGCAAGCGGGGTATCATTGTGGCGCGACTGTTTGGTCGGCATGATTTCACCGTCTTCAACGAAGGAAAAGACTATTAGCAGAACCAATAAATCATATTAAGACAGTTTTAGTGACTGTTAATACTTTGCTTAATTAAAATAAATATTAAAAATCATTTTACGTCTATATGCATGTAAATTTTAAATTAGTTTCTGCTATTCATGAACTTTTCATTTAATTTGCCTTATTATGTTCAGCCATATAGTTAATGCTACCATAAATCAACTACAATTTCGTACCAGGTTATCAAGGATGTTTCCACCTTTTAACAGATGATGAGAATACAGATATGAACCACTTTTATCCTACTTGATGCATGTAATAAAACGCCGCCTCTAGGCTCATTTTGTAGTTACAGGTATCTTCTGATGCAACCTTATCAAATCTATGTACAGTCATGTTCTTAAGGGTACCGCATAAGAAAGCTAAACGTCACTCTTTATAAGTTTTTTTTACAAGAGTTTTGTAATATTAATTGGTAATTAACATTATTTTGTTTAAAATATAGTTCCTTTAATATATAGTAATTAATATAATTGCAAAAATGATATTATAAATTGCCAAAAATTAAACTCTCATGCTGTACCCTTTTTTCTGAACGTAACTGGACATTAAATAAAGCAAGGGTAGATTGGCAAAATTGATTAAACTTCTTGTTCCAGTATTCAGGAATTATCAAATTTAAATTAGAAAATATACAGCGACTCCAAAAAGTAGCTCGTCGATGACATCTGAGAAATTTTTTTGGTTTTATCTTAACTTAAGAAATTCTTTTCTTAACTTACAATAAATCAGGTAAACTGTATCAATCTTAAGAGCCAACTTTACACAGAAAAATGTTAATAACCATTGCATAGCGTGTAATTACATTAACAGAATACATGAGTTAGGTTACATTCTATGTTTAGCTAGAACTAACACTTACTACTTGTTGCATTATCTATTGGCCATATGCAACAAAATAGAGGTGTAGCTAATAAAACGAGTGTCAGCCATATTGGATGGCAGCTGAGCCAGCTTGTACGGCTTGTTTATTCGTTTCTTGCATTTGTGGTGTTTTAACAAAAGTATTACGGCAATTTTCTGTAGAATATTTGGCTGTTCAATCAGTAGTGGGCGCGATAATCTTTTTTTCGTTTTCCCGCTATTGTTAAAGGACAGGGAACGGGAACATTTGAACTTAGTACGGAAAGATGACGCTTGTGGCTCAAAGCCAATTTCCCATTCAATTCGGCTAAGTTCCGGTTCAAAAAACGTTTACATCGATACAAAAGAAAGGAGCTCTAATAGAAAAGTAGGCTTTGATTGATTGAGGACAAAATTTTCAAAACCTATTTTCTGTAGCTAAACTTAGGAAAAAACTGAGGGATTGCAAACGACTAATCCAACAAAGGTTTTCAAGGAGTCTCATGGGATCTGCTGGTATGCTAAGCCAAAATTTTTCACCTGAAATTTTTACGTGCGAAACCATTCTACTTCGCAGAATTTACCCGTTTGGAACTTTTCCTTTCTGCTTTTGAACCGAATGAACGAGAAGAAAATAAAATGAAGAAAGAGGATCGAAATTAAGTTCACTTGGTTGATGTCCCGGTTCGATTCACTTTAAGGATTGGCCAGTGATTCCACGGCTCGGTTTGGTTCACGGTTTTGAACAAACTGAACCGATTCACGGTTCGGCTTACAAAAATGGTTTAATCCGCCCATCTCTAGATTTAGGCAAATTTCCTTGGATTTTCAGATGGTCGCCAATGCATAATTTAGATTTTCTAGGACAATCGGTATTTAATCGCATTAACTTAACTTGATATTCTTCTCACACAATTTCTTCAAGTTTAAATGCATATTCAAAAAGAACTTGACGCATTCCGATTAGAAAACACTATTAGAACTTCGTTTATATCTGATTTCAACCAACGACAAAAGGCAGTCTGGCTCAGCTGCCATCTAACATGGCGGATACTCGTAAGCTCCGCCCCTCCTAGTTTTGTTGCATAGGGCCAATAGGTACGGTCGTGAACAAAAAGATCTCCCCCACCTAGAATAGAGAAACCTGCTTTTACCTGAACTTGTCTACTACTATAGCTATCAATCGAGGTCAAAACCAGGTCAAGGAAGCTTGAACGGGGTTAGGAAACTTCAATTTTCACCCTTGTTAACTTTTAGACAGCTACAGTAGTAGACAAGTTCAGGCAAAAGCGCCTTTCTGTATTCTAGGTGGGGAAGATTTTTTTTGCTCTCAACTGTACATCAACTACACACAAGCAACATGGTTAAATAGCTATACTATAACGAAAGCATCCTTAGTAAATTTGACAATTAAGTTATTATTTTAATTTAAACAATAATTCATTTAATAAATTAATTTGAATTAAAATACCTAGTAAAAGAACTTCAAATGGAAAACATTTACACAAGTAATTCTGATTTCTATTCAATAACTGAATAATTATCTTTAAATATTAAATAGTTTTATTTATAGTATACTAAGTATTTTAATTTTTCTACAACTTTAAGTAACAAGAATCTTACAAGAACTATAAAAATTATCAACCGGGTAAGTAATGTTTGGGTAAGATAATTAATGAACTATGATAAAATCAGTTATTAATAACAGCTTATCAATTGAATTTTACAGAGCTTTTTACCATTTAGTGTATTTGCTGTATTTACACTAATTTAAGTCAAACCGATATTTCAAAATTTCATAAGTTATCTTTTGTTGATATTATGATTACACATATTTTATGCATACTAAATATACCGATAAACGTATAATAGGATAACACTATAAGAATGTTGTGTTCGTTAATAACAAGCTGATAATAATCTTGAAACAGGGTGATAACATGTAGTTAGGAATCTTGGGTAGAATGGACCCTCTCCAAAATGGACCCTTCTGTCTGCTATAGCAAAATTGACTACAGGTCCTGTGCAACAAAAGCTTAGGGGGTGGGCCTTTCGTCGAAGGGCACGCTCGATTGCTTGAAAACGCTATCAACCTTGATAATAGTTTTGTTAAACCTTTTAAATGACCTTTTGTTTCATTATGGAATTCTTGGAAATTCAAATTAGAATTCCCAAGAACAGAATCAGAATCTTACAGGATCATTCTACGAAGACTTGTCACCACAGTAACCCATGAGAGACGTTGCATTGATGAAAAAGAAAATATTGTTTTTAAATCCCAATCTGATTCAGCTTCCAGAATAAAATGGAGAAAAAGGGCTTTTTACTAATATTAAATTTAGGTTGACCATCAAGTAAAACATGACACAAAATATTCTATTCGACTGCCGCACAGCAATGTAAACAAGCGAACCGCTCGGTCAGCTGCCCCCCAACATGGCGGACACTCGCTTAACTTCACCCCCTAGCTTTTGTTGCACAGGACCTTTACCTTACCTTACCAAACCTAACTTGATTTCGCCCTCAGTCCGAGCCCTACCATCCCCACCTCAGCCCTACAATGGATCCTCCATAGGCCTACTCGATTGGCAGGGTCTAGCCTACTTTTTATATCCCCAGTGATATCTCTTAGGGTCCATTTTCGGGGGTCCATTTTGTCGAGGGTCCATTTCTTCCAGATACTGTAGTTAGCAAGATTCGACCTCTTAAACAAATCTATTCTGATGTCACTTAAATTCCACAAAACGAATGAATTAACTGATTTAAAATTAACCGTTACAAGATTAGATTAACTTACCACTTGGTTTAATTAGTTTGCTCAGTCTATTGTCAATTGAAAAAAATAATATCAATAAAATGCTAATTTAAGTACTGGATTAATCTGATTAATGTTAACTCCGTTCAGAAATAAGCATTATAATAACGCAAAATTTAACTTAATTGTTGAATATAACTGAAAAAGACACTAAAGTGAAGATAATTTCAAATCTATCCAATAACATTCAAATCCTATCTCGTCAAATTTGATTCCACATAGGTAAAAATATTCCTAAGGTAATCCAAGTATATAATTAAAAAAAAAATATTAAAAGATCACAGTGGCGCAGGAAGCGGGGTGGCAGAGTAGGCGACCGCCATCCCTAAAATCGGATATTTTCTATGCTTTTGCATATGCGTATACACGTAAATAGTGCCCTTTCGCTACCTCTATCAACTGAAGCTTCATTTCTCCACCCTGCCTACTGAGACTTCCTGCGCCGCTGAAAGATCAAATTAAATAAGAAAATATAGACTTACAGTAAACAGCAATGACGCCTAAAAGGATTCCGACGACAAGTGAAACCAGCGCTACGATCGCCACCGCCAGGAGGATCCACTTTTGCATCGGCGTGCGCTGCGTGTGTTCAGCTGCCACGTTTTCGTCATGATTGCCTTTTTGACAGATATTCGACAAAATTAGTTTTAAATAACTTCGATTTAACATAGAATGAATGAAATAGACTTACTTTGTCCAGGGTTTCTTGGAGATCTCTCATCCATCGCTCCACAGAGCCCGAGAGATTTGCAGAATCAATTCAGTCGGCTCGAAAAATGTGCAGAAAAATTTGCTAAAAAACGAAATGAACTTTTCGCTTCCTCGGCTAACCAAAGACTGATTTGGCTTCAGCAAAATTTTACTTTGGTGTTGAGTTTTCAGCCTTTGAGCTAGTTTGGTTTAGGAATGTTGAAGTTACACCCTGGGTTTTCTCATTTGCATCGAGTTCTTAATTTTCGGCGTACAATCCAGCTTTTTCTTAAAGTCTCTAACCCAAAGGGTGTGACTGCATTATAAAAATAATAAAAACTGATTAATAAAAACGGGTATTAACTAAATTTAATGTTTATTGATTAAAAACTTAATCTAAGACTAGATTCACAGTAATCGTTTGGTTTTCCAATCAATTTGCTGAATTTCATTAATAATTTAATTATCTGGTAAATAAATTTCTTGTAATTAAAATTTAAAAGGGTGAGAAATGATGTATTTTAACGTACGTGAGGCAGAGATCTTAGTCTTCTGCATGATATTAAACCTAAGATATCTGCCTCACGTATGTCCGCCTATCATGATAATGTACTGACACAACACTCCTCACAGTGTTACTTGTTCAATTTTTCTTGTTAGAAACTTGGTAACCCAAGTAAGAACACAACCAGATGTATTGCTGTTTGATGTAATATGTACTTCACCTCCACCTTTAAGCAGTTTAACAATTCGCTGCCACAAGCTAAGCGCTAATAATGACTTAAGCTTCGAGTTCCAGCAACTTTTTGGGAGAAATACGTGCAGCGTAAGAAAATGAATTTCTCGTGTGGCTTTGTTCTATTTCCCGGACTGGGTGTTAGTACAAGGCTGCTGAACATACGTCAGGCAGATGCCCAGATTTTTAGAGTCCGTAGATGAACTGCTAGCCTCCAAGGAGTCGGTATAGTACTGAAACATGAAAGGTTTACTATAACCTATATACAATGTGACTAGTTCGGGTTAAGTCAGGTACGCATATCGTGGTGTGGCTGGACTTACTGTACACTGGAACTGGCGAGGTAACCGGGGGCGTCGTATAGCTTGCAGAAACGTCTCCGCAGATTCTGGACACACACTGGCCTGGTGTAGTTGCTGGGCTTATCGCTTGAGTGTTGGTAGTTACTCTCTGATTGTTAGCACAGGGAATCTGAAGCCAGTCGCCTTTGCAATCAGTGTCAACTAACGGTTTCTCTGTAACAGTATTGAGTAAACGTAATCTAGTGTTGGGTTAAATCAGTAGGCTCGGATTTGAAATCAAAATCAAATCCCGGCTAACTTTTGCGTTTTGATTTCAAATCAAAATCAAATCAAATCAGTTTCCGAAGGCCTGACTTGATGATTTACAAAGCACATATCAAGTCAGTTCTTAAAATTGCGTGTTCTAGTTTCGTTGGTCACATAATCAGCTCAAAAGCGATTGCTTTTGTCACCATGCACCATTTACACATGAGAACGCTGCTTTAGCCATCGTTCGAATGACGGAACTTCTGACATTAAATTTTTAGAACAGCTGTTTCCGAGACGCTCAGTTGCTCTGTCTGTTGCACCGAGCCGTTGTAGGAATTGAAAGTCTTGATCTTTCAGTTTAACTAGAGATGGTAAGAGAGTGTTCAAGAGATTTTACTGAGATCTGAGAACTGAATGATAGGCTCATAAGCATTTGCAGATCGTGAAGACTGTATTATACGAAAGAAAATTTCATTTTTCATATTATGAGCTTGTCTTTAGCGCATTGGGATATAGCAAACACATGACTGCGAAGCCTGACGGTATTTTCACAAGCGTTGACCAAGTTTTTGAACCACCGACACATGCAGGGATGATGATTTGCTGTTGGCGCTTTTTCGGTTATTTTTCGAAGTCAAATCAAATCAAATACAGCAGTCTGAACAGGGATTTCAAATCAAATCATGAAATCATGCCTTTTTGGTTTAAATCGCGATTTAAATCAAAAGTGATTTAAATCACAAATGATTTAACCCAACACTGACGTTATCGTATCACACACTAAGCCTTATCGATTTTTTTTCACTGTCTGTTCCAGCCGCTCCACTCACGGCAAAAGCTCCACTTGGCGTATTCAGAGTGTCCGGGCAGATGGTATAGCAAATTCCATAAAAACCCTATTGAAAAAACAACCGTCAGCTCGCGTTTAAATGGTTTATCTTCACATAATCCTGAGGATAAGCATTGATTTTTCCCATGGCTAATTAGCTATAATAACCGAATTCATGCGGATGCAAATGGCATAGTCTTGATTAGCTAGCTGACGAGTGTAAGATGAGAAATTCTGAGATTTATAATTGAATGACTGAATTGTTCCGGAGGCCTCTTTTTGTAATATTGCAAGCACTGTACTGGAGCTAGAAACCAGTAAAAAAAAATTAGTCAAACAGTTAAATCAAAGATTTTGAACCGACATCAATACCCAAGTCAGTGTAGTCCGAGCAGGGTATCTGCGTAGCTTTAGTGCTCCACGGCCTCGATGTTGTAGTAGTAGTTGTAATGACAGACAGTTGAAAGGTATTAGTGTTGGTACTCATGCCCAAATACACTTTTACAAATAGGATTAAGCGATTTTCATTCAGTTAAAATGACACTAAGTATTACTGTGCTGGCCGGTGTTGTCATCGCAGATGATAGGTACAGGGTAAGAAGCTCCAGAAGTGACAGTGAACATGTCAGTTGCACAAACGCCGTCGGTATCCGGCTGGGCTAAGGTGAACGAGTTAAAGTCGAGTCTTCGTATAGAATCAAAAGAAGTGAACAAGTTCATCAGAATACCCACTGAGTAAAAAAAATGTCTACTACCGAACTTGGCAGTTATTAGATCAGCATTTCCTTACGGAGAAAGTGCACTGAGCTATCTGACTGTAGGTGGTGCTGCTTCCGCCAGGATTCTGCCAGTACGAACAGTTGCGGCTCGAGGTAGACCCGCATGTTGTATATATGACTATAATACCAAATAAACCCTTAAAGGGACAATCCGGACTTTTTGGGAAAAACATATGTTATAGAACTTTTTACGCTGATTCCGATATATATAGTGTCCCTATCTCAATTTTCTACTGTTTGGCCGCAAAAATTAATGAAAGTTTGAAAATAGACATGGCAACGTCAGTCACATGGGCAGCTCTCTGATGGTGGCCACTGGTCAAGTGATCAAAACAGCCAATGGAAACACGCCTGTGGCATACGAGCAGACGGTTTTGTAATCTTGTCAACTTAATTCATCATTCAGTTGGCCCTTTGATTAAGCCACAGGTACTTTCCTATTGGCTGTTTTGATCACGTGACCAGTGGCCACCAATCAGAGCGCTGCCCATGTGACTGACGTTGCCATGTCTATTTTCAACATTTCATTAATTTTTGCAGCCAAACGGTAGAAAAATGAGATAGGGACACCATAAATATTCGGAATCAGCGTAAAAAGTTCTGTAACATATGTTTTTTTCCAAAAAGTCCGGACTGTCCCTTTAAGATAACTGCCAGGAGGTTGTTCCCAGTTATACAAATCCATAGTATAAGACCATGCTATCAGACCGCCTCACTTAGAGAGGTTAATACAAATAACATACTGAAAAACGAACAAGATAGAACTGTATGTTCGAAATCTTACAAACGCAGCAGACTCCAAATCCAGATGCACAGGGTCCTGTTCCGGTACCTCCCCCTGCACTACACTCTGCAGAAGTTAAGCATGTACCATTGTATCCGCTGCTAGCCGTGCACATGCTGTTCGAAAACCGTACTATGGTGAACAGCGATATAACTGAAAAATAGATGAATTAGTTAAATTTGGTGTATCCTTAAGGACAATACAAAAGGTAACAAACATTTTCCGTTTCTCTCTTGTTCTTGCGTTGAATTCCCTTGAAGTCGGACCTCGTCATTCTTGGCACGGGTGATACCGGCTAACACAACGCGAAGCAGAACCACGTGGGAGGTGTCCATTTTCGAATTCTCCTAAACACAACCGATACTGCAAACGAATTAAAACAATTTTGTTAGAGTAGTTAAGTTATGATTAGGTGAGTTTACAAGATTATGATAGTCTGAGGTTGACGGATCATGACAAAATGTGAACCAGGTCAGGTTCACGGTTCAAACGAAGACCACGGATCCGGATCACTCGGTTCGGTTCATATGCAAAAAGGACGGCTCCTGATTCGAATCAGGTTCGTGGGTGCATAGGTTTAAATTCCGGTTCATTTTCAGTTATTCATACAAGAAAAAATTTATAATGCGTCGTCTTAAGGTTAGGCGACACATATTAAACATTTTAAAAATCTACCCCTACATGAATTGCCTATTTGTTTTTCCCTTGTGAAAAAATACAAAGACAAAAATAACTTACGCGATTTTGTTACCAGTCCGAAATCGTCGTTTTCTTCTCTCGTCAGTGTCAGAATCGTACAAAACATCCGAGTTGGCCATGGCTTTGAAAGATACTTATGGGCCAAAAGCAGAAATGAGACTGAAATGACTGAATGTTGGTAACTCCAAGCTTTCGTATTTAATTCGAAAGTGCGTTCTTGGTCAGGAGTAATTCGCAGAAAACCAAGAAATGCACAAAATACCTGGAATAGAAAACTTTGTTTAACAATATTTTCATCTATTACTCCAAAAAGGTGTAGATTTAAAGCCGTTGCGGAACTATTGACCAGATTTTTTTGAGCATTTTGGTTTGGGTAGACAAGATCCTGTGAACCGTTCTTAGTTCAAAATTCGGTTCATCATGGGGAGCATACGATTCGGTTCGGTTCATGATTCACCTGATCTTAGACTGATCCGGATCACGGTTCAGGTTCACAGAACGATGAGCCGCTCAACGAGCGGCTCAAAAAACGGATCAGATCCTCCACCTCTGATGATAGTTCGCCTAAAATCTTACCTGTTTCCTTCAGTATGGAATACTTGCTAATGCCCACACAGCTTTGCAAACTTCTTTATATAGGCATGCCAAATACAGCACGTGAAACAGTAGAGATCATTGCTTCGTGCAATACAGTTCCTGGAAAATGGCACAGCGGGGTCTTCGATTAAGACACCACAACGTTACATTAAGTGCTACCTATATTAGCTAAATGTTCTTGTCCGTGAGAAAAATAATGGAAGAAAGCAATAAACAGCGTTAACTGCAGTTAGACATACCCATTCAGTCGACGGTTTGCGATCTTTGGACTAACCAAGTTACTAGTTAGCAGATTCATGATTATAGCTTCCAATACAAGAATAGTGATTGATATGTTTTATTGTGGTACATATTTTTACAGTGACAACATGAATCGCACATAATATAACAAGACTAAGATAATTTTCTACTTTATTAGTGTTAATTGAAGGATTCTGTCATTTTCTCTGCATGCGGTCCGCGAAATGGACTTTTCTTCAGCATCCCATTGAAGCGTCGCCCATATGCTTCCCTTTAAAAGGTCGAATGTGTAATTTTTAATGACGTGGCGAGTCTTAATTTTCCTGGTTTTTATGCGATAATTCACAGCAGGATACCTGAAAATGGCAACACTGATGCTTCGCACCTGCTACCTTCTTAACGCTTTGCGTGACGGTCAATTGCAAAGGTGACCTCCGTTTTTTCCCCTATTCTCAAGCGATCGTTTCCAAATTTGTAAAGCAGTCGTTCACAAAATTGCAAAGGACTCGAATTAGCTGATCAATATGCTGAAAGAGGCAAATGAGTATACATTCAAGAAACCTCTAATATTTGAAAAGAATCTCGTACAGCTGTATGGCGGTACGTTAGTATAGAACTCATCGATTTGCTTATTTGTCCAACTCTATTTTTTGGAGAATTCTTTGTTCACAAATGCGTTCAACTAACCTTTTCGTTCCAGAAGAAGGAAAATAAAAGTTGAATACTCTACCGTACATCTAGTCCATTGTCCAGTACGCAATATAATACATATATTTAGCGTATGTGTATTATAAACAACGATTCTCGTTGTTGTTCTTCCGTTTGTGGTAGATCTATAGGCGCTGAGAATTTTCTTACCAAGGTACCAGTTAGTTCATATGTTGCGCGCCTGTAGAAGTGTATAAACTGAAGATTTAAAAAAGATTCTTGGGAACAGTGGGCGAACAATAGAAATTTGCTTCTAGTTCAGTGTAGAATCTAAAGGTATGAGCTTATGTTTTTTTTTTCTGGGCTCATGTTCTAAGTTACCATGCTCACGTATACTATTCGTATAATTTAGAGAAACTATAGCAAGAGCAGATTGTTAAGGATTAAAAAAAATATAAGATCAGCTTCCGGTAAAATGTGGTTTTGCTTAATTAAATCATTAATCAAATTGTTAGTAAATTATATGACACTTCAACCATGCTATCGTTTGCTTAGATTACGGTTGTTGTATTCACTTCATGCTTCTTTCGTTTGGGGTGCTCTGGTATAGGGACTGGGACAAACTAGGGGACAACGATACTACAGATGTCCGTCATCCTGGCCATGAGTGTAAGAATGTTTTCTTTTCTCTCACTTTCTTTCATACATGGTTCCAGTAATAAGGTGCGATGGATTAGGACCTTATATGGTGCTGATTTCTTGTTCAGATCTCGGAAAACTTTGATGCTGCCTGTGCACTCGACGGACCTAATCATGTAGTCACCTCGCTTCTGTTCTGCTAAATTCACTTGCTCTTTCTTCCATCAATGAAAGCACGTATGATCAGTTCTGCACGTCTCTATTATAGGGTTTCTTAAAGTTAAAACAAATATGCATTTAAAATCCTGGTGAATCATTACAAGTGTATGATAATGTCTTTGAGCTAGCATGCCTGTCCTCAACGTAGGTAGTTGGGGAAGAGCATTTTGATATATGTGCTTTAAGCACGTGAAGCGATTGATAACGGGTTGTGTTCGAAAGGAGCCCTTCCCCACTTAAAAATGAGTCTGGGCAATAATATACCGTACAAAACACTATTAAAAGGCAACATTATGGTACCTATCGCTGTTTCTCAGTTCCTTTTTGCAGTGCATTTTCACAAGTTGCCTGCATCGATCCAAAGCGTCCAAGCTTTAAACTACATTCGGAACCGAAAGTCTCAGAAAGACATTAAAAAATGAGGATCGAGAGTCTCAGGCACGTATTCCTGTTGCTTAGTAATTATAGACGAGGTTGCTGACAATTTGTTGATAACCGGTGAAGTTAACTGGGGTGTGTTGCGATGCGACGACGTAAGACAGTAGTTTGTTTTCTAAATGGAGCAGCATCGAGCTGGCAGTTGGCAGATATACCTGGGCTGTTTGTACTTGCACACTAGGCTAGGAAATCGAGTTGTTTGCAAACTGGTATGGTTACCTGTGAATGAGAAGAGCAGCTTTATAAGGGAGAAGGTCTTAATATATATAAATATATAAGGTATAAGTAATGAAAAACTTTAATAGCTTGGGTCGACGGCGCACTTAAGAGTTCAAACGGGGCCGTAAGAAGTAGTGGGAATCAAACTAGGATCAAAAACTTGTCTGTGAAGTGGTGGTTGGACAAGGATTTTCTGCGGCAGGTAGTAGCTGGTGTATTGTGATCGTGTAATTTGCTTCGTGCATTTTGAACTGTAATTAGATAACTAACGACTGGTGGTTATTGAGTCGCACTATTTACTTCGCTGGCAGAAACGAGAACGTGGGCGACAGTGCACCTCTTTGACCGGGCGATGGCCTTGTTGCAATGGTTGCTGCGGTGGCTGCGATCAGAATAATTGCGAGACCTGAGCTAAGCCAGGATAGCACATAGACCTAAGCAACACACAGATTGCAACACACTTACTGACAATGAGCTTTTCTTCTAGTTCATATCCCTTCAGTATTCGTTCAGTACTGTTGTCAACTCTTCATTTAGATTTTGCAACAAAGTTTTACAGTAAACAATTTGATGCAATAATCGCTCCGGTTGCAAAGCATTGAACCGGTTCTTAGTTATATCTTCTTGTCGCTATAGTTTGCGGTGGCACTCAAAGTTGGAACCAATTAGTATTTGAGGTACGGAAACTTTGGTATGTTTTGCTACAGTAATAAATATTTCACCTGGTTATGATAAAGTAAGGTGTAAAAAGTTAAGGGTTGAAACTATAGAAATGAAGTCTTTTGCGGTACATGTTCTCTAATAGTGTAGGCGTCTAGGTTTGAGTACTCCGTGAATTGACTGCAAGTTAAGATGGAATATATACTTCGTAGCAAAGGTGTTTCACGATTGTTCGATAAAGTTCTTCTGGTAACTTGACGAAACACCAGTCGTCATGGTAACTCTGCAGCAAATATCTCAAACCATAACTCACGTCCGATAGACATGCAAACAAATGACAGTAGCTTTTAGCGTGAGCATGAGACAAACACGCTAAAGAAAACCAGAAAAAATATATTTAAAAGTTAATTTTTCTTTTCTGCTGAAAACATGACGTGACTAGCAGTAATACACTGTAATAGCTCCAACACCCATAACACACAGTATAATGAGTACTGAGTAATTATTTGCTACCAGAGTTTTGTTAGCTAATTCCCTACAACATAAAGTGCACATATATCAGAGGTCCGAGGAAAAGCACTACGGCTCGGCATGCGTTCAATATGGCTGGCAAGTTCCGCCATCTGAAGTGCCACCTATGGAGCACAAGTAGAGTTGATTTGAAAAATATTGCTAACGCCATCTAGGGAAGAAGTTAGCAAATAAGAATATCACAATCGTCCATTAATTTAAAAGTGTTACAGCAATCCTTGACTAATTAAATTTATTTTTATTTAACGATTTATTGTATAATCAAGAAAGCTTAGTAGTGGTCACTGGATGATACAAAAATGTGTATATGTACATTCCACGTGTCCATTGTATCACACACATATACATGCTGCCGAAACAAATAATGTATTTGAACTATTTTCATTCTTAAAACATTTCCTTCTCAGTGGCCAAAAAACCTTACTGTTGATGATCTTAACATAGCAATTTAAAGATCGCTTTAGAAATAATTGCGTTAACTGACCCTGCAATAGGGCCTTCCTTCATCTGTCTCATGCAGCTTCGGTGGTTATCAGATGAATAAAGTTTAGTCATATTTTAAGAGACTTGCAATGTTTCATAATTTATGTTCCCCATGAGTCTGCCATGAATTGTATAGAAAATATGGACATGAAATTCACTTAAATTACAATTTGTTGCGGTACCACGAATTTTCATAGTTCATTCACACTTGGTGTGTACTAAAAGGAAACATAAGTATACTTATATATAAAGTTATGTGATACTATTAATTATTGTTAAATTCTAAAAAAAACTTGCTATTCGTATTATGTTATTAAACCTCTACTAGTTTTAATTGTTGGTTTTCTGGAAATTAAAACTAAATTAGTTATCAGACCTAAGAAGTATTTCAACTCTAAACAGCCATACACAAGTTTATTAGAAACTTAAAACTATATTCTTACATGTATCATTTAGGGAACAGTAGATTCAAAAGGTTTCTGTCACACTACGCTTATGAAAATAACTTACATGATTATCACAATATTTAAATAACTTAACATTTATGGTTTACTTGTACGCTCTTAGCTATATTATCTTAATTATCTCAGTTATTATAATTATCATTAATTTAATTATCATTATCTTAAGTTGGCTACGAACCCCGAAGTGAAGTGGGCAGCTATATAGCTTAACAGAATTTCCAGTTTGTGACCTCCGCATTTTTTTAAGGACAACCGTACGCACCGAAATGGCTATCTTGAGAAAGGGAACGAGTACTGAAGGTCACCTTTGCAATTGATCGTGTAGCAAAGCGTAAAGAATCTGCAGCAGGTGTGAGTATGAGCGCCTTTGTTGCTATTTTCAATTTGCCGTGCTGGTGAATTATGAGACAGAACCAGGAAAACTAAAAATTGCCCGAACTGCTACATCGCGTAAAACGTAGCAAACTATAACTATGAAACTCCTTCATATTATCAAATTCAAATGTCGTCAAACTTATTCGCATTAGTAAGCAAATCAAATACCAAGACCATATTGGGTTCAGATACGGCAATCCATAATACTACGTTCGTTCGCACTGCAAGACTTGTTCCTCATTTCAGGGGGATAGATCGTGAATCGGGGTGATTGGGGGTAAAGTCGCACAGTCAAAAGATACGTTATCCCTGAAGTTATTCCGGATGATATACTACTGTGTATGTATTATTACAACAGAACAAAAGTACTGAAGAGCCCGTAATGCAACGTGTCATTGCATACTGATTTACGGCGTAGGGTTCATTTTGCCCCTATATTTAACTACGTTCACACTGCAGGATTTTACACTGTTAAGCCGAGTGCCCAAGAAGGTGGTGTCTAAAGGAAAAAGGGTGCCCACAGATTAGGCACTATGTTTAAAAGTTCAAGAGATATTTTTTAGGCTCTAGCAAGTGCCTAAAACTCAAAATTCAGGTAGTCGCCCCCTAGTCCTCCCCTTAATGACTCCTGTTTTCACCCGTTCGCCGTTTTCCGCCTTGTAGCCAGCCCAACTGACCCCCTCCTAGTTTTTTTTTCTAGATCAAACCAATGGCCGAATAGAAATCCAAACTGGATCAATTGCGAAACTGCACATATCGCAATTTTATCTTCTCTCGCTAATATTCCGGACATTGGAAAATTGGGAAGAATCGTTTAAAAGAGCTTCATTTGACAAATTTGTTCTCAGGAAATGGGAAATAGACGATATTTCACGTACTACGTTTCATTTTCCAGTGTAAGATTATATATTCCCGATAGAGAAAAACAGTGAATTTACGAACATTTTTGCTAGTACTGTGTTCTTAATTTGCGGTGTCAGAGGAATAACTCGACACATGAATGATGCACAAAGACATTTTACTTTTATTACAAGATCCTTATATAGTTCTTTGAAACACTGAGGAAAACAAGATAACATACAGCACTCTGTCAAAGTAATCTGAATTACCGTTCAAATTGAGTGTTTGCTTTTTTCGTATGGAAAACTTCAAAGTTCTGTTAAAGTCTGATAATAATGGGGGAAATCTAACCGGAATCAAATATATTTCTGATCGAAACAAAAATACGATTTCGGCATCTCGGTGCACCTAGTGTATTTATGTAATTATCATACAACAGCTTGCCTCCGCATCATGATTGTTTTTCCACGCAAAAAATGTTCAGCCATTTATTTTAACAATTGACTTTCAAAGACTTGCGTTACTGATGAGTTTACAGACCTATTCCGAAAAATTATCGGCTGGAATACGTGATATGCTTCGTTCAGGTAAGTAATGTGTTATGTTAGTAGCTCATTCAACTTTACCACAACCACTTCCAAACTATTTTTTATTTGCTAAATAAAAAATAATTGGAAATAAAATGAAAATAATAATAACGTTCTCTAAACAGGCGGTAGTCTGATGCAAATTTGATAACAAATTATGTTTTATGATGATCCGCGGTTTGGTTGCCCAGATTGACCTTTGCGGGTTTGACCTTAATAAGGCTTTAAAAAAACTAGTGCAAAGAGCGCCAATAAAAAAGACAAAGAAAGAGAAAACGGTGGATTTGGAACCGCGGGCAGGACTGACCAGTGAAAACGACTGATCGACGACTAAGACATGAATCTTCCCGCTTCGTCTTTCTTCGAGAATAGAAAAGCTGCTGAACGAAGCGGAGGTCCTGAACCAAAGCTGGACAAATTTCCAAGGGTGCGAAGAATAACTCGTTCGTCGGATTTCAGGTACAATTTACGAAATTATATAATATAACTGGTAAAAATTGATTAACTGCTTCATAATCTTATCTCTTTACAGATTTTGTTATGTCTGGTCCATGGAAACTGTACGGACAAAGGAACCAATCAGCAGTACAAAAATTTGAAGTAAGACTTTCGACTGCAGGAAGATGAGGTACCCAACGTTTTCAGTCAGCACTCAAAAGTTGTTCTCTACAAATGTTCTTATTTCATTTGCAGTGCAAAATCATGGGTAATGCAACATCTTCTGTGTCGACCGGGAAACGCCACAATCTCGTGTCCCGAAGAATCTTCACACGGCTGCTGCAGCGTTAATTTTGCAATATTTTCTCTTGTGCGATATTTAGTTGAGCTTTCTGCATGATATTGAGACTACTTTTGCAACAGATGTGATTGAATCTTGTGTTTATGTCATTTACTTGTTTCATAATATTGGTCTGTCTATAAATAAAAAATACCACGAATCTATTCTGCAAGAATGATTTAACATAATTTTATTATGCAATATTAGATTCATACCAAAGAGGGTGGATAATAATGGGGTGTAGTGGGTGGAAAGGCGAGGAGGGTGGATCCGCTGTGGGTGAAAAGCAAAGGGATGCAATTCTCCAGGGAATGGGGTGGTCAGAAGGAGAGGGGAGGTTGGGTGTAGCCCCGAAGCAAAAAGGAGAATGAAAGGGTGGACGCGTTTTGGGCACTCTTTTAGGCACTCGGGGATGCCTCAGGTTTAGGCACTATGACTAAACGCAGGGAATTTTCTTTTAGGCACTTTTTTGCCTCTTTTTTGGGCACTCGGCTTAACAGTGTACCCGTTATTCTCGATGGGTAAATACTAAATTGAAGTGTAAGTCTATTCTTATTCTTGATGTTCGAACGCGAATAGAACTGACACTAAGTAGCTTTGTCCCAGGAACGAAGCCCCTTAAAAACTTGAAGGGTAAAATTTTTAGAATATGTCACGTTACACTGTTCCGCTCCCGATTGATAATTTAAACAACTGATTTTCGACGTCAAGTTAAATTCGAAAGCTAAATTATTGGCGAAATCGGCTCATGCATGTGATGAGCTAGTGTAAACACAATACTAGCTCTCAAGTTTACCTCAGAACTAACTCTTTAAAAGTCCGCCGTTCAGACTATCAACAAACCGACCCATGGTACTTTGGCTTGGGCCTGAAAGCTTATCCTTCACCCTTAATTGAGGTATAACTTTTCAGGGGATAAAACAACTTAACCGTCGTTTCAGTCTATGTTCACACATCAGGAATACAAATTTAACTACATCCGCTTGTGGAATACCCTTGACAAGTGAAGGATAACTTCTGCAGTGTGTGACCAAAGTGTTAAAGCTAGCAAAATTCTTCGCCTAAAGATCATATCGCAACTGAATATGGTATCTAACTCCGATAAACGCCGTTTATTTCTTTGTTTCTGTTAGTTTTCCCATAAACGTAATATATTTGCTACCACTAACTTAACGCCATATTGTGGCGTCGTAAACTACACAAAGGCTCGGCATGTTGGCTCGCATAAACTTCATTCGCGCGTAGCACTGACCTTTCTGCAGTTTCACGTGCAGTGTTATCAGCCACAAATGACCGTGGTGCGAGTATTTCGAGGAAAAAGTAACACCTTAGCCTGCCTATAAAAAGACGTTTGCGTAGTTGTATGGGCATTGGACAAGTGTTCCTTACTGAAGGAAACAGGTAAGAGACTTGTAGAACTATCATAGTTACAGAAGCTAAGTAAAATTTTCAATTCTTTGTAATGCTGTAACGCATTTTGTAATGTAAATGTAGTTTGGAAAAATATAACACTTAAAAGTTTGCCATATGACTGTTGCTAATTACACAACATTGCTGTTTAAATTATCTTATAAACTAAAAATAAATTATCTTTAATCTACCTCTGTACACTGTATTGATCTCTAATTATGCCTCTAATATAAATATTCGTTTCAATTCAAAATTCTTGTCAAGTTTAAATAGTTCCGATTAAATATTCTAATTAGAAAAATTCTCCAGTATTATAGGATTTTGTGTGATTCAGGCAATGTTTTCGGAATGTATTAATCTTTATTTGTTGGCCCAGTCAGTTAAATCGGCTAAGATTCGAGGATGGACAGCTTCCGTGTAGTTTTGGTTTGTATCATATAATTCGGTGTTACCCGTGGCGAGAACGACGAGGTGAAACACCTAGGGAATTCGACTCAGGACCTGGAGAGAGATGGAAAATGTTTGCACTTTGTTTAATTATTTTTAACTTTACAGCAAAACTGATTACTTTATCCATTCTTTTAGTTATATCGCTGTTCACCATAGTGCGCTTCTCGAACAGCATGTGCACGTCTAGCAGCGGTTACAATAGTACGTGCTTGACTTCAGCAGAATGCAGTGCAGGGTGAGGTACAGGAACAGGATCCTGTGCGTCTGGTTTCGGAGTCTGCTGCGTCTGTAAGTATCACTTCTAGATTTGCTTGACTTCGAACAGCGCCTTGAAATGCATATTCTCTAATAGTTACGTATACTACTTGCGGATCAACATCAAGCCGTAACTGTTCATACTGGCAGAATCCTGGCGGAAGCAGCACCACCTACAGTCAAATAGCTCAATGCACTTTCAACGTGAAGAAATGCTCATCCAACATCTGCCAAGTTCGGTAATAAATGTTTCTGACACCATATGGAGTTTCTGAAGAATTAAATCCTTTTGACTGTGTATGAAGACTGGACTTTTACTCGTTCACCTTGGCCCAGCCGGATACCGACGGCGTCTGTGCAACTGACATGTTCACTGTCAGTTCTGGGGCTTCTAACCCTGTGCCCATCATCTGCGGTGACAATACTGGCCAGCACAGTAAGATTTAGTTTCATTTTGGTTGAATTAGATTATAATTATTTAATTATCGCTTAAAGTGTATTTGGACATGAGCTCCAACACCGACACCTTTCAACTGTCTGTCATTACGACAACCACTACAACAACAAGGACGTGGAACATTAAAGCTACTCAGATACCTTGCTCGGACTACACAAACTTGGGTAATAAAGGCAATTTAAAAACTATCTTTGAAGCTATGGCTTCATTTTCCAGTTTATGACAAACTATAACGCTAAACTAATTGTGGTTCTGCATTCAGCTCCAGATCAGTGCCTGCAATATTACAAAGAAGCCTCCGGAACAATTCAGTCATTCAATTACAAATCTCAAACTCTCTCATCTTCAACTCGTCAGCTAGCTAATCAAGACTACGCCATTTGCATCCGCATGAATTCGGTTAGTACAGCTAATTAGCCATGGGGAAAATTAATGTTTATCCTTAGGATTATGTGAAGATAAACCATTGAATCGCGAGCTGACGGTTGTTCTTTCAATAGGGTTTTTGTGGAATTTGCTATACCACCTGCCCGGACACTCTGAATACGCCAAGTGGAGCTTTTAGCATGAGTGGAGCGGCTGGAACAGATAGTAAAAAAAAAAATTGCCAAGGCTTATTGTGTGATAATGTTTTTTCAATATTGTTACAGAGGTCACGAAAGTTGACTATGATTGCAAAGGCGACTGGCTTCAGATTCCCTGTGCTAACAATCAGAGAGTAACTACTAACACTCAAGCGACAAGCCCAGCAACTACACCAGCCCAGTGTGTGTCCAGAATCTGCGGAGACATTTTTTCAAGCTATACGACGCCAGCGGTTACCTCACCTGTTCCAGTGTACAGTAAGTCTAGATGCAATAACACCATATGCGTGACTAGCGTAGCTCGGATTCCTCTTTTTCTTCAGGTTATAGGAAACCCTTCATGCTTCAGTACTATACAGAATCTGTGGAGGCCACCAGTCCATCTACGGACTCGAAAAATCTGGGCTTCTGCCTGACGTATGTTCAGCAGCCTTGTACTAATACCCAATCCGGGAAGTAGAACAAGCGACACGCGAAAATCATCTTGTTATGTTGCACGTATTTAATGAAAGAAGTCGCTGTACCGAAACTTAAGACAATATTAGCTCTTAGCTTTCTAACAGTGTATTGTTGAATTCTTTTAAGGGGGAGGTAAAATATACTTTGCATCACTTAGCAGCGTATCTGTTGTACTCTTACTAGATTCCTGCAGTTAAAACCAAGATTTATTTAATTGGATTCTAGGCGTAAGACAAACCAGCGTTGCATCAGTGATCATCCGTGATGGGTGGACATACGTGAGGCAGAAACCTTAGGTTTATATCACGGAAAGACTAAGGTTTCTGCCTCACGCACGTTCAACTATCTTACTGTCCCAGCGGAAAATTGAGGATCTGGCTACATCCTGAACGATATCCGTAATATATCCTGAATATCCTGAACCACGTCCGTTCGTGGATCAGTAAAAAAATTGTGTTGCGAATTGTGAATCTCGATTAGTGAGAGCACCATTCAGGTCCTGAAACTATCCTTAATTTTCTGCTGGGTTACGTCCTCAAATTTTGTTTTCTATTGACAATTAATTAATTAATTTGTAATTTTAATAGCGTCATTGCAAGGCTAGAAGACCAACAGCTAAATATTTTAGTCGCTTTGATCTATAGTATCTGCGACAGTGAGTGCAAGTTCGCTAGTTGTTCCATTGGACACATGACCTCACAAGCGCTAACTTGGACTTGAAGACAGAAAATCTAAATGCTTGGAGTAATTTCATACCACATTGTCATCCTTAGTGATTCGGTTTGTTAACTAACAGTTTGAAAAACTTACCTGACCTCTTTAAATGGTTGTAACTATTTTTGAAGCAATTTCTCTGTCAAGTGGTAGACGTAAGTCAGCTGAGGATTCAAAGATCCATTCATTCATGCGGAATATCCTTTGGTTGAATCCGTATTACGTATTATAAGTAGTCGTAACATTCAATACAATATTTAAAAAAAATCACAGTTTACCATATGTTCATTAAATGTTGCCATAAATAAGTAATGAATCAGGTTTATAAATAATCTAAAGTAATACCTGGAGTAAATAATGTTCTTTAAATAATAAAGAATTAATTTATTGTTTTGTTATTTTTCTCGGGATAAGCGCGAGTGAACTTCTGTGAAATTAAAGGGTTAGTCATTGGTTTTTGACACAGAAAGAAATCGTAGTTTCAGCATACCTTCTCATACTTTCTCTATGGTGTCGTGGTGTTGCCATAGCCAGTGGCAAAAGATCACTCGCCAGTGGGAATTTTCACCCCGCTTTCACCTGATTGGTTAGACCTTAGATGCCACCATCTTTGTCTGAGCGATTCTTTGGTTTCATACTCGTTGTCATACACTGGTTTCGTTCAAGTCAACTTACATAACGAACTTTACGACTTAATACCCAGTTTTTTAAAGGAAAACAACTAACATCTCTTTCAAATTCCAAATGCCCATTATAATGCATGAGGATTGGCAGGCAATTGCGTTCCTTGGTGGGCGAGAACACATTTTGCAACAACTTCTAGTACTCGAATCCGTGGCTGACGCTTTATTCTATATTTTCTCGTAATTCGAGAATATTTATTCTCGTAAGACTTGAAACTAAAGTAAACATCTTATCAGGAAAAACTGGGTAATTTTGGAGAAATCGCAGCATAACTGATAGAGATAAACACTTATTATCGAAATGCAACACAGAACCTGAGCATATTATCCCAACGCGGCAGCAAAGTCGGGATTTCGAGCCCTACAGTTGCTTGGTAGGCTCAAAGTGGAGCAAGCGATATGGTTCGCAGATGCCTACTATCTACCCGATTGAAGTGGACTTGGAAAAGGGCAAAAAGACTGATCTCGTGAAAGGCTGCAGACGTGGCAGATGAACGATACTAAAAAAATGTTTCTTTTTGCCCCGTGTTTCACATAGGGTGTTAAAGGTAATTTTCTTCATACCTTCTATCAAGACTTTTCACCTGCTCGCATTCTTAATGCATTACGAGATTTCATCAGAAAGAGCTTACTACTGATTGGATAAAACTAGCTTCGCTCCCACAGCCGTAGAATTCATTCGATTCAACAGCACATGGAACGAATACAGGAAATTAAAAAAAGATCTGAAATAAATAAAGTCAAGCCCGTGTTTCCTGGAACGAAATTTATGTTATCTCCAACTCTTATATCTGAAAGAGATGTTAATTGTTGTACTTTGAAAAACTGGGTAATAAGTCGTGAAGTTAGCTATATAAGTTGAATTAAACAAAAAGAGTGTATGGCAGTGAATATGAAAACAAACGGTCGCTCATACAAAGATGGCGGCAACTAAGGCCTGGCCAATCAGGGGAAAGTGGGGTGAAAGTTTTGACAGGCAAAATTATCACTGCCACCGTCTATGGGAACACCGCTATTCCTTTTGCGGTCGCTCGAGGCAGCTTTAGGGTGGCATAGGGGGTCAGAGCCTAAACTGAATTGGACGCCCGTCACATAGGTGGGGCCTAGTGGGCTTAAAAGTGATAAGGTCCAGTCATTACTATTTATTTATAAAAGCACAGATGCATTCATATTGATTTCAGGTCCACTAAAACCAAAAAGGTGACTAAATAAATGGCTGCTGATCTTCTAGTCTCCAATGAGGCTAGACTGAAACTGAATAAATTAATAAATTAATTATCAATAAAAGAAATAAAAACTGAAGGGTGCAAAATAAGATAATTGAACGTACGTGAGGCAGAAACCTTAGTCCTTGGAAGATACTAAACCTAAGGTTTCTGCCTCACGTATGTCCACCCATCACGGATGATCACTGTTGTATCGCTCTACAGTGTTGTGTCAAGAATTGACATTAAATGAAACATGGTTCTAAGTGTAGGAATCCAGTAAGAGTATAACAGATATGCTGCTAATTGAAGCAAAGTATACTTCACCCCCTCCTTAAAACAGTTAAACAAAGCGTTGCCACAAGCCAAGAGATTATATTGTCTTAAGCTTCGGTTCAGCGACTTTTAGGCAGAGGCGTAATTCCAGATTTACTTCAATGTGTGCAAAATTCGGTTGTTCAGGTTTAGATACCCCATACCCCATATCCCTTCCTTCCTCACAGGTAGATGCACATCAGTTGAGGATTCATTCATATGGAATGTTGTTTGGTTGAATTCATATATTCCGTATTATAAATGAAGTCGCGCATTCAATACAATTTTAGAAATCTACAAGTTTTACCGAGTATTGTGTTGGTAAGATGTCGGAAAGTAATCATTCAAGTTTATATATTTTATATAGAGTACAATCCCATTGCTGGTAATATGCTTTATATGATAAATAATACTAATTAATATATAATTTTTCTTAGGACAAGTGTGAATGAACTTCGAGTGAAATAAACTAAATGGTCCTTGGTGTTTGGTAGTCGAAGAAATCGTAGTTTGAGCAAATTTTTTCATACTTTTCTTTACGAGTACCTATGACGGATTTATGAAAAACCTAAATCACGTGACACTGTAAAAACACTGTAAAGTATGATCAGATTTTATAACAACTGAACTTGAATAGACAATTTGCAGAATAGTATACTTCTACCGTCACTTAATGCGATTGAGTTTATAGTTAATTTTTGAGTTGCTATACGAAGATCCTCCAAGATACTGTCATTACTTAAACACAAAATGTACGTAGACAATGAGCTATTTAAAGTATTTTATTCATTTCAGAAATATACGAATAAAGGGATTCACAATGTACCAAGAGGTCCGCAACTGTCGATAATCTTCGTACACCCTGGTGATAATCTCAAAATAATCTGAGATAATTTTAACAGCCTCCGATAATCTTTAATTTGATAATTCTCTAAATAATCTTTGAAAAATCTTTGATATTCTTTAATCATCTTTGGAAATTAATAAGGGACAATAATAATTCTAGTGATATTGGGATAATTTTTCATAGAGTTCTGAATAGTCTTCATCATCTAGGTTAAAAAATCTATTTTGTAATTTAAATTTTGTCGCGGCAGCCATGTTTGAAGAGAAGCGGAGAAGGGAAATAGGTATATCAAGTGGCTGCAGCTGCAGCTGCGACTTCGAACGTTTGAAGAGGCATACACCATACCATATCGCAACATTTTCTGACCCTGCTCACGCTTCCTTCCCATTTAAGAAATTTTTGTATTTCATTTAAAGCTTACTTAATGTTTTTCCCATATAATTTACTTCTTTTACCTTACATTGTTGATTAATATTGAACAGTAATTCTGCGCATTCTATATTCTATAAAGTTGTATGACTATTTATTTATAAAGTATTACCCGTGTTACAAAAGTTACAGTAATGTAGGGACAAAAGAAACGGGTTCTCCTGAAACTATACATGCAAAAATTAGAACGGTACGAAAATTTTCACGCCCAAGGACAGACTAGGTCACATTAGGTAAAGCATAGTCCTGAGGCAGCGCTCATAGAGGCAAACCTGGAAACCATTATTCCACATCGGAATCGAACCCGCTACCTTCTACACGACAGTTAGTTACTCTGCTGAATGCGCCACTGGAACTTGGAAACCATTCCTATAAAGCTTTACTGGAAACGCCAAAATGTGAGCCGTGTAGTTATTTTACGAATAACTACAGCTGAATTAGTATGAGCGGTTGCCATACTAGATAATGTCAAAGTTTTTTCAAACGCAACCTTACCCGACCTAAACGAAGGTGTTGCTGAAATTTTCAGAATCTTCGAATAATCCCCATAATCTTTACTAATCTTCAATAATCTTTTAATAGTCTTGAAGAATCTTTGATAACCTTTAACAATCTCCAATAATCTCTAAAGATTATAATCTTCGTACACCATTTTCGGGAGTTGCGGAGCCCTTGCAATGTACTGTACACGAACAGTAATTGAATATATTTTTTGGGGCTTTTGGTTATTTACATTACGTTTGACCATACGTTAATAAGAAGATTGCTACGTTGGGTAATTTGAGTACACAGTAAAGATAGGAGCAATTGCATATGTATCACCCAGTAACTTGAGTGAATTTCTTGTTTATAGTTTTAAATTAAATCGTCATCAATAAAGTAAGGATAAGATCAATTAATCAAGGATTATATTAATTGATTAAACTCTCCAATTCTGATCTTCGTTACATACTTTATTATTTATGTTGATTTTTATGTAATGCTTTTTTATTCATATTTTAATACAATATTTACATATTTAACAATACATAATGCTAATATTGGTTTCAATATCGTATTCATTAATTTATCATTTAAATTCACTTCTGCTATGATTTGAAAGTATAAGTTGGTTTATATAACATCCTCACTTAGCAAAACTGAAATCGACGAATCTTTCATGATATCTTGTCAATGAAATCGAATACATCAGTTTCAATTTACCATGACTTCAACATCAAAATCAGTTACAGCAAAAAATAATACAGTATATTGCAGCTACAGATGTATTCCTATTAACTATCCTGACGTGGGATTTCGGTATAATAAGTATCAAATTCATACACACTGGATTCTGTTATTACCAAAATTATGACTGTTTTGTTAATGTATTCGAGTAGTTAAGATGTATAGTTTCATATTAGCTCTGAGCAACTTCAGTGTACAAAAAAATGGTTCCTCTAAATTGGATGCCTTTCAGTCTGGGCTGTCATCTGGTATACAGGCATTGGTAACAGATGATAACAGATTATAACACTCGGGTAGTCTTCGATTATAAAAGACCCTGTGCTGCTAAACCCAAGAAATCATCAGATGACTGGACAACATCTTCGAGCTGTTATAAGTTATCTGGTCAATACTCAAATAACGTTGTATCAAATGACTTTTGTAATTAAGTTTCTTACGATACTAAAATTATTTCAATATATTGATGTTAATTAGTTATTAATCCGCTAGTTCTTTTTGATTCGTTAAATAGTATACTAACATTTAAAAACACAATTATTTGGAAGAGTCACTATATTTTGATAATATTTAATTGAAACAGTAATATTATACATATTTACTGTTATTTCTTATTGATCCCAGGAAAAATGAAACCGAACGATTTGGTCGCCATTTTGTTCGTTCATCTACTTCGGCTGCATTGTATGAGGAAACCAGTTCATAGGTGAGCTGAATACTAATAAACCCTTAATTGATTAAAATGTATAATAAATTGAAAACGATTAATATAATATAACTTGATCAAGTTAATTAATTTTTTATTTTTTGAATTTGATTTTGGTTTAATTGAATATGTTTATTATCTTTATTTAGTTTTAAATTTATTAAAGAGAACTCCACAAAACCTAAACAGATAAAAATATTTTAAAATTCATTAAATTCCCGTGTTAACACTAATGGTTTTATTTAACTGTAATAGAAATTAACTTTAATCATATTTTCAGATGAAAGTCTTTGGCTTTGGGCCAAACTGGTCAAAGTTTGGCGAAATCTTTGACTCCGTTTGTGGCTCCATGTTACCGCAGTCTTATGCTCCAAAGTCAAGTAAGCAAAACAGCCAAATTTTTTCAATAAATAACATTAAAGAACTAACTAACTAGCAAAAACTAGCACGCTATGATGAAACAGTACTGAAACTGAAATATGATTTCAAATCTAATTGGGAAAACAAGACAATAAGGTTTAACTTCGAGATGAGCCGCACTAGCAGCTTCACCGGTCAGATGAAGCGTAATTGTCAGCGAATCGCAACCACGTACGCGACGCGCGGCAAATGGATGGACATGTCCATGTTCACCGTAGCTCACCTGAAAGCAGGCGACAGAGTAGGCATCTGGATAATCAAGGGAACTCTCTTCGATGACGCTACTAAACAAGATGAACACTACACCAAATTCAGTGGATTCTTGATTTAAACGGACAACTAAGATTAACTGTAGAGAATTTGTCGAAAAATCAATACAATTGATTAATAACATAATTCGACAATTAACAAACCATTAATTTAGATTAGAGTTGATTAATTTTACGTTCTTCAAATATACTGAATAATAAATGTAGTAATAAAATAGCAATATACTTGATACCTACTTACAGGTACCGTGCGTAGCCTATGGAGGCGCTGCGATCGCATCTCCTAACGACAAATCATCGAACTAAATCGGTACCAGATATGCTGGTATACATGGTAAATTACGAGAAAAAGGCCAGTTTTTTTACTGAAAAAACAAGTATATAGGTCAATAGTTGTCACAAGTATAAATTCAAGCATCGGTAAAGGGATATAAACTGTAAGGAATGTTCTAACACGAAAAAAAACATTAATTAACAAGTTTTTTATCCGAAACGGGATAAGACCAACCCCTTTACTGCTGACAGATGTAAGAAATATGTTGAAAGAAAAATCTCCCTTGAAATTTTTCAATACAACACAAAATTTTCGGGAAGCGTTTATTTGTAAATGAAATGTTAAAATTCCTTAAAGTTGATTTAAAAATAGTGTCCGCTGTATGAAGGCGCTTACTCAGAGGACTCGTAACGAACAAGCAAAATGCGTTACGCTCATTGTCATTGATGCCTCTCATGTGTGTAGAAAGCAGCCCTCATATTCTTTGGAGATGCTTCACTGAGACATTTGAGAAAATGGAGCTATGACCAGGGTAACAGAAGACAAGGGTTGCCCATTTGCTTCTGGCCAACAAACTACTACGACATGCAAGCAAAAACATGATCATTTGGGAGGAGACCATTTTGACGAATATATCCTAATTGATATGACTAAAATTTATCCCACTAGATAAACACGATTAGTACGAAAATTTTGGTTTGTAATTACACTTGACATTGGATGACGAACCATGTTTTGCCAGTGTTCTCTACTGCTCTGATGACGGGGTTTCTTTTACAGGAAAATAATGGTATTTCGGGGATTTTGGGTACTTCTCCTTAACGGTAATGAAGTTAGAACGACAACTGTTCATTTGATACTTTTTAAAAGAAGCTGATAATTCATTTGAAGTAAAATAAAATGAATTGAAATTCAACAGTTTTCTTATGGCATTTGGATGATATTGTACCTAAGTAGTTCCTGCGTCGAACCGCTTGGGAGGCGCTGTAGTCTACGCACGGTCCCTATGGGAATCGAAGATAAGACAACGCGTTAAACGTAAAATTGAATTGAATTACGACTATGGAAGATTACAATCACAACGTAAGTAAACTCGAACTCTTGCTTTTTGTAATAAAAATCCTACACGTCTTAATTTCTATACTTTTCTGACACACAATAAATCTAGCGCAACGTCTTTGTTTCGAAGTGCGAGGTAATCAAAGTCCGCGAAAGTCAAGACGACTTCAACATTTGCGTGTCGGGAAGGAGGGAATCAAAACTTAAGATTTACCAAGAAAATTAAATAGCAATCTTAGTTGAGACGACAAAAAATCACTAAAGAAGAGACAGGTTAGATATAGCATCAGCCACTGAAAAGTCTGCTGCATTAACTGAAGCGATACATCTGGGGCACTTGTCGAGCGAGGTTGCCAACGTTTTGGAAAGTACTGACCACAAGACACGAAGTTAATGAGCTAATGCCGCTTGCTAAGTGACTGTTATAAGTAAATCTAAATCAGTATTCAGTACTAACATTTACGCCCAGGTAATTTGGTGCCATAATTCACCGATAAGAGCCGTTTCGTTTCAGTTAACGCAGCAGACTTTGTCAGATTTATCAGTCCTTTGTTTTTGGGCTTTGCTAAAGGAAACCAGCCCACTGGTAAATCTAGTATTAATAAATCGTTAACTAATCGGAAATTATAGTACATTGAACGAAATATGTTTATCTAATACAACAATTGATGTACTTAAATTTAACTTCAACTGAACATAAAGTTTACTTCAAACTCCTATATACAAGTAATTTTTGGATTGTTCTACATCTCGACGAGGCCCTTTCGGATAGTGTCAACCTTTCAAAGTAAGAATCCATTGAATATAGTATACTGTTCATCTTGTGTAGTAGCATCATCGTAGAAAGTGCCCTTGGCCATCCAGATCTCAACTCGGTCGCCCGCTTTCAGACGACTACGCTGGACATGGCCATGCCCATACAGTTACCGTTAGTGGCGTACGTGAACGCGACACGCTGTCCGTTACGCTTCATCTGGACTTGGCAACCATCCGGGTTGCTTTTGTCGCACTGGGTATTGAACGTTGGGAAGTACACGCAGCGTATAACTGAACGGGATTAATATTTTCAAATTTTCAAGCCCTTCTTAATTTATTCAAACAACAATTTCCAGGCCATTACAATTAATCACTCAATAAGCAAATTATTTCAACAAACGCGCCAGATTCAAACTTTCACAAATCAAATAAAACGCAACAACTTGATTTCAGTGGAGGAGCTGAATAATCAACATGAAACAACATTTGATTTTAAAACAACAGTTCAGATTAAAAAACAATAAAAACTAATTCAGTAATAAATTAAACGCAAGTCAAGTAAACAACACTGGAACAAGCAGCTTTGGACAAGTCTCTGGGTAACGGAGGAACTTTTTCCTGGACAGACACAGAACCGGAAAATCCTAGGGCTACGCAAACAACATCCGCAAAATCCGGTGTCCAGGAATCAGTGCAGAGCCAGTGCCAGTGTCCAGCAAGACGGACCGAAAGGTAACCTTCCTTCGTCGATACTGGAACACTTGATAAAATTCCAAAAAAATTAGTAAGGTCCCCAGTTAGTAGCCACTCTGCTAAAACTAGTAACTCTTACCTATTGTTTTCCGGAACGGGCAAAACGGGACTTAAAGCGACGCAGTGAGCCTCGTCTTCCCCTGAGGGACAGTGTTTCACCCCGTCGCATACTAGAGATCTTGTTACGCTGGATCCAGGACTCCTTAAAAAAAAACAAAATATTTTTCATACATTTTAACATAGATGATACAAAGACGAAAGAGATAGGTATAACAGATAGATAGAGAAATAGAAATATAGAGAAAGGGAAAAATAAATAGAAATGAATAGATAATTCAGATAAAATTGATGGAAAGATGATGATAGAAAGATGACGATGGAAAATTTTGATTTACTTCGAGCATGTGAAATTGGCGTAAGAGCACTTTGCTTCGTCAGAACCCGACAGACACTCGGTTACCCCGTTGCACGTGACGTTCTGTCCGGCAGTCAGGGGTGCGCAATCCGCCGCTGGAGAAGTGCGTCCTTCAGAACCCACTGCAATACGCAATAGTTAAAGGGAAACTCCGGACAAGTTGGAAAAAATATATGTAACAGAACTTTTTACGCTCATACGAATATATAGCGCCCCTATCTCAATTTTCTACCGTTTGACCGCTAAAGTTAATGAAAGTTTGAAAATGCACGTGGCAACACTGGAAATTAAGCACGCGATCTGATTGACTGGTTCGCACTGGTCACGTGATCAAAAGAGCCAATCAAAAAGTTCATCGCCTCGTACTAACAGACATGTAGCATGCTGTAGGGAGTAAACAGTATTACGAAATCGTCTGCTACTACAAGGCGATAAACTTTCTAATTGGCTGTCATGATCACGCGACCTGTGCGAACCAATTAGATCGTGCGCTCCACTTCCAACGTTGCCACGTGTATTTTCAAGCTTTAATTCATTTTAGCGGCCAAACCGTAGAAAATTGAGATACGGACACTACACATATTCGGAATCAGCGTCAAAAGCTCTACAACAAATATTTTTTCCAACTTTTCCGGAGTTTCCCTTTAACACTTCCTTTCACTTCAACAATTTAAAAATTACGACTTTTCAAAACTACCTTTGCGACAGATTCCGTTGGAGCACGACTCGGTTTGGTGGAAGCAGTCGTCTTCGTCGCTGCGGTCCCGGCACTGCGGGACGCTGTCGCAAATTTGCTCCTCGGGAAGGCACGAACCCAGAGGACACCAGATCCCGTTGCAAGAAGCTAGTTTCGCAGCTTGAACAAGTCCTAGACAGTCAAATGAAAAATAATATTGGTGTATTATTATAGTAAAGTGTACGGGATTAAGCAGTTAACATAATGTGGGTTAAAATAATTACTCCTAGCAATTAAGTTGAATACAATATTGGTACAATATTATAATTAAATATACAGGATTAAGCCTAAAATATTATGTTAATTAAAATAATTACCTTGGCAACCTGCTGGACTTGTGTTGCAAGCTAGAAAAATACAAGCCAAAATTGAGGTATTAATTAAGAAATTAAGAGATTAAAACTAAAATAAGAAAGACAAAATAGAAAAAAAAGATAATAAAATAACATCAAATAAGATAAAACAATACTAATAAATAAATAAGATTTATTAAAAAAATAAAAGAAGTTAATTAAAATTAAGAGAATTTATTATATTATGTATAAATGTAAAGTGTATATTTTTCTATATTTAGTATGATACTCATGATGTTGGCGATCTGGTCCACGTAGTTCCAGACACCGTCAAACTGGTCCAGCACAGTTTTCGGAGACTGCGGGTGATGAAACACTGCCATTGCGTACCAAATGTCTCTGGAATCGCTGGGGGAACAAACTATGGCTCCAGACCACGTTTCCTGTAAAATTCAATATAAAAATGTAACTACAATAGAATGAGGGCAAATCAAATTACCTTTGCTGTGAAGGGCAACGCTTTGGAGCAAAGCGATTTATTCGCACAAATTTTGGGATTTTTCAGCGCAAAAGAGACTGCAAGACGATTCTCGTGTTTCCCGATAACGTGGCACTTCATATTATCGCTTAACGACTGCCTCCTATGTAAGGATATCTGGTTAGAAAATAGCGAATAATACTATCAAACGAAACTCACGAATCTGCCAGGCAAACTGGGTTAACGTATTCAGTCAAATTGACGGGCGATTCGAGGTAGAGGAGAGCTATGGAAGAAGCTGCCACTTGCTGAATGCTAACCACACGCCGAACCTGTTCTGCTGGCGAGGCCCACCGAGAAAACCTCCAGGATCCCATCAAAGCGGCAAGATAGTCCACAGACAACCTAGATAAAAGATTACAGTGAATTAAAACTAATAACAAAAAAATTAGGACCCAGACCAAGGAAGCTACATAGACGGGCCCTTTTCCCATATCAGAGTGGCGTACTAAAGGTGTCTCTGCAGTCGGGAAAAAAAATCCCAAGTGAGGCGGACCTTCTATTGCCTCAGATTGTTCTCAACCAATCAGTGAAAGCTTCGGGAACGATCAGCTGATCGAGCCGTTATTTATTTTATTCTCTTTATTATAATATTGTTATATATATTTATACATTTATGAAACTATAAGGAATTTAGAATAATACTTAAGTAGAACAGGAATTAAAACTAACTCACAAATAATATTACAAGTCCTAGAAAATGCTTTGAAGTAGGACATGCCCCGTCTAGTTAGTTCCTTAATCTGGAGATTAGGCGACTTATTTTACTTGATATTTTTGACGCAGTCCATAGAGGTCAGCAGCCATTTCGTCGATACTAGAGTAGCTCCACAGAGGTAGTTTTTGCCCAGATAGAGACTAGCTTGCCAGGGCCAGAGTCCTTCGGCCTCCACGGGGAAGGTCTTGGTCCCACCGAAGAGCGGACGCTTGCCGCACGGCTGCTGAGCGCAGGTGATTTCAGCATGGATACATCGAGGTGCCCTCTTGCTCCTGAGGGTTTTCAGCATTGCCTCGACATCGAAAGCTTCATCCTCCTCGTTTGCGTAGAAAACTTCTGGAACAGCCTCCAGGACCGTAGAGTTGTTCGCCAGACTGACCGGGTCATCCTCGAGCGAACGGGCAATCATCCCGCTGTCTGTCGCTATCCATGAAATGCTGGACGAAGACCTGGAGATCTTGACCTTTTCGTCCGAAGGAATCTTGAGCTTGTAATCCGTCATAGCCCTTGAATTTATTCAACAACTTAGTACTAAAAACTTGTACTAAACTATACTAACACACTACGTAACTAAGATAAACTATGCTAAAAGTATATTTATAATTAAGCGTATATAACTATATAATAACATATATAACTAAGATAAACTATACAAAAAACTTGTACTAAAAATCAAGAAATTTTGTCTCTTATACCCAAAGCCCAGATAGCGACAGATAGACGTTCCCATCTGGATGTCCCAGGTTTGTAAGCAGTAAGGGCCCCAGGTACCTTTGCCCTGGTAAGCGATGACTGTACCCTGCCGTTTACGGACGGGACGTCCTCTCGGGTTGAGACTTACAGTACTATCACCAGTTAAAGCAACTAGATAATGGTTTAATTACTTAGAAAATACATTTAACTTGCTTTAGAAATGATCGACTTACTGCAGAAGCGTTCGTCTTCGTCATAAGGAGCCTGCGGGACGTTATCGCAGGCGGTGACATCGTCCAAACACGTACCACTGATCACAGAGAAAAACTGATCTTTGCGGCAAGATTCTACAAAACATAAAAATTATTCGTTTGGATGAATTAATATAGATTTAATTAAAATGTATTACGGCAGTTTTGTTCGTCGGAATAGTCGGCAAAATCGACGAATCCGTCGCACATGAGTTGAGAATAGTTTTGCTGGGCGTAAGACTTTGTACTGCACTGCCACTCGTCTGATCCGTCGAAACAGTTTCTAACACCGTCACAGTGCTGAATGATGGGAATGCATCGAGCACGACTAATATGAACAATTGTTAAATAAGTACGGAAAAATCGACCGAAAACCTACAAATGTTCATAAAAAAAGGGTACAGCATGGGAAGTCTAAACGTCACTATTTCTTAGTTTTTGGAAAGATATTGTAACATTACTTGATGATATACATTTATATTTACATATTATATATCATATAATACGTAATAATGTATAATATATATAATAATATAATATAATGTAATACATACATAATAATTAAAATACATATATAATTTAGTTAAAATACTGCTAACATAAGCTAGTCAAGTTAGTTTCTATAAAACTATTATAATATTACTTGATAATATACATTCATTTAGTTAAAATACAGTTCACTTAATCTATCTTAACTAAATTTTATACATAATACTTTTATAAATTGCAAAAAATGATTTTTTAACCTTCCCATGCGGTACCCCTTTTGTACGAACACGACTGTACAAAGGTCGTGGTACTCACTTATGGCATTTGAAGAAACCAGGCGGACAAGGGTTTTCGCTGGCTTGCGATGCAGTGGTACTAGTGGCGGGACGCTGATCTAAGGTGTTCTGATTTTCCTGCGAGCGGCTTGTTGCTTGCGGTATAATCAACGGTCTGTGGCATTTAGTTTCGTCCTCGGCCGTGATGAAACAGTCAACGATTCCGTCGCAAATAAAGCGAGAAAGCACGCACTGCCCCGTGCTCTTCTGGCAAGGGATCCCGTCGCACACGGTGACGGGCTTTACGGGAGAAAACTGCGAAGCTCCGTTAAGAATTTTGTTAATCCATGGGAGATAGTAGGTAATCCTTGTATAGATTCCTGCCTCGTTAGCTCGAGCGCAGCCTCTACCGTTACTGACTACACCAGCCAACACGAAACGGTCGGGAAAGTCTGGATTCCTAAATTACGAGAAAAAAATATTTTACTTCATTAAGGCAGGGCAGTTCTACTTAATGAGAGTCGGCCTAGGTGTTAACTATCGATACTTAGTCTGCAGACCACCCTTAGCATGGTTTCTTATGGAAGAATGAGCTGATTTCCTAGTTTTTCAATATTTAGTCAACCATAATACCATTAAATGACCTTAACTTGTACATTTTTCGAATCAGCAGAAAATACTGCATTTTTAAATGCTAGATTTGAAAATTAACTCGCAAAAGAAAAATATGGAACCGGTGGCAAATCAATATTTGTGACAGTTCAGTTTTCAAGAATAGTGCCAAAATATTACTAGTTTATTGTTGATTGCAAATCTGTAAAATTTAAGGTCATTTAAATGTGTTTTGCACGGTTAAATATTGAAAAACCAAGAAACAGGCCCAATCGCACATAAGAATCCGTAGAAAGGGTGGATCCCCAGAATTAAATTAGTTTCCCAGTAATTCAGTGTTTAATAAGGTAAAACACGATTAAATAAGCTTAATAATTACAGTTTTCGAATCAGCAAAAAGTAAGCAACACTTTGGTGATTGTCTTAAAATTTTATGTCGCAAAATTTAATTTAACACCGGCTACGTGTTTTTCTTTTGCGAATTAATTTTCAATTTTGGCACCAAAATATGCGTTATTTTATGCTTATTCGAAAACTGTATTCGTTAAAGTTATTTTATGGACTAAAGATGATTAAAAGCTGAAGAACTAGGAAAACGGCTCATTCTTCCATAAGAAACCATGCTAAAGGTGGTCCCCGGACTAAGTATCGATAGTTAACACCTAGGCCGATTCTCGATAAGTGAAACTGCCCTATTGCCGTAATTTATTATTTTCTATTTGTATTCTACTATACTACTCACTCAGTGTACCCACTTTGCAGGGAAATTCCCTGGAAAAGGAAAAAATGGCGCCTGAAAAGGGAAAAATAAGGAAAGTGGGAATTTGGGGAAATCTATAAATACAGCTTCATATGGTGGCACGGAGGGGAAAACGGGGAAATTGAAAGTGGAAACACTGTGTTCAGTATATAGCCTAAAGCATCGAATCGAGGTTAAAACCAGGCTATAAGGAACTTAAACAATTGTAAATCAGTTTAATTTTCACCCTTGTTAAATCGCTTCGACCGCTATAATACTACGCAGTGTTTCCACTTTGCAGGGAAATTCCCTTAAAAAGGAAAACTGGGTCTCAAAAAGGAAAAATAAGGGGGGAAAACATCAAAGTACAGCTTGATATCCTAGATGGAGGGGAAAAAGATTGATATCTACGAGGGAAGGGGAAAAAAGGGAAAATGGAAAACTTAAAGGGGAAGCACTGGTACCAAGCTATAGCTACGCAGTGTTTCCACTTTGCAAGGAAACTCCATTAAAAAGGGAAAACTGGGTCTCAAAAGGGAAAAATGAGGAAAAGAAAAAACATCGAAGTATAGCTTGATATCCTAGAGGAAGGGGAAAAGGATATAATGTCTACAAGGAAAGAGTAAGAAAGGGAAAACCGTGACCTCTTTAAGGGAAAACAGAAAACTTAAGTTTAATGTTAATTAAAAAAGGGTACAGTATGGGATGCCTAAAATTTCTAATTTTCTGTGATTTTGCCAAAAAAGCATGATATTACTGGACAATGTGCAATAATTTTGTTAAAACGCAGTTAATGTAATATATTCCAATTAATTAATTGCATAAATAATGTTATCAATTTCAAGAAAATGACATTAAATCTTTCCATGGTGTCCGTGCTTCTACTTTCATTTTTCCGTTTCCCCTAAAGAGGTCACTGTTTTCCCTTTTCCCTCCCTTCCCTTGTAGATATAAAGCGTCCCTTTCGCTTCAATCTAGGATATCAAGCTATACTTCTATGTTACTTTCCCCTTATTTTTCGTTTTTGAGACCCAAATTTCCCTTTTTAAGGGAATTTCCCTGCAAAGTGGAAGCACACTGCATGCTGTACCATCATTTAATGAAAATGACTGTACTTGATTGCAAGAGGTAAACGAGACTTACGGGCAAACGAGCGGACCTCCCGAATCTCCCTGACAGGCGTCGTACTTTCCATCGGGATAGCCGGCGCACAAAATCGTCGCATTTTCCGAGCCCAGGGGTTTGCAATTAGTTACAGGCAAGACAATTTCTTGCAAATTCTCCGCTAGTAAATTATAGTTACAACATTAATATTCACAGATAATAGATGATGTACAGTCACGAGCAAAAAAAAAAAAAAAAAAAAAAGAAAAGTATCCACCCAAACTAAATAAAGTTGCTTTCAGTTAGAAAAAAAAATTGACATAGTAGAAAAACTAAAAGAAAAATTGAACTAAAAGAAAACTGCATCTGTGGGAAATAGTCCACGAGACCACTCCCCAACGATAGCCGTACGAATGGGAACGCCCACTCTTACTACCTCAGACGTAGGTCCGAGCAAAGGTACAGAGTAGCAAGGCTAAAAGAGTAGGCCAAGGGACAAAGCTAGGGTCAGACCCACGGCAGATGCGGATGTGGCAGGGGCCTAAAACTTAAAATTAGTAATTAACGATTAATTAAATAAACAAAATTAAATTTAAAAAAACAATTAAAAACATAATTAACATATGATAAATGCAGATGTAGCTATAAAAGAAATAACTAAGTTAATACTAACAGTCACAGGTCGATCAATAGTTGAGTCGGTCAATGCGTGAATCGTTGATGCCTTTAGCCTTTAGCTTTAAAATCAATTTATCTATCACTTTAGCGATCAAATTAGTAATAAACACGAAAAACTGAATTGGTTTTAACCCTTGACCTCTATTGGGCCGCCACCGTAGTGTTAAAGTTTATTTAAAACCGATATTCTTTTATCCAAGTGGATACTTTTTATTTATTTTTTTTTTTTTTGCTCATGGTTGTAAATAATTCGAAAACTTACAATCGTGGCCAAATTCCATCAGGTCGCCCCAGCCGACAACGGTACAATTGGTTCCCATCGGAGGTCGGTAGTCGGGAGGAGGGAGGCAAATGGCAGTGGCCCACTGATTCATTTCAAACGGCCTGTCCACAAGAGCCAAGGAAATATCGTTGAAAAGATAGAGAGCCTCGTAGTTGGGGTGAACCATGACTTCTACGATTACTCGTGTCTGCTCGAGCGGCGAGTACGACAGTCGGCGAATCATCCCGAGCACTGCCTCGTAGTAGTTGGTGTGATACCTGAACAAACCCAAGTAAATATTTACTATAATGCACTATAGTACAACTATGTACTATGTTGCCAAATACTGGAGTGCGACACTACAGTTGAAAACTATAGCATTGCACTGAAGTAAAAGTATCGTAAAACCATTGTATAGTAAAACTACAGTGCACTATGTTGCAAAATACTAGAGTACCAGCCTAAGTTGAAAACTACAGTATTGTACTAAAGTAAAACTATAGTAAAACTATAATACAACTGTAGTGCAGTGTAGTTAACTATAATAAAACTATAGTGCAGTATAGTAAAACTGTAGTGCACTATGTTGCAAAACACTAGAGTGCCACACTATAGTTTAGAGTTATAGCTAATTTTTACTCGGGAACACTTTCGCGTTTTTTAAAGTTACTATTTTAGTGGAAGTTAAGTGTTTACTTATTAAAACAGTGTCCTGCGCTCATGATCCATCTACTGGCTACTAACGAAGCTCCACAAATGAAGACTCCGTTGCGCAGAATCGCCACAGCCCAGGGCCACTCCGCCTGTGCGCTGCTTCTTCCTCCAACGATTCGCGTAGACGGCAGCGTGCCCGACCGAACCTCGTCTTCACCCTCCAGCGACACGCTTCTCTCTACGATTCCTTCTGACATTATATTAACATTATTGCTATTACCTATAATTACTTCTATGAATTGCTGTTGTCTATAATTCTTTCTTTCAGTTGCTGCAATCTTTAATTCCCTATTGCTATTACTACTACTACTGCTACTACTGCTACTACTGCTAAATAATAATAATAATAATAATAATAATAATAATAATAATAATAATAATAATAATAATAAATAATAATAATAAATAATAATAAATAATAATAAATAATAATAAATAATAATAATAAATAATAATAAATAATAATAATAATAATAATAATAATAATAATAATAATAATAATAATAATAATAATACTAATAATCCCAAAAATAATGCAGCTTACCAGTAGAGTCCAAGGATCTTCCCGTTGCAAATTTTTCACCGAAGCTTTTGCGGATGAAATTTTTCAGTAATCCTCCGTGTCGGGCTTTCTCGTTGAGGAACAGGTTGGTAGGCTTCTTGCCGCACAGTGGTGGGGGACAAGTCAACTGAACCACCTGCGATGCGGGACATCTACGGACCACCGTAAACGATTCACCGTTCGGGGTATACGCAAACGTCCCACTGTAGTTGAAGCGACCCACATCTACACCGCCTACTACAAAATCCCTGTTTATTGAACAAACAAATTACACATCTGTCTTCTCCTTCAGCACTGGGCCGTAGTGAGGTTTCGAAAATCATGCCACTACGGCCAAATGCAGGCCGTCCGAACAGTCTTATTTCACATATTAAATACAAAATAAGTAGAAATTATACTGCAATAAGCAAAACACTGATGGGTTGTAATGATGAATCATTAGATTGTTAATATACAAACTTTTTGAATGATCGATAAAGAGAAGAAGGCATTATCGATATTTGTTATTACTGATAGAATAGTTTAGTTACTTTTTCTTGTAGCCAACAACAGAGGCACACAGCGCAGAAAAATACTCGTCCAGCTTTTGTCCGGGCCTAAAGCAGAGCGGGTACCAAGTTCCCTCAATATTGCGTTTCACGATTCCAGAGCTGCTGACTCCGACAAAATCCTTCAGTTCAATTTAGCTTAACGCATTTTCATGCAATTAATTATAACTTGATAGAACCTGAGTTAAATTCCTAGCTGCCACGATGATATTACAACCGGCTTCGTCTCGGCCATCGGGGCACTGTTCCCGTCCATCGCAATGCTGCTTCAGTGGAAGGCAAGTCCTCCGCATATCATCGCAATTGAATTCATTCGGTCTACATCCTATTAAATTGTTCGATTGATAAGGTCTTGATTCTGAATTTGGATATTATTATTTTAATTAAATATCATACCACTGCATCCGAGTTCGTCCTCGCCATTGGGACAATCAAAGACTCCGTCGCAGATTCGCGTGGGATTGATTTTGCTGCGACAACTGCAGCGAATCTCGTCATCAGCGCCCGGACAGTTGATAATGTTGTCGCAGATTTGACGCTCCTGGATTGTCACGTTCGATTTGGGACAAGTTATCATCATCTCATCAGAATCTGGAAATAAAATATTTATATTAGTGACCAAAACATTAAAGGGCAACTCCGGACAAGTTGGAAAATAGTATGTGTTATAGAGCTTTTCGCGCCGATTCCGAATATGTAGCGTTCCTATTTCAGTTTTCTACCGTTTGGCCGCTAAAATTAATTTAAGTATAAAAATGCACGTGGCAACGCTGGAAATTTATGGCACGATCTGATTGGTTCGCACAGGTCACGTGATTAAGACAGCCAATCAGAAAATGTGTCGCTTCATAGTAGCAGACGATTTCGTAATACTGTCTACTCGCTACAACTTGCTACATGTCTGTTGGTATGAGGCGACAAACTTTTTCGTTGGCTCTTTTGATCACGTGACCAGTGCGAACCAATCAAATCGTTTGCTCAGTTTCCAGCGTTGCTTAAACTTTATTTAAGCGGCCAAACGGTAGAAAATTGAGACAGGTACACTACATATATTCGGAATCAGCGTCAAAAGTTCTACAACTTATATTTCTCCAACTTGTCTGGAGTTGCCCTATAAACAAAATATTTTTTTACCCATTTCATTGGTGGTGGCTAGACTATGCGTTGCAGGACCACGAAGAGACTTCTCCATTACTTCAGCTCTGGTCTCAGCTGTAATGTTCCATGCACTGCCATCGACTGGAACGGTATCGTTGTTCGATCTGGGAGTGTGTGGAACAGTTTCTTCTGAAGAATGGTTAGCATTCGTTGAAAGAGAAGTGGCGTTTTCGGCTTTGCTGGGTACCGGAGATCCTGGAACACCCTCCTTAGTTGTTACTTTGTCCATGGACGAACTGGAATTCCAGAAAGTTGTGTTATCAACCGATCCTGAAGATCCTGGAACAGAGGCTGTAGATTCTTCTACAGATCCTGGAGATTGTAGAATATACTCCAAACGAGGACACTCTGTAGAACCTTCTGGATATCCTGCAGAATTTGGAACAGCTTCTAGGCGAGAAGTCGAGTTCGTCGAGCCGTTTGTCAGAGCCGAAGATTCTGGAACGATAACCAAGGGTCCTGGAACAGGTACCGCAACTCCTTCTAGAGATGCTGGGGTATCTACAACATACTCCACACGAGGACACCCTTTAGGAACTTCTGGCCTTCCTGGAGATTCTGGAACACCTTCTTGGTAACTTTTAACGTCACTACTGGATGCTGGAACAAATCCATCGTAGGTCGGGTTTGGTTTTAGAGCAGATAAACCATCGCCGGAACGCTGAATGTACGCCTCAGTGTCTGACGATTCGGGCCGAGGTGGGGACGAGCCTTGGCTATCGCCAGTGGTGGCGGTATCGGGACTCGTCTCCGGTCGAGGTACAACATTATCTAAAAGTGAGAAATTTTATACTATTGTTATATTAAGTAACTACTTTATACTTTTATTGTATTTCTACAATATAATATTGACAATTGTAATACTAAACACCTACTTTATATCATTACTATATTTTTTGATATAGTAAAAGAAAATTCTAGGTTACCGCGAGTAGTTTGAAGTTCTTTCGAAGTTTGATCCTGGGCAGCTGGAGTGGAAACCTCTTCATTAACTAAGTCCTGAGGAATCGACTCCAAAAACGTCAACTCTTCGAGAACAAATTCGTCGTAGTACCTCTTAGCTTCATCTGAGCCAAATCAGTAAATACATAATGAATAATAAAGTAAGAGTATATTACATAACCATTCACTAATAATAGTTCATAATATTGATAATAATAATAATAATAATAATAATAATTTATTATAATTATACATATATAAAAAATACAAACAATATATTATGTTACAATAATACATAGTAATTATAATATATATAAATATAATGATTCATGATAATAATAATTCGATGATAATTCGTCTAGTCATGCAATCCTTACTTGTCGGTTCAGCAGAGCTTTGTTTCTTTTCCATAGTTCGTCCAGTATTGGTACCTTGTTTCATAGCTCCGATAAAAGTTTTCTTCAGAACAGCTCTCCTCAACTGCGGAAACCTGTTGAAAAGATTCCTCCCTGCGTTAATAAGGTTCTCGCTGCGTTCCAGGTCGTTGAATCCCTTGTAGTAGCTTCTAAAATCCACATCACGGAACCAAGGATTCCTGTTCAGGAATCCGGACAACTCAGGACTTTTTCGATGATTCATCTTGGTCACAGAAACAGGCGGAATAGCTGGAAAACTAGATTCAGTAACTGGAAGACTAAGTTCAACCACTGCGGGATCTCCGTTCGAGTCTTCCTCGTTTTGCGTGGAACGCGGTTTTCCTGCAGGTGTACTGAGCAGCTGTCTGGTTAGCCGCGGGATCCTGAAACGTTTCCATGGAAACAGCGTTCTGCTCCGGGTTCTCGTCTCTGGAGCTGGAGAAGGGGTAACTGTTCCAGTTGTGGTTCCAGGCGGAGTGTACTCCAGGACTTTGTCGTAGCTTCGAGGATCGGCCAATAACACGTTTCTATCCTCCTGGACCGCCGAAGAATCTGTTGTGCTGGGTTTACTCGTACGACGTCCTGATAGTTTAATTATAAAAATAAATACGAAATATTTTATTATACATGTTTTTTGGAAATACCAATAACAATATCGTTCAGCCAGAAAGGTCTGGTTCCAAACAGCCAGCTCCTTGTGGTCGTTCCAGCAGTAGTATCTTCGGTATTAGTAGTTGCTGTAGTAGTAGTAGTTCCGGTAGTAGTGGTCCCAGTAACAGCAGTTTCAGTAGTAGTAGTAGTTTCAGCGACAATAGCCCTAGAAACAGTAGTTCCAGTGGTAGTAGTAACTCCAGCAGTAGCAGGAGTCGTTCCAGCAACAATATTTCCAGTAACAGTAGTAGTTCTAGAAGTAGTAGTAGTTCCAGAAGTAGTACTAGTTCCAGAAGTAGTACTAGTTCCAGAAGTAGTACTAGTTCCAGAAGTAGTACTAGTTCCAGAAGTAGTACTAGTTCCAGTAGAAGTAGCTACAGCAGTGGTAGTTCCAGAATTAGTAATATTACTTCCCGTAGTAGTAGTAATAGTCATTCCAGTAGCAATCACATCAGCAGTAATCGTTCCAGTAATACCAGTTGTTCCAGCAGCTATAGTAGTAGTGCTAGTTGTTGCTTCGCCCGGAGAAGTTACTGTAGTACCTGTATCTGAAGCCTGCAAGGTAGTAGTAGTAGTAGTTTGAGCAAAATCTTCCAGGAAAAACGGCATCGTCGTTCCAGTAAACGCTTCAGCGCGAGGAGCAGTCGGTACTCTGTGGAAACCTGTCCTCGACTTCTCCAGTTCGGAATCTACACTTGCAATCCCTGCCCTCAGAAGACTTTCTCCAGGTTCCAGGGTGTGTGTTCCAGTTCCAGAATGTTTGACCGTTACTGAAGTTGTAGTCTGATTTTTCGGAATCCCAGTCGCGCCAGTAGAAACTGCTACAACAGATGTTGTAGTTGTTTCAGGAACTTCTGTACTGGATAACGAAGCAGGTTCTGGAACAGGGTTAAAATTTATTTCTGGTTGCCTTGGAAGCCTAGGAACAACACTGCTGACTGTGGTTGTTGTCGTTGTTGTTGTTAGTGAAGTACTTGCTGTTGTAGTGGGTGATGTTGTAGTACCGGTGGAGCGTTCTGAAACTGTTGTAGCGACTTGAACGCTTGCTGCAGGATTTTCAGAAGCTACATCTTGAGTAACTGTGGTTGTTGTTGGTGAAACACTTATTATTATAGTAGTAGCTAGTGTTGTAGTATCAGTAGAACGTTCTGGAACAGTTGCAGCATCTGCCAATCTTGTTCCTAGGTGTCCAGAAGCTACAGCTTGAGTAACTGTGGTTGTTGTTGTTGGCGAAGTACTAGCTGTTATAGTCGCTGGTGTTAAAGTATCAGTGGAACGTTCTGGGACTGTTGTAGCGTCTCCTGGGACTGTTCCTGGGTTGTCAGAAGGAACAGGTAGAATAGTCTCGGTTGCAGTTAACGGTAAAATTCTAGGACGTTCAACATCAGCCGTTATTGGTGTAGCTGTAGTAGACGGCATTGTCGGCCCTGTTGTAGTTGTTGTCGATCCTGTTGTTCTAGAGATTGTTCTACTGGATGTTGTAGCTACTACTATAAATCCTAGGGTCGTATCCTGATTCGTGGACTTTGTTGTAGCTGTTGCAGGGCTTGAAATAGCGCTCACAACAACATCAGATCTAAAACTATCCGCTCCTCCAGGCGTGCTTTCTAGTATTGTAGTTTCTGGTACTACGGGCAACGACATTTCCTTGGTAGTTCGCTTTTCACGCGTTGTTGTTGTTGTAGTGACGCGTTCTGGAATTTCTGGAGAAAATTCCATCGTTACAAATTCTCGTTTAACAATTGGTGTAACCAAAACAGCAGCAGAATCAAATGTAGTAGCAAATGTTGTTCCCGTTGTAGGTGTTGTAGCAATCACTTTTCCTGATGTGCTGCTGTTGTGTAGTTCGGCAGAGAGCGGAAGCTGCTGGGAATCGAGTAGTTTAGCAGACGTTGTAGAAGTTGTAGATGTTGCAGCTGTTGTAGCTGCTGTAGGGGTCTGTACTCCAGCCGTGCTGTTGCGTTGTTCAGTAGAGAGCGGCAGCTGCAAGGAATCGAGTAGTTTGCCAGAAATTGTTGTAGGAGTGGTAAATGTTGTTGCTGTTGTAGGGGCTTTTGCTCCAGCCGTGCTGCTATTGTGTTGTTCAGTAGAGAGCCCAAGCTGCATGGATCCTAGCTGTTCAGCAGAAGATGTTGCAGATGTTGTAGCTGTTGTAGAGGACTTATTGTTGTTGTGTTGTACAGAAAAGATCGGGACCTGCAACAACCGTCCACCAGATGTTGTAATCTGGGTTGTATCATTAGCCGATCCATTTAACGGCATCGATTCTCCAGTAGCTAAACTGTTGTAGTATTCAGACTGCGTGCTCGGAAGGGCCAAACCAACTGCAGCACAACAACAACAACAACAGATCATGCTGTCAAATCACTTAAAATGAGTATTAAACTATCTTTATAATACAAAGCTATCAACTATATTATTAAAAATAATACTACGTGTTTTATATAATACATTTTCTTACAGTGTACAGCAACGACTCCTAAAGTAATTCCAAGAAGAACTGAACCTAGGCTAATAAGTAGTAGTGCTACAACAATCCACTTGGTTCCAGGAGTTCTAGTTGTTGCAGGACTTGCCTCTGCAGCAGCACCCGGTGCATCATCGAGACCTGCTAATACAATAAGTAGTAGTAGTAGCACTAGTAGTAGTGGTAGTAGTAGTAGTAGCACTAGTAGTAGTAATAATATAATATTAGTAAATTGAAATCTGCCGAATAGCTGGGCAGAGGGGAAAAACTATGCATCCGCTTCAAAGCTGTCCAAATATTTGACAGACTGAACATTGTTGCCTACACTAGCATAGCCCTCTAAACATAAAGCCTGTCAAAAGTCCTGTCTAACATTGTAACCTCCGTTTCTGGCTTGGAGGCAAGTTGTGGGCGTCAGCCAGAGTCATCTATAGCAACTTTTTTCAAAGGAAATGAAAGAAATCAGTCGTTCTGTTTACGCAAAAATAATCCTTTATATTTCTGGATTTTAACCACACGTACTAGGTTAAGCTAAGTGAAACAAACTTTAACTTGTTGAGCTTTTATTATAGTCTAGCGCTACAATCGCTAGTTGACACCCTCGGATTAAGCCCCGCCTACAGGTTACAGTGAAATACACGGGGAGATACAAAGTGTGACGGGCTTTATGCTTAGAAGGCTACGACTTGAGGTAGCAAAGGCTTCAGCTATATAATAACTTTTAGTGTAAATCTGTCGAATGACTGGACAGATAGACGATCCCTACCTATTCTTTAACAGCTGTCCACATATTCGACAGATTGAACATTTTGCCTATACGTCAGATAGCAGAGTACTCAAGCCATAGGATAACTTTCAATGTAAATCTGTCGAATGACTCGACAGATAGTCAAGTCCCCACAAATGCTTTAACAGTTGTCCACATATACCGACAGATTTACGATACAGCCTAAAGATTTAATCTACGAACATGTACCTTGTCCAATGTTTCTGGGTGATCGCGGTTCTTCGCCTATATCATCCAGATCTGCATCCATTCCTCCAGAAAATCTTCCTGGAGAAAGCCTGCCTTCTCCAGCTGCAGTTTCCATGAGTCGTTAGACACAAAACTAATTTCACTTTAGGTAATTTAATTTAAAATAATTTAACAACTTTCCTCAACAACCTCGTGCAAACGACTGAGCAGTTTTCACGCGAACAACCAACTGCAAAATCTGCAAAAAAAATCTCCTGACTAAACTGATTAAATATGCAATTTTTTATCATTTTTGGAAGTCCCTACAAAACATCAGGATGACAATAAAATTAAACTGAAAATAATCACATTTCACCTTGAAAAATTGCGATAACATAAATTTTTCAACCGACTTCAGAAAGAGTTAAAAATCAAATAATGTTTCATTTCAAATTTTTGTAGTCAATACAGATATTGAGAAAAAAGTAATTTGCCCAAAATAAACTTGCACACGCAGTCTACTTCACTGTAAAAAAATAAATAAATAAAAAAACATAAATTAGGGGTTTTCAAAGTACGGGTTGATGCCACACGACTTTCCCCCAAGGCATCCCGAGACCATGGTCGGGGTGAAGGGGGCGAACTTGGTTGTCACGACGACGTTCGAGTGACTGAGGATCGTTTTCACTTCGTGCAGGGGTCGCGCCGCGGGTTTCTGGCCCGCTTCACTGTGGTAGCAAGATCCGCTATACACAGAAGACGGAAGATCGTGGGAAACTTCGGTACAGCGAGGATTGAACGCCAGCAAACGGATCCCGTAGCCGAAGGGTGAGGCGATGATTCGGCCGTCTGCCGAGAAGCAAAGCTCTTTGATATACCCTCGGCCTACGTTCGCTTCCTAAATCAAGAGGACAATCACGAAACTAAAAATTAAAATAGTATTTTATAGTAGTTTAACGATACCTGGATGTAATGTGTTAATCTATCGTAATTGTTTTGTATTTTCAAGTTGACTGGCGGGCCACCGGTTAGCGAGGGAGGGTGTCGCCGCAGACTATTCCTCGAGCGTAACTGGAAAGGGTCCATCAGGTGAACCGAGCGAGCGGCCAGGTCCGCGACGGCCCGGACGAAGTGCGCGGTCCGATCCACCAAGTTCGGGTCCTGATCCGCAGACCCCGACGCTTCGTTCACAGCTCTAGTACCAATCATTACGATATTTTTACATTTATACCCAAGTAAAAATTGACTATAACTGTAAACTATAGTGTGGCACTCTACTATTTTGCAACATAGTGCACTATAATTTTCAACTCTAGTCTGGCACTATAGCAGTGTTTCCACTTTCAATTTCCTCCTTTCCACCCCTTCCTTATTTTTCTCTTTTTCCCTCCGTACTAAGAATACAAAACATACTTCCAGATTTTCCCTTCTCCTTGTTTCCTTATGTTTCCCTTTTCAGGCCCCGTTTTCCCCTTTTTCAAAAATTTCCCTGTAATGTGGAAACACTGCACAATAGTATATGACATAAAATACTATACTACATTATATAGTGCACTATAGTAAATTTTCACGTTTACAATTATAGACTATGCTAATTTATACCCAGCGCTATTGTTGTTGTCAGCTTCAGGCTCGGGTATCTCAATACTCATGTTCTCGGGTCTTCTCCTGCGTATCCTCCACGAGTTTCTGTTGGCCGTTACTCGGTCCCTGACTCTGCGGATCCTCTCGAGAGCGTGTATGATCTCCTCGCTTGGAATCCGTACTTCCAGGCGGTCCTCTTCCGGCTGCGCCCGCTGCTCTCGAGATCCGACGCGGAGCTGGAACCCCGCGTTTTCTCCCGGGGATGCGACCCACTGCAGCGGCGCGGTGATGCGCACCTCGACCTGCGGCCCCCCGAGGGACTGCTCGTCAGGGGCGGGGAAGACTCGTCCTCGCTGGAAGATGCCGCAACAGGCGACACTTTAACAAAAAAAAAAAAAAAAAAAACAAGTTAATTTTGATTAATACGTCTTCTGCTAATACGATCTACGTTTTAACTGATCGAAAGTTCTAAACTATACAAAAGCAAATAAATTTTTCAGAAAACAAATAATCTTAACTAATACGTCTCTGCTAATACGATCTGATCAAAACTATACAAAAACAAATTAATCCGAATTAATAAGTCCTCTGCTAATATGATCTACGTTCTACCTGATCAAAACTATACAAAAGCAATTTAAATTTTTCAAAAAACAAATTAGTCTCAATTAATACGTCTTCCGCTAATACGATCTACGTTCTAGCTGATCGAAACTAGACAAAAACTAATTAATTTTTTCTTAATTCATGTTCTAATGTTCTGATAATGTTCTACCTGATGATTCTGACTCGACTTCCTCTATTTCGCTGGCTCTCCGCTTGCGAGAATTTGACGTTTCGCTCGCTCCCAGTTTCTCGATCGACTGGATATCATGAACGCAGGTCCACTCAGATCTCTCATCGTTGCTCGTGTTTCTGCTCAGGACGCACCAGCCCTGCGGGTGAATTTGCAATGAGGAAATGACTTCGGCCTCGTTTCCCTGAGGCCAGTCTGCTACAAGTTCCACTCGATTCCTTGGGCTGGTGAACAGGCCATCATAGTTAGCGGCAATGGCTATAGGAGCTTGGCTTATCTGCATTAAACGATACATGTTCGGTTTGAACCCTGCCAAGTCCGAGCTTAGATTGCTCAGATCTAAGTCGTGAACGATCAGCATGTAGCCTCCCGACGTGCATATGACCATCTTACTATCGTCTGGTGTCAAACGCATCCGCATCAAGCCACTCGTGTTAAACACACGCTGACTGACCAAACCAGTTTCAGTGTATCTACAAATCATTTTTCAGAAAACTACAGCTTCAAAATTTTGTACTGAAATTTGAATCCCAAGTTACCTGTTGATATCCCACGTAAATACTGAACCGTCAAACCCAGAAGTTACGAGCAGATTTTCCTTGTGCGAAAACTCTATGTTTTTGACCCAGTTTGAATGGCCGCGGAGACTGCAGATCTTTTGCGAAAGGTTGCGGATGTCCCATAACGCCACAGTGGTGTCGTCACTGCAGGTGGCGAAGGTTCTGGTATCCAGAAAACGCACGCAGTTCACGCAATCGTCGTGAGCGCTTGGGATGCAGTTGACGAGCTTTTGCGTGAGGGGATCAAAAACGAGCAAACTTTTCTGCTCGCACGATGCGAGAAGGGTCCGCCTGATAGTTTTACATGAAATTTATATTGTTTTTTTAATCTTTGATGCAAACTAAAGTATTACCCATCTGGACAGAACTCCAGGTTGAACACAGCTCCGTGAAAAATGCTTTTCCTCAACTCGCTGTCGTTGTAATAGTCCCAGGATTTTGCCAATTCAAACGAGGAATACAAGTCCCGGTATAATTCATCCTGAAGTCCGAGAGTCCTGCGTTCGCTCCCAATCTGACGTTTAGTCAAATAATTTAGAGGAAACTGACTCGTCCTGAGTTTGGGAAACTCCATTCTATTTCCTGCAGACATTTTTCCATGGAGTTCCTGATTTTTGAAGTTGATTCTTGATCTGTTTATTCACTGCAAAATAAAAGCAAAACAACTTTTAAAAAGGGATTTTAGTTCACTATTATTTGTGCTCTTCTAACACTGAGTTAGCAATCTTTTCAAACTTGGTTTTTTTTACAGCGAATTTCAAACGTTAGGTTTACCTGGTACAGTAGTACGTTTCACGAAAGCTAAACAAAACGTACTGAAAATGAAAAAATGATAAATTTTTACCAGAAAAGAAACGTATCAATTTTACTACAAGTTAACGTTTACAATTCCTTACCATAGTTTACATGAGGCGATTTCTTTTATCGCCATCTAGCAGCACAATTTATTAACATACAGTAATTAAGTAAGTAAATATGTAAAAAAATAGGTTCATTCATAATACTGATTTTTATTAAATAATTATAGCTAGCAAATAATTTCATTCAATATTCATATAATTAAGATTTAATTAGTAATAAATCATTAAATTAAAAATTAAAAAATAATAATATATAAAAATAAAAATTATATAAATTATAAATTAAAATAAAAATTTTTTGCCGGGGGGGGGGGGGGGTATATGGATTTAACTCATCACTTTGAAAAGAACGTAGGCCGAGGCTGTATCAAAGAACTGTTCTTCTCGGTAGACGGTAGAATCATTGCCTCATCGTTTCGAGTATGGAATCCGTTCACTGGCGTTCAATCCTCGCCGCAGACCATACAGATGGAGGCTTTCTCTATTTCGCCCATTGCGGCAAGTGAACGTCCGATAAGTTCAAGCCTAGTAGACTAGGGCGGGGCCAAGATGACGTATGCACCGCTGCCAAGTAAGATTTTCATGGCAACAGTAGACGAAATTTACGCAGAAATAATTAATTTAAAATTTATTTAGTTCAGTTTTAATTAATAATTGAATTAATTGAATTAATAAAAATTTATTCATCAATCAATATTTAGTTACTAAAAATTAAAATTTAAAAATAAATAATTACTTGAAGTCTTAATTCAAATGCTGCTTTTTCTACTCCAAAATTTACTTTTGGTAAAATTTCAATGGAAATTTATTGTTATACGATTCGACATTTTTAGAGAAAACCGTAAACAAACATTGTTTCTGAGCCGCCATTTTTTCTCTACCGCCACCAAGTCGGCGGTTTCGCCAGCGACAGTCCCAGTATAGAGACAATCCATCCTAATTCATCTCTGATCCTCGCTGTACCGAATTCTCCTACGAATTTTGTTATATTAATTGAGACAGGGAAACACATAATTGAGAATACTTAAAACTAAGTAGAACGATTCAGGTATTCTCCCCGCTAGGCGGCCAATGATTCTCCTACCAGCAGATTTTCAGGATGTGGCTACAGCGCGCTCACGTGACCTAAAAATTTAGGCTCCGCCACATGAATACACCCTATAGCGGATCTTGCTACCATAGTGACGCGGGCCAAAAACCCGCGGCTGGACCCCTGCACCAAGTGAAAATGGTCCTCAGTCATTCGAACGCACAGTATAAGGAGTAACCAGTATGGAAACCTCCTATACCTTCCATAAGAAAAGCCCAGCCCTTCTTAAACAACGCCATCTATCCCCCAGAACAGTTAGCTTTTGCAGGAATGGAAAGAAATTGGCAAGACGAAATTTTAAAAATTCATTAAAAGTCAACCGTCCCTCGTATTGTGTTAGAAATTTGCCAAAATAGTTTGAATCATGTTCGAAATATGCTGTAATAGTTAGTTTATGTCTCATTTTAATTTCCACCCAGTTCTGCTTGAACCACATACATTATTTGCATACAAATATCTCTGGATTAGCTGGGTTTCATGAGACCAGAATTAAACCAACATACACACAATACCTTACCCTTCAAGAAATTGTTCAGCTTATATTTCTCATTTGATCCGTTCCCACAGAAACTCGGGTCGAAAAAGAAACTTTTATACACTATGCGGAAAGCATAGAGAACTATAAGAAACTCTGGAAAAGTGTTAGTGAACTACTTCTCAAAAGATTTCCCATACTGTGTACTTATATTTGCACATGAATGACACCAATTAAATAACGTGTTTTGTTGTATACTTAATTGTTTTGATAATCGGGAATTGCGGTGCAGAGATGGGCATACTTTAAACGTTCATAATTATTCTAGGACAACTTTAACTTAATAGTACCAGTGTAATCATATGTGCTTTTGTGATACAGGCTAATCAATACTTTGATTAAGATGTTTCAGCACACTGACTTCCTCGGAAAATAGGATTACAACGGTAGTCGGGTTAGGTATAGTGAGGCGGAAGTTAGGTCAAGTTCTGACCGAGTTTATGGAAAAAAAGGATCAAATGAGAAATATGAGGTCAACTGACTTCAATAGAAGAAAAAATCCTCTGCCCAATGGTGCAAGTCTCGTGTCAGACAACTTAGCTGTTCAGGAGTTATGTGCGAGTAAAGCACGCATGTGGATTATGAAAAATTTTGTATATACCAACAAAGATGTGCAAGTTGAACAATGTAATAAGTTTCTAATATGGTTTTAAATATTCACATAAACTTTTATCACATTAAAAAGTACGGTTGATTTTTCGTGAATTTTTGAAGTTTAAAGTTTGTTTAATCTCTTCGCCTTCCAATGACCGCCTCATGTTCTGGCGGATACATGGCGTCGTGTACCTGGGGGTCACTTTTTCAAGCGACTTTCCATGCTAGTTAATTCTTATACTGTGTTCGAACGTCGCAGTGAGTACCAAGTTCGCCTCCTTCACCTCCATCATGGTCTCGGATGCCTAAAGTCGTGTGGTATAACCCGTACTTTAAAAAACCCTAATTCATTATTTTTTTCTTTTTTACAGTGAATCTGACTGCTGAGTGCATTTTTTTGCAAATTGCTTTTTTTCTCAATATTTGTATCGACTACGAAATTAGAAATAAAACATATTTGATTTTTAAGTATTTATTTAATCAGTTGAAAAAATTGATAGCATTGCAATAATTCAGGAGGCAATGTGATTATTTGCAGTCTAAATTTATCGTCATCCTGGTAAGTTACAAATATTCCAAAAAAAAATAATGACAAAAAATTGCATATTTAATTAGTTCAGTCAGAAGATCTTTTCACATTTTGCAGTTCTTTGGTTGAATGGGTGAAGACTGTTCGGTCCACAGTTTAGATACCAGACAGTTAGGACAGTCCCATAAGATAAAGCTTGAAAAGCGGACCCCATGTACTAGAGCGCCGTCATGCGGCTTAAGTTCGCGTTATCCCATAGCCGACGCTTGCGCACTTGTTCCAGAAATTTGAAAATGAACTAAAAATGAACGAATGGACAGAATACAATAAAATTCACACAGTAGGACTAGAGTGCAGTAAGGAATCACACAAAACCATAAAATTAGCAAGAAGTTAAGACTTTTGCAGAATTTGTATTGAAATGTGACATATATCATGCAAATGCTTCCTTGGGTCTCTGTGAAGTGACACGAAAAAGCTTTACACATGTAGAAAGAGTTTATTTTGTTCTGTCGGGTGTTAAAATTTTGATTTCCTCGATTGAGAAACAATCTTCAATATTATGAGGCAAAAATCCGCTATCAAGTCGCGCAACCCTCCCTCCATTTTACTATTAAACCTAAACTGCCTTTGGCAACGGACCTTTCTACGTAAATTTTTCAAGTTTGAATTGCTTAAAAATAGTTACTTTTTTATTGAGAACATTGAGATTTTTACGACTGATTTAGATAAAGATGTTCTATCGAACGGTGTAATGATTATTTTAACTTCAGCACAGAGACCCGTGAAAACATGCATGGAATATGTGACAGTTTATTTCACTTTTCTAAAATCTCCGTTCAAATAATGTAATTCATTTCATTGAAAAACATTTCGAAAATAATTATACGACTTTGGTATAAATATGACCATTCTTGCTTCACCCAGTGATTTTATAAAAATTTCAAAATTTCAACTCAGGCAGCCATCCCTTCATATCTAACTTCAGGCCAGAGATGGCGCGATGTTAAAGGTCCATTTTTTTCTTATGGGGTGTCCTAACTGTCTAGTATCTAAATTGTGGTTCAGTCGTTTGCAAAAGCTCGTGGAGGAAAGTTGTAGAATTTTTGTTTTAATTAAATTATTTAAACTTAAATTAGTTTTGGGTTTAACGGTACATGGAAACTGCTGCTGGAGAAGGCAGACTTTCTCCAGGGAGATTTCCTGGAGGGATGGATGCCGATTTGGACGAAATAGGCGAAGAGCCGCGATCGCCCAGAAATGTTGGACAAGGTACGTGTTTGTAGATTCAGTCTCTAGGCTGTATATTAAATCTGTCGAATATGTGGACAGCTGTTAAAGCGTATGTAGGGACTCCACGATCTGTCCAATCATTCGACAGATTTACAAGAAAACGTGAATAAGGGCTTAATTTTACAACAGTCGTTGGTATGGAAAACTGACAAATTTGTCGAACATGTCGACAGTTGTTAAAGCGTTTGTAGGGGCTTGACTATCTGTCCTAGGATTCGACAGATTTACATCAAAAGTTATTCTATGGCTCGAATACTCTGCTATCTGAAGTGTAGGCAAAATGTTAAATCTGTCGAATATGTGGACAGCTATTAAAGCATTATGGGGACTTGTCTATCTGTCCAATCATTCGACAGATTTAAATTAAAAGATTCTATGCCTGAATTACTCTAATACCTGAAGTGTTGGCAAAATGCGAAATCTGTCGAATATGTGGACAGCTTTGAGGCGGAGGTACAGTTTTTCACTTCTGTCCAGCTATTCGACAGATTGCAATTTACTAATAATAATATATGAATATTACTACAACTGTTACTAATACTACTATTGCTACTAGTATTACTGCTACTACTACTGGTACTACTACTGTTGCTACTACTACTACTATTGCTACTGCTACTATTGCTACTACTACTATTACTACTACTACTACTACTACTACTAATACTACTACTGGTACCATTAGTGCTACTACCACTGCTACTTATTGTATTAGCAGGTCTCGATGATGGACTGACTGCTGCTGCTGCAGAGGCAAGTCCTGCAACAACTGGAACTCCTGGAACCAAGTGGATTGTTGTGGCACTACTACTCGTTAGCCTAGGTTCAGTTCTTCTTGGAATTACCCTAGGAGTCATTGCTGTACACTGTAAGAAAACGTATTACTTAGAACACCGCAGTATTATTTGTAATCATTTACTTAATAGTTTTATAGTATAAATATAGTTTTTATATTAATTTCGATTGATTTGACAGCGTGGTAATCTGCTGTTGTTGTTGTTGTTGTTGTAGTTGGTATGGCCCTTCCGAGCAACCGGACTGAATACAACAACAGTTTAGCTACTGGAGAATCGATATTGTTGAATGGATCGGCTAATAATGCAACCCGGAATACAACAGCTGGCGAACGGTTGTTGCAGGTTCCGGTCTTGTCTGAACAACATAACAACAGTGAGTCCCCTACAACAGCAACAACATCTGCAACATCTTCTGCTAAACTAATTGATTCCTTGCTGCTTCCGCTCTCTGCTGAACAACACAACAGCAGCACTGCAGGACTAGAGACTCCTACAACAACTACAGCATTTACAACTCCTACAACATCTGCCAAACTACTTGATCCCTTGCAGCTTCCGTTCTCTGCTAAACAACACAGCAACACCACGGCTAGAGTAGAGACTCCTACAACAGCTATAACATTTATTACTACAACTGTTTCGTCCCCTTCTGCTGCTGTGTCGGTTACACCAATGCTTAAACGAGAATTTGTAACGATGGAATTTTCTCCAGAAGTTCCAGAACGCGTCACTACAACAACACGTAATAAGCGAACTACCAAGGAAATGTTGTCAGTAGAAACGGAAACTACAATACTGCAAAGCACGCCTGTAGTAGGGAATAGTTTTTGGACTGATGTTGTTGTGAACACTACTTCAAGCCCTACAACAGCTACAACAACCTCCACGAATCAGGATACGACCCTAGGATTGATAGCAACAGCTACAACATATGGTAAAATGACTTCTGGAACAACAGGATCGACAACAGCTATAACAGGGTTGACAATTTCATCTACAACAGCTACAACAGTAACGGTTGATGTTGAACGTCTTACAACTTTGCACTTGACTGCAACCAAAACTATCCTACCTGTTACTTCTGACAATCCTGGCGCAGGCTTAGGAGATGCTACAATATTTCCAGAACGTCCAGTCGGTACTACAACACTAGCTGCAACACCAACAACAACCACAGTTACCCAAGCTGTAGCTTCTCGACTTCCTGGAACAAACTTGATTGATGCTACAATAGTTGCAGAACGTTCCACTGATAATACAACACCCACTATTAGAACAGCAAGTATCTTGCCAACAACAACAACCACAGTTAGCCGTGCTGTTCTTAGGCCTGAAAGGCAACCTGGATCAAGTTTGGGAGATGCTGTAACAGTTGTAGAACGTTCCACTGATACTACAACACTAGCCACTACAACAGCAAGTGCTTCAACAGCAACAAAAACCCCGATTACTCAAGCTGTAGCTTCTGGACGTACTGGAACAAGTTTTCAAGACCCTACAACAGTTTCAGAACGTTCCACTGATACCACAACCCTAAGTACTACAACAGTTGGTACTTCGCCCACAACAGCCACAGCTTCTCAAGCTCTAGCTACCGGAAATCCTAGAACAAGCTTGGGAGATCCTGCAACAGTTCCAGGACGTTCCACCGATACTGCAACACCAGCTACTACAATAGCAAGTGCACCAGCAACAACAACCACGGTTACTCAAGCTGTAACTTCTGGAAATCCTGCAGCAAGCTTGGGAGATGCTACAACAGTTCCAGAACATCCCGTTGGCACTACAACACTAGCTACAACAACAACAACCACAGTTACTCGCGTCGCTCCTAGGCCTCCAAAACAAGCGAGAACAAATTTGAGCCCTGTTCCAGAATCTACTTCGTTCTCCAGTACAGAAGCTCTTGAAACAACTACAATAGCAGCTGTTGTAGCTGTTTCTGACGAAGCTACTGGAACTCCGAAACATCAAGCAACATCTTCAGCAACTGTTAAACGTTCTGGAACTGGAACACGCACCCTGGTACCTGGAGAAAGTCTTCTGAGGGCAGGGATAGATTCTGGACTGGAAAATTCCAGAACAGGTTTCCATCGAGTGCCGACTGCTCCGCGTGCTGAAGCCTTTACTGGAACTACAATACCGTTTTTCCTGGAAGATTTTGCTGAAAAAGCTACAACTACTATCTTGCAGGCTACAGATGTAGCTACAGTAACTTTTCCAGGCGAGGCGACAACAACTGCTACAGCTGCTGGAACTATTACTACTGATACAATTGCTACTGGAATAACTACTACTATTGGAACGATTAATACTGGAACTACTACTGCTATGGGAGCGACAACTACTAGTAGTACTAGAGCTATCATTAGTGGAGCCACTACTGCTGGAGCTACTATTGCAGGAAATACTGTTGCTGAAACTACTACTATAGGAATCAGTACAACTGGAACTAGCGTTGCTAAAACAATTACTACTACTGAAGCTACTACTAATAACGAAACTACTGCTACTGCAGCCACTACTGCTGGAACGACTACAAGGAGCTGGCTGTTTGGAACCAGACCTTACTGGCTGAGCGATATCGTTACTGGTATTCCTAAAATACATTTTTAATCATTATACATATTATATTATAATCATTCAACCATCAGAAAGTCGTGCGAGTAACTCAGGCGCAGTGGATTCTTCAGTGGTCCAGAACAATGGAAACGTGTCACTGGCCGATCCTAGCAGCTTCGACAAAATCCTGGAATATAGTCCACCCGAAACCACAATTGGAACAGTTACATCTTCTCCAGCTCCACAGACGAGACCCCAGAGCAGAACGCTGTTTCCATGGAAACGTTTCAGGATCCCACGCATCTCCAGAAAGCTACTCAGTTCCAGTTCAACTCCAGAAAAATCACGTTCCAGCACAAATGGCGAGGAAGACTTGAACGAAGAAGACGGTACGACTGAGTACGAACCTAGTTATCCGGTTACTCTACCGGTTACTGTGTCCAAGACGAATCCTAGAGAAAGTTTAGAGTCGTCTGGAACTCTCTACAGGAATCCTTGGTTCCACGATGAGGAATTTAGAAGCTTCCACAAAGGGCTGAATGACCAGGAACGTCGCGAGAACATTATTAACGCCGGAAGGAACCTTTTCAACAAGTTTCCGCAGTTGAGGAGAGCTGTTCTTAAGAAAATTGTTGCTGGGACAACTACTGGACAACCTTCTAGTAGTGGAAAAACCACTGAAAACAACCGGAATCCTGCTGAATCGACAAGTAAATATTCGTTCATTATTTTATTTAATTATAAATATATTACTGTTTAATTATGCATTATATAGATATTTATCGTATGGTCACTTTATTAAGATATTTTGTCTAATTGAATATTATATCTCTATGTTAACTAATCTTTGGCTCAGAAGAACCTAAGAGGGACTACGAGGAACTTTTTCCTGAAGAAGTAATGGTTCCAGAGTCGTTTTTCGGAGAGGCGGTCTACGAAAAGGTTCCCACTCCAGCAGCTCAGTATCAAACTTCGAAGGAACTTCAAACCAGTTTCGGTAATTTAGAAATTTTCGTTTTCCTAAATCAGAGTATACAATAATACAGTGTCCCCACTTTCAGTTTCGCCTTTTTCCTTGTTCTATTTTTTTCTCTTTTCCCCCTCCGTGCCACCATACAGGCTATAATTCTCGATATTCCCCTTGTTCCCTTTTCTCCCACCGGGCTAGAAAGCAGGCTATAATCCTAGATTTTCCCCTTATCATTATTCTCTTATTTCTCCCATTTTTTGTGAGCTTCCAACTATCGCCACTCGTAGCGCCACGTTATTGGCACGTAGTCTTTATTACAATCATTTTCTTGGCAATATACAAATTATATGAATAATTTTATGTTACGCAGATAGTAGTCACGATACCGCTACTCAAGGCTCACCCATACCTCGACTCGAACCATTAGATACTGAGGTGTACATTCAACGTTCCAGCGATGGTTACTCGGCTCTGAAACCAAATCCTTCGTACGATGGATTCGTTCCAGCATCGGGTAGTGGAGTTAGAACTTTTCCAGAACGTGTTCCAGAATCTCCTGCAAGACCAGAAGGTTCTAAAGGATGTCCTCGTGTAGAGTATATTGTAGAATCGCCAGGACCTGTAGAAGAAATTGTCGTAGCTGTTCCAGGACCCTTGGTTATCGTTCCAGGACTTTCAGCTTCGACAAACGACTCTACGAACTCGACTTCTTACGTAGAAGTTGTTCCACAATCTCCAAGATCACCAGAAGGTTTTACAGGATGTCCTCGTGTAGAGTATATTCTAGAATCTCCAGGATCTGAAGGAAGATCTACAATCCCTGTTTCAGGATCCTTGATTACTGTTCCAGGATCTCTAGTACCTAGCAAAGCCGAGAACGTTAGTTCTCTTTCAACGATTGCTAACCATACTTTGGAAGAAGCTGTTCCACCCTCTTCCAGATCGAACAATGAGACCTTTCCAGTCGATACTAGTGCATGGAACACTACAGTTGACGCTAGAGCTGAAGCAATGGAGAAGCTTCCTCGCGGTCTTGGAACTAACAGTCCAGCCAGCACTAGCGAAATGGGTAAATATATGTTATATACATCTTTAGTCCATGTTTTGGTTAATAGTATGAGTGTCTTATTTCCACAACTTCTTATAACAGATTATATTTTTTCGTTATCATTATTTATCTTTTGTTATGTATTCATTAATTTAATTATTTATTAATTTATTTATATATATTTACGTTTCATTGTTGTTCATATCGGATTATCTTATATATAATTTCTTATATCATATCTTATAAGAATGTCTTTTCCCCAGATCCTGACGAGATGATGATATCCTGTCCCAAATCGAACGTAACAATCCAGGAACGTCAGATCTGCGACAATATTATCAACTGTCCGGGCGCCGATGACGAGATTCGCTGCAGTTGTCGCAGCAAAATCAATCCCACCCGAATTTGCGACGGAGTCTTTGATTGTCTCAACGGCGAGGACGAACTCGGATGTCGAGGTATGATACCACGAGTTTCCACTTAGAGTTATATTCTTTCCCGCCAGGGGATCTTTAGATTTCTCTCTGTATCCCCATTTTCCCCCCATCAAACTTTCTTCCTTGTTTTTCCTCATTTTGACTCTCTGTCAAGTTGCTTTTCCCCCCAGTTTCCCTCATTTTCCCCCATCAGAATTTCTTCCTTGTTTTCCCTTAGTTTGACTCTCTGTTAGGTTGCTTCCCCACATTTTCCCCCAAAATGAAACTAAAGTTTCATGCATTTTCCCGCTTTGTCCACTCTTAAAAAACAAAACGTGTAGGGCAACTACGGTAAGTATTTCAACGTTGAAATGAATAATCTCTTCATTTAAGGTATTTGTGTTAGGTCTTAATTAGGCTTCTCATTTTTCTCCCTTTTTTCCCCCTTTTTCCCCCCTTTTTCCCCCCTTTTTTCCCTTAACCCCATTTCTCCTCCAGAAGTCAATTTTCCACCATTTGTGGAAATGCTATATGGTACTTTACTTAAAATAGTAGAATCTAAATTTAAGATTAAATTTCTTGTAAATCGTATAATTTAATAGGATGTAGACCGAAAGAATTCAATTGCGATGATATGCGAAGGACTTGCCTCCCACTGAAGCAGCACTGCGATGGACGGGAACAGTGTCCTGATGGTCGAGACGAGGCTGGTTGCAATATCATCGTGGCAGCCAAAAATTTAACTCAGGTTCTATTAAAGCTATAATTGGTCTCATTAAACTAAATTCAATTAAACTTAATTTGAAGGATTTTGTCGGAGTCAGCAGCTCTGGTGTCGTGAAACGCAATATTGAGGGAACTTGGTACCCGCTCTGCTACAGGTCCGGACAAAAACTGGACGAGTATTTTTCTGCGCTGTGTGCCTCTATTATCGGCTACAAGAAAAAGTAACTAAACTATTTTGTCAATAATAACAAATATCGGTAACTTAATTTATTTGATTCATCGATCATTCCAGAAGCCTGTATAATAAAAAACTTAATGGTTCATCATTACAGTCCGTCAGTGTTTTGCTTTTTGCAGTATCATTTCTACTCATTTTATATTTAATGTGTAAAATAAGACCGTTCGAACGGCCTGCACTGGGCCGTAGTGGGGTTTGGAGAATCAAGCCCACTACGGCCCAGTGCTGAAGGAGAAGGCAGATGTGTAATTTGTTTGTTTAATAAATAGGGATTTTGTAGTAAGCGGTGTAGACGTGGGTCGCTTCAACTATAGTGGGACGTTTGCGTATACCTCGGACGGTGAATCGTTTACGGTACTCCGCAGATGCCCCACATCGCAAGTGATTCAGTTGACTTGTCCCCCAACACTGTGCGGCAAGAAGCCTACCAACCTTTTCCTCAACGAGAAAGCCCGACACGGAGGATTGATGAAAAATTTCATCCGCAAAAGCTTCGGTGAAAAGTTAGCAACGGGAAGATCCTTGGACTCTACTGGTAAACTTGATCATTTTTTGTATTATTATTATCATTATTATTAGTAGTAGCAGCAGTAGCAGTATTAGCAGTAGTAGTAGTAGAAGTAGTAATAGTAATAGTAATAGTAGTAATAGCAGCAGTAGTATAGTAGAAATAGCAGTAGTAATAGCAATGATGTTAAAATAATGTCAGAGGGGAAAAATTGCGACGGAAAGATCTTAGGATTCTATTGGTAAACTTTACCATTTTTTTGAAAATTTGCGGTAATATAATGTTAATATAATGTCAGACGGAATCGAAGAGAGAAGCGTGTCGCTGGAAGATGAAGACGAGGTTCGGTCCGGAACGCTGCCATCTACGCGAATCGTTGGAGGAAGAAGCAGCGCGCAAGCGGAGTGGCCCTGGGCTGTGGCGATTCTGCGCAACGGAGTCTTCATTTGCGGCGCTTCGTTAGTAGCCAGTAGATGGATCATGAGTGCAGGACATTGTTTCAATAAGTAGAAACTTAACTTGAACTGAAATTGTAACTTTAATAATGTGCGAAAGTGTCGAAAAATTACCTTAGCTCCAAACTATAGTGTCGCACTCTAATATTTTGCAACATAGTACATAGTTAGTCAATTTTTACTTGGGTTTCGTTCAGGTATCACGCTAACTACTACGAGGCGGTGCTCGGGATGATTCGCCGACTGTCGTACTCGCCGCTCGAGCAGACGCGAGTAATCGTAGAAGTCATGGTTCACCCCAATTATGAAGCTGTCCATCTTTTCAACGATATTTCCCTGGCTCTTGTTGACAGGCCGTTTGAAATGAATCAGTGGGCCACTGCCATTTGCCTCCCTTCTCCCGACTACCGTCCCCGATTGGAACTAACTGCACTGTAGTCGGCTGGGGTGACCTGATGGAATATGGCCACAATTGTAAGTTTTCAAATCATTTACATTATACATATGCATAAACTTGTATTAATATTACAAATTATTGACTTAACAGCGGAGAGTTTGTTCAGATCATTTACATTGTTTATGAACATTAATGTTGTAATTTTAATTTACTAGCGGAGAATTTGCAAGAAATTGTCTTGCCGATAACTAATTGCAAACCCCTGGGCTCAGAAAATGCGACGATTTTGTGCGCCGGTTATCCAGATGGAAAGTACGACGCTTGTCAGGGAGATTCAGGAGGTCCGCTCGTTTGCCCGTAAGTCTCGTTTCCCTCTTGCAATCAAGTACAGCCATGACCGTCCAAATTTTCCCCTGTCAAGAATATAGAAAGGCGCGTTTGAATGAACGTGTGGCAAGGTTTTCCCTTTCTTTTCGCTTCTTTCCCTTCCCTTGTAGATATTATATCCTTTTCCCATCCATCTAGGATATAAAAGCTTTACTTCGGCGTTTTTCCTTTTCCTCGTTTTCCCCTTTTGAGACCCAGTTTTCCCATTTTAAGGGAGCTTCCCTGCAAAGTGGAAACACTCTGTACCTATGGCTATAATACCAGTGCTTCCCCTTTAAGTTTTCCATTTTCCCCTTGTTTCCCTTCCCTTGTAGATATTAAATCCTTTTCCCTCAATCTAGGATATTAACCTAGACTTTGATGTTCTTTTGTTTTCCTTATTTTTCCCTTTTTGAGACCCAGTTTTCCCTTTCTTAAGGGAATTTCCCTGCAAAGTGGAAACACTGTAGTACCATAGCGGTCGAAATGGTTAACAAGGTGAAAGTTCAACTGATTTGCAATTGCTTAAGTTCCTTATAGCCTGATTTTAACCTCTATTCGATGTTTTAGGCTTTATAGTGAGCACAGTGTTACCACTCTCAATTTCCCCCTTTCACCCTCTTCCCTTATTTTTCCCTTTTTCCTCTCCGTGCCCTTATATGAGAATGTATTTTTAGATTTCCTCAAATTCCCTCTTTTCTTACTTTTCCGTTTTCAGACCCCGTTTTCCCCTTTCCAGGAAATCTCCCTGCAAAGTGGAAACACTAAGTGATCAATATAGTAGAATACCACTATAGAAAATAATCAGTTATACCAATTCTTGAATGAAGTATATAATTTGTCTTGTAATTTAGGAATCCAGACTTTCCCGACCGTTTCGTGTTGGCTGGTGTAGTCAGCAACGGTAGGGGCTGCGCTCGAGCTAACGAGGCAGGAATCTATACCAGGGTTACCTACTATCTCCCTTGGATTAACAAAATTCTTAAAGGAGCTTCGCAGTTTTCTCCCGTCAAGCCGGTCACAGTGTGCGACGGGATCCCTTGCCAGAAGAGCACGGGACAGTGCGTCCTTTCTCGCTTTATTTGCGACGGAATCGTTGACTGTTTCGTCACGGCCGAGGACGAGACTAAATGCCACAGACCGTTGATTATACCGCAAGCAACAAGCCGCTCGCAGGAAAATCAGAACGCCTTAGATCAGCGACCCGGCACTAGTACCGCGTCATCGCAAGCCAGCGAAAACCCTTGTCCACCTGGTTTCTTCAAATGCCATAAGTGAGTACCACAACCTTTGTACAGTCGTGTTCGTACAAAGGGGTACCGCATGGGAAGGTTTAAAAATCATTTTTTGCAACTTATGGAAATATTGTGTACTAAATTTAGTTAAGATAAACTAAGTGAAGTGTTTGTTAACTAAATTAGTGTACATCATCAAGTAATATTGTAATATTTTTGCAAAAAACTAAGAAAAAGTGACACTTAGACTTCCCATGCTATACCTTTTTTATGCACATGTACATGGATATACTATTGGCATATTGTAGTAATTCCCCTTTCTTTCCCTTTCCTTGAAGATACTATATCCTATCCCCCTCCATCTAGGATATTAAGCTGTATTTGGAATTTTTTCCCCCTCATTTTTCCCTTTTGAGACCCGGTTTTTCTTTTTTAGGGGAATTTCCCTGCAAAATGGAAAAACTATAGTACTTTAGCCGTCGAAATGGTCGGCAAATGTTATTAATGTTATTAAATTATATGACTGTACATGTTCAGTTGATTTTTCCGTATTTGTTAACAATTTTTGATTTTAGTCGTGCTCGATGCATTCCCATCATTCAGCACTGTGACGGTGTTAGAAACTGTTTTGACGGATCAGACGAGTGGCAGTGCAGTACAAAGTCTTACGCCCAGCAAAACTATTCTCAACTCATGTGCGACGGATTTGTCGATTTTGCCGACTATTCAGACGAACAAAACTGCCGTAATATATTTTAATTAAATCTATAATAATTCAACCAAGCGAATAATTTTTATGTTTTGTAGAATCTTGCCGCAAAGATCAGTTTTTCTCTGTGATCAGCGGCACGTGTTTGGACGATGTCACCGCCTGCGATAACGTCCCGCAGGCTCCTTATGACGAAGACGAACGCTTCTGCAGTAAGTCGATCATTTCTAAAACAAGTTAAATGTATTTCTATGTAATTAAACCATTATCTAGTTGCTTTAACTGGCGATAGTACTGTGAGTCTCAACCCCAGAGGACATCCCCACCGCAAACGGCAGGGTACAGTCATCGCTTACCAAGGCAAAGGTACCTGGGGCCCTTACTGCTTACAAACCTGGGACATCCAGATGGGAACGTCTATCTGTCGCTATCTGGGCTTTGGGTATAAGACACGAAATTTCTAAATTTGTACTGCAAGTTTTTAGTATAGTTTATGTCATTTATATGTGTTGTTATATATAGTTATATCCGTTAGTTATATAAAGTGGCGTGCAAAGAGGTGGGCGACGGGGGCGGCTGCCCAGGGCACAGGATCTTTTTGGGTATTCTGTTGGGCACAAATCTGGGTATTCGAGGGGGCACAAAGATTCCACAGTATTTGTGCCCATGGTGCTTGCCCAGGGCATAAAATACCCACGGCACGCTTCTGGTTATATATATATATATATTTACTATAGTTTATGGCATGTAGTATGTTAGTATAGTTTAATACAAGTTTGTAGCATTGAGTTGTTGAATAAATTCTAGGGCTATGACGGATTACAAGCTCAAGATTGCTTCGGAAGAAAAGGTCAAGATCTCCAGATCTTCGTCCAGCATTTCATGGGTAGCGACAGACAGCTTGGCGATTGCCCGGTCGCTTGAGGATGATCGAATCAGTCTGACAGACAACTCTACGATCCTGGAAGTTGTTTCTGAAGTTTTCTACGCGAACGAGGAGGACGAAGCTTTTGATGTCGAAGCAATGCTGAAAACGCTTAGAAGCAAGCGAGCACCTCGGTGTATCCATGCTGAAATCAGCTGTGCCCAGCAGTCGTGTGGCAAGCGCCCACTCTTTGGTAGGACCAAGACATTTCCCCTGGAGGCCGAGGGACTCTGGCCCTGGCAAGCTAGTCTCTTTGTCACCAAAAACTATCTCTGTGGAGCTACTCTAGTATCGACGAAATGGCTGCTGACCTCTATGGACTGCGTCAAAAATATCGAGTTAAATAAATTGCCTGATCCCCAGACCGAGAAACTAACTAGACGGGGCATGGCCTATCTCAAAACACTTTCTAGGACTTGTAATATTTGTGAGCAAGTTTTAACCACTGTTATACTTAAATACTGTTCTAAATTCCTTTTATTCCAATAAATACATAATATAACAATATGATAATAAAGAGAATAAAATAAATAACGACTCGATCAGTTGATAGTTCACGAAGCTTTCTCCGATTCGTTGAAAATAGCCTGAGGCAATAGAAGCTCCACCTCATGGGATTTTTTTCCGACTGCAGAGCCATCTTTAGTATGCCACTCTGATATGGGGAAAAGGGCCCGTCTATATAGCTTCCTTGGTCTGGGGCCTAATTTTTTGTTATTAGTTTTAATTCATCGTATTATCTTTTATCTAGATTATCAGTGGATTATCTTGCCGCTTTGCTGGGAACCTGGAGGTTTTCTCCATGGGCGTCGCCAGCAGAACAGGTTCGACGTGTGGTTAGCATTCAACAGGTAGCAGCTTCTTCCATGGCTCTCCTCTACCTCGAATCGCCCGTCAATTTGACTGAATACGTCAATCCAGTTTGCCTGGCGGATTCGTGAGTTTCGTTTTAAAGTGTTATTCGCTATTTTTATCTTTTCTTATCTTAATTCTTCTTATTCTCATCTTCTATTGATTGAGTTAATTAATTCTGTTAAATCGCTATTCTTAATCAACTATCGTTCTGAAGGAGGCAGTCGTTAAGCGATAATATGAAGTGCCACGTTATCGGCAAGAACGAGAATCGCCTTGCTGTTTCCTTTCCATTGAAAAATCCGAAAATTTGTTCGAGCAAATCGCTTTGCTCTAAACCATTGCCCGTCACAGCCAAGGTATTTTAAGTGACTCTTATCCGACTGAAATAAGATATTTGTACTTAATTTTATAGGAAACGTGGTCTGGAGCCGTAGTTTGTTCTCCTAGCGATTTCAGAGACATCTGGTATGCGATGGCCGTGTTTCATAACCCCCAGTCTCCTACTGCTGTGCTGGACAATTTTGACGGTGTCTGGAACTATGTGGACGAAATAGCCAACATCATGGGTATCATACTAAATAGAGAAAAATATAAACTTTACATTTAGACACAAGTAATTTCTCTTAATTTTAATTTTTTTCTTTTCTATATTTGTTTTTTATATATTATTTATTATTTTATTTTATTTTATTTTATTTTACTTTCTGTATTCTATTTTGTCTTTCTAATTTTAATTTTAATCTTTGAATTTCTTAATTAATACCTTAATTTTTGTTTTTATTTTTATAGCTTGCAGTACAAATCCAGGAGGTTGTCAAGGTAATTATTTCAATTCATGTAACATTTTACGCTTAATCCTATATATTTAATTATAATATTGTACCAATATTGTACTTTATTTGATTGCGAGGAATAATTATTTAGTTAAAAACATGTTCTACGCTTAATACTATATTCTTTATTAATATAATATATCAATATCGTATTGAACTTGATTGCCTAGGACTTGTTCAAGCTGCTAAACTGGCTCCTTGCAACGGGATCTGGTGCCCACTGGGTCGATGCCTTACCGAGGAGCAAGTTTGCGACAGCCTCCCGCAGTGCCGGGACCGCAGCGACGAAGACGACTGCTACCACCAACCCGAGACTTGCTCCAACGGAGTCTGTCGCAAAGGTAGTTTTCAAAAATCGGAGTTTTTCATTATTGAAGTGAAAGAAAATGTTAAAGGGTGATTCGGGACAAGTTGGAAAAAACGCATATGTGCTAGAACTTGTGATGCTGATTCCGAATATATATAGTGTCCCTATCTCAATTTTTTGTCATTTGGCCGCTAAAATTAATTTAAGGTTTGAAAATGCACGTAGCAACGCTGGAAACTGAGCGCACGATCTGGTTGGTTCGCACTGGTCACCTGATCAAGACGGCCAAGTTGAAAGTTTGTCGCATGATAGTAGCAGACGATTTCGTAATATTGTTTACTGTCTACAACATGCCACATGTCTGTTGCTCTGAGAGTATACTTTTTGATTGACTCTGTTGATCACGTGACCAGTGGGAACCAATCAGATCGCGCGCTTAATTTCCAGCGTTGCCACGTGCATTTTCAAACTTTGATTAATTTTAGCGGCCAAACGGTAGAGAATTGAGATAGGGACACTATACATATTTGAAATCAGCGTTAAAACTTCTACCACATATATTTTTTCCAAGTTGTTCGGAAATGCCCTTTAAGTATTACGTATTGCAGTGGGTTACGAAGAACGGACTTCTCCAGAAGCGGATTGTTTATCGCTGACTTCTGGCCAGAACGTTACGTGCAATGGAGTTACTGAATGTCTATCGGGTACCGACGAAGCGAACTGCGCGTATTCCAACTTCACGTGCTCGAAGTAAGTCGTAATTTTCTATCATCTACCGTTAAAGGTACGAAAAATGCTTTGTTCTGAATAAAGTTGTAAAGAAGTATGAAGATAGCCCTGCGTTGTGTTTAGGTTATGTTTCGAATAATTTGTTGTCTTTAATTTAGTTCCTAACTTTGCCGCTAGATGGCCAGAATCCCTTTCTCCTAATTTTCACCCTCACCTGAATTTACCGTAATCAGTCGTTAATCGGAAGTCATTGAGCAATGTCATTGGAATTTTAAGTTCAATAAAATTGTAGTTAATTGGCCGATATCGTCTTCTTATTTCTAAAGCAAGTAAAACACAACGCAGGGAATTCTAAAACCACGAACAGGTTAAACAGATTTCCGAAATGGCTAATCAAAGTTAGAAGATTAATTTTAGATTATTGCTGACGATTGATATAGACAGACTGATTGCTAGGTTGAAAGCTATACTACTGAATGAAAGACGGCACTGTTACCCTTTTATTACTCTAGGGGTAAAGGGACAAAACACGAGTCATTATTGCAACCCTGCAACAACGAATTACTAACTCAGATTCTGAGAAGTTGTGAAAATAGTAATTATATACAGCAATAGATTCTACGAAAATACATTTGCCACTAAATTTCTTAACAGGAGTCTTGGATTCAACGTAACAAGATCTTCGGTATGCGATGGGGTGAAACACTGTCCTGCAGGAGAAGACGAAGCTCACTGCGTCGCTTTAAGTCCCGTTTTACCCGTTCCAGAAAGCAGTGGGTAAGTACTAACTCTAGAAGATTTACAACTAATTAGAGAAGCTACTGATTTTTTCCTAATCAGTGTTCCAGTATCGACGAAGGAAGGTTTCGTTGTAGTACGTCTTGCTGGACACTGGCACTGGCTCTGCACTGATTCCTGGACACCGGATTTTGCGGATGTTGTTTGCGTAGCCCTAGGATTTTCCGGTTCTGTGTGTGTCCAGGAAAAAGTTCCTCCGTTACCCAGAGACTTGTCCAAAGCTGCTTGTTCCAGTATTGTCTACTTGACTTGCGTTTGATTGATTGTTGAATTCGTTTTTATCGTTTTTTAATTTGCACTGTCGTTTTAAAACCAAATGTTGTTTTAAGTTGAATTATTCTGCCACCCGTTGAGCAAAATATTATGTTTTATCTGATTTCCCAAAGGTTTGAATCTTGCGCGTTTTTGAAGTAATTTGTGTGTTCATGAATTAAATGCAATTTGCCTGGTTGTGTCGAATTACTGAAAAGAAATCCAGGGCTTGAAAAAGTTGCAACTATTAATATTTTGTAACTGATTACATATATTGCTATATTGCTTATTATTACTACATTTATTATTCAGTATATTTGAAGAATGTAAAATTAATCAACTGTAATGTAAATTAATGGTTTGTTAATTGTCGAATTATGTTATTAATCAATTGTATTGATTTTTCGACAAATTCTCTACAGTTAATCTTACTTGTCCGTTCAAATCAAGAATCCACTGAATTTGGTGTAGTGTTCATCTTGTTTAGTAGCGTCATCGAAGAGAGTTCCCTTGAGCAACCAGACGCCCACTCTGTCGCCAGCGTTCAGGTGAGCTACAGTGAACATGGACATGTCCATCCATTTGCCGCGGGTCGCGTACGTGGTCGCGATTCGCTGACCGTTGCGCTTCATCTGGACGTAGCAGTTCTCCTGCCCGTTCTCGTCACACAGAGCGTGAAACGTCAGGAAGTACGTGCCGGTTACGGGAGCTATAAAGTAACCGTCTACCCGAGAAGTTGATCCTGGATGACTTGCGTAGTTACTGCTGAATGGGACATACGTATCCTTACTGGTGAAGCTGCTAGTGCGGCTCAGCTCGAAGTAAACCTTGTCTCGTTTTTCCTACAAAATTTGAAATTATATTTCAGTTTCAGTACTGTTTCATCATAGTGTGCTATTTTTTGCTTGTGAGTTAGTTGCTAAATGTTATTTAATTGAAATAATCTGACTGTTTGCTCACGTGAACTTCGACCAGGCTGCGGTAAAGTGGAGCCACAAACGGAGTCAAAGATTTCGCCAAACTTTGACCAGTTTCCTCCAAAGCCTTTGAAAGACTTTCTTCTGAAAATTTTTATTAAAATTAATTTCTATTACAGTTAAATACAACCATTAGTATTAACACAGCAATCTATGCATTTTTTAATATTTTTATCTGCTTAGGTTTCGTGAAGTTCTCTTTAATACATTTAAAACTAAATAAAGATAATAAATATATTCAATTAAACCTTTTTCGTTTTAAATTGAATATAATTTAATTAGTTAAGGATTTATTAGTATTCAATTCACCCATGTACTTGTCTCCTCGTACCGCACAGCCCAAGTAGACGAATAACAAAATGGCGGCCGAAATGGTCGATTTCATTTTTCCTAAATTAATAAAAAAATAAAGAGTATAGAACATTACTTTAGAAATAATATGCTATTAAACTGTAATAGTGAATCATCTTAATTGTATTATTGAATTTGATTATATACTTATAGTTAACTATAATTGTACAAATAATTAGCCGATTGATTAGTAGCTGATTAATATTAATCAATTACAAAAGTAGCTTAACTTGACTTTATTGAAATATTTAGTATAATACTTACAGCTTGAAGATGCCCAAGTTCTGATGGTTTCTTGGGTTTTCCACCGGGTCTTTTATACCCGAAGAGTACCCGCGAGGGTTATCGAGTACGTCGGTATATCAAGTAACAATTGAGACTGCACGGTATGAAATTATAGAGAAATCAACTGTTTGACACACAGATGTTGCTAAGAACTGATAAGAAACTCAACTATACCTCCTTACACTAACAGAACATCAGTTATTATAATAATATGTTATGTGATGTTAATAATGTTACATATTCATGCTGAATTTCACACTTATACAAAAAATGCCAACGTTAAGGTATAGTCGATAGAAATATATTTGTTAACTGCAATTCCGTAGTGTTTTAACTGTATAACAGATCAACAGATCCGTGTACCGAGGTCATGGTAATTTTAATCTAATGTAATTAATTTCATTGACAAGGTGTTATGTAAGTTTCGTCGATTTCTGTGTTGCCAAATGGATGTATTGTATGGATTCGTATGTATATTGGTTTGTTACTTGATACTACCAAGTCTAGACTGTCATTGGATACTCGATATGGTGACACTCGTACTTCTGTGGATCAAGAATCCAGGACAAATCCATAATCTTCAAGTCGTAAGTATTCAGTTGCCCATACTTGGACAATAAAATACCATACGTTTAATTAAGGGTGCCCACGAGGGGGTTTCACGAAGCAAATGCCTCGTTGGAGCTCAGGGTGGGTATTGCACCAAGTTGGTCAGTAACTTAAATTTTTTCAGTTTTTCCTACTTCACAGTAAAAAAAATATTCTCAAGTGTACGCATACATAGTACGTGCATAATATAACATCTGTACACAGTGTATATTTTGTAAATAGCTAGGTGGGGACATTCAAGGTACCAAGGTGGGTCTGCCTCGTAGGCCAGGGTGGAGGTAGGCACCCCTGCGTTTAATCGAATTATACTTTGTAATATTTTATTCATCGCTGAATAAAATTATGCAATTTGTTTATTATAGACTTTAATTCAGGAAAAATGGAGTAATATAGTTTTTATCAAAAACACTTATTGACGTATTAATGAATCAACGTTTTTGATGCAGTTTTATCGAAGGCTAAACCGGCAAATCATTGGCGAACACACTTCGTCTTAACGAGTAGTTTCAAAATAATAAAATAATAATAATAATAATAATAATAATAATAATAATAATGAAATCCAGTGTACCTGTAAATGATTACATAGGCTGTTTAAGCACGTCTGAACTCTTTTGTATCAATTTGTTTTATCTATGTTATTTATAGTTGATGTTATCGTGTTAAATTCTGTAACACTTTCACCATAAACAGAGATGTCCATGTCACGGTAATAGGATCCCCTTGTATTCAGTCATATTGATAACTTCTAATGCAAAAGGTTCGTCGACTTAAAATTCTGCGTTGCCATGTGGATGTGACAACGAGCGTCAAGCTGGTAGGGACATGAAATGGGACAACGAAAAGTGTATGTGGGAATCACACAACCTGCAATGGGAAGATTGGGACAAATCGAAATTCCGATTGGGAAAGAATAATAACGCAGATAATTATTAGTTAATATTAAATGCCAGCTGGCTGATTACCAAAATAGCGAGGAAAGAATAAAAGCCATTGGGAATGACGGATTCCCACATGGGAAGATTGGGAAAAATCAAAGAAAAATTCCCACTATGATACCTAATTTAATTGGCGTTAACTTAAGTTGTACGCAGTTTAAATGGAGCTAAAATAAATATTGGAAAAATTAAACGAAAACCATTGGGAACGACGGATTCCCAAGTGAGAAGATTGGGAAAAATCGAAGAAAAATTCCAACTCTGAAAAAAAAAATAATTAGAATTTTTTGAAATCATATATTTTACTTAATTGTGATTTCTTTGTTTCCTCCTCAAAACTGGAAACTAACTTCACCCTATAATCGATTTCGGTACATTTTACATTAAAGAGTTATCAAACGGTTACTGTTGCTACGTTTATGGATATTTTATTTTAAATTATCATTAAACTGTGTACAACAAGAATTTGGTACAACTTTTGTTTTTTAGGTAGTTTTTTGGACATCTTTTCTTAAATCATCCATTAATTGCCAATTTCCGTTCTTCCTCCTTATGCAGGTTGTAAAATGGTGACTCCCCTGATTAATTACGGCTCGTAACGAGTACCTAATAAAAAATCATTCAGAAAGACTGATTTCATAGATTTGAGTTCTGTAGTATTTTAATGTGTTGAATTCAATCTCGTCTGGAAAATCGCAAAGTCGGATCTTCAAGTTGCAATCAGTTGTCAGGCCAGTCTGGTAAATATTAATCAACAGATGAGGCTGATCTTCTTTGAACCGAATGCTTAGGATTCTGTGGCAGCGATCTCTATTGAAAAATTAGAAGTTGTTTAATTCCCGTTCCGAAATGCAATTCCAATATAAAGTCATAGTACGTGAGATCCAAGTCGTCTTCGTAAGTATGAGCGACGATTTTTTCTTGAAAGTACTCGGCAGTAATGGTCGCAGAAAAGTCTTTCATTACTTTCTCATGGTTAATACTGTGAATTATATTAATGACAATATCAGTCAGCACATAGTAACTTGTAAATTATATGTTCTGAGATGGTTGAAATAACTAAGTCCATTGTAAGTTCTCATAATGCTTGTTCTAATTTCGATTACGCCCGCTATACAGTACAACTCACCAAACCGACAGGAAGGTGTCGGTAAAACCATTTGCCATGAATACAGCCTACATCAGTACAAGCTCTCTCGAATCTGTGACCAAGCGGTAATAGCTGTTTAGCCATGTGATACAAAGTTGTGGTACCTGCGTAAACGGAGTATCCTTAAGGTTATACAAAATAGTTCAACCTTAAAGGGACCTACAGTCGTAAAATTCCAGGATCTTTTTTCCTTCTGATGTAGTTCGTTTGACATCAGCGAACACCACAGCCGGCATCCGAGCCTTCTCTTTGTATATGTGTCGCATTGCTGTAGTCTCTGCTTGTGAACCTTTGCCACGTTTGCTCATACAGAGTTCTAGAAAGCGCACGAAATCGTTTTCAACTTTCAAAACCTTTTCTCTGCATGTAGCACTATCTATCAGTCCACACAGCAAGGCTGCAACAAGGCTATCAAAGGCGCAGGTATTGGTGGTTTGGATAGTTCGGCCGCCTCTAAAAGCAATCGGTCTGAAGAGGTTACCGTTTTGCAAGAGTTGAAGAGAAAAATTCTCCTCCAGCCATTCTCCAGCGTTAGTGAAGTAAGATTGCCTCTTGGTCGTGCCCGTTGTTTTACCCATTCAGTCCACTACGTGATTGAGCTCTTGTATGCTCTCTGAAGTTTGTTCTTCCGTCGCTGTACCTTGCTGCAAGTTAGAAGCACCCAAGTGCTCCGACGGTGGACCCGAACATTTCTTAAGAGTTTGACAGGCGTTTTCTTCAACCTCGTTTTCTTCCAATCCTTGCCTTGCGTGAGAATCGGTGCAGCAATTGCAGAAAACTTGAACACCATACCCTTCCTCTTCGTCGTCCAAGGCTTCCCCGCAAAAAACATGGACGTTCGTTACACCCAAAACATGAATGTGCGGTGCCCACTGGTCTCTCACATACGGGACATATGCTATTTGAAGTTGGGCTCTGATGATGGGCTTCTGTACGGAGTTTCTCAGAAGGGTCTCTATAGCTGGCGTCCTATCTTCTGTCTTCGTTCAGCGATGTCGTCTTTGATGGATCCTGATATTTGTGGGGGTTTCCTTCTTGACTAAACCTTGCTTTACCCAATTTTAGTCTTCCGTCTAGATCTTCAAAATACTTTCGCAAAAACTCTTCAGGAAAGCAAGGCCGGTAATTATGCAGAAGCTTGTTTTACACAAAATTGTTGTGCGATTCAACTTCTGCATTGATTTATCGGGCACAGTTCCCGTAGTACCTGGACATGATACAGGTTGAAAGAGGGCCAAATTGGAAGAAACTCTCCATTAGGGCATTTGGTAGCTGCTTACAATGATAGGCATTGGGGTGTACTTCCTCTTCATCTTGGTAATTATATATGGACACCGTAACTTTTTCAACGATTCCCATCCCACTTATACTTAAACTATTAGGAGACTTCCACACCAAACAAGTCCCGTAAATCGGCTATTCCTAGGTCCGTCTCTGGAAGCAATTCCAAATTCTTCAGGGATGCAGAAAGTTGGTCCTCTTCTGAGTTAAGTACTCCTCGAAGGTCACTTATGACGCGAACAAGTCCTTCATCGTGAACCTCGCACAGGGCCACTATGCAGAGACTGGAGAGCAGCTGAATCAGGTCAACAAAGTTGGTAGTCATAATCACTTTGCAGACTACAGCGACATAAAAACGCTCAATTAGCTTCGGCAGCGCTATGATGCACGGCAACTTTGAAATCAACATGACCATGTGTGCACAGTCAAACCGAAGCCAGACTTGGGGAACATGTTTCGGTCTCATCAATGCAACGACGAAAGCATGCATCTATATATGCTTCCAACGACAAGCCGTTGAACGACAAGCAACAGGCACTCAAAAGCGCATTTCCATGGTCAGTGACGACTTCGTCTGGAAAAATTTCCGCTTTTGTCAGTTAGCTATTCAGCCAGTAAGACATAGACACTGTATCCTGTCTTGTGGACAAGATTTGCATTATTGGAAGCCCGTTTGCAGTGTCCACATAATATAATACTTGCTTGAAGCTGTCGGACACACTAGAAGGAGCCTTATGTACAATACTTCCCGTGGCATCAATATGAAGTATCATTCTCCCGTTCCTCTTTGAAAATTGGTAAACCTCGATTTGTTCCTTTGCCCAGAAATGGACAAAGAAAGGGTCTAATCCGATGTCGTGAACGTTCGTCGGGTATACTTCCTTGAGCTCAAGAACTCCTTGGACGTAGTCATTCGACAAGCGCCTGCTTTTTCTATCTTCCGACCGCAGCTGCCTTATGGTTCCAATGTTAGGGATGTTCGATGGAACGTTGTCCCCAAACTCCATATTTTCAGCTGCCATTTCATTCAGTACCATGACGGAGCTTACGCGAACGTGAGACCGGCGTTTAAGGTAATTCCTCTTGCCTCCTGAAATCGGTCTCTTCTTTTTGCCCGGATGGTCACCTTCAGCTGCATCAAATACCACATCAATAATGACGCCCTGGCTGGGTAGGATGTACCAATCATTCCACGTTCCTTGGAAGGAACGGTTGCATTCCACGCAGTATCCGCTGAATGAAAGTGCAGGGTCGTGTCCGTCACCGGACAGCTCATGTTTTTTTTAACGCCAGGGTGCAATTGGTTTTTGTCTTTTTAATAATTGCGTCAATAACAACATGTGGCCATTGATATGGCTTTAGACGCTTGCGCTTTTATTTGCCAGATTCATGGACATAATGGTGGCTAAATATTGATCTCCATTCTTCTGACGTGAGACATATCTTGAAGAATAAATCCTGAGGAACCCCAGCTCTAAGCTCATCTTGAGTGCCCTGTGTTCACAAAATAACCGTAATCCAGTGTGAATAATTACCGAATAGGGATTAAACTTGTATGATTGTGAAAAGAAACAGCTACGTTGAATCATCATTCTGCAGCACCAAACTAGAACAGCGACCAGACTTAGTGCCCTTTAAAAATTATACCAATTATCCCCTCATCACTTTGTCCTAACAATTTCTGCCCTTTGACCATAAATGCTTATTCAACGCAATTCTTTTTTTTTTACCGTGCAGGAAAATGTAATTGAAATTTTTTAGACATAAAAGTTTTATGAATTCTTACCTCAGCATCCTTCAAAAGTATAGCTTGTAGCTTCGCGGCAATTCCTCTCCTGTTCTCCAGGACGTTAGTGTAACACCATCTCGCATAACAGAGGTCTTCGCTACTTTTTCCATGCTTCCGCATCATACTTAACGGACCAGTTCCCATTTTCGATTACGTAATCTTTAGTTTCACATACAACTGAAACGAATAAAGATGTTTGAGCTTCTGCATCACTTCCAATTAACTCCCGTACGCTAGGTTTTTCGGCATTTTATGTGATGAAAATAAGCTTTGTTAAGTAAGTAGCTGGGATTATACTGACAAATTTGAGCTATCAGACCTCGGAGCTCGGACTAACTCTAATTGACAACATTATCCACGGAATATATACCCAAAGTCAAATGATTCACAGATCAGTCAATTGGTTGACCCTTGATGACCTGAACAATTTCTCCTGAATACTAAATGAATCAGATGACAAGAATGAGTGTTCATTACATTTTTCCCATTCTTCCAATCGAAGAATCACAATTAAGTTAACGTCAATTAATTTTTTTTCATGGTTGGAATTTTTCTTTGATTTTTTCCAATCTTCCCACGTGGGAATCTGTCGTTCCTAATAGTTGTCATTTAATTTTTTCAATTTTTATTTTAGCTCCATTTAAACTGCGTGCAGCTTAAGTTAACGCCAATTAAATTAGGTATCATAGTGGGAAGTTTTCTTTGATTTTTTCCCAATCTTCCCATGTGGGAATCCGTCGTTCCCAATGGCTTTTATTCTTTCCTCACTATTTCGGGTAAACAGTGCCAGCTGGCATTTAATATTAACTCATAATTATCTGCGTTATTATTCTTTCCCAATCGGAATTTCCATGTGTCCCAATCTTCCTATTGAAGGTTGTGTGATTCCCACATACACTTTTCGTTGTCTCATTTCATGGCCCTGCCAGCTTGACGCTTGTCAACAAATCTGTACCCAAAGACACATGTAAACAACTAACATAATAGTTAATGTGATTGTGAACAATAGAACAGACGGTATTATAAAACATAGAAATCATGAAAATTAGATACTAAATAAGATAATGAAAATCTATACATTGAAATAAAACGAGTTAACCCAAGGGGTCCGAAACTCGGTGAAAAAGTGTACGAAGATTATTTGATAACATACGATAACACGGAGATAACATGGAGATAACATATTGATAACTGTGATAACATGACTTAGGTGTACGAAGGTTCTTGGACGTTTCGCACTCCTTGAGTTAACCAAATACTGTAATTCCTAAGTATTATTCTGTATTTAATATCATTACTACCAGAGCAAAAGTAATTGAAAAATATTAACGTTATAATCAATGTTTAACATTCATAAAGTTTTATATGTTCATAAGATAACCTGAGTTTTATGATGTTTAGATAAGAAATCTCACAGCTCTACTTACCAGCCCCCAGTGATACAACTACAAACTAATTGAACGGTTATCATTAACCGTAATTTAATAAATTAACTTCATCCATAATTCACAAATCCATTACTTTATATAACTTTTGTACCATCTTCAAGAGTTTTAGAAAATAAATATGTTAGCATTACTTATGTAACTAATTAAGACTGTTCCAGAAAGTTACATAAACTTTCTTAGACGGTTAAAGCAATTACCCAGCTTTAGATAAAAGTTTGTTTGCTTACAGAAATAGCAGTAAGTCGACTTGAAATATCTTATCACTGGGGGGGAAATAACATGATTCGGCAGCCAAGTCATTTTATTCTTAATCTAAATTACATATCATTCCGTGTATATAAAAGGCATACAGTCAGAAGAGCTTCAACGGTACTACCACAATGAAGTATCTCGCAGTTCTACTACTAACTGTAGCCTTAGCTGCAGCTTTCCCAGCAGAGGTATTCGATTAACTATTACAACAATTAATTGAGTTAATTAATCTACCACTAAAACCGAGTCAATCGATAGTTAATCCGTAAAATTCTTGAATTTAGGGATCGGCCAAAAGGGACGAGCTTTCGGGTCGGCTCTTTCGTTTCAAGGCCGGTCGTGAGGATCGCCCCTTGGGATGGTGGGAATCGGGATTAGTTTACCAAATTTATCCCCGATCCTTCCAGGATAGTAACGGTGATGGAGTCGGAGATTTGCTCGGTGATTTAGTTACATTAAATATAACTTATACGATATTTAATGTGTGATTCTAAAGGTATCATTCCAAGACTGGACCATTTCGTCAACCTCGGAGTCAACACTTTGTGGTTGTCGCCTATTTTCAAGTCGCCAATGGTCGATTTCGGCTATGACATTGCTGATTTCATCGATATCGACCCTATTTTCGGTACCATGGCAGATTTCGAAGCCCTCGTTGCTGCTGCCCATTCAAAAGGTTAACCATCAAACTTGCTACTTATTAAATACTTGATTTACGAACTACTTATTCCAGGCTTGAAAATTGTTCTGGACATGGTTCCGAACCACAGCAGCGACCAGCACCAGTGGTTCCAGGATTCCATCAACCGTGTCGGGGATTATGCTGATTATTACGTCTGGAAACCAGCGAAAATCCTCGAAGACGGATCCAGGGCACCACCGAACAACTGGGTATTTTTGTAATTAATTTTAATAACTTTTATTATGTAATTAAATGTATTGTATTGGTTAATAGATCAGCGTCTTCGGAGGTCCCGCCTGGGAATGGAACGAAGTCCGCCAGGAATACTACTTGCACCAGTTCGCTGCAGGGCAGCCCGATTTGAATTACCGCAACCCTCGCGTTGTTGAAGAGATTAAAGAAGTCCTTCGCTTTTGGTTGAGGAAAGGTGTCGACGGATTCCGTGTAGACGCAGTCCCTCACGTTTACGAAGATCCCGCCTATCTTGATGAACCTCTTTCCAACGATCCCAACGCTCTGCCTACTGATTACGGATATCTGAACCATATCTATTCGTGGAACCTCCCGGAAATCTACCCACTGATCGGAGAAATGAGAGCTGTCCTCCAGGAATTCGAAGCTATTGATCAGCAACACAGGTAACAGTTACTTGTGTATCTAAATTAAATGCGGATAATTAATGAATGATTTTAATGGTTTCAGGATCCTCTTGACCGAAGCCTACGTGCCTCTGGAGAGCATCATCCAGTACTACGGCAATGAAACTAACAAACTGTCAGATTTTCCATTCAACTTCGCTCTTATCAAGGACATTAAATCAGGTTTCACTGCTATCGAGTTGCTGAATAGCATTACTACTTACCTGGCAGCTGTTCCTAGCTGGGCCTGGCCCAACTGGGTCATTGGTAACCACGATAACAACCGAGTGGCCAGCAGGATCGGTAGTGAGTTGGTTGATGGTGTCGCTATGGTTCAAATGCTGTTGGGTGGTACACCAGTCACTTACTACGGAGAAGAGATCGGAATGGTCGATACTTTCATCAGCTGGGAAGATTCACAGGTATTAACAAACGCACCACGTAAATAAATGTTCATTAAAACTATATTTAAAATTCAGGATCCCCAAGGTTGCAACGTAGGTCCTGACCGCTACCTGAACTTTACCCGCGATCCTGAACGCACACCAATGCAGTGGGATGCTACCCAGAACGCTGGTAAGTCTATTAATCAATCTAATTAACATTAGTCATCATATAATCTTTCTGAGTGTAAATTTTTACCAGGATTTTCGGCTTCTGAAAAGACCTGGCTGCCTCTGAACGAGAATTACCCAACCCTGAACGTAGAAGCAGCAATCCGAGCAGATGAAAGTCACTTTAAAGTCTACCAAGCTCTTCTGGAACTTAGGAAAACCCCAACGATCCAGCAGGGATCTCTGAGTGTCACGGCACTTGACGAGAAAGTCTTCGCATTCTCCAGGTAACCATTGTACTTGCTTTTACCTCGATATATGTAACATAGAATTGGTTTTGCGTAGGATCCACGAAGGAACTTCCGATCCTGGTTATTTGGTGGTTATCAATGTTGGCAGTGAAGATGACGTTGCAGATTTGAGTCTTCTCGGTAACATCCCAGCTGAGGCACAGGTCGTTGTTCGCAGTGCTGGATCAGCCAAAGAGATTGGGTATTTTCATTATTAAGTTATTTAAGACTTGAATGAATTATTTCTGGAACTGTACAGGTCTTCTCTTCAAACAGCGGCCCTGCCTATTGCAGCCAAGGAAGGCTTGGTTCTGAGCTTTACTCCGGTTGCCTAAAGACATAAATTCTATGTTCCCAAAGTGATAAAAAATAGGATTTCAATAAACGTGCATTAGAAGAACGAATGTTGATGTATTGAACGTTATATGAACAATATAATACATAGTATCAGAATAAAGTATTACAAACATCCTTGCAAGTAACAAATGAGATCACGAATAAGTTTTTACTTAAGACTAAGGCGCAAGTAAAACAGTTGCACGTTTGATACAGCACTGGGATTTAGCCAATAAACATTTCGTCACGACAAAGAAAACTAAAGCTATTTACACCAAAGGGACAACTATTGAAACAAGCAAGAGGTACACAAAACACTGAAATGGTATGTCAAATGTACAATAAGAAAATAGCAAAGAAAAGCTACACTTCACGTATGCTAGAAAATATGAAAGACTTCACAATCTCATACTTAATAGAGAATTAGTTCTTCGAATCAGCCGAAAGAACGTGTTCACTTTCAAGTGATACGGTACGCACCAAAAAATTTTTCTGGGGTATAAGCTACGCCAGATTGTCCCCGTGGCGTTGGGATAATTTTTTAATACCTTTGGGTACTTCGAGGGTGAATACGTGTAACAGGGACGAAAAGAACAAGAATAGTTCGGCAAGCGCCGTGATATGATCCATTAGGCAAACTCTTTCCCACTCCGAAAGGCATGTAGAACTCTGGATTCGGAACTTTACCTTCGGTCGAAAGGAAGCTTTCAGGATTAAACTGTTCAGGATCTTTCCATATATCTTCCTTGATGAATGGCAAGTAACCCAGAACTGGAATTCCTTGACGTCCTGGAGGTAGATGGCTTGATTTCTTCCATTTCATATTGACTCTGATAGCGATGTAACCATTAAAGAATGCAGCTAACGTGTTACGTAAACTCTGATGATTGTAAAAACTCGAAGACAGATAGAAGTAGCAACGATAACGTATACTCTATACTTTCACAAATCAGTTCTAAAACTACTAAGTTGTACTTTCTATAAGCAGTAAGATGGGAGCAAGCTGTTTTGGGGGATGCTATGGTCTTTTTGAGTTGCAGGCTGACAACTTGGCCAAGGTTCAGTACAGCCGGTTCTTTTATATGTTGAAACCTCCTTCAGCGACAAAATCTTGCACTAACGTTAATCTGCAATTCTCCGCAAGGGGGACCTACTTCAATCCTAGTGTCCCAAGGTTTTGTGCGGAGGTCTTTCGTAATCTGTTGTCCTGTCTGCTTAAACAAACTCGCAGAAGTCAGTCTTTTTCAGTAGTAAAGCGTTTGACCAAATAAACAGTTTACGTAACGCAAGAAGTGCGTAAAAAATAAAACCGTTCTCAGACGATTCTAGTTGGATTTTGTAATTTGTTAAATGGATCTCCATTAAAGACATCTATAGGATCTACTGAACTTAAAGTGTTCCGAATGCTACCGCTTACAGCAGGAGTGTTCCGCAAAAGGTTTCAAAACATCCCACTGTTTCTCAGATTCACCCAACTAAGATGACATCATGGATTTCCAAGTCAAGAGGGATTATATTTTCTTTTCACACTCTTCCACTGAAGTTGCAAATCTCGGGGAGTTCCCTCGTAAAACCCTAAGAACCTTAGACTAGCATAAAGAAACGGCAATTCGAAACTTCCAGAACGAAAGCTTCCAGGACTTGTAAATCTATTTGTCGTTATCTTTTCGGTACAGTGCACATAACGTATTACTAGGCTTTCAGAGCTTTCAGTTTTGTTTTTTGTTTTTTTTCAAGCGAGGAAGCTTAACAATTTTGCAACAAATTTTTGAACGCTTGGTTTCGAAGTAACCGACTGTGATGATTGTTTTCTCATGATAGGAGAAGACTACAAGATTCAGAATTAATCATTTTTTACGGTCATACACATTTCTGAGTCAATTAACGGTTCCAGTATCTGGCTTTTCAAGAAGTAGGTAGTAGCTCTAAAAGAATTTTCGTACATGTCTTTCTGTTTTGCTTTAAGTTAATTAGTCTCTTCTGTTCAACACCCAAGGAATATATGGAAGAAGTAATTAAAAAATAGATGTTGAAGGGTTTTGTGCTGTTAAGTCATTGTTCCAAAGATAACGTAAGCAAAGTTGAAAAATCAAATACCGCTTCTGGTTTCCAAGACTGCCACTAGGTGGCTTTTCCATCGATCATGGGCCTTAACTGTAGTATCAGGTGCAAATCCTGCTCAGCTGTCTAAGTACATTAATTAAGGCAATTAAATGAAATAAGGTGGAACCAGAGCATCAATATAACATGTTAATCGCTTTGAATAGTAGTCAGCGTTTGAAGGTTGCGAAACCAACTTTTCGTTAAGCCATGACCTTTACTTTGTTCAATCAAGAAAGGTCATGGACTGAGTATATTCTATTTTCTCAGCAAAGTTCTGCAGCTATGAAAATAACAAAACTTCACTTAACTAAAATATTGCCTTTCTACTAGCAGCCATCTTGAAGGGGTTTTAAGTATTACAGAAAGAGACCTTTAAAGTGTTAAAAAAACACTGTTGAGATTAATGACAAAGAATTAATCAATAGAAATCCAGTGTAGTGCAAACCAATTCATGGCATCACAAAAAAGCTAATATTGGATGAAAACTACACAACAACAAATATTTATGTTACACGCTCTTGTGCTTTCTCAGATTTACCCCACTTCATCTTTAAGCACTTGTTAAACCTACTCTTCTAAAGACCCGACGACAGACCTTGAGTTGACAATAGAGAAAGATTTTGAAGCCTTGATTTCTTCAGTGACAACCTCTTTTCAGCACTTTGCCAGTGATCACAAAAACAAAAGCTATAAATCATTCCCTATTATCTCTTATTGTTACTGTCCAATAATATTATTGTAATCATAGAACAAGTAGCAAGAGAATCACAGTAGAAGTACAAGTGGTAGTACAAGTTGCAGTTGTAGTAATTATTAGTGTAAGCAGAACTAATCACAAGTAGTACAAAGTATAGGTTGAGGCACTAAATGTAGAAGTATATAGCAGTTGTATAAGTAGATGTACTGGTGGTGGTAGTAGTAGTAGTGGTAGTAGTAATAATAATAATAATAATAATAATAATAAAAATAGTAGTAGTAGTAGTAGTAGTATGGTAGTAATAGTATTATTAGCAGTAATAGTAGTTATAGTAGTGGATGAATAGCACAAATCACAGTAGTAAAAGTACGGTTGGACTAATGTTGAGGCATTTGTAGTAGTGCAAGTAGTAATAGTAGTAGTAGTGGGGGTAGTTGTAGTTGTTGTTGTTGTGGCAGTAATGGTAGTATTGGTAGTAGTAGTAGTAGTAGTGATAGAAGTAGTGGGACTAGCAATAATAGTAATAGCAGTAGTAATAATGGTAGAAGAAGTAGCAAAGCAATAACACAAATCGTCGTAGTACAACAAGAGTTGAACTAGTCGCTGATGCGGTTATAGTAGTGCAAGTGTTAATGCAGTTAGTAGAAGTAGTAGAAGCATTGACTGTAGTGTACATTGTCGGCTAGGAAAAAGTAGCAGAACGAGTAATAAATAATTTGAGTCATTGGTACTTTGCCCGTATAGCAGGGTTTTTTAATCTCAAAAAGAGGAGCTTTATTGGTTTCAAGCATTAAACATAAGAAGCATTAAAGGGGACAGCAAGATTAAGAGGTTACTGATGAAGTAGCTTAACTGATACTTACGTAGATTGCTGAATGCACTCATCTTCCTTCTGGGCACAGAAGCTAATTCGGAGAAACATTTTATTTAATCGAGGGATGCTTTCTACGTAGACGGTTGGTCATTTATCCCAAAAGAGCGGGATTTTCCAGCGAGAATAAAATAACCAATAATACTCTCACGTACACACTTTTACACAAGACTGCCTTTGGTTTAAAGACAGTCCTTTCAAGTATCCATTCCCCCTCCCCCCCCCTCTAGTAGCTTGAATGAAGCATGTTTAGCGTTACATATTAAAAAAAAGTAAACAAAAATCAGTTTAGTGCTTTCTGTAACCGACAAGTTGAGAAATCTAATTAATACAAAATTTAACTGCACCGGTCATCTATTAACCGGAACTTCCGTCTGTTTTGAACGATGCTCTTGTTCTACGGAGGATACAGCACGGATCTCGACGTTCGGTATAGAGTGAGAGGCCATACCCCGGAAGCTGAGAGGGCCGGGTCTCTGCTACAATTGTCCCGTAGCTAATGTTTGGCAGAAGGTTTTACAGCGTCGATCTACTCATTGAACCAATTCACGAAACCGACTTCTATTTGAGCGTAGGGCTGCAGTACTCGTCAGAGCAGCAAACATCTTCAGCGCAGACCAGACGAGCAACATGAAACGTGGGTGTTTTAGGAGGTTACGGCTTATCTGCATAACCATGGAGTTGTTCCTTGGAAAGCTGTCTTTCGTAAGACAAGTCTAGTTTCCGAATAGAGATTTGATAGCAAACATGTGCTGCACTCGCGGAATACTACAACAGATATTTCACCACTTTAGATTCTGGGATTCCTTTACTATGTAGGTCAAGATATGTCATCGACAACTGAACTTGCTGGTTTTCACACCAGGACGAAGGTCTGTCAAACAAAGTGTTGGTACCAACATACGAAACAATCGACATAAGTCGAGCACCTCAAAACCAGTCGACACAGTTGGTTTCAGAGAGGGTCCACATTGTCCATTCGGAATACGCAGGTTTTGAATGTCTAGAGAAGAGTGACTACGTCTCGAGAGTGCCTATGTACCGTTTATCTGTATAGCCCTACGGCAGCTTAGACACGCTGTTCGATACTGTCCTTACGGACTTTGGCTCTTTACCGGAACTATAGAAACTGTAGATGGCACGAGCAAGCATACGGTTGCAGATGTGGCCACTGCAACATCCCTCCAGGTACAGGAACAAGTTGGTATCAAAATCCACAGTCCCCTAAGCCAGGGGAAAGCAGTCAGAGAGCGTTATTCCTGGCTCCTCAGCTCTGTTGGATGAAGGGAATCGAAGAAACAGAGCGTACAGTGAATCGGGAAGGTGCTAACTCGACTTACTTCGCAGGTTTTCCGCAGTCTGATGAAAGATCGCATGATATGCTTGGGTCTGCCAAGATAAGTTAAGATTCACACTTTGAGGGCATGGATATTTCGCGCTGGAAGCTCGCTGCCAGAAATTCATCTCTTAGCTCTCTCAGTTGCTGAGGAGTTCCGTGGGAAGTGGCCGAGTGGCGGAGGTAAAGATTGTGTCATTATTCATTGACAGTTTTACTGGATCTCGAGCGGACGGAAGCAGATAAAGGGGATGCGATGTAATCGTGATGAGTTATCGCATCGAGTTTGCCAACCCGAACAAACATGTGACGGAGGTGACAGAGGCTTCATTAGCAGAATGAGTCGTCACATGAAGTCCTCCCATTCACAGTACATTCGCCAGTTACTCAAGACTGTTGGACGTTGGTCATACTTTTAAGGAAAATCTAAGAAGTATCCTGGTTCACTGGTCAGGATCGACGTCAGTGAAAGTCCCTGTGGCTTCAACGACAAAACCGATTCCTCGTTGTGGTCGGGTGTTGTTTAGATATCCGCATTTTGGAGTTTGTATGTTACGACAAGCAGTTAATTTATTTGTTGCAAACCGTAGCCAAGAGAATACGTCGTCTAGCCATCGAAGGACAACTTTAAAGTAATCCAGTTCACAAAAGACGAGGAATGGGTAGACCTGTTTTCCCTGGATCCTACAACGATGCTATGAATCCTCCGTTTCTGGGGTCGCAACACGGTGACCCTATTTTCCTTTTACAGTAAACCAGTCGTATCTCTATATCCCTTACAAAACAACATAGACCCACATTCTTCTGACCCCGGCCCTACTTTCGGCTGTGGTGGCACTGCTTGGAAGTCAAAACATCTCTAGTGATGCAGCAATCGGCAGCACCTCCCGATGCCTCCACCAAAACAGAAAAGTGGGTACAGGGTGGTGGATCAGACGAACTCCTCTAAAAAATATTATCGCACCTTTGTTAATTTCACAGTTCTTTGTCTTTTCATCTTCGTTTGAATATTGTCAGTTCACTTTCGTTACTTAACAACGGTGTAAAACACTTTATAAAATGCCAAATTTCACGTTTTCAAAAAAAACTTGCTTCAAGTTACCAAGCAATACTGGCTGGTAAGTATGGTCGAGTTTACGCATTCCTTGAATTCAGTAAATGTTTCCAAGACTCAGAAACGAGACTCTTAAGCTGAATCAATCATAGAATTTAAGGACCGAAGTATCACATCGTTTGAAGTAGAAGGTATTATAGAACCATACCACTAATTTACTACGATTTTTTGTTATGCTTTTAGGCTTTGATCTTCTAGCCTCAATTAGCGTGAGGAAGTAGCGTGAAATTTTTTTTTTGCCATTTTTGTTGTATTTGGTGAATCTTTGTCTTAGAATTACCCCGGGCTTTTGTTCTAGCAGTTTCAAATGACGACAATTAGTGACACAGAAAAGGGTGCTGACTCGAGAGTGTAATATTTACACATGCTGTATTACAAAAACTATGCAAAAGGAGCCGTACAAAAAGAAACACAAAAACGAGATCATAAATCTGGTTGGTTGAAAACACAAAATCATCATCTATGGGTTTCATACCGTAAGGAACACGATGATCAGTATTAACTGAAAGAAAAATAGATTGCACCTTTTCGTTTCCTCGCTGGGAATGTTTTGACACCCTTGGACGTCTTCAGAAAAAGCAGCACTCACTATAACAAACCTAAACTGCACTTTGAACGATTCACTTAACTGAAAACAGAATCAGCATACGTCGAAAAGCATGTCGCCTGTACAGTAGAAACAGAAAACACAAAATTGCTCAAAAATAAGTCCAAAACTACCTGAAAGACTCTTCCAATTATCAGTGTAAATGAAAATTGTTGTGAAAATGACAAGTGTTGGCTACTAGGATGTGCTCAGTTTCGCGCGGCACAGTATGTATCAAAAACATTTCTGGGGGTAAGTTAAGCCAGCATGCCCACGCAGGGTTGGTATAGTTTCACCTTCGGATACTTCGAGAGTGAATACATGAAACAGGGACGAAAAGAACAAGAACAGTTCAGCACGTGCCATGATATGGCCCAGGCAAACTCTTCTTCCTACTCCAAAAGGCATGAAAAATTCCGGTTTCTGAAGTTTGCCTTCAGTCGAAAGGAAGCGTTCGGGATTGAACTGTTCAGGCTGTTTCCACAAGGATGAGTTCATGTACACAGCGTGCAAGAGAGGAACAACTTGGGTTCCTTTGGGGATGACATATCCATTTAAAGTGGTAGTTCTCTTTGTTGCGTGGGTTGTGCCGAGTGGACCGCAGTGACTCGACGCATCACTTCGCTCAGAAAGGCTTCCGTGTACGGCAGGTTGGGTAAGTCATCAAGTGAAGGCAAACGTGATCGCCCTACTACTCGGTCCAGTTCTGCCTGAATCCTCTGCTGCATGTCAAGATGTCGGAGAGCAAAAATTGAAGCCCACTGAAGAGTCGTCTTGACAGTTTCGCTGCCAGCAGAGAACAGGTCACCGATGATTTACTCCATTTGTCGATCTGCACGTAAGAAACGCATTGCTCAGTACTAACAATCATAAGAAAGTGTTCTACTTCTGTACTAACCTGCATCTTTGCCGCAGAAAAGAGAGTGCTGACGCCCTTCAGCTTTAGCTTTGTTAATTTTCAGCAAATAAGAATCGACGATGTCCCGAATGCTGTTAGGTTCAAAGGTTGCTTTATGAGTGTTCACAATTTCCTTGTAGAAGCTGTCGATTTCTCGCCGATTCTTTATGATCTTGTTGTAGGTACTAGTGATCGCTGGCAGAAAACGCAGAACGGGAATGAAGATGGCGGCGGTAATGGCGGTGAAGATGCGGAACCCTTCGTCCATCAAAGTCATGAAGCGAATGAAGCGCGGGTCATCGTGACGGAAACGGACGCTCATCAAGATTGAGCAGATGACGTTGGAGACTGCACTCGACAGATAGTAGCCAAGATCTACAGGTGACACCTTCGCTTGAGCAAGGTTCTCAAGAAAGCTTTCGACTTCTGTCTGTTAATAAACGAGTTTTACAGGTTAACGGGACGTTTTGCTTAGAAAGGAAAAAGTGCATACCATAATGCGTGCCCCTATCATTTCACGTTCGACTCCTGCTTGTTTCATACCGAAGTGACGGAGGCGTTCATGAAGAAACTTGCGCTGGTCTTTCCACAGTTTCCCTTCTATATTGATTAAACCTGTTAAGAAATAAAGCAAGAATAAAAATCATGTTTCTTTAGTTTCAGCTTATTGTGTCAGATTTACCATATCCGTCAAGGATTTTCATGAATGGATTGTCAGGCCGTGCCGTGAACTCTTCCTTGCAAAACGCCTCTCGGATGACTTTATGGTCGCTGAGAACAACCATCAGCTCCGAGCCCAGTTTGAGACTGAACACGGGTCCGTACTTTCGAGACAGACAGGTGAGTTCTTCATGCAGATCTTCCTTTATGAATGGCAGGTAACCAAGCATTGGAACTCCCCAGGGTCCTGGTGGTAGAAGGCGAGATTCTTTCCATTTCATATAGCCTCTGCTTGCGATGTAACCAATGAAGAAGGCAGCTAATGTTTTGAATAAACTCTGACGACAGCAAAAATCGAAAATTGACTGAAATAAAAGTGCTACTATGTATTGAATAACCGTGCAAATAATTTCTGAAGTTAACAGTGTACTTTTATTTAGCATTGAACCAACGACAAGCACGTTGGCGATACTTGTCTAGTGACTTGCAGGCTGAATACTGTATGACAATTTCCCCTAGATCGGTTCTTTTATATCCAAACTGTTCCAAAAACGAAAACACCCCCTTGTCGACGTTTTTGCGAGTCCCTGGGAAGAGGGTCCTTTCTTTCCTTCTGAACGTTGGCCAGAGTCTTACATAAATTTCTGTTCAGTTCCTAGATTTGCTTAGGTCATTGAACAGATTTAGTGAGTTTTGGGATTCCCAGAGGCTCTAGCAAACCGCTTAGAGGTCAACTACTTTTCTTCGTAAATTGTCTGAACTGGACAAGGGGTAGTATAGACCGCTACACTGGCAAACTGAATTGGACGTGTAGTAAGAGGTCATATAACATTCTGGCGTAAAGTTTTATAGCCGGTAGACCGCTTCTTCCATATAATTCGCATAGCTCTCTTTGCAGGACTCGCAAGCTTTTTATCCTCTCTTATTAATAACTATCGATGGATGACAACAAAAAAAACCGACGTTTCTAAAGATTTCCAGAAATGTGTACGCTTTTCGTCACGTTCGTGTATACGTTGGTATTCTAAGTTCACGAAACTCGTTATTGTTGAGAACAGAAGTTTGGAAGAAGCCATAAAGAACTTGCATAAAAAACTTTCTTTAAGAATCACTAAACTAAACGTAGATATATCTGTTAGGCTGTCTTGGCGATTTAACTTGGGCCATTTAGGCTGATTGTAGACCAATCTTATGACCTTTTTTCCCTTATATCTAAAGTTGGCATTGCTTTCTTTTCTCTAAGACTGTATATAGGATGCAATGGGCCAGTATTTGTAATACTATTCAGCATAGTGCTTGTGATTTTGTCCATACAGAAAAAAAAATCCTTCACCGTCTAAGGTACAATCCAAACGTATGTTTACTGAGCTCAGTAAAACTAACAAACAACTTATTTACTTGACGAGTGTTCAGGTGTTTTCCTAGATTTATCCAACTTCTTCATCTTCCCCCACTTGTTTGATTTGGTTTGAAACTGTTCTCGAACTCTTGGATGTCTAGTCTGGCCGACCACCAAACAAATGATTCGAGTCATGTTACTGCTGAACATCAACTTTAATCGAAAGTGTAAAATAGATATCTAACTGCATTAATGTACTGCTGATTGTCGTGATGCTGTCATCATAGGAGGAAAATAATATAGCACTAGTGCTCAAATGGTGGGATATTTAAGTACATAATTAATGGCGTACCTCTTTCGTACGTGGTATTAGCAGCCACTTTATTTTAAGTCGATTGTTGATAGTGTACATTCTGTTTAATACAATCCCTATACTGGGAATTCGACCTACTAATATCGCGCTTCAGTTTATATTAGTCCTGTCCCCGTGCCAGTGATGGTGCACGTAGTTCGTGACGCATAACTTCAGTCTACGGCGATGGCGTCATGGAGATCCTGGAACAAGAAAGCATCTTAGGACGAAAGAAAATCCTTCGGACAACTTAAAGCAACTAGTAACTTTGAAATGTGCTACGAACAATGTTCTTGCCTAAATTAGTTTTTTTTTCTATTTCAAACAGAGAATGAGGCCAAAGACCTATGGCTGAAAAAACAAATTTTGTTATGGAACTAAGTGTCACATTGATCTAAGGTAAGAAAAGAAAACTCGAATAACATGAATAGGTGGCAATTGGGAAAGAAGGCATTTAAAGGTCATAACACTTTCTGGATAACCCCTAAATTAGTTTACAGACTGTAACATCTATTAGAACAGAAAATCCATTATTTCAACTTTCTTACGCTTCGTTAATAGTCTTCTGATCCCAAACCTCAGAGGGGCAATACTAGATACTCAGTGTAAAATTTTTCATCTCGTTCATATACAAGATTCAGAACCTGATTTAGTCGGATGTTGTTGGGGTTTGCTTTCAGTTTTCCATTAATCATTTCTAGAATCTGAAGTGTCCTAAAACTTATTGTCTCGTTTTCACATTGCAGGCCTCAAAAGTATATACCACGTTCTCTAAAAGAAGCTATAATTTCTAAGGATCATGAAGTGTTCTTTGAGATTAAGAGTGGAAGGAAGAAAATATTGTTTTTCTTTGGGTAATTTTAGGTTCAAAAAATATTTAATTAAAATTTTGTTAGTTCCAAAACACTTAAGATCTTTATAACACAGTACAGATGTTGGGAACAAGCAGTGCCGTAACAGGGGGGGGGGGGGAGGCAGGGGTGGCGCGCCCCCGGGCGCCGGGTCCAGGGGGCGCCAAAATGGCCAGACGAAAGGAGGTTTTTTGTGGTAAAACGAGCAAAAGTTGCAGTGTTCTTGGATATAAATAATAGAACACGAAAATTCGAAACTGTGACTTCGGAACTATCTTGGAAACTAAGGGCGGAGGTCACCTCCTCCTCGTCAGAGGATCGAACATTTGTCACGCGAGAGGAGTTAAAATCAAAGTCAAACTTTAAGCCATTGGGCGGGGCGCCAGCGCTTCAGACATGTGGCTAAATTTATACTATATCTGAGATTTTCTGGTCAGTATCTGAACCTATCAGAACACTAAGTGAGACCTGATACGGTCCTAAAGAAGCGCACAGTGAACTAGTCTTTCGCGATTTTAACTGCTTTAACAGTTTGATCGTCTTGTGCGATTTTACGCCATTGCTCTTCTGCAGTGTTAATGATTTACAATGTAAGAGTAAATTATGAGTCAAATATGGGAGGTAATGCAGTTACAAAGACTTCCTCCGAAGCTAACCAATGTGAGCACAACAAAAGAATTTTCGATTTCCTCCCGCTTACTCTACATACCCTTACGGTATTCAAAAAACAAAATTGTATAACGAATGTCTCAATTGACTCGTTCTTACGTCCTGTAAAACTGACAACCAACACTCAGCTGCTACCAGACTAGCTTAGAAGTACTGAGGATAAATGCTACTAGAAGCAGAACAGCCGTGTAAAATCAAGGCTCAACAAAGCGCAACAAGGGCACCATTCCATAGATCTGATCTGATCTTCGGAACCAGGTGGGTGGAATGTGAACAAAATAGTGAAGTTGTCGGCGTCCCGACAAGTCTTGATTCTTTCATTACCCATGTCTTTCTGCATCGAGCAGATAACATACAGAATATACAGCTAATTAGATGCAACGTATGTTTGTGCTGTCCTAAACTTATTAAAAGGATAATCTTTGCAACTGAGTAATACGATATAACCCAGAGTCTAAATTATTGTAAATTTCTTGAGGATGTAGTGACGTTTCTACCTCACGTGAATGCGTTTCATCAAAGAATCTTTTAAGCACATCAAATGCTTAGGACAGGGCCGCCACAAGGGGGGGGGGGGGTCCAGTAGGTCATTTTGACCCGGGCCCCAGCTTTCTGGGGGCCCCCAAAAGGAGATCCTATTATGTTTTTGGAACACAAGAAAGTTATTACATAGTTATCGCGTTACGATGTGGACCGACGCAGCAGGAACGAGCCAAGATCTGCCAAGTATTCTTGATAATACTTGGGCCGATTTTTTCGTTAAGTCGAACCTGTGAGCTATGCCTTATTTCTGAAAAATGACCATCTTTTCCATATTGACGAGATGAGAAGTTAAAGAAATTACAGCGGCCCCAGCATTTCTGGTTCCCACAACGGTGTTCAAACTAAAACTTTGAAGCTCAGTCAGTTTGCAGTTGTAGTGTTCAGCCATCAACCCAGTCCAGTATCTTGCTGGCTGAATCTCTATGGCATTCAGTTTAATAAAAGTGCACTGAAAAGTCGAGAAACATTTCAGAAATATTCGTACAAACAGTGTAGCAGCTTCCCTGAACAGTCGATATCTCTGCTTGATCTGGAACGCTCATAAGAGGTCTCTGATAACTAATTCTTAAAAAGAAAATTCTCGAGAAGAGGTACCCAATAAATAAACGAGGACTGAAAGAAAGTTCCAAGTCGTCTGTTTTCATGATATCTTATGGGCTTGGCGACTGACAAACTTTGTTGGAGGTTCGGAACGTTAAAGTGAGATTAAATGAATTCGAGATCCTTCGAGTTTCGGCACTGAAGAGGTAGTGTGAAAGCCTAATATGCTAGTTAAAATTTATTCGATCAGTTTATTTCACATCTTCTCTGGTTAACAAAATGTGGTTGTTACGGAAAAGAAATCTCCCTTTTACTCAGAGCAACATGATACTTTATTCTCACTCAATGCTATAAGCATCTATTGCAACAAAATCGTTTGACATCCAAGAGTTTTTCTGAGCATCTCTGTCACTGTATAGTTGAAGTATACTCTCTAAGCTTCCTTTCGCCCCTTAAACCTTTCAATTGATTAATTACTCCTCACGAATGGGAATAGTTTTGTATGCTTCGTTTAATAAGACTGATTTACGAAAACCATCGACTGCGATGGCATCGTCGCGACCTTCGCAAATTTCGCTATACCAAATTCATGTTGTGTAATCTTTGGTTGATTGTATTACCAATATTTTTGTATTTCAGAGGACAAAAAAAAAAACACGAACACACACGGGGGCCCCCACTATTTCTTTGACCTGGGCCCCACTTTCCGTTGTGGCGGCCCTGGCTGAGGACAATCTTATCTTAAATTTACGTGCAGTTTTCGCTCTTCGCAATTTCGCCGTGAATGAGGAATTGCACAAAATGAGTTTGCTTTGATGCGTGGATTAATTTTTGTAACACTGGATTGTTTCGAATACGTTGATGACTTGTATAAGAAATCTGGAATTGTCAATATGCTGCTCCCACAATTTGTTGTAGTCATTATTGTTGCACCATGCTCACACTGCGCGACTCAACCCAATCCCGAATCGGGAATAAATCACGTAGCGATGAGCTGCTATTCCTATAGCTATATCAGTGTGATATGCAGTGTGAAGATAATACTAAATTAGACCAAAAGGATTTTCTTTTTTTTGGGGGGGAGGGGGTGGAGGTGGTGGAGGGAGAGAGGGGCGCGAGTCTTTGTTCTCCCCCTGAACGCCGGTTTTGTTTGTTACGACACTGGGAACAAGAATTTTAGCATATTATTATCACAAGAAATTTCCATGCAACTGGAAGAACGAACTATACCTCCAGCAAAACCAATGTACAACGTCCAGTGGAATATTAACAAATAAACTCCTAAATCGTTAGCAAATTTTCAGCAAACCTTAAATAAGGATAATGTGGTATTAGGATTGGTGGCAGCGTGTTGCCATCGTTAAGTGCTACCCTAGGAGTTTTTCATTCTTTTCTGAGTAAATTGAGGGGCAAAAAAACGGGGACAATACTCGCAGAAAGTGAGTGTGTGATTCCATACTTTTAAAAATTGCTCCTGAACATACTGAAAATACAGTGAAAATATACTGGCCGAGTTTTAATAAATATGGCATTGTTTCTGGCTGTTAGTCGTTTGGTGGTAATCTATTGTCTACTGAGCTTTAAGAAGTAGCTGATAACCAATGACAGCAATATCCACCTCACTAGAGTAATACTGGCTGATCTCCTCTAAGCTGCCGAGGTTTCGTATATTCTTTTGCCTCCAAGAGTGCTTCTACCGAATAATACAATACTTTGGGATTCCTTGTACATGGCATATAGAGTCAAATTGTGAAAGAGGCTTCTTTTACTTGTCTTTAGTTTTACTACTAACTTTAAGACCTCCGATGGAATTCTCCTTCATCCAGCCTATACAATATTGTCTGCAGACGACCTGATCACACAGCACACTGTGGCGATATGGTATAACTGAAAAAATCATAATGTATTAATAAAGTTAACTGTTTGTGTCCGATAAAGCAAAGATACACTCAGTAAATTCGTTCATCTACAACTGCTTTAAAAAAGATCCGGTTTTTATGGAAGAAAAATATTTGCACTGATTGTCGACCTTCTACGATGCGGCCCATTTCGCATTATTCTGCAATTTCGTTGTAGACTAATACCGGCTTGACCCAAAATCTTTGAGGCGTTGTAGACTAATACCGGCTTGACCCAAAATCTTTGAGGGATTACGCGAACAAAGACAAATGTTGACATTTCGTGTTGTTAACAACTGCTAGTGACCTTAATCCACGACCCCTTCCGTTATAATTATTTTGAACATAGATCAACATAAATTTGAACGTTAAACGCGTTTCAGTCATTTTACCGTTATTATTCGCAAGCTAGTTTCCCTAGTCAGTACAGTCATGTTCATAAAAAAGGGTACAGCATGGGAAGGCTGAACGTCGTTTTTTTGCAGTTTACCAAATTCTTTAAGCATTAAATTTAGTTAGGATAGATTGAGTTAACTGTTTTTTGACTAAATTAATACATTTTATCAATAAATTTTACAACATTCTTGCAAAAATTAAGATAAAGCGACGTTTCATCTTCCCATGCTGTACTCATTTTTATGAACATGACTGTACGTGTCACCAAGGTAACGGTAATTTAAATTTATTACGAAGGTTCATAGTTGCTCACTAGATCACCTTTAGAATAGAAGTCGTTCAATGGCCTTTAATCTGTAAGCCTATTAAAGGCAAAGTTAAATCTTGTCAGTCATTGCCCTCTAAGGGACCTTCAAATTTTACAAAAAAAAAAAGAAAAACAATGGTGACTAAGTAAACTACTTTAAACGCTCTAGAACGTACTACAATCAGGTATAAACTTAGTATTGATGAACCATCTTGGGACTTAGATGTGCCATCAGTATTGATGGGAGGAACACAAATCTTATTAGATTTGCTTTCGAATGTTCCAGGTAATGGTTACAGAAAAATCCTGAAAAAAACCAGAAATGTTTACATCTTAACATACATATTGGAAAAGTCTACATTTCTTTTCTTTTACATTAAATGCGGGCAAATGAAAGCCTTGAAGAACGATTTTTCACAGAGTGCATTTTCTTTAACTTCTAGTCTACAACTTGTTCGGACCCAAATTACCCACCCATTCTCTGAACAGGCCTCCGAACTACTATGATGAACGTTGTGTAAATGCGTTATATAAACTAAACCCTTTTAGTGGGAGCTTAAAGTCACTTAAAGTCTTTAGGTCACCAGTTCTTCAAGACAAGCCCCATTTTACCCATAGACGCGTAAACATTTTGTAGCCTGAAATCTAGGAATGATTAAGATTATTGAAAATAATATAATGGTGAATTTCACTGGAAACTAGGTGGACGGGTAATGTTATAGAGTTATGTTGGAACAAATTTATGTGAAGGTACCCTCTCGTAGGCACAGCATGTAACATATACAAAGACGCTTTCAAGAAGCATTTCAAAATTAAAAGAAGATTTTTTTGTACTCTAGTGCATCATGCGGTAAATACACTAAGGCGCTCATTTAATTAGGGACACGTGACTTCTGGCATTGCTACATACTGGGCAGTACCTCCTTGTATCCAAAAGCGATCTGATAGTTGATGTACAGTGCATAATTCTACAAGATAATATACCGAAGTCATTTTACCTATCGACTATCAAAGTGTTCCTGAAAACTAAATTGAGCAAAATTTAGTAGTAAAGTAGGGAAATGAATGAGTTAGATGAATTCAGTTCTATCATTATACGAATGAAACAGTGGCGTGGCGTGGGAAGGGCCAAGTGGGGCATCATGCCCAGGGCCTACGGTCTTGGGGACCCAGCCAGGGACCACACGGTCCTAAGGTTACGAGTGAGAAATTCTGCATGAAAACTAATGCAAAACTTTGATTTAACAGGAGATTTTCCATCATAAAACCAGCACCAAGCTGCAGCGGTCTGAATTCGTCTTGTGCAGCATGATGTTCGCAAATATTTTTATCTTTATGTGTTTGCTAAAAGTATGATATATGGCGACGTAGAAAGTTGTAAGCTGCTTCAAAGCTACTGAACGCACTTGGAGGGTACTTCCCACGTAGCTTCGACTTCATCAAACCTTAAAGTCACTTTGGGACTTATTGGAAAATCCAGCGCGTTGTAAAGGACATCTTACGAAAAGATTCTCAAATTTATCACCCATCCCTCAACTTATCTTAAGGTATTTTATGCAAATGCTAAATTTCAGGTGAACTTGTGTATGCCCCATTTTTTTACTGCTGTTCAGGTACTAAAAAGATTCCGCTGTAGAATTCAACAAGATGTCATTTTTAACGAAAAATCTAAGATTTTTCCAGCCCATATTTTTGGAATGCAAAAGCGTTTAGAAGTAGGCGCCTATATGGATTAGCAAAAAGTGGACGAGATGTAGTCAGGGTCCTCGGATAATAAAACCTACGACATTTATCGCCGAACAGGAGTATCTTGCTTCACATGTAGGCGGCGCTCCCTCGATAGTGCCCAGGATAACAAGCAGCCAAGGAAGTAAGTAGGGTTCATGAGTTCTTGCAGTTTCTGAAGCAAGAAGAAACCGCGTGAACAGTTGGAGGGAAAACTGTCGGAACCGACCAGAAACTTTTTCTGAAGTTGAAGGAACAAAGTCATGGTCGTGGAGCCATGAAGGTGCAACTTCAAATTGCCAGGAAGAACAAAGGGTAGCTCTTGCTGCTGCTAACTTTTAAGATCCAGTATTTGACGATGGGTGAAAATTAAGAAACAGTCAAATGTTTGTAAAGTTAAAAACCTCAAAGCATGTTTCAACATGCTTCACATTGTGATTGATGAAGTTCCCGCGGCACTGTACAGAGCTACAGAAAGAGGACTTAAACCGACAAAATCAACAAGACCGTCACCAGTTGAAGGGTATGACGCCAAGAAGACTTCCTGACTATACTCCGGAGTATGATGTCCAAAGGGTTATGAATAGGATACCGGAATTCGAATTGTAGCCATTCAGTGAAAAAGTGTAAAAGGGTTCAGGAAAAGGCCTCTGAAGATTCAAGAAACCGTCATCGCTTTCCTGTGGTTAAGCAGACCTATCCCAGCAGTAAACCACCACTCAAAATACTAGTCCAAGGGAAAGGAAACTTCAATCAAGGACGCTCTGTACATAACAAAGAACAGCAAGTGTTGAAAATGCAACCAGTTCCTTGGTTTGACTTTAGCGGAAAGGCTAAATGTTGTTCGCAAAGGGTGATGCTGCTTTTTTTTACATTCCTTTGTTTCATATGTGTTATACCATTCTAGAAACAAAGAGAAATGTATTCTAGTTGGCTAAAGAACCTCTGCCAACCAATCCTACATTGTACCTCACGAAGATGTGACTTAAGACATGTTTCACGAGGTGAAGCGGTCAAAGTCAGCTCTTCGGTGTGCTAAATGCAAACTTCACGAAAGGGTAACCTGGGACCTCTACTGAGTTGCGAACTCCTGTCGGTGGTGTCAGTAACGGTATCTGTAACGGAATTCGGAAGATCTCGTCATACACTCAGGTAGAGCTCCGGATGTTAGATTTATGATGTATGGGGTGTTATGGATTCCTGTGGTTTATAGGATCGGTATGCAGCATAAGGCTAGGCAAGTTTCGCGGCGAGGATCCCCTGGAATTCCTGGTTGGAATTTTGATTTAGCTACCAAAAGTGAAAATCTCTTTACATTGACTAACCAGTCCTTACATAATTCCAAAATTATAATCTTAAATACATATATCAGCTGGACTAAGAGTTATAAACGTAGTAATAGCTTGTTGACCTCGAATTACAGCCATTAGGAATTAGATGCCATCAGGTTCCTTTGGATGCAACAAGGGACCAAAAGCCTCAAGCACGTACAGTACAAGATAAAAAGGTCAAAACATTCGTGGAGGTATCGTCATCTGTATTACTCAGAGAATCATGTGCGAAGTATAAAGTTATCTTTCGTAGATGCCAGAGAAGAAAAAAGCACAGAAACGTACGTGAACACCCTCCTCTTAAGGGCAATAGGTAATTTTCTAATCCAGCCAAAGAACTAAAAAAAGCTGGGAAGTCAGTAGTTAGGCACACAGAAGTTAATTTTTTTCATGAAAATCCCAGGAGAGGTACTGCTATAGGAATCTCCCAGGCTTAGATGCTAGCAGTCCACAAATTCACCGAAATATATTACCGGAAAAAAACAGCCAACAAACATGAATGCTCAAGTAGAGAATCCAAATCAGTCAGAGATCTACCTTCTGTTGCAAGCATGCAAGTTAGAATAATCGGATTAAGAAATACTTTTCATTTCCAGTCGAATAGTTGCCAAAAATATTAACTGATACTGACATATCCTGTAACTGCATTAACTTACACATATAATCATTATGGTCAGTTACGGATCACAAAAATTCATGGTGTACTTCATTGCTCTGCACAAGTACGTAAAAACTACGTACATGATTTCCATAAAACAAGTATTACTGCGGTAAACAGGACTGAATGTGACGTAAGCCTAAACCATAACAATTCGAATGTAATTTTTTGTTTATCTATGAAACGAAACGTAACATGACTAATGAATTGAGTAAACGTAAACAATACTGAAGCCTACTTAAAGAATCCGAAGCATGAACTCAAACCTCGGTACAGTCCCATTGTATTTCGGTTTTGTCGCAGACTTCAAAGAGAATGAAATGCTTTGGACCTTCCACGAATACTGTAACTAAAATTTCCTAAATTTTTAGACTGCTATCCATATTTTTCCGCACTGTACGCAGCTTCTTATACTCAGCAGGCAAAATCATGGAAGGTAAATGGTGTTGTGGTGCGTTAACAGCATTCAGGAATAATGGTTCTTTGATGGGTTGATCACACGTTTCTATATGATACTTTAATGTGTTGGTTCAAGGAACTTTATGATGCCCTGATTAATGTATTGAAGGAATTCGTCATTGACGCCATGCACCCATTATGATATATAAGCCGTATCAACTACGTAATCACATTCCCATACCGTTCTAACAAGGCCTTTTCTTCCCTGATACAGCTCATCCATTTACATTTACAGCTCATTCATTTTTCAGCATCTCGTTTCTGGGACATTCATTTCTACTAGGTGTACTATCACGCTATTCACCTGCCAAAAGATCAGTTAAGTCCAGTATATCACTTTAAGACAACTTTGTACTATCTGAATCATACCCGTTTTTGATTGCCCTCCTTGCAAAAACTACATATGAATAAAGCAAAACAGTTAGTCAAAACAAATGTCACATATTTAAGCAGTCAAGCTACACCTTCACACTTGATAAAATCATATGCTATGTGAGGTTGGAATATACAGACAACACATAATCACAGTCTGTGTTTTACGACAGGAAACTTCCGTGGTGCGTTTGGGAGCCTGTGAACAGCGAAGGTTAAATCTCAGATGATCTCTATTTTCAACAACCGAAGCCGCTGTGTTTCCGAAAGAAAAGATCTAGCCAAAATTCACGGAAAAATATGCAGAAGTTTAACCAAAGGTTTCTCTGAACCAAGCAGTCTTCCGAGGCAAGAAATACAATGTGCAGTCTTAAGAATCTACTTACGGTATCAGATGGGTGAGTTGGATTTGTACAAATCAGAAGTCGAACACAATTTGATGTGATTTGATACAATTCTCGTTGTACGGGTATACCAAAATCGATTTAATACGATTTTGTCTAAATTTTTCGTGTGAGAGTAAAGCGTAAGATGGTAAAGAATGAATTCTGAGAAGCCAACTGCATCACATTTATCAACGCCAAGTGAATGCAAGGTCTGTGGTACTTAAATTAATATTATTTATCAGGAGCTCCCAACAAACATCCTAAACTTGAGAGAAGCACATACTACAATATTGCTGAAGAATTTGTAAATAATCGAACCTAATCTAGCGAGAAGTCTGCTACCGACTTATAGATCAATCCCCTTCCTCCAAACTCTTCTACATTTGTAAGATATTCCTGCGAAAAGAGGAAAATACAACTGGACAATGACCTTCCTTGACTTGTAAGTCAAAAGTCAGGACTTCAAGACAAGCCGATTTTGTGAGGTTGATGCCCAGTTGAAAACGGATTATCTATCTTCTAAACTTAGCTTAATTTTATCGTTTCTTCCAGCTCTGTGGTAGAGTGCAAGTTAATCGGGAAATAAGAATTTGTATGTTAGCACTGATATCTAAATCAATAACAACTTAAGTTGTAGTGTAAATTCAGCATCCCCAAGAGAACTTGTCTCAGCACTGGACTGAGAGCGTCGTGTATCCAGTTTCTTGATTTTCTTTCCCTGGATTCTTCCACTTAAGAAATGTTGTAAAACTACATCCCGAGTATTCATTGTCGTAAGCTGCTTGTGAACTGTTTGTTATAAAACTCATAAGCTTGTACGAGACGAATGAATCTTAAAAAATAATAGGCTGAAACGATTCACGTTGAAATCAATATAACTCGGAAACGAATCCAAAGCTTACCCACGTTCGTAACGCATTTTGCTTCTCTAAGAATCTTCTGTCACGTCAAGCAAAAAACTTTAAATCCATCTTAGAAAAACCCTTAGGCAGAGGCGGTTCTAGGGTCCTCGGAGGCCTGGGGGAGGACGGTCTTGTGGGCCCTAGTCATGGAGGATAATTAGTCTATTCTCCAGTCTTATCTTTATCCTACCCAGCGCAAAAAGAAGAACGTGGTAAGCATGCCGAATTAGGTGCTCAAACATGCTTAATGATCTTAATAGCGGATGGACCACTTCAGTATGATGAACATGCTAAATTTGGCTTTTACGAGTATCGTCAGCATGCTGAATTTTTTAAACTCTTTTTTGCTAAGTGGCACTTCAGTCAGCATGGTACCTAGCACCTTGCGACATCTGCGAACTATCTTTCTGGCTTACGACCTGTGGAGCATGCTATTCAGTATATCACGAGGAGTTCAGTTCGTAAAGACTCCTTAAGTATACTTCTCAGGGTGTCGTCGATGATCATGCCGAGAGCATGTCATACAGCATTCGGTAAATCATACCATACTCTTAGTTGTCTGTGAACCATGCTATTCAGTATATCACGAGTTCAGTTCGTAAAGACGCCTTAAGAATGCTTTCATCACACCTGCAAAATTACCACATTAAGCCCGCTTCAGCACATCTACTGGATCTTTCGTACATTAAGGCTGCTTTACCGTATTATTCAGGACAATGGTAAGGATTTCTTTTTACTGCTATTCGTTCCAAATTCTAAGTTTTCTACACGCAAGCCCTTAAGAATTCTAAAGCATACAATTCAGCACAGTCGTTTTTAGGAGGTGAGACGTTCTTCGCAAGCTACTCAGCAGGTTCAGACCCAGTGAGGATGTGATTCAGTATTTATTCGATTTGCTTAATTTTACACTGGAGCTCTTGAAAGACCTTTTGGTTTAATCAAAAGGAAAAAAAACAAAAAAAAAACTGAGAAAGCAAGGGAAAAAATCTCACACGGATACCTTATGAGACTTCTTTTCTGCCCACTCGTCAATTAATGCCTCAAAACCAATTGTCCGCGCCACTGCGTTCTCGATAGAAATGACTCCCAAGGCGCTCAATCTTTCCTTCGACAACGTGCTCCTCAGGTAATTTTTTATCAATTTAAATTTACTAAAACTCCTCTCATTCTCAGCTACTGTTAACGGGAGAGTGCAAAAAATTCTGAGCGCAACATCAACATTTGGGAAACTCTCAGCAATCTTTTTTGAGTGCTTGGTAATCAACAAGTGTATTGGCCATTTTGTTCTTAGTTCGTCCCCATACTCCCTCTTCATGAAAGCTGCAAAAACTGCTACTTCGGTGGCAGACTGATCTTTGTCTAAGTCACTAGGATACATCGCTGCCAACTCCTGTGCTTTCTTACCAATATCAATGTTATTCAAAGAGCCTAGTGCAGCTCCGTTAAGGAAGTCGAAATTTGCCGTGGGACGGTAGTTATACAAGCGATCTAACTAGACATGAGTGCATCCAGAACAGCATTGAAAACTTCCGTTTCAAATCTCTTTGTAGGGTCTCGTAGCCTTTCGTCCTGAGCTTCTTCGCCACGCATTCTCTTCTTACGACTACATCGTAATTCAGGAAATCCCGGGGGAACATCAAGTTCTTTTGCCTTATCACAGGCGCCAGGAAACCACTACTAGAAACCAGAGGCACGAAACGTTTTGAACGTCTCAAGAAGGGCCTCGAGCATTCTGCTCGCAGTGTCAAGCTCAATGTCAGCTTTTTGCAAAGTTTTATTTACTTTATCGACGCTTGTTAAAATGTGGTACCACATCTCGGTAGGGAATATAAAAGAAATTCTGTAATGTTTGCGTGGAGACTGTTACCTTCTGACCTAACAGCTGGTTGATGCCTGTCCGAGTTAACTAGTTCCTCCCGTGCGTCTAGGACACCAAGATGATTTTGACGCAAAGGCTTAATGGCTCCAACTCGAGCAGACTATCGCGTAGTACTTTGTGCTTTTAAGGAAACTTGAACGTGTTTCTGCAAGACTTCCCAGCGATCTGTCGACGCTGAAAAGAAGGTGTAAAGTCTTTGCACCGTGCCAAAATATAATGTTGCCTGTGGGAAAACACTGGCAGCCGTCTCAGCAACCAAATGCACTGAACGGGCTGCACATGCGACATACGACGCTAACTGGTTTACTTTCCGGATTCTACTCTGGACCCCCTTATAGACACCAGCCATACTGGAGCCATTGTCATAACTTTGTCCCCTGCAGTCAGCAATCTCCAAATTATCGCTTATTATTTTATTTAAGATAATTTGTGTCAAGCCCTCTCCTGTTTTTGAGTGAACGTCAAGGAAGTCAATGAAACTTTCGCAAATTTCAGCTCCTTCGTCAGATAAATCCACATAACGAACAACCTGTGACATTTGTTTTGTACGGGAAATATCAGGAGTGCAGTCAAACATTAGTGAAAAAATCTTTGCCGTCCTTATTTTGGTCAGTAAAGATTGACGGATTTTGTTTGTAATGACAGCGATAAATTTGTTTTGAATTTCACGCGAGAAATACATAATTTTGGATTGACCTGGCTTTATATTGTTTAAGTGGCTTTTCAAAATATGATCGTACTGACCTAACAGTTCAGCGATACCGAGAAAGTTTCCTTTTGAGGATTGCCGAACACTTCAACATGACCCCTGAAAGCTAAGCCTCTTTCAGGCAAAAACAAAGTAACGTCGAGCAAACGTCTGAGGATGTTTCGCCACACCTCCTTCCTCTTTCTGAACTCGGACTGTGTGTCTGCGTCGATCGTGCATGACTTTAACAGTCTATCTTTCAATTTCTTCCACTTCCACAGTAAATGTTCGTCAGATTGTGCGTGTTCTTCTGCTCTCATGCAGAAATCTCTAAAGCGCGTAAATCCCTTGCCCGACAGCAGAGGAGGGATTTGCTCTGAGAAGCAAAAAGTAAACACGGGAAACAGAACAGCGCTTTTAGTGTTTTGCTATATATCAACCAACTTCTACGGTCTTCAACACCAGCACTGTTTTTTACAAAAAAAACAAGTTTTCAAGACCTTTCGGCCATCATCCCTTTTACTGAGAGAGAAATCTTGCTCAAGATCCACTTGAGGACCAGCCTTAACAAGCATGCACCTTATTGCATCAGACAAATCAGATGACCACTTTGCTGGATCTGATTTATCAAGCAATTCTGAAGTGCCTGTATTGTACGTAATATCCTCATTGTCTGAAGGAGCAGATTTATCCTGTTCGCAATCACGAATCGGACCTACAACAGATAGGGGACCAGAAGATTCCGACACAGAGCCTGAACTCGGTGAAGAATTTGTAGCTATCGATGCGCTTTCCTCTGGACCCACACTGGAACGAAAGTCAACATCTGAATGATTCGTTTCCGCCCTTGTAGATGTAAAAAACCTCATGAACGCTACCGAATTGTTTTTTGCTTCCTCGTCACGCTGCTCCTTCAACTTCCTCTTAGCATATCCACTTTTGTGTTTGCTTACCATTTTCGCAACCCTTCGGCTCTCCTCCGCCTCGCTGATGGGGGAAAAAGGCAAAGATTCGATTGATTTGTATCGCCGGATGAAATACGAGCATTCAGTCATCAATTGATCAATCAATCAATTTTGGGGAAAATTGTAATTACAATTGTTCTTAAACTTTTGATTAATCTGAATTTGAATTTCAAATGAAATTTGATGCTAGTCTGGCACACCCATGCAAGGTAAATCTCTTTCCGTGATAGAACGGCTCTTCCACCTTCTGTCGTCTGATTCTGTCGAACTTCTTCTGGTTAGAACGACCACGAAACCGAGACCGAGAACTACTACCAAAACCGAGAACGAAATGTAGACCACGACCAAAAACGAGAGAGAGAACGAATCAAACAAAATGAGAGTGAGAATGAGACTGTTAATGAGATTGCGACTGATTATTACGCTGGATCATTAGGTAACGGGTCGCGGGGTTGCGGAAGTCGTATATGGTGGACAGCAGCTCAGCTCATTTTCCAGCCAATTTTGGCTGGGGATGTTTCAACTGAATTTTCCACCGCCCGCTCAAGAGTATAGGCCTCAGGCAAGCCATAGTGTTAGAGTGCAAAATCCAGTTGCAAGGGAGGGAGGTTCCTGGTTCTGAAGCCGACATCCGAAATCAGATTGGCGCCGCCTAGTGGACAGTGTTGCCACTTGGTACTGGCGAGCCGCTTTTCGCGGAATCAAACTAATACAAGGTTTGTTACAGTTTGGGTCCCGAATTACACTAAAAAAGTGCAATTACACTAAGTCTGGCAACACTGTCCTACCAGATGGCACGATGTAAAGTTTCAAATCATGCAAGCGCGGCATGTGTGAGATATTTCTAATTAAATAATTAGATTATGGAATAAATAAAAAAATTTAATAAATAATTTAAATTAGATATCCCCGCTGTGCGCAGTGCGGCCAAACTTCGAAATTAAAAAAAAAAATCAAAGCTTCAGAAATATGAAACGAATTGACACCATGTACAAAAATAAAGAAAGACGGAGATTTGAACGGTTGACCGCTGTATGTGGGCCCTCAGAAAGGGTGGGCCCTGGGTGAGTGGCCCCTCTCGCCCATGGCTAGAACCGCCACTGCCCTTAGGATAAATCGAGAAAGCGCCTCGTTGACATAAAAGTTTTATGACATCATCTACTGTGTAAATGCTCCTTTATAATGTTCACCAGGCGTTCAATCGGAGCAGGTGAGGTTGCATTTTACACTAGTAACAGAAATAAGTGCAACACTTGCGATACTAAAGCAAAATCCCATACTTCACCTTTACGTAACGAGCTAATTCACTGCATTATCTACTAGGGTGGAGTACTGGTTAATGGATCGAATCACCCGATTTTAGCGATTTACAGGCCATTGCTCCAGATTTAAACTTCTATCCTAGGTCAAACACTTTACAACGAAATGTTACTGACCTATAAGCGTTTTGTTTTGTCAGTCTACAATAGCGAAGCTTAACTGGATTCTCCCGAAAGTCCCCAAAACCTGTCGGAAAAAGTCGGACCTCTTTCCTTGAAACTAAACGAAACGTCCCTTGCACAGAACACGGTCATTATCGAAACAAATCAGGTATATAAGAGCCGAAGTCAAAAGAACCCTCACACAGTTAACAGCCTTAGAACAGCGAAAGGCAAGTTTCTATGCAGAGCTTGTCTTCAGTTCACAATTTCAGTTTTAGAATGTTCTGTGGAATAATCCAGTGCACTTTCGCACAATTATTTCGCTCAGTTTTGGACATTACTTGCTGTCAGGTTTTTTTCAAAATTCTGTCTGTTTTCTTCATTGTTTACATCATAAGCAGAACCTATGCAACATGGAAGGAATTTCGCCTTTTTCCACCAGGGCCCTGGGGAGTTCCAGTTCTCGGTTACCTGCCATTCATCAAGAAAGATCTGCATGAAGAACTCACCTGTTTGTCTCGAAAGTACGGACCCGTGTTCAGTATCAAACTGGGCTCGGAGCTGATGGTTGTTCTCAGCGACCATAAAGTCATCCGGGAAGCATTCCGCAGGGAAGATTTCACTGCACGACCTGACAATCCATTCACGCAAATCCTTGACGGATATGGTAAATCTTACACAACAAGAAGAAACTGAAGAAAAGTTATTTCATTCTTTCTATATTTTTTAACAGGATTAATCAATATAGAAGGGAAACTGTGGAAAGACCAGCGCAAATTTCTTCACGAGCGCCTCCGCCACTTTGGTATGAAAGAGATGGGAAACGGGCGCGAAATTATGGAAGCACGCATCACGGTATACACGTTTACATTCTAAGCAAAACATTACGTTCATATTTAGAAATAAATTTCGTTATTATCAGACCGAAATCGAAAGCTTCCTTGAGAACCTTGCCAATGAGAAGGCATCACCTGTAGATCTTGGCTACTATCTGTCGAGTGCAGTCTCCAACGTCATCTGCTCAATCTTGATGAGCGTCCGTTTCCGTCACGATGACCCGCGCTTCATTCGCTTCATGACTTTGATGGACGAAGGGTTCCGCATCTTCACCACCATAGCCGCCGCCATCTTCATTCCCGTTCTGCGTTTTCTGCCAGCGATCACTCGTGCCTACAACAAGATTGTGGAAAATCGTCGAGAGATTGGTCAATTTTACACGGAGATCGTTGACGTCCATAAACAAACTTTTGATCCAAACAATATTCGAGATATCATCGATTCTTACTTAATCGAAATCAACAAAGCTAAGGGTGAGGGGCGTCAGAACGCTCTGTTTTGTGGCAAAGATGCAGGTTAGTACAGAAGTAGAACACTTTCTTATGACTGTTAGTACTAAGCAGTGCATTTCTAACGTGTAGATAGACAAATGGAGCAAATCATCGGTGACTTGTTCTCTGCTGGCAGCGAAACTGTGAAGACGACTCTTCAGTGGGCTTCGATTTTCGCTCTCCGACATCCTGACATGCAGCTGAGGATTCAGGCAGAACTGGACCGAATAGTGGGGCGATCACGTTTACCTTCACTCGATGACTTGCCCAACCTGCCGTACACGGAAGCCTTTCTGTGCGAAGTGATGCGTCGAGTTACTGCGGTTCCACTCGGCACAACCCACGCAACAACGAGAACTACCACTTTAAACGGACATGTCATCCCCAAAGGAACTCAAGTTGTTCCTCTCTTGCACGCTGTGCACATGAACCCATCCTTGTGGAAAGAGCCTGAACAGTTCAATCCCGAACGCTTCCTTTCGACTGAAGGTAAAGTTCAGAAACCGGAATTTTTCATGCCTTTTGGAGTTGGAAGAAGGATTTGCCTGGGCCATATCATGGCGCGTGCCGAACTGTTCTTGTTCTTTTCGTCCCTGTTACATGTATTCACTCTTGAAGTACCAGAAGGTACAACGATGCCAACTCTTCGCGGTCATGTTGGTGTCACTTTCACTCCAGAAAAATTTTTAGTGCGCACTGTTCCACGGAAATCCACGTAAGATCTTTCAAAAGCCCCCGCATTCATTTTGTTTTTGCTTACGAGTCTTTCAGATTTCAGTTAAATCCAGTGCTATAATTATTGTTTTAATCAAATTAATTGTTTTTTATTTAGTACTTGGCATCCTACGCATACACTCAATTATAATACTTGCCTATACTTAACCTGATTCTCTCTATAGACAGTGTATAACTTCCTTACTGCAATGCCATAAGTGTTGTACTTTTCAGTTACTTTCATCCGTTGGTTTAAGATTTCTTGACCATAACGGACCATTTCTAGCAGAAGCATACGTCCTTCACTTGATTGTGACACACCTCGCTTTTTTACGATGACCTTCTGGCTTCATCATCTCTTCACCGTTTGATGCGTGTTTGCCCAGATCTTGTCTTTATAAATACACTTTCGTTACACTCACCTTTGTTAAAATACAATTTCAACATGCGTGGTTATTCACGAGTAATCCACTTCATTAGAGTACTAAAAGTTTCTTCGCGTAAATTCGGAATGATACTAAACGGCGCAAGAGACGGAGACTTGGAAGGGTCCATGGCACGAAAACCAGAGAGGACCTCGTATCACAAAGCTTATCTGGCAATAAGGGATAGATGCCTCTTGGTAAAGGATTAGGCAGTTGTCTGCTACCAGGGCACAACCCAATGGCTTGAAAATATAACGGTTTAAGGTCACGTTGCAAGGTCTCTACAAGGTGAAGTAACGTGACGGACAAGTTGAGAAATTCTTCAACCGTCCAAATCTGCTTAGAGCCAGCCGTTACGCAGCAACGTGATGAAGTCACTTGAGGTGGTTGCTAGGATACCAACCGTTAAACTAGAGAGCTGCCTGCTGCCTTACTAAGAGCATTCTATCCCTTACTCCCAGACGAACATTGCGATGCGGCAGCTCTAGGTATTCATGCTCGAAAGCCCCACCTTTGGGAGGCCGAGAATGATAACCTCTGCTACAGTATATTTGGCGCACTGCTTTGACGTGTTAATATCCTTACGACGCGACAGAATGCTGTTACCATCACACAGTATATTTTAAGAATTAGGTTATCTGATTGCATATAGCTTTTACATGGCAATCGGTTTTCTGACACAAAGATTCAATTTTGAAACATTTTGAATAGTATCCAGTTTATTCTTATTTCTTCCAGGACCGCTACCAGACTTGACAGTATGAAAAATACTGGCCAACAAGAGGAACACAACTTATTGGAACAACTACTTAAATATATTCCGGAAGGCCAAAGACTGCAGAGCAGCTACAGCGCCTTGAAAGCCGGCGTTGTAATCACACGCTACTTCATTTTTCACATAATCGGAACGGATGTCGGTGTATGCGTCGATAGCGTCTGGACCACCGACTAATGCTCCCCACAGGGTTTGAGGATTCGGTGCGGGGTTATTGTACGTGTTCCAGTCACAAACACTGGGTTTGTCATAGCAGGAACTGAATTTTTAAATAAAAAAGCTTAAATTCAGTTTGTAAAATGCAAATAGTAATAGCCTACCTCGAACGGTGATGAGGATATTTTGGAGGATTATTTCCAAAACCAACAACATAGCTTCTACCGGTATCCCCAAGGGCATAGTGAATTTGTTTCTGGGCGAACTGGCGATAGGCTAAACTACTGATGTTCAGATCAGCTGCCTAGTTCAGTACAAAACTTTCTAGTATGATCCTGAGCACAAGAAAAACTTGTTAATACCTGAAGGCAGATGAAGGCGATGTTGGAAGCCGTTCTCAACGATCCCCACTGAGAGATGTACACAAGTCCCTTGGATGTTTTCTGTTGTTGGTACACCATTTTGTCGCAAAAAGCCTGGGCTGCTTGACGATAAGTAGCCTGTCCAGTCAGTTTAGCTAGCAATACCTAGAATTCCAAATATCATCCACTGTTCATTAGCTGCTTTTGATGGAGTTGCTAATCAAACCTGCACTCCGGCTGCTTTACTGTCCCAGTCAAATGATCCTGGAGTTCCGGACAACCCATAGGTGTTGTAGAAGGATGTAGCATCATTCAAGTAAGTGACATCGTTAGTAGCTCGGTATAACCAAGCAGCTGCCCAAGCAAGTTCATCTCCATAACCACTCGACCTTGACATGCATATGCGTTACAAGAATGGTGTTACAATCGGATTGACCCAATAACATACGCGTAAAACTGTCCTGCATTGCCAATCGAGTTACTATAGATTCCAAGATAAGTCTTGGCGAACAAGTAGAGCTGTTTTGCGTGGGATAGACACAAAGCGCTGTATGTTGCATTGACATTGGAAAATACGATTGATGCAGCAGCTAGAGCAGCTGCAGTTTCTCCAGCCAAATCAGATCCTAAACAACATTTTGTCGGTTCAACTGCAATGTAAAACGTCAGACATTCATTTTACCAGGGTTAGAAGTGCTAATATAAGCAGCCGGCCGAGACATTGTCATCTCTTCAGGGCGACCCCAGTACGAATGGTCGGCATTACCATCTCCTACTTGTCCGTAAAATGTATTGGGTGCGACATGCGCTTTGATGAAGTAGTCGGTAGACCACTGCAGCATGCGGTAAGCATTGTTTGTCTGACCTTCTCAAATCAAATCAAATGAGACAAGCTAACGAAGTTCTTAACATGGATTCATACCAGCACTGGAGTATCCATCCAGGTAGTCAATCACTGACCAAGCTATCACTGTAGTCATACCAGCCATAGTGAAGCCAAATTTAACGAAGTCGCCAGCTTTTAAATGAAGTTATCTTTTATTTAATTTCTTAATGTTATCGATTTGGAATGTATACCGTCATAGTATCCACCAGTCAAGTCTTCACCACTCAGTCCTTTATCATTCAGTGCTGAATCACCACGGTAAGGAATCGGGTTGTCTGCTGGTAGTTTACCAGATCTCTGAGCAGCGTAGAAGAGTAGAGACTTAGTAATGACTTCTGCGTAGTTGTATTTGGTATTCAGCGAAGGTGCTGCTGTTGTAGGGCCTGCGGAAGTTGTAGTACCCGAACCAGCAGTGGTCGGTGCTTTGGTAGTGGACACCGTGGTCGTTGTAGGACCTGCTACAGTAGTTGTAGTAGATCCTGCTGCTACTGTAGTAGTCGGCTTAAGTGTTGCAGTGGTCTGGCTGCTTGTTGATGCCGAACCTATGCAACAGTAACGAGTTAAACCGGTTTGATATGAGGAATTCATTATAGATTGTACCAGAGCAAACTTGTGCTCCATTGAAAACTACTGAAGTGACTGTTGGAGATGTTGTAACAGTCGTTGGATAGTTGATCAAAAAGTTAATCACGACTGTTGTTCCAGCTGACTGGACTCCATTCCAGGAGTAGTTGACCAACTGGAAGTTTTTGTTATCAGAAGTGCTCGAAACTGCTGTCCAGACCTTCCGAAAATCAATAGTGATGACTACATGTGTTACTATCGGCGAAGGTTAGCAGGTATGCTAGTTTTGATAGCAAAAGTTACCTGGAAAGATGTCAAGACTTGGTCAAACCCTATACTGACTGTCCAATTTGTTGTAGCTGTTGTAATGGGAATGTTCAGGTTTGCTTGCCAGCCTCCAGCCCAGCTACTCGTAAGAACTATGGCGTTGTTGCAGTTTCCGGACAAAGTAGTTGTTGTTGTTGAAGGTTTTGTAGTAGTTGAAACAGTTGTCGTGGTTATTGAAGAAGCAGTGGTAGGCTTCGTCGTAGTAGTGGTTGTAGTGGAAGTTGTAGTGGTAGAGCCTGAAATACTTCTTGGTTTTAAACTTGTAATTACAGTAGTTGTACTTAGTGACTTAGCTGTGGTTGCAGTTCCTATTGTGGTAGTTAGTAGTTTTTTTGGAGTCATACCTGTAGTAGTGGGCCTAGTAGTTGTCGTAGTAAGAGGGGTTGTTGTAGTAGTGTTTGGTTTCGTTGTTGTGGCCGTGGTGGTAGGCGTCGTAGTCGTCGTAGTCAGCAGTCTCGTTGTAGTCGTACTAGGTTTCGTTGTTGTAGCCGTGGTCGTAGGCTTCGTTGTCGTGGTAGTCAACGGAGTTGTTGTTGTAGTACTAGGTTTCGTTGTTGTAGCCGTGGTGGTAGGCTTCATAGCCGTCGTAGTCAGTGGAGTTGTTGTAGTCGTATTAGGTTTCGTTGTTGTAGCCGTGGTCGTAGGCTTCGTTGTCGTGGTAGTCAGCGGAGTTGTTGTAGTAGTACTAGGTTTCGTTGTTGTAGCCGTGGTGGTAGGCTTCGTAGCCGTCGTAGTCAGTGGAGTTTTTGTAGTCGTACTAGGTTTCGTTGTTGTAGCCGTGGTCGTAGGCTTCGTTGTCGTGGTAGTCAACGGAGTTGTTGTAGTAACTGGTTTCGTCGTTGCAGACGTAGCTGTCTGTTTAGTAGTAGTCCTAGCAGTTGAGGTTGTAGTCCGTTTTGTTGTTGTAACAGTAGTCGTAGGCTTAGTTGTCGTCGAGGTAGATGTTGTAGTACTTGGTTTAGTAGTAGTTGCTGTACTGCTACCTGTCACAGAAGTTGTCGTATCGGCGAATCTAGCACCTACTTAGCTTGACCTACAGCACATTCAAAATATACTTACCAGAACATTGCTCAACTCCGTTGAAAACAACAGACGTAAGATACGGCGCAGTACTGGTTGTAGGATAGTAGATGAGAAAGTTGCTCGTAAGACTAGTACCAGCATTCTGTACTCCGCTCCAAGAGAGACTCGTCCACAAAAAGTTTTGGTTGTTGGTCGTTGTAGACACCGCATTATACACCTTCAACAACAGCAGATGATAGCTTTTGTATGCTGTACAATCATCATGCATGAAAATATACTTGAAGAGAAGTGACTGGTGCGTTGAAAGCTAGGCTAATGTTCCAGTTCTGTATGTTCTGGGTTATAGGAATAACAAGATTCGCCTGCCATCCCCCGGGCCACGTATTTGTCATAACTACAACATTGTCGCATGGCCCACCTAATGAAATACAACACACAGTATACATGTTTATACTTACATGCATATACAAGATACGTACCGAAGATAAGCGTCGCTTGCAGGAGTAGCACAACAGCAGTTCTAGTACAGCATGTCATTTTCCGCTCATTGAACCAAAGTCTGTCGGCGTGACTGTCTTTGGAAGAATGGCTTTTATAGAGATTTATTCCCTTTTGTGATGGAAAGCAAATAAGTCAACACATGTGTCAAGTGTGAAGCGTAAATGACGTAAATGTATTGTAGCATTTCACGTGGACACAGTTTAGTGGTCTGCTTTTTTACTGGCGTCGGACGGAAACTTAATTACGCTTAAACTGCTTTTTTTCTAAATCGTTCTATAGGATTAAAACCACTTGCACAATTATAGCTTGTCAAGGCTATATTTCACAATTGATTAGGCTATTCACATGTATAAATTAAACTCGAAATAGACTTTAATTTCTGTGTGTTGTGTTATTAGCGAGTCCCGTACGTGCGTACGTGCCAATTATTTACAGCTGGATACACGTTAAGCAATCCCATAACTTATTCCGAGTAAGTTATAGTACAGCAATATTTTGGGGACGAGTTGTATAATGAACGATTTTTTTTAACGAACTGTTTAGGATATGATCATTTTTAGAGAGAGCGATAGTCCGTATTCCTGTTTGGAAGAACGCTGTAGTACACTTCAAACTTAAAACTTTTTTTAAGAACATTCTATATGATCCAAGTCAATTGGACTTTGAACATTGCAGGTTGTCAAGGCTCTACATTTCACAATTAATTGGGCTATTCACGTGTATAAATTAAGTTCGAAATCCACCTTACTCTCTGTGTGTATTATTACCGAATGGCGCACGTGCTAATCATTGATAGCTGCATACATTTTAAGCAATACCATAATTTATTATGAATAAGTACTATTGCTACAATAGTTTGGGACGAATTACACGATGAACGAAGTCTTTAAGGAATTGTTTTTGAGAGAGCAATATGCTCTGTACTCCTGTTTAGAAGAACGCTGTTGGATTTAAAATTGTATTGTTTATTCTAGAACGTTCCGTACGATTAAAGTAAATTGCAAAAGTTGCAGCCTGTCGAGGCTATATTTCAAATTTATAAGGCTGTTCACATGTATAAATAAAGTTCAAATTTATCTTAATATATGTTTATGCTCCATTAGCGAACGGCGTACGTGCTTATTATTGATTGCTTCATACGCGTTCGTAGTCCAACGGGTTCTTACAAAGAAGTACTAATATTATAATAATTTGAGGAAGAGCAATACAGCAGACTACTTTTTCACTAAATGAATGATGCACTTAATTTGACAGAGCGGTATACAGCGTACCCAGCCGTTTTTGGAGATGGAATTCCCTGACAATTCCAGGTTTTCCCTTACGTAATTTAAATGTTTCACTGACACAATACTGGATAGGATGTTTCGTCATTTCCTTTGCAGCCCTACAACACTCCTTCGTCGTGCATCAAAATTTATTAACCGTATACAATTGCTGTCACGTGCATCTGCACACGGACTAAATAGTACCGTCATGTGGGGCGAGATCGGCATAGTTCGGACACCATTCGTCAACTCCTCGAATACATTGGCGCCAAATATTCTTGCACGTAATGCATTTTGATAAGAAAGTTTTTTGCTATTGATTCATACAAGAGTTGACCGGAATGGAACAATTCTGTTCCAGTAAAAAATTCTTGAAGTCATTTCCTTTAAACTAACCGGTGAGCGAGTTCGACACCTTCGTTTCCTCGTATGTTAATCAAATATGTTAGTCATGCTAATGTTGGACTAGGCTTTACTGAACCGAATCGGCAAAAGCGGGCTCAACATAAAGTGAGCTTATAACCTATAACAATTTATAAATTATTTCCTTTAAAGGATTTTGACAAAAACATACTTTGAGGGCTGGTAGCTCAGTGGTTATGACCGCCGCTCTTCACCTCTGGGTCTGTGGGTTTGATCCCACTCCCAAGTGAGGCCTATTCCCGGGCCAGCCACTCCAGGTAGACAGATGAAAGAGTCTGCCAATTCCCCCCCCCCCTTACGCACTCTGCACTCAGCACAGGGGTCATGGGCAATATGTGCCTGAATACCCGGCAAGGACAAAAAGAACATACTTTGGTATCAGAAACAGCAAGGTAATTTTAGTTTAGCAATAGCGGGGTATTTTCCACAGCTGAAAATTCGCGTGAGGTGCACTCGGGCCACTATTATCATTCTCATTTCAGGTTCTACCGTCAAGTGATCATTTTCTAGTGAATTTGTGATATAGAATATGGTTTCCTAGTTAAACGGAGAAAGATCCAGCAGTTTTGTGTAAATATCAAAATAGTGAGTCCCGAACTCACCGCCAGTACCGATCTCGTCCTACTCGATTGTGCTAGTTTTACAGCAAGAGTGCTGGAACATACCGTTCATTTAGTTTATTTATTTTAATGGAAAGTTCCTTGGAAATTCCCTGAAACTTCACTAACTTTTGGACCTAAATAAGCTTTCCCTGTATTTTCCCTGACAGTTTTCAAGTTCCCTGACTATTCCTTGTTTTCCAGATGGCTGGGTACCTTCGGTATAATACTCAGTATCCTCATTTAGAAAAACTTTGACGCATTCTAACCGTTCTTTCAAATTCATTTATCGGTTACCTTTTCAGTATTATTTAGCATTTCTGCATTTTTTCCACGTAATATCAAATTTACTGAATAATGTAAACCATCATGATTTCCAGTGGCCGCACGTGCAAACACTTGAGCAAAGCTCATTTACCCACATAACTAGGCACGTTGGTATCACGTGAGTAAACGTTGCCTCGTATGCCGTGTTTGATTAGTGACAACTGTTCACACACACACATGCACCGGATCCTTGAAACAATGGCCGCTAATGATTCATCAAAACAACACTTACAGGACAATTACAAGGTATGGATAATGTCTATTTATCAAGTTTCGCCATCTTTTTTATGTATCATACACACGGTTATCTAAACGATGTTGAAAAATCGCGTGAAAATGAAAAAAAAAAACTCCTTCAAACGAAATTTTAAAAAATGCTCGCGAACAAAAAAAAATTGACAACAGCATCAAGTCTCTTCGGGCAATAAACGCAAAAAAATCTGAAAAAAAAAATAATTCGCGCAACGCTAGAATGAATTGCTATATACGCTTTATACTATCAACGGAAAAATTGGTTCATAATACAAAATAGTTCGCGGTACAAACGCATGGACGATACATGATTTCAAAAAAAAAAATGAAAAATACAGAGTCAGTTGAATCCGTGTCACTTTATTGGGGTTTCGAGGGTCGCCTACCCCACGAAGAGCTCGCAGCGGCAGGCGAACCTGTGGCTGCGAGATTACCATTGCTTCCAGAGGCATTTCCAGGCTTTAGCCACTGTGCCGGATTGCGGGGGGCGGATTTGTCGTCAATCGAGTTACCTGGCATCTCGCCGTGAGGGACCATGGACATGGGAGCAGCCGAAACTGCGTTCCCTGCTGCTGGTTTCTGGGCCCCGCCAAACTTCAGCATGTTCCAGTCAAAGACATAGTCATAAGTGAAACGCTGTCTGTGAAAAAGGCTTCTGAACAAGTTCCTCAGATAGGGATAGTCAGGCTTCTCTTCGAAACGTAGAGAGCGGCAGTAATTTAAGTACCTAGATAATTGAAAGTTATCAAGAACCTAATATAAATCATGTATTCTTAGTGCTTTACGTGGCAAATTCGGCCGGGAAGCCACGACAGAGCTCTTCAACAGACGTAGACATCTTTTTTTCTGAAATTATTTCGTATTTCTGTCGTTTTGTGGCCGCTCGGAGACCCTGCCAAGGTAACGAGCCTCTGTTGAAATACATCAGGACGTAGCCCAGGCTTTCCAAATCATCTCTGCGACTTTGCTCTAAGATTTGAACGACTTCTAAGTGGGAAAAAAACAAGGGATCGAGATATAACAAGTACCAATGCCAACGTGTGTGTGAATAGATGCATAACGAGCTGTTCCGGTCAGATTTTTATTCTCTCGGTAAGGAATGTGGGCGTTTGTTCGAGCATCACGATATTTCTTGGCCAGGCCAAAATCGATTATGTACACCAAGTTGCCACGTTTGCCTTAAAAATCAAAAATACTTGATCAAACTGACTGGGAAAAGTTGGTTTCCCTACTTACCGAGGCCCATTAGAAAATTATCTGGTTTGATATCTCGGTGAATGAAGTTTTTAGAGTGGATATACTCGATTCGGCAAATGAGTTGATCGGCAAGCAGGAGCACAGTCTTTAAGGAAAATCTTCGTGAGCAGAAATTAAAAAGATCTTCAAGAGACGGACCGAGAAGTTCCATAACCATTACATTGTAGTCGCCTTCTGAGCCGCACCATTTGACAGCAGGAATTCCAACTATTTACAAATTATGTTAGTAAATGAATGAATGAATGAAAGGGGCATTGAAATTACCTCCGCCCTGCAACATTTTGTAAAAACGAGACTCGATATGCAGCTGCGGGTGCTTTGTTTTGATGCATTCTAGTTTGATGGCCACTTCTTCTCCGGTAGCGATATTGGTGCCGAGATAAATGTCTCCAAAAGACCCACTTCCAATCTTTCGACCCAGTCTGTATTTATTTCCAACGCGCAGTTCCATCGACATGATTGACGTCTTACAGATTTCCAAGGGCAGAGACCCCCCGAACCAAAATAGACCAAACAATAGGAAAAAGACTCGACAGAGATTTGCTTTTATTTAATGAAGAGAATGCCTGATGCCACTTCTTATCATTGCTCCTTATAGTATGATTATTGCACTTGCGAATGAAATCGGGTAAGTCGAATATTATGCAAGGATGACTCGGATATTTCACAGTAAAGATATTTCTTCACGGCTGAATAACAGGTTTCCCTATTCCCTAAGCTGGTCCGCAGCTGTTCGCAGTTTACAGCATTGCCATTTATTTTAATATGCGCATATTATAAATATGTTAACTGAAATACGGAAATTAATTTTGAAATTATTTTAAGAAATAATAATGAAATATTTTTGGTTTCTTAACTTAATTAATTTATTTGATTAAATTCCTACACTCTGTGGCACTGCTGTACTGTCAAGTTTGTTTACATTCTTACATGCATGTCAGTACTTCCACTTTGCAGGGAAATTTCCCGAGAAAAACGGGAAAAACAAGATATATATATAATACGTATATATATATATATATATAAAATAAAATATATAAGAGAATAAAGCCATCTATAAGAGAAAAAGACAACTAAGGACAAAAACAACATTTACAGCACAGTATAATCTATTCACACAGTAGTTTAGCTCGTCCTATCTCCCCATTGTAAAGCTTTCGCCACAAAAGTGGCGCCGCTGCTGGCGGACATCAGAACTACGTACTCGATTGAGGGCGTTCTGTTTTTATGGAACACGACAAAAACAATATTATAATACTTAAAAAGCCAAATAATATCAGAAAATATAGAAATATAATATTAAAATTCATTTAAATTGCTATTTAAAAATTAGCTTCTCCAGATCACGTGGATGACTGTACGATTTCGCAGTACGTAGTTCGCGGGATCGGCCAGCGGCGGTGCCACTTTTGTGGCGAAAGCTTTACATTGGGGAGATGGGACGAGCTAAACTACTGTATGAATAGATTATACTGTGATTTATAGATTTATCTGAAGGTCAACTTGTATTATATCTTCTTTCTTATCAGTAATTAAAACTAAAAATAGTATTATTTAAGAATGGCGGCGTTCATACGAAAGAAAGGCTGCATTTTTTGTGCAATTTGCGATGAAAAATCGCCTGCCAAAATATTATACAAGGTAATATTAACCTACGAATCATTGCTATTCTTTTGTAGTGGAACTTTATGACACAAGAATTTTATAAACTTAAATGTATTTTTGATCCAAAGGACCAGAAGTATATAGTTTTCGAGGACATAAAACCAGCCACCAAAAATCACTTTCTCGTCATCCCTCTCGACCACATAAACAATGTAACACACCTGAAAGACGTAGTCGAAAATCCAGTACAAACAGGTATCTGAAATAAAATAAAATGACTTTAAATCCAAATAATCAGTTTTGTTTATGTTTATAGTGGACGAGTTGGTTAGAATCGGGAAGCTAGTCCTGCGGGAAAGAAACGGAGACCTCGAAGACTGCCAGTAAATTCTATTAAAAATAAAATTTACAACTATAAAACTAAGTTTTGAAATGTTCATTTTTGTAGAATGGGATTTCACTGGCCGCCCTTTCATTCCATTTCTCATCTCCACCTTCACGTTATGTCGCCTGCCAGTCAAATGAATTTTGTTTCTCGATTAATCTACAGGCCCGGCTCTTTCTATTTTGCTACTGTAAATATATTTCATTTATTTGTTGTTACTAATTTAATTAATTCATCTATTTGAATTTTCAGCCGGAAGTTACGATCGACTGGATCAAGAAAAACGTCATTCCAAGCTCGAATGAATTGTGAAGAAGGAAAAATAAATAAAACATTATAACTAATCATAAGAAATAACACAAATATAAAAATGAACGTTAAAAACTGTATTGTATCAAAATGATAGTAAAAATAACAGAAAATAATAAGAACAATAATAAAATATTCCAAATTTATTCGTCATGGTGTATAGCAACCCACGGCGGGATAGTGTGGGAAGGTTTCGGATATTTCCCGCTTTCAAACAGTTCCATCCAGACCTCTCCAAAGGGATATTCGTGTCTTATAAGGGTTTCAGCCGTCATTTCCACAGAAGTGCCCGGAACTTGAGGGACTTGGTATTTGCCGTCTTTGATAAGGGCGGGATTTTTGAAGTTAAGGTTCAAGTGGTTAACGCTTTCAATCCAGCGATCCTCCATTGTCCGACTAAGGCACAGATAATCAAACATCTGCAAGTGCTGGCCCAGTTCGCACAGCCCGATACCTCCAGTGTGTGGAATCACCGGAACTAGATAGAGAAAAGTTAGTAAAACTGTCGAATAGACGGACAGATCCTGCGGATGAGTGGCTAGTTGACCCACTGTCCACGGATTTGAAAGATAGTTTACCTCCGAATTTAGCTGCTACCAAGTAAACTGCCAATGCCTCGTTAATGCCTCCCACTCGAGTAGCATCTAATTGGCAATATTGCAAAAATCCTGTGGAGAGAAACTGCTTGAACATAACGCGATTGCAGCAAGCCTCCCCCGTCGCTACGGCGATACCCAACGGCTGAAGTTCCTATTTAAAATAATTTTTACAACTATTCTATAAATAATCAGCATAACTATCTAATTGAAGAATAATCAAGGCTATCTTTACTTAACTAGGAAACAATTAATGAAACAAATCAATAATAAATTAAATAATTATTAATAATCTAGAATTTAATTATATATTAGAAATATTATTGGGAGTGAAAATCAATAAAACAAATATACACTAATAGTAATATCGCATCCAACTAATTAAATATATTAAACAAGAATAAGTTAATAGAAATTAGGTGCATTATTACATTTATTAAATATGGCTAATATTTAATCATGAATAAAATAATATAAAAAGTGTAAAATTTAGAAACTAGACATACAAAGCAAAATTTCCAAGTGAATTTACTATTAATTGAAATAGCAATACTTTTTAAATGGATTCAAAATTAATAATAATTAAAAAATAATACTTTAGAGATGTAGGCGTGGCTTAAGATATCGTCCGGGCTGGTTGGTTCTTCGATCCACAGTGGGTGGAACTCTGCCAGGTTCCTCATCCAATCAACGGCTTCGTCCCTCTCCCAGCTCTGATTCGCGTCCAGCATCTATTTGATATAAAAATTTTACTTGGCCTATTGCCACATTGCCATAGTTTGACTATTTACATCATTGATGTTGGCAAGATTTTACATTGTAAAAAAAATAATTCAAAACTACTCTACTCCCTTATTATATTCTTATAGATTTTTTTATATCTCATTTGTCGGGTATACGAGGCATCTGCCCATGACCCCAAGGGGAGGGATTGCAGATTCATCTGCTAAGGGTCACCGGTCTGGGAAAGGCCTCACATGGAGTCGAGTGGGATCGAACCCACTGATCCAGAGGTGAAGGGTGATGGACTTGACCTGAGGTCTTAACCATTGCGCCTCCAGCGCAATTATTATTATCATTATCATTATTTTTCTACTTCTTCTTCTATTACTATTACTCTTATGAATGTAAGTAAAATAAATTTTAATCTGATTTCTTACAAGGGTTCTGTCAGGTCCAATGAGACTGCGAACCAGTCTGCATCTTCTACGATCTTCTTCAATGTTGTTTCCCACTTTGAGTTTGAACGCATTGAATCCGTTGAGAATCGATAACTGGCACAGGTCGTATACCTCTTGATCGCTCTGTTTGTACCAGCCTATAATTTTAATCAAATTAATTATTATAAAAGATTATTTAACATTATTTATTGTATATATTACATTATGTGTATCGTAGATTAAAAATTATGTAAAACCATTGTATTCAATATACCGATATCTGTATTGTAGGCGGGATATCCATTTTTAATCAAACTGGTGACACGACTCTCCATTCCTTCTCGTCTCTTCTTCAGCAGGTCGACCGCTTCTCGAGGAGTCAAAACGTCGGTCCTAAACATTTACGTTCATTATTTTACCTTGTAATGTAAATTAATCAATAATTAACATAATTTAACAGCGTGAATAACATGTAATTGAATATTTAATCTGGTAGAATTAAAATAGTTACAGGTAGCGGAAATCGATGGTGGAGACCAGGGTTTCGGGATCCATTTCTGCCAAGTGTTGCCACAGAGGTTTCCTATGCATTTTGGCCCACAAGTCCCACAGTGCGTTGATGACTGCACTTGCTGCCATGTGCATCACGCCTTTATCCGGACCCAGCTTTGAATAGAATATTAAATAATAATTTATTCAGAAATTTTAAATTAAAATCAATTAATGAGAAAAATTAATTGAGAAATAGCGCAACATAAAAATCTTTTAAACATAATTAAACAACAAGAGAAAACTAGCTACAGAAAAAGAAATTGTAGAACGTATAAAAATATATTCGAAGATAAATTTGAAATAAATATTCATAAAATTAATGATTATAATTATTAATAATCATGCATTATCTATGAAATTAGAAATCAAATGTTCGTTTTTACCCAACGGAGTTGCGAGTCGTTGGTTACTTCCCTCCAGAACGCAGAAAAATTGCGGAAAATCGACAAAACCTGGCGGCCCACGATAAAAGGCGAAATCGCTTTTACAGCAGCTACAACTGTTGGTGAAGCAAATGGGTTAATATTTTTTTCTATAGTAAACTATCAAACGGGAACAGTTGAGACTCGAGACAGTAAAGAGATAGGCTATTCCCATGAGTTGTTCTAGTACAGACACTACACGTCCACTTTGCCAGAGACTTATTCGAGTACAAATAACTACTCCCAAAGTTATTCCAGTATAGTTTACCGACTTCCGTGCCTCTCCCGAGTGTGAAGGTCAGTCCGTGGCCCTCAATATCGACGTCGGTGTAAAGCACGACATACGCGCACGAATAGTCGGGATCCCTATGCTGTGAAAAATCACAAAAAGTTCATAAAATCAATTGGAAATAATTAAAATTAACTTTAATTTACTTACCATCACGTCAGATCCTATGGCTGTCAACGAAGTAGGAAAGCGGATGTCCCTCACACTCAAAGTGCGGATGTAGGAAGGATAAGACATACTCTTATCTCGAAAATACGCCATTTTTTCATTAAATTAACTTTAAATTACTATCAAAAGTAATTAAGTGTTTATCTGGAATGTCTTTTCCCTGCAAGTGGATGTTATGGTAACTGGAAGGGTAAACGTCTAGCAAACGAATAAGCCAGAAATTAGTCAACAGGGATTTTAAATAAGCTTACAACAGCTACTGGCAATGTTATCAGCCTGTTATCACATGTTATCGTTATTTACATATCCCCTTTCCAGAAGGTAGTGTTTCCATTTTCAATTCCCCTTTTTATCCTTCTTCCCTTATTTTTCCCTTTTCCCCTCCGTACTAGAATAAAGGCTGTACTTCTAGATTTCCCTGTATCCCTCTTCTCATGTTTTCCTTTTTAAGACTCACTTTCCCCCTTTTAGGAAATTTCTCTGCAAAGAGGAAACTGATAGCAGGAACAGTGCTTCCACTTCTAGTTTTCCCTTTTCCCCCAAAAGGGGAACTCTTTTCCTTTATACCAATTTCTCCTTTTCGCCTCCGTCGCTAGAATATAGACCTACATCGCTCAATTATCTTTCCCTCCTTCCCTTATTTTCCCCTTTAAGACCCATTTTCTCCTTTTTTCAGGGAATTTCCCTGCAAAGTGGAAACTGATGAACACGAATACATCCAAAGTTAACCAAAACTTTTTATTTACATTTATATACAAATTACAAACTTGAATTTTTACAAACTTGAATTATTATTTGTGAATAAAACTATTTCACTACTAATATCTTGTACCACACCTCGATTCTCGTAAACTTTCACCCACAAGTCTTCTACTGAATTTCTTAAACTGAAATTTTCCAAAGATAATTCAAGTTTTCTGAAACTCTGAACACTTCTTAAAAACTTCTCCAAAATTTCCTGAAATCTTAAAAGTAAACCATTTCTATGGCTTCCCTCCATAGGCAGGGACTTGTATCCCGTAAAGCAAATTTCTTCCATTTTTATCCCAGAATTTAACCCCTGTTCCAGAAACGAGGACAAACTATCCAGTGTAACTTTCGGATTACTTCTTACTTGAATTTTTTGCAAATTTAGAAATTTGCCCAGGATTTCTAGGAATTTTTCAAACGTTTGATCATCTAGCTGACACGCGCTGAAATCTAACTCTCTGATAGAGAATTCAGGCTCGGCGAAAGCTGAAAAATGGCTGAAAGCTCTGTTCCAGTGCTTAGTTCCAGGGATTGATAAAACCTCGATTTTTTGTAGATTTAAAGTACGTGTCCATTGGGCCATAGCTTCAGAGGTCCAGTCGTTGTAGCCAATCAGAATTTCAGTAAAATTTAACTTTTTCAGTGAAGAGACGAGTCTCTGCTGAAGGAAATTTTCATCCAAACGACACGATTCTAAAGTCAATTGACGTAAATTGACGAGATGGTCTAAGCAAGTAGCGAGCGGGAGGCTGGATGCATTGCCCAGTGGGTTGAAGCTCAGGTTTAAATAACGTAGTTCCTACAAAATAATAATTCCACTAGTAATAATGATTCGTATAATAAAAATAATAATAATAATTAGTAATTAGTAAAAATATACCAAAGATGTGTTATTATATGTTAATTAAATTAGCATAATTAGTATATATATACCAATTAAATAATATTACTTCATAACTTATTTAAATTATTTAAATTTGTTGACAATTTTTATTATTTAATGAATTTTAACAATTTAATCTTAATTACTCATGATTATTATATTTATTATTTGTTATATTTATACTTGTATTTTTACTTTCACTCTCTACTATTTAATGAATTTTAATAATTATATTTGTATTTACCTATTTCTTACTAAATAAAGTTAATACTTACTTTAAGTGCTTGGTTTTGATCTTTTTCGAGAGTTTTTGCGAGATGGGATAATCCGTTGCTCGTTATGCAGTTTCCGCTGAGTTGCAGGGAACTGAGTAACGGTAAAGTAACAAGAGCCAAGCAAAGATTCTAAAAAAAATAATTAATTACTTGTTTTGTAATTGTTTTAAGTTTTCTTTGTTTAAGTAAGTTGAAGTTGTAAGTAAAGCAGGGTTTCCACTTTCAGTTTCCCCTTTTTCCTCTCTTTTCCCCTGCGTAGTAGAATACAAGACTGTACAGTCATGTTCAAAAAAAAAGGGTACAGTACAGGAAGGGCTTATCGCCGCTTTTATTTCGCTTGCGCTATGGCATAGTTGCCGGACTCGGCTTTCGGCCGTTTGAAAGGAGTGATCCAGTGCATTATTCTTTTGCCCCTTGATATCAGTTTCGTTATACAAAATTAAAAAATCATCTTTAATTTTGATTTGCAAATTAACTCACCCACTTAACTCCATAATTAGACGGTATATGGTCCTAAAAACATTTGAAGTTTCAAGTTTACTATTTCATCTTGATGAAAATGTTTAGTTTCAAGAATGTGTTTCACAATGTTATTTTAACTTATATATTTTTTGTTCTGTATTTTATCTCTTATCTTGTATAATATTCTAATATGATCGACATTTTAGCTTGTCACAGAACTAAATGACGAGAAACTTGCATGAACGACGTGCGATATTTTTTTAAAAAAGCACATATAAGTATATTACGAGATGACTGAAATACTAATGCCATCATTTAAGTCTCTGTCGTGTAAGAATGTTTCTATTTTTCTATTTTTGACATAACTTGTTACTTAATATTAATATTAATTTTAAAAATTAAAACTACAATAACAGATTAGACATATTTTAATTTTAATTTCTTCCAATAACAATGAATTTCTAGTTCTAATATAACATTAGAAATAAAGAAAAAAACTTGCTTGAATTTGCAAATCAAAATTAAAGATGATTTTTTAATTTTGTATAACGAAACTGATAACAAGGGGCAAAAGAATAATGCACTGGATCACTCCTTTCAAACGGCCGAAAGCCGAGTCCGGCAACTATGCCATAGCGCAAGCGAAATAAAAGCGGCGATAAGCCCTTCCTGTACTGTACCCTTTTTTTTTTAACATGACTGTACTTCCAGATTTTCCCTTTTCCCTTATTCTTCCTTTTTCAGACCAAATTTTCTCTTTTTCAGGGAATTTCCCTGCAAAGTGGAAACACTGAAGTAAAGTGCAGTTAAGTTAAGTGTGTTACCAAGTTAGTAAGTTGACGTTGTGAGTAGCGTAGTTAGTCAATAAGTTGAGTAAGTGTAACGCTAAGTTAGTGAGGTATATAAGTTAAGTAAGCTTAAACTGAAATTAGACGGTTTTACTAGCATAAGTAACCTAATTAAGTTAGTAAACTATTAAGTTATAAGTAAATTAAGTACCTTTAAGTTGAAGTCAAGTAGCTAAAGTAGTTACTAATTTTAGCAGTTCAAGTCAGTTAAGTTGAAGTAATTTTGTATGTACTTGAAAGGCCGAGTCGTCCATTTTGTTGGCCGATAGGTCAAGTTCTCGCAAGGTCTGCTGACACTGAAGCGCCCGGCAAACGGGAAGCAAAGCTGCCGGACCCAGTGAAAATCCTCGCAGTTTCAAATCTCCAGAAGCGTTAGCTGATTGCATCAAGTGCTGAATGTTCTGGTACCTGACTAAATGTTTCAATAATACTATTAATAGTAGTGTTGTAGGAGGAGGAGTGAAGTGGAAGTAGTAGCATCAGTAATAATAGAACTGGTAGTAGTAGTAACAGTAGTAGCAGCAGCAAAAGTAGTAGTAGTTGTACTAGGAGTAGCAGTGGAATGGTAATAAAAAGAATAATAATAATAGATAAGAATAAAAATAATATGAATAACAGATAATAATGCTACTACTACTACAACAACTACTACTACTAATATTTTTGTTGCTGCAACTACTATTACTACTACTACCAGTACTACTACTGCTACTATTGCTACTACTAGTACTACTACTACTTCTGCTGCTGCTGCTACGACTACTACTAATACTACTACTGTTACTACTACTACTACTGCTACTACTGCTACTGCTGCTGCTACTACTACTACTACTACTGCTGCTGCTGCTGCTACGACTACTACTAATACTACTACTGTTAGTACTACTACTACTACTACTGTTACTACTACTGCTACTACTACTACTACTACTAGTACTTCTACTACTACCACCATGATTACTACTACTAATGTAGCAATATATCAATTTTCTTTCAATTACCAACATTCAGACTGCGGCACGAATTAGCATAGCGTTCATGCAAGGGCGGAAGATCCCAGGCATTGACGATAGCCACGATCTCATCGTCCGACCCCGTGACTAGCGAAAGCGGGTCTTCCGATGACAGAAGCGCCCCGTCATTGGTTGACATTGTCAGCAAGGGACGTAGGCCTGTCAGACTTTCCATACGGAAAAAATTCAGGAAAAAAATCAGGCATAATAGAATATTACTTAATAGTAAATAATAATAATGATACTTGTTACTTCTCTTTGTAATATATATATATATATATATATGTCTATAATAAGTAATAATATTCTTATCTGTATTTCTAAATTCAATATTTAGAAATTTCTTAATTAACTAATAACTAATTAATAAACTAAGTTTTTAAATAAATATCTAGAATTTCTTACCACAGCGGAAATTTTGACAATTATAAATAATATTTTTATACGGGGCTATAATCCAATAATGAATTCCAAGCCTACGAATACACTGGTGAATATATAATAATAACAAACTGTGATAATATTAGTTACTTTTTTCCAGAAACTAAATGCACGCATATATATTTTACATATATGTACCTGTAGAAACGTCTGGCCGTTTCTGTGCGGAGCCATTCCACATTCTTGCTTTCCGGCCTGTCGACGGGGACGAGCAGAAGTCTGTCATTGACTCGAACCCGCAATCGAAGAACGTTCTTGCTGTCCTATTCACCAAAATCATTCTTATAAACTTCCGAATATGACACTATTAGTAGTAGTAGAAGTAGTAGTAGTAGTAGTAGTAGTAGTAATAGTAGTGGTAGAAGAAGTAGTATTAGTGCTAGCAGCAATATCATTAGTAATAGTAGTGGTAGTAGTAATAGTAGTAGTAGAAGAAGTAGTATTAGTAGTAGAAGTAGTAGTAGTAGTAATAGTGGTGGTAGAAGAAGCAGTATTAGTAGTAGAAGTAGTAGTAGTAGTAGTAGTAGTGGTAGTAGTGTAGTGGTAGAAGAAGTAGTATTAGTACTTGCAATAATATCAGTAGTAGCAGTAGTAGTGGTAGTAGTAGCAGAACTACTGTTAGCAGTACTATTACAATTTTTAATATTTTATTTTTATTGTCATTACTGTTACTAATACCCATTGACTTCAGCAGAGTAGGAGTAGTGCTAGTAGTTGCAGTGGTACTACGACTTGTGTTAGTATTCCTATTATCTTTCTTGTTGTTAATATTACTATCGTTGTTATTATTGCAACTACTATTACTATTGTCACTGCAATTATGATTGCTGTTACTACTATGTTTATTTTATCTCGGCTTAGGCTAAGAGCCTATTGCCAGTGTTACTACTATTACTACTAATACTACACTACCATTATTATTAATTAACGAATTGAAGCTTCCTTACTTGAGCGATGGGTCTGGACGGAGTCGTATTGCTCGTATCGGCAGAAAACTCGATTTCCTTTTTGTCACCAATGCAAAGTATAAATATAATATATATATATATATTTCATATATATATAATATGTATAAAATAGTGATAATAAATAAAAGTTAACAATAAATTGTGATAAAAACAGTAATGATATTAATAATAAGTTGATTGGAAGCCCAAATAATACACGCTTACACAAATAATAATTATAATAACAATAAATAATAATAATAACAATGATATTAGTTACCTTATTCAGAGCTGGGGACTGTAAAACGGGGGACTTTTTGCTCCTATTCGCCTTTGCCGAACCCCCAAGAACTGGAGAAGACCTATCTTCTTCACTGTTACCTTCGAATATCATATAATAAATAGTAGTAATATGCTTATACATGTCAAAATCATAATTTAAATAATACCACTCTTCGAATTGTCGTCTAAATCAATCAAAGTTTGTTTCATCCTCTTCCTCAGTGGGCTTGAAATGGTCGAACTAGGGGCAGGAGATAACTGCAAAAGCTCCGGACTTTTTTCCCTGTTTGAACTGAAGGCGGGAAAGTCCCTCGCTTTCTCATTGGTTTTACGGCTTCCCCCAGTAGTCCAATCAGACATCGTCCTCTTGGTCTTCTTGTTCCTATTGGTCGGATTCAGATCGTCGACGAGCCAATCATCGAGAGCCTCGTCTTCCAGGACTAAAGCTCCACTTTTCGGTTTGGCTGACGGCTTAAACCGCAGAGGGGCGGTTTCTTTGACGGTTCGAGCCGCTGAACGACCCACCCTCTGAATGGCGCTTGTATATTCATCTCTGGGATTATCTAAGGTTGTACTGGAACGTTTCGGGCTAACCGGAAGTAAAGGTGGGGAATCTTCTTCCGATATTTCCTCTTCCGGTATCAAAGCAGAAGTCTGTAACTGGGTCCGCTCGATTTGCTCGACGGAAGGAACGTTCAGTCCGACTGTGTAAAAAAAAACGAAATAAATTGGATTAGATTATTATTACTAATAGTCGATTTCTTATTTATTTAGTTTAACTGAATTGCGAAAAGTTATTTACCTTTTTCGAGGGATTCCATGAGCCTAGCTTCCATTCGTAGGCTTTCGGATAAGGTTTGCTCGTCCAGGTCTCCACAGGTTCGTAATCTCCACTTCACAAGGCATTCATACGGAGTTTCACCCTGTATTATAAAAGTAAATACTTCTTAACATTTATCATCACATTAATATTTCACTAACTTTTACCTAAAAATCAATAAAAAATAATTTTATAATCGACTGTATTTGAATCAAATAAAGTAATATCACTTCGTATAGTAGTCTTTGTATTAATAAACCTAGAATATTGGAAATAATAGTGAATAATAGATTACTGTACATACAATACTTTTATAGTAATAGATAATACGATATATATAATAAAAATAACAAGTAGTTGGTACCGCATCTGTCCGGGCAACGGGATTGGCTCCGTGTTTGAGGAGGGCGTCCATGACGTCGACATGCCCGCAAGATGCGGCGTCGTGAAGCGGCGTGATGCCCTCGCACTCGCTGCCGCCACGGTCGTTGACGTTGGCGCCGTGCTTGAGCAGCAGACGGACGATCTCCACGTTGCCATGGTTACAGGCTTCGTGAAGAGGCGACCAGCCGCAATAGTCCCTCACGTTCACTTGGTGTCCCTGAGACAGAGTTTTTTGTGATGAGATCATAGTGTTGTATAATCGGTGAATGAATGAGTGGATGAGTTAATGGATGAATAAGTGAGGGAATGGATGAATGAATGAACGACTGAATGAATAAGTGGATGAAGGGTTAATGAAAGAATAGAGAATGAATGAGTGAATAAGAGAATGAATGGGTGAGTGAACTAGTAATTGAATGAATGAGTGGGTGAACTAGTGAGTGAATGGATGAATGGGTAAGTGAGTGAATCACTGAATGAGTGAGTGCAAAGAATGAATGGGTGAGTGTATGAATGCGTGAGTGTACGAGTGAATGAGCGAATGAATGAACGAACGATCGACTGGATGACGATTGGGTGAATGAAGGATTGGACGAGAGACTGAACGAATGAATTCATAAAATCAATCCATTGATTAGTTGTAATCGAGTACTTGTACAGTTTCGCCGTTGCAACTGTAGTTGTACAAACGTACAGTAGTTGTAATATTAGCTGATTACTTTTATCTCTGCAATCATACAGCCCTGAATAAAAGTATTCACACTATTAATGTTACTCAAATACCTGTGCCAGCAACTGAGAAACTGTACGTAGATCCTGTTTGATACAAGCTTTGTGTAGCGGTGTTTCCCCTTTCATATTACGTTTTTCCAGGTCACGAGTTGGTCGCTTCCTGGGCCTAGCAGCAGAGGATTCATCATCACTGTCCCCGTCTAAGAAAATTTAATTGTTATTAAAATTTCATTAATTGCATTAACTTAGCGCAAAAGTTACCCGAGAGATCACTTAACGCTATGCTGTCCTCATCTTCGTCATTTTCCGTTTCCTGCGAAGAAGACTCAGCTTCGGAGTTTAAGTCGATCCCATACTCTTCGCAAAAGTTCTTCAGTTTCTTCTGCGTCTCCTCTTAACATCAGATGCAATCATTTTTATAAATGATTATCATTTAATATAATTTCATTACAAAATTCTAAACCTGCTTCATTAAACATGCACAGGGAATCTTGCAATACTGCCAGCGAGTTAAGGGCCTCTGCGTGTAGCTGTCTATTTCTTGCTTGCTCGGCTAATTGAACAGCTTTGTCGTAGAGGTCCTCGAGCTCGGGGTACGTCGCACCGTCCTCTTCCCGAGCGTTAGCGATATTCAATAACGTCCTACAGCTCTGTAATTAACATATCAACATTATATATTATTAAGTTAATTATTTCTCTGAATACTTCTCCAGGATTATCAGCGTAAAGGTCCAACTCCTTTTTGTAATAAATCACAGCATTTTCGTAATCTTTCAGGTCCATGTAAGTCTGACTCAGCGAAACGTATATCGGAGCAAACTCCTTTCCTCGATAGCCCAGCAGTTCAGCCTCCTACTCATAAACGTTAATGTAAGTTACACATAAGTAGTTTGAAATAATTCATGTTACCTTGAGCATTCGCAAGTAGTAGTCCAACGCGGCCTGAAATGATTTAACAGAGGCACACGAGTCTCCGAGCTCTTCGTAAACCTTTAGCAAATCTTCGTGATTGTATTCGGTCGTATTCGCCAGTTTTTCTTGCAAGCGACAGATTTTTATTGCTACGGAAAAATCCAAAATTAAAATAAACAATTTGATAATTTTTATAATTCAAAGGCAGACCTTTCCGCAGCAGTTTGCTTATTCGTTTTCTGTCTTTCTCGATCGGGGATTTTTCTCGATAGGCTTTCGTTAAATAACGTTTTGCCGCTTCGAAATCACGTAGCGAGAGAAACAGCTAAAAAAAAAGTTAATTACAATGAATAATTATACATTTAAAATAATATTAAATGGTACCTGAGCTTTTAGAGCCAAATCATCACACAGAAGAGGTTTATCTTTTAATTTTGTGGCTACGGCAACTGCTAATTCAGCATATCTCAAAGCCTGGCTCAGTTGATTTTTCCTATGATAGATTGCTGCTAACGAATAATAGCAACGATGAAGGTCTTCAGTCAACTGATACTTGTCAGCAACATAAATAGCCTTTTTTAGTGAATCCAAGGAGCCATTAGTGTTTCCCTGGGGTTCATAAATAAGTCCCAGGTTCAGGAAAAGCCTGGCCAACATTTCCATCTTTTCCCGTTTGGGTACAGATTCTCCTAACTTCTGGCAAACAGCTAGACTCTCTTCAAACGAATCCTGGGCTTGCGATAAGGCTTCCCTGTATTCGCGAGACGAAGGGTCCAGTGCCTCTGCTTGAAAATAATGTGTTCGACCTATAGTCGCTAAGGCTCGCTGGATTTCCAGAGTATTTTTTAACTCCCGAGCGAACTCTGCAAAGAAATCGCTACGTAAATGAGTTGATAATAGTAATATTTATTAATTTAACTTACGGAGATGCTTCTGCTGGTGTTCAAGGGCTTCTCCATAACGACCCAGTTCGCTGTGGACTTCGCCAATTTTCCTGTGGGCGATGGCGATGCCTAATTTGTCGGAAAGAAGTTCGCACGTTTCCAGTTCTTCCTGTGTTATAAAATATATATATATATATATATACATATATATTACTGTGTTGATTTTAATTTTTATTTTTTTGACCTGATGTTCAAGTAGAGCATCCTCATAACGGCCATGATGACACAAAACTTCGCCTATCAAGTTACAAAAACTGGCAAATTCTCTGAGCTCGCCTTTGGCTCGAGCCTTGCTCTTTTCGCGTCTCAGTTCTGAAATAAAAATTCAGATTTTTTTATTGATTATTTTGTTATTTTTCTGGCATCTTATTCAATATAAAATCAAAAAAAGGAAAGAAACTTACTAAGCAAATCTTTTAAGGATCGATCCGACATTTTTTAAAAACACTACCGTATGACTTTTCTAAATAAAAGAATTATAAACAATTTTAACGATTATATTGTTGATACAAAATTAAGTTTATCTAAGAAATGTTTGTTTTTATTCAATTTAATGTCAGTTGCTTTTTATTTACTGTTTTCTGTTTCCTGTAACATGTAAAATGAAAGTTACATGTAATACGTGAAACAATAACAAAGTTTCCCGCCTGAGATTTGAGATTGAAATTTTGACGTCTGCTGAAAACTTCCGGCGTTGCCAGATCTTAAATAATAAATATTTTAATAAAACTTCTATCAATATTATTTTTAAAAATTGTCATTTAGACTTTTAAATTTTCAATAACTGTAAAATATATTAAATATATTAATGAATTTCGGAATAGAAACTGAGTAGGAAAACTTGTTTATTAATTGAATTAACTGATCGATATATCAAATTCCCCTTTCCTGTTAATTAAAAATAATTCAAAGTTTAGGACACATTCTTCCATTTGTTATACTAGCGAAATATTTATCATTAATTTTTTATTATTGTTACAATAATTTGTTTTGAGCAGTTGAATATTTATGATGATTGTTAAAACAATTTCTTAAGAATTGGAAGGACAACATTTCGTATATTTGCCTTAACCTTCAGCCATCGACCTCTTCACACGGACAGGATTTTCAGTAATTCTGAAAAAAATTCAATTCGTCTGACATATTGCTATCCGCTAACGAATAAAGATTCGAAAATTTTTGAAGAAGAAATTACATTACAAGATCCTGTATACCACAAGAGATGACTCCCAAGTTGGGATGCCTATATACATGATCTGCGTCGTCTGCAACTGTTGACCAAGCTACACCATTTTGTGAATAATGCGTAGTGCAATGTCTCATCTAAATGAATACAGGGTCTGTGCGTAAGAATGCAGTGCTACAGGCCTTTGTTGTTTTCCGCATGATAGGATAGGAAGCCTACGGAAAAGTCAGGGAAAAAGTTCTCACTCAGCGGTTAAACCTAGTCACGTGATTATGTTGCTATGATAACATACTAGCTGTCCGACCAAAATATTTATACATGCCAGATAGAAGTGAAATCTAATAAATAAATTGTTTGAAAGTAAAAAAAAAAAAAAATACAATAAAAAAAAACAATCTTTGAAATGAATTTGATTTTCTGTGTGACCTTCACCACTAATTTCGCCATAGGACTAGAGATTGTGGGGGCCTATTTAAGCTCTGTATATACCGATTTGACTCAAGAAACCTGTTTTCCATCAACAACGAACGTGAAAGTATATTCTGCACCTTTTTCTGTAGCATCCGTATTCAAGCTAGGTATATAGGTTGGTGAACCACATGTTGGAAGGTCACGTGGGCGGTCGGGGTAGGGGGTCCTCTTACTTTTTGATTCTATAACACTCGGAGGAAGAGACGACTAGGTTAGTCAGACTAAAATTAGCCGCTGTGAAGAGCAGTTCAAATCCATTGTCTCAAGAAGATGTCTCGATCACCGTTCAGTAGGTCCAATTCCAATGCAATCATAGGTCTGTTGGTTGTTAGTACAATTTTCTTCTTTCTGCGGAATTCAAACATGGTCACCGATACTCAGTACTGGAAATCGTCTCCGACATGTTCTCAAGGTTTCTGAAATGTAAACTCTAATTATTTATTAAATCATTTATGATTTATTTAAAATTCAAGATTCTACGCATTTCGACTCGACAGTTGCACAGGAAGATCCTTGCGTCCTTAAGAACGATCCGAGAAAAGTACTTGATTCCACCATCGAACAAACCGCTTGTTCTCGAACACCCCGACGTGAAGAATCCTTCCTTAGGTCAACCGCAAAAAGTCTTGGAATACTTATCCAATAAAGTAACTTTAAAAACTTAGTCATACTTGATTGGATTGATTTTCTATTGTGAAACTAATGAACTTAGAAAGGAGGTTTCTTCATCGAATGCGGTGCTCTGGATGGAGAAGCACTATCCAACACTCTTTTCATGGAAAAGGAACTGGGATGGACTGGATTGCTCATTGAAGGAGGTCCTGACAATTTCCAGAAACTGAAATCCAGGAACCGTAAATCTTGGATTGTCCCTACCTGTCTCAGTCTAGTGCCTTACCCTAAGTATATTTCAGTGAATAGCGTTGCCAGATCGGTTTATATATAGCTAATTTGTTCTCTAGAACTGTTGTCTATAAGCAACACTTCTACATAGGACGCATTTCAGACAACAACGGCGTGGCTAATGCAGCTAACAATGAAGTCCAAGTCCAGTGATTTCCACTGTATTCGATACTTCTAGCCCTGAACCGAACCCAGATTGATTAGTTCAGCTTAGATATTGAAGGACACGAATTAGCTATACTGAAAACTTTACCCTGGGATAAAGTCAACATTCAGGTTTGATATTCTGGTCTTTGTTATATTCTAGTTTCATTGTTTGATTTCTATTCTTGTTTGTTATGTTTATAGACTCTTTCAGTCGAGTACTTCCACGACGCAGAAGGAAAAGAAGCAGTTAAGAAATTTATGGAAGAAAAAGGATATGAAGTCCTCACAGAAGTCAACAATCCGGAGAACTGGGCCCACGATTTTATTTTTGTGAAAAGACAGTAAAACTAAGCGCGTTACACTGAAACTGTATGCAAATTAAAAAACGAACTTTCGAAGTTTTTCGCTTGTTACCCTAGTTTCCTTAATATTCCAAAAAATGATGGAGGTGACCATGCGTTGCAGTTTTAATTAAAAGCAGTTCCACCTGTAAAATTTCAGAAAGTCCTCGAGACTCTGATTTCGTCTCACGACTTGAACAACGCGCTTCTAGCGGCGGATTCATTTACTAAATGCCTCTGAATGATCCACATTTTCTCTTTTGTTTACGTTCCTAAAACGGGTCTAGAATCGTTCATTCTTATTTTGAAAAGTGACCCATGGGAACAACAACACGAAATGAATTTTGGCTTACTATCCAGTTTTGTATATGATTATTAATGATATTTAGTATCAGGTCACGGCAAAAACATGTGTAACTGTCATGCAAATCATGTGAATAACTTAGCGATGTCTTTAGCGACGTGAAAATCTTGAGGTAAAAAGAATAAAAAGATAAATGGAATCAAATGTGCATCTAATGTTGGAACCAGAGGTAGGAACATCGATGAAGGGGAATACACAACATTTAGTACGTTATACACTGTTAAAAAAGTCGTCTAGTTTTCTTCCGTCTAAGCGAAAAATGCGCCTAGTTTTACCAATTTTTCTTAAAAAATCTAGGCGGAGAAAACTAGACACAAAAAACTGGGCGGAGGGTGGCCTCCGCCCTCGTTTACTCCCCTTTTCGCCTATGTTTTTGTCTGCTGTGTGGTGAAGTGTTTACGCTAAACTTAACTTAACACTAATTTAAACTAAATTGTACCAAACAATTATTTTCTTCCTTCTTAAGGGTTATTTTAGATAAAGTATATGGAACTTCGTAGTAACATGGGCCGTTTATATTGTTATCATTATGTAATTTTTCACAAATTATAAATACAAATAGTTTCACCGACAATATCACCGACAATTTCCACTGAAAATTATTAAGCTGATAATTTTTATCATGAATAATTAATTTATTGGTTACTTTTCACATTAAGCTATTTTATTAATCATTGCAAAATATAGCTTGATTCCGTTTTTAAGAAATATTTGGCAACGTCGAATGACTTTCGAGAACTAGAAAAGAAGGCGCATTCCGCCATTGCCCTTCTGGCCACGCCACTAGTCGGTTGCCACCTGCAAGCCTATTGCGGTAAACACGTGGTTGAAGTTGTTCGTCGGCTGTGAAAATGGCCGAGTTTTGGAAGAGCTTCTGCTCCTGTAAATCTTTTTGAAGAACGAAATCATCGTTCGACAAACACGTATTGAGTGAAAGTAAATGACTCGTTCATTCAAAATTGAAGGTGAGTACCAAATCAAGCCAGACGAGTTTGCTCACCATTAATTGTATGCTTTCTCTTTTTTTATTTTTGCAGGGCGAAAAGCATTGTTTCGGTTTACAGACAGTCGGGTGGTCTGGGATGCTCACTGGACTTAGAGTGTCGTCTATCAGTTTCCTGAGCGATACCGAACCCAAGCTGTTGGTCGAGACCTAAACAACAGACTACTGCAGTCCGATAAACAAAGTCAGTAGAGCCTCGCAGTGAAGCCATCTGAATTTGATTGCTAGTGAATATGTTTGAGCTTTAACTGATTGTTTTTTTTTTCAGGTGGTGCATGGTGCCCATTACCCCACTGCATTTCCCACTTCATGAAATTTCTTTTACCTTAGAGCGACCAAGTAAATGGCTGCACGAATTGTTCGAGCGTTCACCGAGTCTCCTGTGGGAGAAATATCTGGCACTGCATAGCTTTTATCAGGTTAAATATTCTATTATTACTTCAAAAAGATTAAAACTGATTATTTGTAATCCTTCAGGCCAGACATGGAACTCTGCTGCTGATAGAAGAAAAGAATTCTGCCCCGTCAGTGAAAAGTTGAATTTACATTCTATTTAGCAGAAATTTTGATTGGTGTTTTGTAACTCCTGTTGTTGTCTATCGTGTGAAATATCAATACAAGCAATTTTTTTATTGACTTCGCGTTGTTTAATGCTCACGTTAATATTATTTTAAAAAATGATGTAATATCAAGGATGTAAACATGAGAAGGAGGGGGGGAGCAAGTGGGGCGATAAGGAGGAGGTGGAGGGAGAGGGAGGATGCCGGGCGAAATGGAGGGCATGGGAGGGAGGCTGTAGGAGGGTCCGGGGCATAGCCTGAGGCACATTTGAAGCTCGGCGGGCGCTGAAAACTAGACGCTTTTCGTGTCTAGTTTCTAGGCGCACTGGATAAAATACGCTATTTTTTTTCTAGACGCTTTTCCGCCTAGAAACTAGGCGTTTTTTTTAACAGTGTACATAAATCTGCAGCAAGATGGCTTTCCCCCTTATTACTGGACTCAATACTCAACTGGATCAACTGGATCTACACTCAACAGTCCGACCATATTGCAGGTGACAAACGCGTACTGGAAGAACCGCACGTCTTGTCGTGACCTCTCGTCACCAGCCTCTTTAGATATGGAAGAAAATTACAGTATTCTCTGTACGAACTCTTGATTGTGTGGCTTGTTAGCCTCGCGAGATCCAGGACCTGGCCTCTATTGATCATATGAAACAAAAAACTACGGCTGAGCTTAACATATATTCGGTATGAACCGAATGTCTGCCTCCCACATAAAAAAAAAGCGTCCAGGCTGATGGCAGACTGCAAATTTTTGAATCACTTTGGTTAACGAGGTTATAATGCACCTTACTCCTACTGGACGCTTCGAGCATGAAAATCTAGAGAGGCCCTCGTATGGCAAAGCCCAGTACAAAGTAAGGGAAAGGAGCCTCTTCGTAAAACACCAGGCTTGTTGCTAATGGCTGCCACCTAATCACGTGACTTCAACAGGTGGTCTGTTAGCAAACTTCTGCCCTGAGGCAACTAGCCAGGTGGTTGGAAAAACATGGATCAAGTGTCACGTTGCTAGGCAACAGTCCCTTGGGAGAGTATAACGTGAAGGGTTTAGGAATTCAAATCATTTCTGCAATTCACTGAATCTGCCTTGTACGATGGATCACGTGACTTCATCACGTGCCTCAGTGGCCGCCATTACACAAGCAGCTAGCCTTGCGTTTTATCATGAGGCTTCTTTCCCTTACTTTGTAGGGAGCTTTGCCATGCGAGGGCCTCTCTAGATATTTATAATGTTCCTACGCACCTGAAGTTGGACGGCGGAGTTAAGCGAGTGTCCGCCATTTCGGGGGACAGCTGACCGAGCCGGTTACTTGTTTACATTTCTGTTCTCTAATCAAATAGGATATATTTCTGACATTTTTCGCATGGTGGGTTGGTGATGCTCATACCATAAGTAAACAATAAGAAAGCTTTTTTCTTCTTTTTACTGTGAGTAAAGACTAAGGAGATGAATGCTTAATCGACTAACTGTTAAAAAGTAAGACCGACCTGGAAAACTTCTTTTCTGCATTGGCCAAAACTCGTGCGAGGATTGTCCTGTGCTGCATTTTTCTTAAAAGAACTTCTGAGGATTTTACAGTAATTGGTTTAGAGTACTGTAACGAGTTCTAGAGAAATGGGCTTCGTAGAAGTTTGCTTGGAGAAAGTATAGCAGCTTCCACGAAGCCGATTAAATAACCATTATAGAGAGGTCAACGAAAAGTGATAAAAGGCCGGTGTAAATAGAAAGGGTTTAGCCTTATAGAAAGCCTATAGGTCTTATGCAACAAAATAGGGGTGGGGCTAATAAAACGAGTGTCAGCCATACTGGATGGCAGCTGAGCCAGCTTGTATGGCTTGATTACTTGCTGGTTCATTCGTTTCTTGCATTTGTGGTGTGTTAACAATAGTATTACGACAATTTTCTGTAGAATATTTGGCTGTTCAATCAGCTACTTTGATTTTGTACAGGAAAGAATTCAGTCCGCAGTGCCCTGTGATTAGTTGAGTAAGGTAGTAGTTGTGTTGAAATTTTAAGAAGAGATGAAAGGAATCTAAGTTTGATATTAAAAGTTCTACAAAATACTGTGTGGTTGTCTCTCTCCAACTTTGAAACCATGATGCAGTCAGATGTTTCCGAACAAGTTTTGGACTGTCTAGAGAAGTTAGCTGTAATGATACTTGCTGTAGATGCTGTTTGTGAGTCAGTTTATGGCTATTGGTAGAGGGAGAGGAGCTACTTGGATTTTGGAAGCGTTTTCTGGCATACCTGTCTCCAAGATAGCATATCCTGTAAAGTAGCAAAGTATAAGTCCTTGTATTTTCCCTGGATATAAAACCTTGGAACAGGAGTAGAGAATTTTAAGGGACAGAAGTAGCTGGACAAATGATACAATAAACTACATTTTGCTTATCTTATATGTGCTTATGTTACCCCAGTGGATTTGCTGTTGATTCGCCATCCGACCAAGCAAAACTACATTTTAGCTTGGTGCTGATAGTGTTACCACTTTCAATTTACCCTTTTTTCCCTCTTCCCTTATTTTCCCCTTTTTCCCTCGGTGCTGGGACATAGGGCTGTACTTTTAGATTTTCGCTTTTCCCACCTCTCTTATTTTCCCTTTTTTAAACCCCATTTTCCTCTATCCCAGGGAATTTCCCTCCAAAGTGGCAATACTGTTGGTCCTACTTCTTTCTACTTAATCTCAGTCTTTTGTACTGTACGGTTCTGTAACCAAAGATTCTCTAAACTCAGAACTCATGAAAAATAAGGAACAGCAGGAAAACAAAACAGTGCTACGCAACACTCACGCATGCTGTAATCCATACGTATCACGTTTCAGTCCCATGTCGACTAGATTACAACACTCGATAGCACCGAATCCTAGATACCAGAACTCAAGAACCACAACAACACGTCTTCAAAGTGTTATTAAGTTCCAAGTTTCTTAGTCGTTCACTATCAGACCTGAAGTAAGGCTCGTTCTTGTAAGACTAGTTTGTTCGAAGGTTTCCAGTCTTAATACAGTTTTAACTGCTAAACTTAAAAATGATAGCTGAACCTGAACTAGTTCACTACGAATCTTTTCTAGGTTACAGCTTGACTACTGCAACTTTAATGTTAACTTTCTTGATTGGTCTGCCACTGTGTTTCTTCTCGTTTCTCGGAGCTTGGAAAGCTTACACTAAGAAAGAGCAGACGATCATAAGTTTCTCGATAGTGTTCTTCGCCTTTGCTGTTCTACAAGTCTGCGCTATAGCTGAGGTATGTACAAGTTATTAGGGTCTAAGCTAGTAGTGAGCTTACAACTATTTACTATTCATGTTAGGTTAGTACGATCTTTCGCAGCTTGGCGTGGTTTACAGACGGGGTGGATGTCTTCGTATCGTGCGCCGTTACGTACTTCTCCATCAGCTTTGGACTTGCAGTTCTGCATCTGAGTCTGACAGTTATCACTGTATTGCGTTACGTCTACGTAATACATCCAAAGTTGGGTTGCAGAATTAATAAGCGGAGTAAACTGGTTAGCCTGGTATGCTGTTTGAACGTAACGGGTAATTACTACTACCATTACTACTATTAATACTGCTGCTGCTGCTACAACTACTACAACAACTACTACTGCATTACCACCACTACTACTACTACTACTACTATACTACTACTATACTACTACTACTACTACTACTACTAAGGGTTACGGCCAAATAGACAAGAACTGTTATTTCTAGTATAAAATACTTACTACTAGCTATCAGCAACTGAGAAGCACTGGTACTATTATTCCTACTACTACCACTAAAGGCATTCTGCTATGCCGCTCTGGTACTACTATATCTGGTTTACTGGTTACTAGTTGGTTTCCAGTTACATAGTACTAGTTATTAGCAATTCACATACTACTTACTCCATAGCTAACACTAGTCGGTCTATTAGTTCATTCCTATTAAATCTGACTTTGGATAGGTCTGGCGTTGGGTGCCATGGTCACTGATTTTCTAAGTCAAGATGCCCCGGTGTTTGCTATTTGCACTGGGAAGGTTACGTTCCTGGACTACGCGTACTCTACACGTTTCTACATAGACGTTTTGGCTAACCTTGCTATTACCCTTACTGAATTCTGGCTTACCGCTAAAGTCTGGCTTAGGGTTCGAAAGCAGAAGATACAGGTTTGCTAAAATATACTACCGCTTAGACCAACTATAAGGTACCAGTTTTTCTTTCCAAACAGATCAGCGTGATCCAGACTTCAGAAATTATACCGAGGAGCCAGCTGAAGAATCTGCTGACTATTCGTGGTACGACGTTATGTAGACTGATAACACTGCAGCCGTCTCTTGCTGTTTACATCATACGATTGGTGGCATACGCGGGCGTGCGTACGCCTGACGATGTTCTACTTCTTCTCGTTCTCCTTTCAGTCACCTTTGCGTGTGTTACTATTGGTCTACCCCTGATTTGTATCACTGAGAGTCCCTTCATTAGAGAGAAAGTGACGGGATTATTCAGGAAGCCAAGGGCAGCTGCAACAAATACGGTTAGTGGCGTACGCGGGAGCACGTACGCCTGACGATGTTCTACTTCTTCCCCTTCTTTTGTCAGTCACTTTTGTCTTTACCACTATTGGCCTACCCCTGATTTGTATCACTGAGAGTCCCTTCATTAGAGAGGAAGTGACGGGATTGTTCAGGAAGCTAAGGACTGCTGCAACAAATACGGTTAGTGGCGTACGCGGGAGCACGTACGCCTGACGATGTTCTGCTTCTTCTCCTTCTTTTGTCAGTCACTTTTTTCTTTACCACTATTGGCCTACCCCTGACTTGCATCACTGAAACTCCCTCCATTAAAGAAGAAGTAACGGGATTGTTCAGGAGGCCAAGGACTGCTGCAACGCATACGATTAGTGGCGTACGCCGGAGCACGTACGCCCGGCAATGCACTACTTCTTCTCGTTCTTTTTTTTCGGTTTTGAACAAACTGGACGAGTCAAGGAGTTCTGCTTTAACAAAACGGTTTAAACCACTCATCTCTGATAACAAACCACGTATTAATATTTAATCTGGTCAAAAATGAGTATATTAGATGGATGAATCCTCGTAACAAAAGTTGTATATTCTGTAGCACGATTATTTGACAAGTACCGAAAAAAGTAATTGTTTTTTTTTTTAGAATAACGATTCTGAGATCTGAATGTACAAACATATATAAATATAATATAAGAAGCCGCGTAAAAACTGTTTAAGATTTCAGCTGGAATTTTTTTTATCTCGCAAGCTTTTTTGACTAAAGGGCAATGTTAATTAATTTTAAATAATTTAATTATGTTTAAAGATTGTTAATGAATTAATTTAGGCCGAATGTGTAGCGTTTCGTGAAGTGCTGCCAACTGCTCTTCGCCCAGTTTGATTTTATCGTCGATTTCCTTGGCGTCCATTATTAATTTAGCCTTTCAAAAAATATTTGAAAAATTCAATACATTTTATTAACTATTATTTATTATATTACATAATATATAAATTGCGCAATTATAGTTTACCTGCAATTTACTAATATTGTTATAATAATAAAACAGAATTAAGTGAATTAATCGTGCAAACAACATATTAAACTTATCGATATTCTAAATTGTTTTATTTAATATTTAATATTATTTTATGTATTATTTGAATTATAATAACTACAATTTGTATTTTTTTCAGTGATTTAGATTTTTAGAATTAGTATATGATTTGATATAATTAATAATATATTAAAATTTATGATACCTTCATGGAAACGAAGTGTGAGTAGTCAGCGAACTCTTCTTCGGTGAGATACTTTGAGAGGAGTGCTGCTACTTGCCGACTTCTGCGGTCGATGTTCTCCTTGAGGCTCTTGGCTTCCTCCAGTTGTTCTAGTAGCTTGTCGCGCTTGCCTTCCAGCACAGCCTAGTAGTAATATAGAAGTAGTATGGTGATGGTAGTAGTAGTAGTAGTTGGCATTAGTCGTGGTTAGTAGTAGCAGTCATTGTGATAGTAGTAGTGGTATAAATGGTGGTAGTAATAGTAGTATTAATAGTAGTAGCAGTAGTAGTAGTAGTATAAACAGTACTAGTTTTAGTAGTAGTAGTAGTAGTAGTAGTCGTAGTGGTAATAGTAGTAGTAGTAGTAGTAGTAGTAGTCGTAGTGGTAGTAGTAGTAGTTGTAGCATAGTAGCACACTACGACTAGCACTATGATCAAAAGGTAGTAGCTGCTTAAAATAAAAGTAGTAGTGTAACAGTTGTGCTATATAGTAGTAGAAAAGTACTAGTAGCACTGTAGCAGTAGTATACAGCAAGTTTCAATTGCAGCAGTCTACTTACTGGTAGTAGTAAATTAATAGATATTATAGCGCTCCTACGACTTACAAGATAATTTAAAGGCAGTAGCTACTTAAATCATAAAACTAGTAGCAGCACTGATACCCTTTCTTGTAGATCGGCGGTAGCGGGTAGCGATATCAGCGCGTTTTCAGCTCTAGCAAGTCTTCCAGCAAGTGCTAGTAGCAGCGCAGTAATTTTATCGACTTCTGTGACGTGTAGTGCTACTTTATTGGATTCTGCTGTGGTAGCTACCGCACTGATACGTTTCGATACCACCATACCCAGGGCTTCGTTAGTCTGGATTTCTTCCTGGATCATTAGTCGCTCAGAACGAAGGATTTCTAGTTTGTGTTCCAGGCGAGTCATCAGGTCCTCCTAAGTATCGATACGTATTGAATAATCGATTAGTCAATCAATCCATCGATTAAGTCAATCTGTCGATCGGTAAATTAGCATTATAACCTATCTACATATCTATCTATAGGTCAGTCAGTCAGTCTGTCTGTTTATCTGTCCGTCTGTCTGTCTGTCTAACTGTCTATCTCTCTATTAGTTTGTCTAACTTTTGGTCTGTTTATCTGCGCGCCTGTCTATCAGTCTGTCCGTTTGTCTGTCTACCTATCAGTCTATCACCTTATCAGTCTATCTGTCTGTCGGTCTGTCTAATTATCTGCCTGCCTGTCTTTCTATCTATCCGTCTATCTAAGAGTTTTCTGTCTGTCTGTGTATCAGTTTGTTTGTTTGTTTTTCTGTCTGTCTACCAGTTTGTCTCTTCGTCTGCCTATCATTCTTTCCGTCTGCGTGTCTATTTACCTTATCTGTCTGCCTGACTTTCTATCAGTTTGTCTGTCTATTCGTCTGTCTATCATTCTTTCCGTCTATCTGTCTAGTCTACACATTAGTTTGCTTATCTATTTGTCTGTTTACCCACCAGTCTGTCTGTCTTCCTATCTATCTATCTATCTATCTATCTATCTATCTATCTATCTATCTATCTATCTATCTATCGGTCCATCAGTCTGCCTGTTTGTCTATATATTTGTCTGTCTTCTGTCTATGTCTCTACCTATCTAATGCAATTTTATCTAATTTCTAATCAACTAATCGATCGATGAATCAACCAATTAATCGACTAGTTGATCAATCGATATATGCGATCACTGAAAGCTACCTTCTGCTGTTCCAGGATCTGCGTATCCAGCTGTTCTGTAAGCTGCTGACTCTTCTCCATCGTTTGTCCATAGCGCGTTAGCAACTTAGCTTTCGGTTCCGAAATCGTGAAGTACACGGAACTAGCAGGCAGCGGAGCACAGCTGCTAATTCTAAAAACACATGAATTTACTATTTAATAAGATAATTAATTATTTCCTTAACTAACTGTGTTATAATAGTTAAAAAGTAGTTAATAACTTTGTTTCTACGAAGACTATTCGTTCGTAAGCGTGTAGAGCAGACATTGTTTAGTTGCTAACTGCTTGAAATCTCGACTACTACTAAGTTTACTATTGAAGATTTCGTTTTTGGAATGTGCCAGAGAGAACAATAGTTAACTGGAGCAGTAGTTGATAGTTTTGTTTAGTAGTTTTAGTGAATAGTTTAACGGTTAGTGAGTCTTTGTGTTTGGTTTACCAGGCGAGAAAGAAGAGGATTTGCTTCCTGACCCGTTAAGCCAGCAGCTAAGCATGAACTAATTGTTAGTTAGTTAGTTAGCAGTTACTGCTATTATGTATCAAGTACTACTGCTAGTGCCACTGGTACTGCTAATGCTACTACTCAAGGAAAGACTAGAATTTAGTTTGTTGATCCGTAAGATGAGCAGCTAAGCATGAACTAATTGTTAGTTAGTTAGTTAGCAGTTAGTTAATGGTATTTAAGATTGCTATAGATGTTTCGGAGGTTCTGCTAGTGCTATTTCTTTTGCTTTTAACGTTACTGCTAGTATGCATCAAGTACTACTACTAGTGCTACTGATACCGCTAGCGCTACTACTCTGGTAAAGACTAGGATTCACCTTGCTGACTCGTTAAAATGAGCAACTAAGCATGAACTAACTGTTGGTTAGCTAGTCGCGTTATCAGGGGTACGAAGCGCCTGAGCGACTTTTCATGGGCCACTCTGAACTTCTCTAACGAACTCTAGAAACACCCAAAAGCAAATCAAAATCGGAAGACATGTGGTTACAACTTTGTCCGTTTTGTTATGGAATCACCCTACTATTACGACTGCTATAACTATTTTTGCTACCACATCTGCTAGAGCTAATACTATTACAACTGCCAACTGCCACTACTACTTCTGCTACTATTATTGCTTTACTACTACTAGTATTGTCTGGTACTGCTACTACTGCTAGCATTACTTCTCTTGTCGCTACTGCTAGAATTACAGGTAGTTCTACTACTGCCAGAAGCAATGCTAGCATTGTTAGCATTATCATTGCTACTACTACTACTAGTAGTAGTATTACTCTTACTTACTATTGCTTTCTAGTATTTCCTGTAGTTCTGCTAATGTTGCTACTACTAATACTACTACCAGTATTACTGCTACTGTTACTGTTAGCATTACTATTTCCAGTTTAGCTAATTACTAACTGTCCTAACCAATTAGCAAATAAGTCCATTAAAATTTGTAAAAATTAAAATACTTCGAAGGGGACGTTGACGGCGATTCCGATTTTAGCACTACCTCGGTAGCAATTTCTTCCACTGCATTTGCTACTATTGAAGTATCAGGACCAGGAACTATTAAAAAAGAATCAGATTAAGTTATTATTAGTAATAATATATTATTAAATATAAATTTCTATTTATTTGTAAAACACTCGAATTTGAATAAACATACAGTTACCAATAAAATGATAATTTTAAGAATAACAATAATTATTCGATTAATTAATAACAACCAATTAATAATTTAATAAAGAAAAAAATAAAGATTAATGTTGATATACTATTAGGTGTAGCTTTTATTTATGAAAATAAGATGAAAAATTTGAACAAAATAAACTTGAATATAAACTATTTGTTAATAACTGTTAAAAATGATTACAATTAATTATTCAATAGAAATCAACTAATAGTTAATCGGTAAAAAACTAGCTATTTAGAAATTTCAATTAAACTTTGTATTAAAATAACACTGAAATTGAATTACTTAGAATACTGCTTCTGACGATTGTGCACGGTTTATCACTAGGCGATGATTGGCTGACATTTTCTTCCTTCCGGTTCTCTCGCAAGTGATTGGTGGACGCTTCCCCGGCCACGCTTCTTCTGCAATCCCATTGGTCGATTATGATTGGTGTCGATGGCGTCGATAGCGTCGCGGGCACCGGAATGCGCAGCTCTGAGATATACGATCTGGGAGCCTCGGTATCTTCATGAGATTTTGTTACTGTGGAAATAATGGTAAATTATTATTATTATTAGTAGTAGAAATAGTAGTAGTGATGGTAGTAACAGTAGTAACACTAGTAGTAGTAGTAGTAGTAGTAGTAGTAGTAGTAGTAGAAGTAGTAGTAGTAGTAGTAGTAGAAGTAGTAGTAGTAGTAGTAGTAGTAGTAGTAGAAGTAGTAGTAGTAGTAGTAATGGCAGCAACAGTAGTAGAAGTAAAAGTAGTAATACCAGCAGTAGCAGTAGCAGTATCAGAATTAATATTAATGGTAGTAGTAGTAATAGTGGTAGTAATGGTAGTAATAGTAGCTGTAGTAGTAGGAGTAGTAGCACTAGTAGTAGTAGTAATGGCAGCAGCAGTAGTAGAAGTAAAAGTAGTAATACCAGCAGTAGCAGTATCAGAATTGATATTAATAGTAGTAGTAGTAATTGTAGTAGTAATAGTAGTAGTAATGGTAGTAATAGTAGCAGTAGTAGTAGTAGAATTGATGTTAGTAGTAGCAGTACTACCAGAAGTAGTACTAATAGTAGTAGTGGAACTAGTACTATTATAGCTTTTATTGGATTACATTATTATTATTCTCGTTGTTATCATTATTATTATAATCATCATATAATAATTTGTATATTTATTAATTGTAGTCACAATTATCATTATTACTACCGGTTGCCATGGAAACAGAGTTCTCCAGAGTCGCTGTACTGAACCTAAACAGGAAAACAAAAGAAACATATCAAAATGCGGATTCAGTGGTTAACCGCAAAAAATTGGAATAAAAAAACACACACACAGAAATATGAATTATAAAATTTTAACTTTCATTGTAATTTAGAATGATTTTTCATTAATACAGTCAATAATAATAGTACAGTAATAATAAGATATATATTAACACACAATGTAATTATTTAATTTATTTAACTATGAGGATTAAAAAAATTTAAGAGTAATTGAATATTACCACGAATTGTTAATAATTACTTTTTTAATTAATAATGCCTTGATTTTAAAACATCATAATAAATAATAGTGAAATAATAAATATACAACAATTTTTCTCGGTTATAATAATAATAATATTATTCTCATTATTATAGTAGTACTAGTGCTATCAGTAGTAGTATCAGTAAGTTAGTAATAGTTGTAGTAATGGTAATAGCAGTAACAGTAATAATAGTAGTAGGAGTAGTGGTAGTAATAGCAGCAGCATTAGCATTAATAATTCTAGTAGAAATAGTAGTAGTAGTAGGAGGTGGAGGACAAATAGTAGTAGTAGTAGTAACAGGAGTAGTAGTAGTAGTAGTAATAATAATAATAGAAGTAGTGGTGGTAATAGCAGTAGCAGTAGAAATAATAATACTAGCAGTATCAAGAGATAGATAGTGTAACAAAAATAAAATAATTTATAATAAAAATAATATAAAAAGAAAATAATAAATAATAAACATAAAAATGATAGTAATAATAATAATAATTTACAATGGAATATGATGCGGTATAGCTTCCGCATTATTTCCTAGTATCCCGGGCGACGGAGGAGGCGGTAGCGGATCATCCGGTATCACTTCCTCCACTACGCGATAAACTTGCGGAGGCAGCGGAGGAGGCGGAGGCGACGGCGGAGGCGACGGCGCCGGCGGTTTGCGCCGGGCGTCGCTGGCGTCGATCCGCGGGCGGAGGTGAGGCTTCTTCGGCGGACGCTGCGGCGGAGGCGCCGTTACGGGAAAGGGATTCAACGAAGTGCTAAAATAGGTGAAAAATAAAATTTGTAATATAATAATTATTATAATATAATTATTTATTAATATTCTATAATCATATCTTAATACTTCTAACTACTTATCATAAAATTTGTTGTAATATAATTATTTTTTAATATTTCTTATTACTTATTGGTGGTATAATTATAATATAATAGTAAATATTTGAATTTGAAATAAACAAGAGCTCAGCATGACGTCAGGGACTTTACAGTCTAAACAACCGGGGCAACTGAGTCAACAAACCTTCACTTTAACCCAGTTCCGCTCTAAAATTCACTAAACTAACCTTTAGAATGCAATTTTAATAACCAGCGTATAGAATACATAGCAAATAATAAGAATAATTAATTATACTTTATAAAATAATACTAAGTAATAATAATTCAATAACTAGGGATTTAATTCTTATTCGTTTTTCGCAAAAGTTCTGTAATTTTCCCACACAAACTGACCGTGGGAAATTTTTCCCCGCCGTGGGAAGAAAACACTCACCTGCATAAATAAATCGGATTTGAGGCGATTTCGTTTTTACAAGTCAGAGGTTTTCTCTGCGGGAATAGCGGAGGTCTGGGCGGAGGACGTGGTGGAATCTTAGGTTTTTCTTTGATTGTTAATCCGCTGGATTGCAACATAGTGAACCGTGAACCGTTCGAACCGAACACTCGCAAGGACACGGTGAAACTGAAACTTGAAAGTCTGAAAACACCGTTTCCCACTTTCAGTTTTCCTCTTCCCCGTCCAGGTGGCTCTGTTTTCCCTTCTTTTCCTCCTGCCTTGAAAATAACAATTTCCCCTTTTTTCCCCCTCAGTGCTAGAATACGAAGCTGTACTTCTAAATTTCCCTATGCTCTCCATTTTCCTTCGTATCCTATCTTCCCCTTTTTTACTCTTTTTCCCCTCTGTGCTAGAATATGAAACCATACTTTTCTTAATTTCATTTTTCCCTTCTTTTCCCCTTTTTTCCCTCCGTGCAAAATGTAAAACTACATTTTTGAATTTCATTTTCCCTCCATTTGCCTTTTTCCCTTTTTTCCCCCTCGGTGCTAAATTATAAAGCTATACCTCTAAATCTAACTTTTTTCTTCATTTTACCTTTTCCCTTTTTTCCCCTTTTTCCCTCATTTTCCCCTTTTTCAGGGAATTTCCCTGCAAAGTGGAAACACTGCCTTGAAAACAAACTGGCAAATGGGCAAGGAATGTGAAAGAGAGACTCTGACCGCGAAACCTCCCCCCATAACCAAGTGTACGGGAGTGGCTATTGGAATTCCAATGACGTCAACGACCCGACCAGACTTGATAATTAACTTTTTTTTTAACCAAAATTACATTATTATAATATTAAAGGATTACTTTACTATTGCTTACAGTATTTCTAGTCTTATTAAAATGTTTAGTTAGAGTTTAATGTTATAGTGACTCGAGAAAGAGGTTCGTGAACCGCGGTTTGAACCGTTCGTTACCTGTGTATTATGAACCTGAACCGAGCTGAACCGGAACCGTAATTACAAACATATAATATATCACATTATCTGATTATTATTATTTTACCGAAGTTCTATTATTCGCTATTTTACTTAATATGTATAAAATTAGTATTGTTGTTAAGCTTAATTACAATAAATTAATTATTTTAAAGATTTATAGAAAAATATTTATAGATTTTTTTTTCAAGGATTTTTTCTTTGATGGAATGTCCGGTCGGAAATGTGAGATAAGATAAAGGAATATTAATAACATGATAATAACAAATAAATTCATGAAAAAATAAAATGTGACTGAAATAAGAAAGTGAGAAACCGGATCCAAATATTTGGTGAATGCTCAGCTGACTAGCGAAACGCTTATCTGATGGTCAATTTACTTTGAATTCGTTAAAATAAATGAGAAAAAAAAATTGAAAAATAATTTATTATTTAAATTATAAAATCAGTAAATATATATATATTTTTATATATATATTTCTTAAGGGGACCGAAACTTCCAATAATCTGCGTCATGTTATCACTGTTATCAACCTGTTATCTCCATGTTATCTCCGTGTTATCAAATAACCTTCGTATATCATTCCTTGGAGTTTCGGACCCCTTGATATTTACAATAAATAATAATTTTCCTGATAGTATTCAAGTTATCATTAAACCATAAAACTAATTAATTAGGAATAAAATCAAAATAAAAAAAGTTATTCATATAATAATTTAGGTTATTTTATTATATTCATAATTAATAGTATTAAACTTATTTTTAAACCATTTTACTATTAATTCATTAAATAAATTATTCTAGAAAATTGCTGGAAAATTAATTATGTAAGTTATAATTACAACGTTTTATATTAACATTATTTGAAATATTTTAACACAGCAAGCAAATATATAACTTGAACTTCTAGAAATATTTAATTTGATTGTAGATATGTACATAATATTATTAACTCATACTGATTTAGACAATAATATTTGAATTAATATACGATAGAATAGCTGCAATTTTCGTACTCCCCAAGCAGAAAACTAAGGATAGTTTCAGGACCCTGAAAATACCTGAAAAGGACATTTTCAGGATGCCAATCAGGACTCTGAGTGCAGCGAAATTGGCCCACTTCCAGGGTGTTCAGGACCCTGACATGTGGAATGCATGAATAATACATGTTCAGGGTACTTGACAACGTCCTGAAAAAAGAACGCTTTTCAGGATACTTAATGGCATAATTCTCAACACAATTTTTTTTTCTCATCCACGATCGGACATGGTTCAGGATACTCAGGACATATTACGGGTATCGTTCAGGATGTAGCCTACATCCTTAATATTCCGCCGGGCCTTTGTTTAATTGATATTAACTGTATGTTATTAACTATTAATTATATTGTTAATTATGTTATTTGGTGATTAAAATAATTTACGGCGTGACTATGACTAATACCAGCAATGCTAGTGCAAACAGGTTACTGAGTCACCGCCAATCAGATCAAAACAAACTTTCACTAATAAACTGTTTAGTAGAAAATATAAAACAGCAAATAATATTATAGAAATTATAAAAAATAATAAGAACGCTATATAGTAAATATATTGATACTAAATAACTATATGATTATTATACAATACAGTGTTTCGACTTTGCAGGGAAATTCCCTGAAAAAGGGGAAATTGGGGTCTGGGAAGGAAAAAAGATAAGTGAAGAGGGAAAAGGGAAAATCTAAACGTACAGTCTCTATTCCAGTGCGGAGGAGAAAAAGGGAACAACAAGGGAAGAGGGAAAAAAGGGAAGATCTAAGTGGAAACACTGATATAATATCAAATTAACATGAAAATAACCAAAATAAAATTCTAGTGTAAATAACTCAAATTTAATTATATTTATATTCTAGTATATGTACATTATTATACTAAGTAATATTATGTCAGTGCACACCTAATATTGAAATAGTAAATATTAATCATTAAATATAATATAATAATTAAAATATATTACCTTCCTGATATTTTATAAACTCCATTAGGTTCCGAAGTTTTCCTATTTCTTTCGTAATGAGCTTTTGCTTCGGGTTTCTCCTGGATGACTTCCGGTTTCCGATGGCGCCATCTAGCGGCCAAATCCGGAACTGATTTCGACTGACGCTCTAGCTGGTGGATCCGCTCCTGAACGGACGGCAACTGGCTAGTGTCAATGGACGACTGGTCACGTGACTGTTAGTTTAGACCAATAAAAAAAAAATTAGTATAATTGATTTTCGTAACTATAATGAAGGCTTGAACCTCATTGGTCGAGCAGTTCACGGAGAACTTCCGGTTCAGGTTAACCAGCGGGCGTGGCCTATTTTCCATAGCCAATAGGAAGCTGCTTTCTGATTGCTGCCGCTTCGGGATTGGTACTTTGGCGCTGCGCACTATGATAGGCTCCGCCCTAAAATATAAATAATAAATATTAATTCTATTGTAATAAAATATTTATTGTTTATAAGAACCTTGAACTTCCTCCACTAGTGATACTGATATCGCTGCACGAGCCGTAGCAGTTCATGGTATCATTACTGCTACTGCTACCACTACTTCTGCTGCTATTACTGCTATTAGTAGCAAAAGTAGCAACGGAATCTCGGCCATTACTAAAATTGCCTGGAGGCTTTCGCTTCACCTAAATCAAAGAGGAAAAATAATAAAACTCTACCTGATAAATATAATATAAATACAATATAAATATGACAAAAATAGTAAATATAATAAAAATACAATATAATAGTAATTAAAATATAATGTAAATGAATTAAAATCTAATATAATTATATAAATAGTCTAAACTATCTGTATCATAAATCATATACAACAACAATATACCAAGTTTTCATTATCTCGTCTCAGCTGATCGATAAATGGAGTCTCATCAGTAGTATTTATTCCGGAATAGTCAGTAACATCTCTTTCGGGTATATGTCCATTATACTCTTCCGGTTCTTCCGGTTTCGGATAGTAAACTTCCGCCGGAAGCTTCAGCTGCCGGAAGTCCAGTTTCTTGGGACGGATATATCCTCCGGAAGTATCCCGGAAGACTTCCGGTATTCCTCTTCCGCATTTAACGTACTTCAGACTGGAAGCGTCTCTCACAGGCGGAAGAGGAGGGTTAGACGGAGGTGAGGTCAAGATGACCGAGGGGTCGGGGTCAATCCACCCGCCGTACTGCCTGCAATAGAACTGCAGATCCTGGTGAAAAGTCTCGTAGCCGCTGTCGTTCAGCACAGAAGTCAACCTACACAATTTTAATCATAATTAATTATTTATTATTAATTTTGGATTAATTTAATGAGCTGTGTTTCCACTTTCAGTTTCCCCTTTTTCCCCTCTTTCTTTATTTTTGCCCTTTTTCCCCTTCGTGCTAGAACAAACGGCTTCACTTCTAAATGTTCCCTTTTCCCTCTTTTCTTAATTTTCCCTTTTCAGACCCCATTCTTCCCTTTTCAAGGGGATTTACCTGCAAAGTGGGAACACTTTTAATGAATGAAATTTTTACGCTTGAGGTTTGGTTTCTTCAGCCGAGTAGGACGAGTAGCTCGATCCTGTGGAGTTGGTCGAGTTCTGGCGGACGTGGTACTGTTTGCTGAGCAGGGCGGCCATGGAAGAGCGAAGCTCCCGCGCGTAGTTCGTCTCGTCGTCGCCAGGGGGCCACTGGTCCAGTCCCAGGGAATCGACATGGGTCCTCGAGGTTCACCGCTGGCTATCATCGCACGGTTCACTGCATCGTTGCTAAATTTAACAAAAAGGTTTATCAGTGGTGAACCGTACTGAACCGTTTTTTGAAGCAGTTCGGTTTACGATTCTTGGAAAAGATTCTTAAGATTCAGGTAAGTACCAGTGTTTCCACTTAAAATTTCCTCCTTTTTTTCCCTCTTCCCTTATTTCCCCCATTTTCCCCTCCGTTTGCTAGAGTATTGGCTGTAGTTGAAGATTTTCCAATTTTTCCCTCTTGTCTTATTTTTCCCCTTTCAGACCCCATTTTCCCCTTTTTTCAGGGAACTTCCCTGCGAAATGGAAACACTGGCAAGTAGCAAACCCCTTTTTGAGGGCATCTGGCACGTCCCTTGTGTTGGGGAGAGGGTTTATAGAAAAAGGCCAGAAACTTGAAAATATTCCAGACATTTTGAACCGTTTTTGAACCGCCGACTTCTAAAAGAGACCCTCTCGCATCACTTAACAATGACAGCAGGCCCCACAAATGTGTTTCTAACCCACATCTTTCAAATTATGTCCAGAACTTTTTCCAAATCGTTTTCCACCGTTTCTATTTCTCTGAGGCATTGACCAGAAAAACTTCGACCCATACCGTGCTTCTTAAAAGTGGCTTTACCTAGAAATCACGGGACAACGTGCAGTCTCGTAAGGAAGCCATGATTGAAAATTTCTTACATATTACAAAAATAATTTTTCATTCAAATTAAAATTTGATTATTGTACCTTTACTGCCATTCCTGAATTCAGTATCATATTTAAAATCCATGTAATATAGGAATTTTTTATTTGATTTCGAATTATTATTAGAGCGAGAGAGGGACGACTTCACCGTTTGATGTCTGAGAAACAACTGAGCAAGTGTGTTCTTTTTTCAGTGGAACACCCGGCATTCTCCGGCCAATCGAACCCTATCCTTATGAAGGTCGCCTGTTGCGGCGCGCTCAAGGCTGTAGCACGGTATACCAAAGCCAACATAAAAGCGGCTCTTAATACTTGCTATATTCTGCGCCACGTAAACGCCCAGCGGCTATTATATATGCTACACTCCGCATCAAACAGAATAAAAGCGGCTATTATAGTTCACAGCTAAGAGACTATACCTTCTGTCAAGCAAAATAAAAGTGGCTTTTACGTTATTTTTTTTGCGCGTTTTAATGGAATTGATTAATATTTCAAATTAATTCATAAATTATTACGATTTAATTTATGTTATAAATTTTTACATATATTTTTAAACAAATTATTTGAGTAATTTTCGTGATTTTTGCTGATATTCTACCTGAGCTCAGTTCGTTCAACATAATATAATATAATATAATATAATAGGTATTGATAATACATTAATAAGTTATCTAACTCTTTCAAGGCCGATTCTAATGACTTCTTTTCATAAGCAAATTTCCAAGTTTTTATCAGAAGCAGCCATCTTAAGACATCAATGGCAAAACGTGATACAAAACCTCTTTGTGAAAGTTTCTTACAATCTTTGATAATTACCACTCCTATTCATAATCAATACTCCATGAAAACTTTACAAAACTCCAAAGAAAACTCTCACTAACTTCAAAAATGGCCTTGGTTTATAATTACTCATTAAAAAAATTACACCCCCAAGAAAGTTTTCTACTCAAATTTACCGCAAAAAAAAGTTCAAGATATATCTTCCGGATATCCGGTTATTTATTTTATTTCATAATTTCACTTCCGGAAGAAGTTTTTACCTGCGATTAATCAAGTAGTTGTCCGCTACCGTCTTCCACCTTCCGTTTCTGCTTACATTCGATTTATTTCCGGGTAAATTTCGAATCAGATCCGGTTCTCTACACACAGCGGAAGTAGTGATGTCCTCCGAAGACGCTACATTGACGTAATCGGCTTCTTCCAGAACCTCGGGTTGAACGTAGTTCCCGAAACGCTCGCTAGATGGCGCTGAAGTCAGCGGCGCGCTTTTCAAACTGCTGTAGATCGCAGGCGCTTCGATCGTCTTCTGGGCGGATATCTTATCGCTGGATTTTTTCAATATCCATTTAAACGAATTTAGAGCGTTTTCTTTATCTCCTGTATTAGGATGATCGATTTTTGAATGATTTATAACGTCTTTTTCGTTGAAACTGCGGCTGCGATCCTTTTCGCTGTGGCTGTTTCAAATGTGAATATTAAATAAACTATAAAGTATTTATCAAAATTAAGTGAATTACTGTTTTCTATGGCCCTTTCCCTCACTGTGGTACAATGGATTGTTTCTCTCAGGTCTCAGGTGTTTGAAGAATCTGGCAGCTGAGGACTGGCGTCGGACAACTGAGACTCGAGTTTCTTGCAAATTTTCTCCGCCATTTTGGTTTCTGTACGAAAACAAAGTCAGAAAAAATTGGAAAAAATCTCATAAAGTGATATGAGAACAACTGAGAGGTTTTATGACAATTTCATGAGAATTTTTCAGAGTTTTTGTGACGTTTTTTAACGCCATAAGGGTCACCGTATTAGGGGAGAAGATGATAAGAGGTGATAACAGGTTGATAACGCTGATAACACTATCGAAAGTTGCTTACCCCTTGGTCTAAGGGTTATAAATCTATTAGTAAACCCTATTCACATGTTCTTCGAACCCCAGGGGGTCCGAAATACACTTGATAACATGTGATAACATCTGGAAGATTTTTAGAGGTTTCGGACCCCCCTTCTTCTGACAAAAATCTCATTTTTCTCAAGATACCTGGCGCCATATGGGGTTCTGCTTGTGTTTCCAATTTCAGTCTCCCCGATTCCCCATCTTCCCTTATTTCCCTCTTTTTCCCCTCCATACTAGGACACAAAACGTACTTACAGATTTTCCCTTTTCCCTGTTTTCTTATGTTCCCCTTTTCATGGGAAATTTCCCTGCAAAGTGGAAACACTGGGTTCTGCTCCCCAGTGTGTGGTTACCTGGAAGTGTGATCATGTGTTATCCACGTGTTATCAAGTGTTATCAGGTGTTATCGGGTGTTATCAGTGACTTTTCACATCGTAAAACACTAGGGGAAGTACTCAATAGTGTTATCAGTGGTTAATAACGTTGTTATCAGTGCTATCAACCTGTTATCATGTGTTATCAACCGTTATTGACCTTGGGCGAGGTTGTCGACTAATTCACTCAGGTAAGCAAAGGCTAATTAGCAATGCCCTCTTATGCGCAAACTAATTTACATTGCTAATTGCTAGTTCGACTAACTCAGTCAATAGTAAATAGTCCCAAATTCACTGCTTCCTGGTTTCCTAGTAGAAACTACTTACTAAGAATAGTTACTAACTACTTTCATGACTAACAGTATTAGATACCTACTACCAAACTACCAAAATAGCAGTAGTTAGTAGAATTAACTTAGTAAGTAAATAGTAAATAGTTTCAAAATCACTGCTTCCTGGTTTCCTAGCAGAAACTACTTAGACTTACTAGAAATAGTAACTAATTACTTTCATAACTAACAGTATTAGATAACTACTACTAAACTACTAAAATAGCAGTAGTTAGTAGAACTAACTTAGTAAGTAATAGTAAATATAGTCTCAAATACACTACTTCCTTGTTTCCTGACACAAACTACTAACTAGTTAGTTACTTACTTCTTTCATTACTACCTGCTACTAGCTTAACGACTGTTATAACTTAGCCACTTAGCTAACTACTACTACTAAACTACTGTAAGCAAGACTAAGATAGCAACAGTTAGTAGAGCTAACTACTTAACAATTGATGATAACAGTTGATAACATGATGATAACACTCGTGACTAAAGCAGTGTTATCCATTTTTGATTTCCCCTTTTTCCTCATCTCCCTTATTTTCCCCCTTTTCCCCTTCGCCATAGAATGCAAGGCTGTACTTGCAGATTTCCCCTTTTCCCTCTTCTCTTATTTTCCCCCTCAGTACTAGAATACAAGGCTGTACTTCTAGATTTTACCATTTCCCTCTTCTCTTATTTTCCCTCTTTTCCCCTCCGTACTAGAATACAAGGCTGTACTTCTAGATTTTACCATTTCACTCTTCTCTTATTTTCCGCTTTTCCCCTCAGCACTAGAAAACAAGGCTGTACTTCCAGATTTTCCCTTTTCCCTCTTCCGTTACTTCCCCCTTTTCCCCTCAGTACTAGAATACAAGGCTGTACTTGCAGATCTCCCCTTTTTCTGTCTCCCCGTAATTTCCACTTTTTCCTCTCTTCCCCTGCTCCGTGCCAGAATACAAAATTATACTTCCAGATTTTCCCTTTTCCCTCTTTCCTTATCTTTCCCCTTTTTCCCTTTTCAGGCTCCATTTTCCCCTATTTCAGGGAATTTCCCTGCAAAGTGGAAACAACTCGTGCCTAAAGGGGGTTCATTAATGCACGGAAAAGCCCAACCCACTTAACCCGCACTAATCGACTGATAAACAAGACAATTATCACTTGTTATCATCATGTTATCACCTATTATCATATGTTATCAACGTGTTATCAAGTGTTATCTTCCCTTAGTTTCTCCCATCAAAAAAAGCTCCAAGATCACACGACAAAGTGTTGATAACACTTGATAACATATGGTAACACCTTGATAAGACTCTATAACTCTCTAAGAGGATACTTTTCATGCTTTTTTCCGATTTTTCACGGACATTTTTCACGGTTACATGTTTCTATGGTTCCACGGCTCACGGTTCACACATACCTGTACTGAAGAATGTCTTTCTTAATGCTGCCTTTGGGTTTAATAAATGGAAATGCGGTTTTCCTGTCTCTCTTGGTCGCCATAGTTGATTAAAAATGACTGAACTTTAAATTAATTCAGTTTAAATTAACATTTTTAATGATTTTCAGCAAACTTTTAAGTTTTGTGAAGTTTGAAGGGAAAATTAGACGTAACTCCGCCAAGACACGTCTATCCGGTCGACCGGTTCGACCGCGACTGAGCGGGAAACGTTCCTTACAGGGGCAATGTTTCCACTGGCAGTTTCTCTTTTTGCCTCAGAGAGGGCGCTGCTTTCCCCTTTTCCCCCCAGTCCTCATACTGTACACGTTTCCCTTTCTCCTTATTTTCCCCCTCGTGCTGGAATTTGAACGCGTACTTCCAAATCCCCGTTTCCCCCTCTTCCGTTGTTTTTCTCTTTTCAGTTCCCATTTTCCCTTTTTTTTCTAGGGAATTTCCCTGCAAATGGACTATCAGCTGATGAAAATAGTCTGGATAGGTTAAAAGATATATAATTTATATTATTATTATTATTAATGTTGCATTAAATTTAAATTTATTATTTACAACACATAATTTAAATTGATATGGTAATTATCTTTGATTATCTTTTATGTTCTTGGCGTGACTTGAACGATCGACTGTGATTCACATTCGCAGTAGGTCACGACGCACGTTTAGATACTTGTTAACAATGATAACACTTGATAACACATGATAACACATGATAACAGGTGTCAACAGGAAGGTCAGAGGATACTTGTTATCACCTGTTATCAGAGTGTTATCAACTGTTATCGAATAATCTCCATATACGTTTTCAGAGCTTTTGATATTACAGCTGAATTACCATAAGGCTTAAAATCGCATAACACTTGCATCTCGCTCTTTGAATTTCTCCGCATGATGTAATGACCTCTTACGACGAATGAGATACACGATTCTCGCCTTTATTGTCATGCAACTAGCTAACTAACGAACATTTAATATTCGATGAATTACTATAAGGTTGAAAATAGCGTAACATTTGCATCTCGTCTTTCGAATTTTTCCGTATGCTGCAACGAACCCTTATGACAAACAGAGCATGCAATTCTCGCCTTTATTGCTATCCCATTAACTGGCCAACGAGCATCTTATTCTTGGTGAATTACTGTAAGGCTCAAAATTGCACAACACTTACATCTCATCTTTTGAATTTTTCTGTTTGCTGCAACGAATCCTTACGACAAACAAAGCACGCAATTCTCGTCCTTATTGCTATCCAGTTAACTAACTATACACCTTATTAAACTAACTTGGCTAACTACTTGCTAACTTGACTAGCTACTCAATTGAGAGCTAATTTTCTGCTATAAGTGGGTTAACTACTAAGAACTAGAAATACAAAAACTAGTTGCGTGAAAAGATTAATGAGATTGGCTTTTGGTCAAGTCATGACAAACCAATAACTCACGCCCAGTTCTTACTATTTTTTACTACTTTTTTGGACTTGCTAGTTTTCTACTTACACCCCGAAAAAACTATTAATAGTTCTTCCCATCAAAGAGATTCATATCCTCAAGGCAAAAGCGTGAGCTAGTTAGTTTTGTTGCTAACTCAGTTTTTACTTAGCACAGCTTGTACCTAAAGCACCTAAAGTTGTAACTAACAGAACTTAGCGAACTAACGAACTAGTCGACTATCTAGTACACTTTCTATTACTTAAGTATTATGAGTAGTAGTTCAAAGTTCACTATTCTTTTCAATCAACTACTTTTACTATTGGCTTTTATTAACTACTGTTATTATTCGTATCTATCAATTATTTTACTGTATTATGGATTGCTAACAAATTGTCTATTGTGTTGTTTTCGGGTGAGAAAGTGTAAGCAGACGAAAGTTTTGTGGTTATCGACGTGTGGACACAATGGGTTATTATCATGTGTTAGGGTGCGCTGTCCACCTATACGGCAATTCAGGTAAAAAGTCATGAAACAGCCAGAAAAAAAAGAAAAAAGCGAATCTGTGGAATGTGTGGACAGTATGAATTTTCACCATGCATTAGGGTGGGCTGTCCACCTATTCAGCAGTTTAGGTAAAAAGTCACGAAATAGCCAGAAAAACGAAAAGAGCGAATCTGTCGAACGTGTGGACATAATGAATTATCACCATGCATTAGGGTGGGCTGTCCACCTATTCAGCAGTTTAGGTAAAAAGTCACGAAATAGCCAGAAAAACGAAAAGAGCGAATCTGTCGAACGTGTGGACATAATGAATTATCACCATGCATTAGGGTGGGCTGTCCACCTATTCAGCATTTTAGGTCAAAAGTTAAGTAATGATCAGAAAAACAAAAATTCAAACTCGACAGCAAATCTGTTGAATATGTGGACACTGTGGAAAATCACCATGCATTAGGGTGGGCTGTCCACACATACAGTACTTTCACTATAAAAGGGAGTAGTGCATTATGAAAAAATGAAAGTATCTCATGCACGAGGATGCGTGTCATCCAGTGCATGACCCAGCATCTTATTATCCGTTCACTTTCCCATTATCATCATGTTATCACAAGCTATCAACTGTTATCAGCTGTTATCAACTCCCAAAGTCGTGAACTTTCGAGATTGCACTTTCTCTTTCTATCAGTCGAACATTATAATGGCGATTTCGATAAAGATTGAACATAACAGTACAGTCCCGACAGAAAAGTCATACGGTTGATTACCGAATGACTCGATAGCTGAACACTAGCTTCCCTCTGAATCACTAGCTGAATAGTAGCTTAACTTACTTTAGTTGCCAAAACTGAACTCTCTTAAAGGGTTGAATACTGCATGACTTATTTCTTGAAAAATTCAAGCGTACGAACCGTGTGAAAGTACACTATCATCTAGCTGAATCCATGGTAATCATGCACCATTCAGAGGGTGATTCTGACGTTTGACTAGCGCATCTTTTTCTACTGGGGGTTTTCAACTATTTTTTTACTGTTTAACTTTTTAGTGTGTCACACAGTGACCTGCACTGATTCTCTGCCTGTAATTAACTTTAATTAATTGTAATTATCTTTAGTTTTTCTTTCATTTTTCGATAAGTAGTTTTAGTAAATAGTTGTAGTTGTAGTTGTAGTTGTAAGAGGGAAAAAAGGCGGTATAGAAACAAAGTCACGATAGTTTGTGTTGGTGTGCGATCATCTGGGACACAGCGAGAGATCAAAAGATCAACAACACCCGGGCAGACCCAGAATCGTGATGTACTGTACTCGACAAAAATCGAATAGAAATAATAGTAATAATAGTAATAGTAGTAGTAATGATAATAATGGTAGTGATAATAAAAGCAATAGCAGAAGTAGTAGTAGTAATGGAAATCGTAAAAGAAGAGGTAGTAGTAGTAGTAGTTGAAGTAGTAAAAGTAGTAATAGTAGTAGTAGTAATAGTATTAGTAGTAGTGGTATTAATGGTAGTGATAATACAAGCAATAGCAGAAGTAGTAGTAGCAATAGAAATCGTAAAAGAAGAGGTAGTAGCAGCAGTAGTTGAAGTAGTAAAAGTAGTAATAGTAGTAGTAGTAATAGTAGTAGTAGTCGTGGTAATAATGGTAGTGATAATATAAGCAATAGCAGAAGTAGTAGTAGTAACGGAAATAGTATAAAAGAAGAGTTATTGGTAGTAGTAGTTGAAGTAGTAGTAGTAGTAATAGTAGTAGTAGTAATAGTAGTGGTAATAATGGTAGTGATAATATAAGCAATAGCAGAAGTAATAGTACTAACAGAAATAGTAAAAGAACAAGTAGTAGTAGTAGTTGTAGTTGTTGTTGTTGTAGGAGTAGTAGTAGTTGAAGTAGCAGCAGTAGTAGTAGTAGTGGTAGTACTAGTAGTAGTAGCAATTATAACAATAATAGGATTAATAGTAGTAGTAGCCGTAGTAGCAGGGGTAGTAGTAGTAGTGTCTGTAGCAGTTATAATAATAGCAGCAGCACCAACAGTAGAATTATTGTGATAGTAGTAGTAGTACTAGTAGTTAGATTTAGTAGTAGTAGTAGCAGTAGTGATAATAAGAAATAGCAAAAATGATGACTAACGAATGAAACAGGTAGTAGTAGTCGTAGTAAAAATTGCTCTACAACTCAAGTGCTGCTCCTGTTACCATTACTAGTACTGGTAGTATTACTGCAGTGACTATACCTACGACATTATCAATATTACTACAATTACTAGCTCTGCTACTACTGTTTCTACTACTGTTGTTGCTACTACTAGTACTACTACTTGTGTAATAGTACTATTTCCTTTCTCTCTATAGGATTGCTATAAAACCTGATTACTCGTACTTTACTAATAATAGTATACTGCTACCAGTTGCTACAATTACTACTACCGTTACTACTAGTACTACTAACATCGAACTACTACTACTTACAATCAGAAGCTATTAAGCTACTATACCGCTAGTACTACTTGTGCTTCTACAACTTTTACAGCTACTATTTACTGTGGACCACTATTACTACTACTACTATACTGACATAACTAGTACTACTACTCTTATTTCTACTATTGCTGCTACTACAACAGAACCACTACTACTACTACCCCTAATACTACTATTACTACTTATACTATTACTTCTACCTGTTGCTAGTACTACTACCACTACCAATATTACTACGACTACCATTACTTCTCTTACTCCTACCACTACTAATACTACCACTATTACTACCACTAGGCTTGTAGTGTTACTATTTCTCCTAGTTACTACTACCACTGTTTCTACTACCACCACTACTGTAGTATAATAAAAATAGTCTGGTCCTGTTTAGGTTCCAGACCCATACTTTCGATCCAATTTTTCTTGGGACCTAAAATCAGTTATCATGGTGTAATTATCTTGATATCAGTGTTATCACCATGTTATCATTGTGTTATCACCAAATTCTTCAGCAGTCTAGCCGCAGGGGAATCGATAGTTCGATAGTTGCAGGTAGTAGTGTACAAAATGATTCAATTGTTTCCCTACTGCTGACGCTTATCATTAAACATCAATGCCGCTCTCAAACTACTCAACTACTAACTGTCACGAGAGAGAACCACTAACTACTTGTACCGTTACGTGAATCAATTCCTAACTAATAATACTAGTATTCACATTGTCCCGGCATTCTGAAGACTTGCCATATTCCCCACCAGGGAAGATTTTCAGAATGACGGAACAACGGGTAGAAGCCCTTACTCGATGAAATAATAATGATAATAATTGCTCACATTGTCCCGGCATTCTGAAGACTTGCCTTATTCCCCACCAAGGAAGATTTTCAGAATGACGGGACAACGGATAGAACCTTACTCGACGAAATAGTAATAATAAGACTACATGTTTTTCTTATGAAGTTTTCAGTTTTCAGAGTCAAGTTCTTGGAGAGGAGTGAAAGTTTTGAGCTATTCCGGAATAGTGTTACCCTCTTATGGTCATGTGAACATCATGCAGAGGATCATGTGAAGTACTTATTCAAGTCAAACTGTCATCCGAAATCAGGCATAAGTGAAAAATAGAGGGATTATGTTGTCATGGAAACCTGAAAGAAACCGGGAAGTTTAGATATGTATACCTGTGATACCTGCAGGCTTTCTCTACTGAACTTTAAAAACAACTTATTCTGGAATAAAGTGGACGATACTTCAGATTAAGCTGTAGCGGTAAGTTAGATTAAGTTAGATTACCTAGCTTAGTCAGTTAGTTATCGTTAGTTAGTTAGTTACGTAGTTAGTAAGTAAGTTAGTTAGCTAGTTAACTAGGGTTTAAGCTAGATTAAGTTAGATTAACTAGCTTTGTTAGTTAGTTAGTTAGTTAGTTGCTTCGTAAGGTAGTAAGCAATCTAGTGGCTATTACTCTACTACTTCAAACTACGCTAGGCTAAAAAACTTAAACTAGGTGCTTGGTTAGCTTAGTAGCTAGTAGGTCACTTAGTACTTAGTTAGCAATGCTCTGTAGCTATTATTCCGCTAATTCAAGTAGAGAGTTAAGTTAAGTTAGGTTATAGGTTAGCCTATTAGGCACCCTAGTACTAAGTTAGCTAGTTATCAAGTCAGTTTGCTAGTTGGTTACTTGGCAAATTAGTAAGCTACTTACGTTAGCCCAAGTATAGGCTCTTTCAGGGTTACTGAAACTTAACTATTTCATTGTTTCTGTTCAACAAAAACCGGCTTAAACCGTAGGGAAAACTTTACTGACACTTAAAAATTCCAGCCCAGGCTGTTTTCTTAGACTCAGGATTCTCAAAATGGCGTCCGTCCTGCGACCTTCGCTTCGGCTATTTTTCCTGTACGGTCACTTGTTCACTTTGTAACACAGCGAAACATCTGCTTCAGCAGCGTTTATTCCCCTCAAGTTATTCCATGACATAACTCTGTTATCGTCGAATAACAAGACAGCGATGAATCAGCACAAACTACTTTTACACAGGCGAACACGAGACCTGCAAAGATGGCGGACATAGGTTTCAAAATAGTTCGCAAACATGTCAATAGATGGCGTTGCTTTCAGCTAGTACAGCACTGAATATGATGAATGTTTTTCGCAAACTCATCGGCTTATGAAGTGAGGAAAAAGTCTGTCGGAGGACATGAAAAGCTAACGGTGCTTTCGTGCCATTGATTTCTCACATAAAAAGAGCCTAACAACGGCGCACAGGTCAAGACATTGAACGATGACGTGCCCCTGTTATTCAATAGTTTCGAAATAGTCCATTAAAAGAATATGGTTGCTGAATTTTGAACAAAACTTTTATACTATTTAAAATGCAATATGCAGAGTCAGCTGACATCTTTAGATTAGCGAAAGCAATATCTGAAGTACTTGAACTGGTTGTTTTCATTTAACGCCATCCAGTATCGGTCTGTGAAACTAAATGTTGATTTAAACTCTAGGGCAGATTGTAGCACTGCGTGATGGCCAGACCACGAACTAAAAGTGGGACGTTCCTTTGTTTACATTCTTCACCCACGTAATAGTTTAATTTATTTTCAATCATAATCCCTTCAGAACTGGTGATTGTATTCCTTAACCCATCACACGTAAAGGAGGTACATCAATGTTATTAGGTAAACCCCATTCACTACATACCATAAGGAATTAAAAAAACTAAGCATCATCCTCTTCACACAGTTGGGTAAGCAACATTGGACTCAATATTGCACATGTTGATACCACGCTGTATCAGGGCGTAGCCGCTTAGCCCCCAGTTAGTTCCCCAGGAGTTACGGAGGATCCAGTACTTGGTTCCATCAGCCTGAGTTCCGTAACCAACGAGAACGATGGCGTGGTTAGTCGTCTTCCCGTCGCTGGGGCATGATGCGTCGGAATAGACGCCAGAGCTGAGTTAATGAAGTACGTATGAGGTTAACGGAACGTACTAACTGAGGTAGAACTAGTGTTTCCACCCTCAAGTTCCCCTTTTTTCCCTCTTCCCTTATTTTCCCCCCTTTTCCCCTCAGTGCTAGAAGACAGGCTGTAGTTCTAAATTTTCTTTTTCCCTTCTCCTCTTATTTTTCCCTTTTCAGACCCCATTTTTCCCTTTTTCATGGAAGTTCCCTGCGAAGTGGAAACACTGGGTAGAACAGCACAACGTTATAAACTTACCCGTAGGACTGGAAGGAGTCTAGAACTTGGAGAGAAGCGGACACGGCACCTGCAGTTGCGATTGCAGTTCGGATAGATGCTTCGTTCGCTGCAACATTCACATAGCCGGTAGAGGTACCAGCCGACATGGACTGAGTGTACTGGCACGAAGTTCCGTTCTATTTGTTTAACAGTGTTATTGGTTGAGAATGAAAGTGTTTTTGTAGTATCGTACCACGGCAGTGTAGGGGTAGGACGTGAGGGTCGCTTGGCCAGGGGCAGATTTCACGTAGGTCCAGGCTTTCCTGAACCATCCACCGTTGCAGGCGTAGTTGGTAGTACTGCAGTCGACCAGCTGCTGTTCACTTTAGATTTAACACAAAATTTGTGAACCAGTGAACTGAAACTGGATTAGAAAATTACCTCAGCCTGACGAGACTTCCCGTCTTAGCGCAGAGGGCGTAGATCAAGGCGCCTGTAGCTGAGAAAGCCCAGCACGAACCGCAGTTACCTTGATCCTCGACAGGAGGCATACATGCAGAAGTTCGCAAATCCACCTATAGCCGTAAGAGATTGTCTTATCTACTCGAATGATACTGGGAGGCTCTGAAACTTACTGAATCGGCCACATCACGTTCGTCTACGTTCTTGAATGCTACCGATTCGCGGTTGAAGTCTTCAGGTGGGAAATAACCAGTCAGTTTCTTCTTTTCGGAGTCGTGCTATATGTAACAGTAACATTTAAGACCGGGACAGTTAGAATACAGGGTGTACGTACAGTGCTTCCACTTTCAAGGGAAATTCTCTTAAAGAGGGAAAACTGGGTCTCAAAAGGAAAAAAAAAATAAGGGAAAGAAAACAGAAGTATAGCTTATTATCCTAGATGGAGGGGAAAATGATACTTGATATCTATGAGAGAAAGGGAAAAAGGGAAAACCGTGCCCTCTTTAAGGGAAAACGGAAAACTAAAGGTGGAAGCATTGCGTACGTACCAGATCTGAGAGATGGTTCTCGGCCATAGTGAAGGTATGCAGACCAGCAGCTGCCTCTGCGTTGTGTTTCTTGATCTTAGCGCGGACAGCTTCCCAGTTTTTGCGACGAGTAGCATCGTGGACTGTGTGGTTGTACTTTTTTCCGTGCTTCGACTGTACAGTACGTATTCATTTAACTAAGAAATTTATAGATGTTACAAAGGATAGCTTGAAATACCTTGAATTTCTTCCAGGCTTGGTCCCATTCAGGGGTTCCACGAAAGATTTCAGCGGCGACTGCAGCGCCAACTGCAATGGCGACAATCAACAGTAACTTCATTTCAAAGTTTCAGCGTTTGGCTGCTCTTTCTCCAGGCTCCTATACCTTTAAGAAAGTGTTGACTATACGAAATAAGCGTTGCTCTCTTATACTTAGCATGGCGTGGGTTAAAACAAATCTAACGAAACCTGAACAAACTATCTGTGCCCAGTTGTTTTGTTTAAGGCCTCTTCAATCTGTAGCATGTACTGCTGTTTACTTGTCTAATCTAGTAACTCAAACTTTTCTTCAGAATTTTGTAGCAGAGAATAGAATCAGTCCAGATGTCTTAAAATAAGCAGGGGCTGAGTAAACATGCACTTCATTAGATACGATCTTAAATAACTTCACTTACACTATTGTTCCACAGCTGTTAGAAGTGGACAATGAAACATGAAATTTAGTAGGAATCTTACGTCCTTCGTCATACCATAACCACCTGATTTTCATACAGCAGGTACTTGTTTTCATCTTCGTTGCTATGGAAGTCGCTTTCAGTTTGAAATCGTGCCTAGGTCAATGAAAATCGATGATAGGGTAAACAATTTGCGTCAACCAGGAGCAATCAAACATACTACAGACTCGTAATAGGCTACCAGTATGTACAAAAATATTCAGGGATAAGCTTTGGTTGCTCTTTCGCGTATTTTATAACTATGAATCCCTTAGTGCTAGTTCATCAAATTTCTTACCTGTCTATGCTTAACAGGTTTTACACGTAACTTATGTGACAGTGCGATTCTGAAGACACTACTCAGTGGGTATTCGTTTGCCTATGGTACTTAACCTGTGGTAGCTCTCTACTGGAGAGGAGGAATACAATCTAGAATAGTTTGAGTGTTCACTTTATCATGAGCTTCTGCGTATGCTTATTGAAAGATTTTTTTTCAAAAAAAGAAAGATCTTTGAAAGATAATAAATTCTTAAGAACTGGGAAAGATGTCTGTTTGAACTCACTTAGGTTGATTTAAAAAGTTACCTGGGTTGATTATCTACTGACAAAGCGTAACAATAAAAAGCACTAAGAGTGACGGTAGGTAGTTGACATATGATTGTGTCGGTTCCAGGAGATGGCCCAGCCAAGTCCCTAAAAGAACACGACGCATTGCATTCATTAGGCTTAATCAAATAAAATTAAGATTGTGCAATAAGAAAATGGATATCAATAACTTAACAATCCATTTTCTTCTATAATCTACAAATGAGTTACGTTGAGGCAGCAAGTAAACTGAAGACTAAGCTTAGTACGTTCTCTAAAAGAAGATAGTGGTTTGTATTTAGGTTTTACGTTATGAGAGAAGGTACTTCATTCATCCTAATATTTCGTATATTTATAAAGCTTTCGGCTACATTCAACAGATACACAAAGACTCCAAACCATTGTTATTAAGGCAAGGATAGGGTAGGGTTACTCCTCATGTTTCGGGAGCGAAGCAATAACTGCCTGGATCTCTTCAGGAATGGGTGGAGGAGTTGGAAGATGGTCTCCCTGTGGCTGGAATCCGTTCTCGTCAGCAACCCAGGTCAAGGAGATCTTCTGGCCATCGGGAGAAACGTAGACTACACTTCCTTGGTTCGTGTTACCGATGTGGTCACCGACTTGCTTCTGGACATTAGACTCCTGGCGAGCAGTTCCATCAGACAGTGTATAACTGTTACCAAAAATAATTCAAATTAGCTTTGATTCAGATAAAATACTAGTCTATTGAGTGAAGATTGAGTTGGTCTTCACGAGAATGCAAAAGCCTTACCTCCAGCTGCTGCTTCCATCATCATTGCGAACGTCCGATTCAGTGACTACGGTAACCACAGGGACTTCACTGTCACCACTGTCACTGCTTTGCAAAGTCGGGGCAGCCGCACAAACAGCCAGAAGACAAGCGACGATAACCTAGAAATTCAAACGTAAGATATACTCACATTTCCTTATTGGAATGTCTTCAAATTTTGTGATACCAGTTTCATTTTGCGTTGAGAAGTAGAGTACTTGTGACTGTCTTACAAAGTCGATACAAACTGATACCTCTCCAAGAGAACACTCTTTATTTTATACAATTTTTGGCACATAGGGCGACTGGTTTGTTTGCTGGTTTTCACTTTTCAAAAGGGAAAACTAAAGGGCTACATGGGATGCTAAAAGATCCCAAGTTAACACACAGAACTTGTTTCTTTGGGCTTTATCTTGCATTTCAGTCTTCATTCAAAGCTTGCTTGCAGAAATTAAACTTGTTTGTCAGTTGCGTGAAAACTAGTGAAAACTATGAAAGTACATTATGTGCTAATGAAGTTAGCTCAAGGTTTATCACTATGTCCAAGTTCCAGGTTTGACTTAAAATTTGAAATTTTTATCTATGTGAACTTTTAGCTTCATTCGTTCAGCAGATAACCACAGCAATAGTAAAAGTACTTGAGATGAGACTGATGGACTAATTCTTGATTTGCTGTTTCACTTTCGAAACAACTTTCGTTTATTTCTGTCCTGCAAACATAGCATTATGTCCGTACGCCATCATAGAGCAAGCTATGAATCTATTGTCTGATCGGATTCGTGCACGTTCTTTTTTACTTCAATAAAGTAAACCCCCTGAGACGTTTCCGTATGCATCTCCATAAAGCGTTTATGTTGCATAATTGCACCAAGTATCTGTTTTGTTACCACTCCACATCTCCAGTAATCATAATAGTCTGCATAACTTTACGAATATTGCAACAAAGCTGGTCAGCTGCTCCCACTTCTAGATAGTACTACTAGTTAAGTTCCATGAAATATCGATTATAATGATAATGATGACGAAAAAATATTAATAACAAATAAAAACTGTAATTAAAATTGTTTTTAAAATTGTTTAGGTATCTATTGATAGGATCAAGCCAAGTTTCGTTTCAAAATTTCACTAACATAAATCGAGTTTAGAAATAATTGATAGAGAACTGTGATGTGCCCAAATTTAGTAATATAACATACTTTCATTCCAACTACTACTTTTTACTTACCCGCGAAACGAGTTTACTTTCTGCAGGGAAACTGAATGAAGATCCACACGCAAGGGATGATTCAATGGGACAAGTTTTGAGTGATTTGCATCTTTGGCATTCTTTGTCGCCCTACATTAGCTTTCACCTTCCTCAAGAAATTGATAACTAGTCTTCAAACCAGCCCTCCTATGGGTCGAAGCATGTATAAAAAGGAAAGTACTCGTTTGGAGAGGTATCAGTTGAAACTGACATTCTAAGACCACCGCAAGTATCTTACTTCCCCTACACAAAATGAAATTGGTACTACATTTGAAACAAGACCCGAGCGAAAAATTTTGAATATTCATCTTACCTTTTAATCACTAGGTTATCGTCGCTTGTCTTCTGGCTGTTTGTGCGGCTGCCCCGACTTTGCAAAGCAGTGACAGTGGTGACAGTGAAGTCCCTGTGGTTACCGTAGTCACTGAATCGGACGTTCGCAATGATGATGGAAGCAGCAGCTGGAGGTAAGGCTTTTGCATTCTCGTGAAGACCAACTCAATCTTCACTCAATAGACTAGTATTTTATCTGAATCAAAGCTAATTTGAATTATTTTTGGTAACAGTTATACACTGTCTGATGGAACTGCTCGCCAGGAGTCTAATGTCCAGAAGCAAGTCGGTGACCACATCGGTAACACGAACCAAGGAAGTGTAGTCTACGTTTCTCCCGATGGCCAGAAGATCTCCTTGACCTGGGTTGCTGACGAGAACGGATTCCAGCCACAGGGAGACCATCTTCCAACTCCTCCACCCATTCCTGAAGAGATCCAGGCAGTTATTGCTTCGCTCCCGAAACATGAGGAGTAACCCTACCCTATCCTTGCCTTAATAACAATGGTTTGGAGTCTTTGTGTATCTGTTGAATGTAGCCGAAAGCTTTATAAATATACGAAATATTAGGATGAATGAAGTACCTTCTCTCATAACGTAAAACCTAAATACAAACCACTATCTTCTTTTAGAGAACGTACTAAGCTTAGTCTTCAGTTTACTTGCTGCCTCAACGTAACTCATTTGTAGATTATAGAAGAAAATGGATTGTTAAGTTATTGATATCCATTTTCTTATTGCACAATCTTAATTTTATTTGATTAAGCCTAATGAATGCAATGCGTCGTGTTCTTTTAGGGACTTGGCTGGGCCATCTCCTGGAACCGACACAATCATATGTCAACTACCTACCGTCACTCTTAGTGCTTTTTATTGTTACGCTTTGTCAGTAGATAATCAACCCAGGTAACTTTTTAAATCAACCTAAGTGAGTTCAAACAGACGTCTTTAGTAATCCAGTAAACCAGAAGTAAGTCTTTTGCGTCAGCATGTGCCAATCAAGCCTTGAATGAATAGACGAAGTTTTTTTTTTTGTAATTTAACTGAGTTGATTCTGGAACAGTTATACCCTGTCCGATGGAACTGCTCGCCAGGAGTCTAATGCCCAGAAGCAAATCAGTGACCACATTGGTAACACAAACCAAGGAAGTGTAGTCTACGTTTCTCCAGATGGCCAGAAGATCTCTTTGACTTGGGTTGCTGACGAGAATGGATTCCAGCCACAGGGGGACCATCTTCCTACTCCACCACCCATCCCAGAAGAAATCCAGTAAACCCTTGCTTTGCTCCAGAAACATGAGATGTAATTCATGCCTATTTGTCTGCCAAGAAAACCTACGAAAAATGTTGTATTTGCTTAACAACTTGGTATTTGTTTATACTGTATCTTGATTATGCTGACTGTAAATAAATGACTCTCGGAATACGTGTATAGTTTTCTAGAATAACGAACACCAGTAACCCAAGTAAAGATTACTCTGCGAGTAGGAATGTCTCTTTGAAGTCCGTTCTTTTCTCTTACGCATCTCTGCCCGTCTCACCAAAAGTGGGTTCATTATAACACACAGTGAATCTAGTTATAATGTATCCAACTGTATTCGTCTTCTTAACATAACGGTGAACTTGTCTTCTGTGTATCTTTGTGAAGGCACGTCTTTTACCTGACCTGATTCCTGACCTTTCGCTAACAGCCGACATGTATTTCTATTCTTATATACTTGGTAATTTTGCTACACGTACAGCCATGAGCAAAGGAAAGTATCCACCTGGATTAAAGAACATCGTTTTTAAATTAGCTTGAGGACTACCATAGAGATCAAGCCGAGGTGAAAAGACTTCCAAAGCTTAGGATCAGTTCAATTTTCATCCTTGTTATTATTTTGACCGTTATAGTAAATTTCATTCTAAGGCAACTTTTCTTTAGTTTGGGTGAATTCCTGTTTTTTGCTCCTGACTGTACATTCAGAGAACGTTTCGCAGTTCCTTCTCAATAGCCCTGTGAAAAAACACTGAACTATATTATTTAAAAGATTTGGAGTTTTCTGCTTGATTAGACATGCAAATGAGAACCCTACTACTACACGGGTAGGAACCTCGCCAGGGTTCCGTGTTTTGTGACGTCATTCGTCTCAAAGCCTATTGGCCGGACCAGTTGCACACCAGGGCTCCCTGTTTCTGTCGAAAACCCATAAAATTTGAAGCAAAATTTTTGCAGAAAATGACACGAAAAATATCTGAAAATTTTTACCAACAAAATAGTAAATATCAATATATAAGTTTTGTTTATTTTGGCTTTAAATTCGAATTTTGGGTTACGAAACAAACATTACTGATAATAGATAGCGCTTGCTTTGTTTGTGAAATGGTGAACCCGGTAGAGAACGAGCTCTTGTTTTCGATTAATTTAAAATACTTGCGCAGCATTTTATGGGGAGAATTCTAGCTTGTTAGGTAGCCAGGACATTTTTCTATAAGTTGCATAGCATTACATCGCCAAAAGATAATTGATTACCGAATTTTGAAGAGGGCGCGTATGCACTCTTTCCGTTAACCATAATGTAGTGTAGGTTTACGGCACTTTCACAAGTCACTGATTCCCTGTACCAAAAGGAAGAACATAAGACCAGAGATACTACATTCACTTTAAACGGAATACACTTTTTGAATAACCTGAAGACCCACAACATTTACGCACATGCATTTACCTGCAATTAGGATTGAAGTTGAACGAAAAGTACAATTTACACTTTCTCACTGTTCCTGTGTTACAGTAGACTGCTGCTTTACGAAGTGCCTCATTGCTAGACTTTTAATGTACTTGTCATATTCTGGACGAGCTGATTAGAGTGCTATGACTTATAGAACGGAGTTGTTGGTCCAGGCCTTTCTTGCTTACACACTAGTGCATACGCGCCCTCTTCAAGATTTTGGTAAGTGATCATCTTTTGGCGATGTAATGCTATACAGCTTATAGAAAAATGTCCTGGCTACCTAACAAGCTAGAATTCTCCCCATAAAAATACTGCGCAAGTATTTTTAATTAATCGAGAACAAGAGCTCGTTCTCTACCGGGTCCACCATTTCACGAACAAAGGAAGCGCTATCTATTATCAGTAATGTTTGTTTCGTAACCCAAAATTCGAATTTAAAGCCAAAATAAACAAAAATTATATTTATATTTACTATTTTGTTGGTAAAAAAATTTCAAATATTTTTTCGTGTCATTTTCTGCAAAAATTTTGTTCCAAATTTTATGGGTTTTCGACAGAAACACGGAGCCCTGGTGTGCAACTGGTTCGGTCAATAGACTTTGAGACCAGTGACGTCACAAAACACGGAACCCTGGTGAGGTTCCTACCCGTGTACTAGTTATTTATGAAAATCTTCTCAAATCGAGCGCCCATTTCATCCCTTAAGAAATGACACTAAACCTCGAGTTAGGTTATTCCAAGTAATAGTCTCACTGCGTTAGTCAGACCTTAATTACTCTTGCAATGCTGTAGTCAACTATTAGATAGAAAATGTAAAAGTTTCATTTTAAAATTCACAATTTGGAAAGACAAGTTTGGAACAAATGATTTGTTGATGGAAACCTGTGCTGATCTCGTTAGGAAAATACCGTAAAAAAATCCAAAAATCACCTGTACAAAGCCATTTTTCAACGTTTTTGTACTTGCGCAACAAGTTTATCTTCTGCAAGTAAGCTTTCACTGAAGATTTAGATGAATGATAAAGTCAACGAAACAAGTTCTTCGTGTAAGGTAAGCTTTTTGGCACCCGTCGAAATCCTACATTTGCTTTCACGTACATCAATAAAGTGAAAACTAGTCTACAAACCACTGACACATGCGCTAAAATTCGTATAAAATGGATAGTCTTCGTTCAGAGAGGTATCAGTTTGCTCTGACAGACTCAGACTCACAAGTATCCTACTCCCTCACACAAAATGAAATTGGTACTACAAATTTGACATGACTTGCAAGTCATGGAATTTGAGTAAATTTTACTATTTAATTACCAGGTTATTGTCGCTTGCCTTCTTGCTGTTGGTGCTGCCGCGGCGTCGCACAACAGCGACAGTGGCAGCAGTGAAGTCCCTATGGTTACCGTAGTCACTGAATCGGACGTTCGCAATGATGATGGAAGCAGCAGCTGGAGGTAAGCCTTTTGCGTCGTACACCAAGTCAGTCTTTATTAGATAGACCAAGTCTTTTTTTTTTTTAATTAATCTGAATCAATTCTGGAACAGTTATACCCTGTCTGACGGAACTGCTCGCCAGGAATCTAATGCCCAGAAGCAAGTTGGAGACCACACTGGTAACACAAACCAAGGAAGTGTGGTCTATGTGTCTCCCGATGGCCAGAAGATCTCTTTGACTTGGGTAGCTGACGAGAACGGATTCCAGCCACAGGGGGACCATCTTCCCACTCCACCACCCATCCCTGAAGAGATCCAGGCAGTCTTTGCTTCACTCCCGAAACATGAGTAATTCATACCAATGTGTTTGCCAACAAGACCCGCGAAAAATGTTTTATATGCTTAACAATTAGGTGTATAACCCCACATTGTAGATGCTGGTTGTAAATAAATTACCTTCTAAATATGTACGTTATAATGTTCTAGAATAACGAACACTGGCTACCCAACTCGAGATTGCTCTATGAGTTCTCTCCTTGAAGCCTGTCCTTTTATTTTTAAGCATCTCTTCCCATCTCACTAAAAGCGGGTTTATTAGAAACGCAGGATCTGGTTATTTATGATTAATCGAACTGTGTCGTTTTCTTTAAGTTACGGTGAATTCGTCGTTCACATATGCCTCTTATGCCAAGTCCTTTACCAAGTGACCCATCACCAGCAGCCGACTTTTGCTGTTGGGAATGGTTTATATGAGGGGTGATACACTTTAGTAGGTTTGCCGTACGTACGCTCCAAGACCTTTTTTAAAGTTCTTTCAATAGCTAAAATGAAATAAGACAGACGAATACTGTTTGTGTGGATAAGACTTTTCTGCTTATAGGTCCTGTGCAACAAAAGCTAGGGGGTGGAGTTAAGCCAGGGTCCGCCATGTTGGGGGGGGGGGCACTTACCGAACGGTTCGCTTGTTTACATGTCTTTGCAGTATTCAAATGGGATATTATTTGTGTTATTTTTTGTGCTATAATGGCCTAAACCAAAAATAACGTTTCAAAACGCCTTCTATTCCTTTTTATAGTGATACAAATAGAAAGAGACGAAATGATCAGCTAATCAGAAAATAATTTTAAAAAATAGTCTTTATAGCTGGAACATGGCTGCAGTTGAAAAAGCTTCAAACGTTTCAATGGCCAGTTTTACTCAAGGTAAACGAAGGTAAAACTTTCTGTTACTTGCGTGGGCATGGAATTAAAAGTCCAGGCTAACCTCAAAACTTCATGAGGAACGCATTCCCAACAGGGCCTTTCGTCGAAGTGCACGCTCGATTGCTTGAAAACGCGATCAGCCTTAATAATAATTTTGCTAAGACTTTTAAATGACCTTTTGCTTCATTATGAAATCCTTGGGAATTAAAATTAGAATTCCCAAGAATAGAATTAGCGTCTTACAGATCATTCTACGAAGACTTGTCACCACAGTAACCCATGAGAGACGTTGCATTGATGAAAAAGAAAGTATTGTTTTTAAATCCTTAACTGATTCAGAATTCACAATAAAATGGAGAAAAGGGCTTTTTAATAGTATTAAATTTATATTGAACATCAAGTAAAACATGACACAAAATTTTCTATTCGACTGCCGCCCAGCAATATAAACAAGCGAACCGCTCGGTCAGCTGCCTCCCAACATGGTGGACACTCACTTAACTTTAACACCCCCTAACTTTTGTTGCACAGGACCTATATGTAATTATTAAAATGAGAGAGTCTGTTAGTAATTTCTACGATAGTTGAGTGTCTCACCCAGTGAGCCATACATGCAGTTCTTTGCCATTACAGATTACGGCAAACTTTAAAGTACGTTATTTCTAGTAAGAGCAAGATCCAATCTAATATTTGCCTTAGTTTGATCCTAATCACACTTACAGTGCCGTAGTTAACGACTGACAGGAGAAAGTTAAATTTCTATAAAAAAATTCAGAGTGTTTTAGTAGAGTAAGGAATACATGATTTATTGATTAAAACCTGGAATGATAATATTCGAAAAACAGCGTTCTTACGTCCCGATCAACACACACTTGTTAAGTCCGTTCAAACTTTTTCATACTTGTGTAACTAGTTTACTTTCTGCAAGCAGGCTTGAATGAAGATTTGGACGCAAGATAAAATCTACGGATCGAGTTTCGTGTGTTAGGTTTGGCATCTTCAGCATTGTTTCTAGCTCTACATTAACTTTCACCCTCCTCAAGAAAGTAGGAACTAGTCTACAAACCAGTATCCCTATGGGCCAAAGTATGGATAAAAGGTATACTTTTCGTTCGGAGAGGTATCAGTTTGCACTGACCGCGTCAGAAAATCACAAGTATTCCACTTCCCTCGCACAAAATGAAACTGGTAGCCACAGATTTGAAAAAACATTCCAATAAGGAAATGTTAGTATATCTTACGTTTGAATTTCTAGGTTATCGTCGCTTGTCTTTTGGCTGTTTGCGTTGCTGCCCCGACTTCGCAAAGCAGTGATGGTGGTGATAATGAAGTCCCTGTGGTTACCGTAGTCACTGAATCGGACGTTCGCAATGATGATGGAAGCAGTAGCTGGAGGTAAGCCTTTTTTAATGCAACTTCATCTACCAAATCAAACTTCACTGAATATGATGTATCTTTTTTTTTTTTAACTACAATTAATTGGAGTGATTTTTTTTGTTGGATTAGTTATACCTTGTCCGACGGAACTGCTCGCCAGGAGTCTAATGCCCAGAAGCAAATTGGTGACCACATTGGTAACACAAACCAAGGAAGTGTAGTCTACGTTTCTCCCGATGGTCAGAAGATCTCTTTGACTTGGGTTGCTGATGAGAATGGATTTCAGCCACAAGGAGACCATCTTCCCACTCCACCACCCATCCCAGAAGAAACCCAGTAAGCCCTTGCTTCGCTCCCCAAAGTCGGAGAGTGAATCATACGAATTTTTAAGTCCTAAGAAAACTACGAAAACTGATTAATCGTCGAGGAACTTTTGTTCATTGCTCATTGTAGAGGCTTGCTGTAAATATATGGCTGTCTGAATGTTAACGATGCTGGTTTCTTTTATATATCGTAAAGCGGTAAGCTTAAACAAGTCAGACTAGAGATACTTCAAGATTATTAATTACCAAGCTACTCATTGGAATATAATTGATCTTGTTATGCACGAGACACGATTGGGATATTCAAGCTTCACTTATATCTTAACTTTCTACTCGGTTTCTGCGATTCAAGTAGTAACTACAAACGTATCATTGGTAATATAGTGTGGAACAATTTATCTCATAGAAACATATTCGGACTGGTTGATCAAGATACCCTAAATTATATACCAATTTTGACTAGTTCAGTGATACTCCAACGAACTGAATAATTTAACATAAGGTTACTCCAGGAGTTGCGTATATGAATCAAATTACCTTGTCTTTATTTCTGCTAATTTTACTAAGATTTGGTACTGACACGGTGAGTCTGATTGTTAAGTCCATAGACTCCACACAAACTTTTACAAATTTGCATTACCAGTTTATTTTCTGCAACTGAGCTTAGATTAACGTGTAAGATGCAAGTTTGAAGTCCATGGAACAAGTTTTACGTGTCAGACCGAGCTCTTGGCACTCTCCGAAGCCCTACGTCAGTTCCTCCTCTTTTAAAGAAATTGAAAACTAGCCGACAAACCATTTCTCATATGCTGATCCGGTGGGCAATTAAGGACGCCTGACATCTCCTGAATGACATCCCGAACATGGCCTCATAGTCTGAGCAATACCCTGCACACACCTAGGCCAAATTTTTAAGATATCGTAGGTATTCTTAAAGTCCTCTTGTTGATGCTTGTAGAAAATGTCGTTTACTTATCATATCCTGAAAAGATACTGAAGGTTTGAAGCTGAACTATATCCCGTAAATGTCGGTTCATTTCACGTAATGTACAAATTCAGTCGCTGTCATGGATTACAGTGGTACAGCATATAAAATTTCGACTTCGGAGTAAAGGGTCTTTTGTTCAAGTCCGTTTGGGTGTAAGAAGCACAATGTCTAAGTAAAACAAAACAAGAATCAGATATTCGAAATACAAGTACTGAAAATTCAACATACACGATCACAGTTTACAAATAGGATATGTTTAAAGAAAAAGTTTATTCTTTTATATCAACGATATTTAAGGACTCCAAATTTACTCAATTCAGGATGCGCATTAGGGTTATAAAACGAATAATTCTAGCGTGTTCTAAGAACCTCAGAAGTCCTCAAAGGACCCTAAATCCATGTAATTCAGGACTTTATTTTTTTAAAAAAAGGATCCTGAAAACTCCTAGAAGAATTTCTGTTCAGCATCCTGAGTGCGCCTGTTCTTTTTACGGGTTTTCAAGATGTGTTCAGATCATCGTTTTGGAACCTGGCGTTTTCATTGAATTTGTAGGACATCGGAACAAACTCTAGAACAGACATTTAATGCCGACACTGAATGACATTCCATGGAAATGAGTGGAAAACTTTAAAAAGATTCACTTTCTGGCAAAGGGTATACATGCTAACGTAAACAAATTCACTCCAAATGGGCGCTGGTGACGCAATAGTTAAGACCTTAGGTCAAGACCATCGCCCGTTACCTCTGGGTCTGTGGGTTCGATCCCACTCGACTCCAAGTGAGGCCTTTCCCAGTCCAGCGACCCTTAGCAGTTGAATCTGCAATGACTCCCCTTGGGATCATGGGCTAACGCCTGCAAACCCGTCAATGAGGTAAAAAAAATTTCACTCCAAGTAAAAGATTCTTGGTTTCCTATACGTCGTCTTACGAGAAAAATGCAATACATGCTGCAAACAAACATTTGAAAGTTGTCTGAAAAGTGAAACAACAAGTAAAAGATTTATCTTCTTAGTCTTCCATTCTTCTATTATACTTCAACTATCTGTTGGCAGGATCAAGCGAAAGCTTGCTTTTACGAAAAACCAAACAATCTACATTCGAGCTTTTAATTTATAGATAAGAATCAGTGGTGATATTAATAGTACAACGAACTTACATCCCAATCCAGTTTCACATACCTGCAAAACTAGTGTGTTTTCGGCAAGCAAGCTTTAAGTAAAGATTCGGATGTATGATACAAGTCCATGGGACGAGATCTGTGTTACACTAGCAAGTTTGGTACCTCATTCAGTCCTGCATAAGCCTGCATAAGCTTTCACCGTCTTCAAAAGTGAAAATTAGTTGACAAACCAGTCTCCCCATAGTTGCACAGGAATGTGTATATAAATGAGAGTATTCTACCGGAGAAGTATCAGTTTGCTCTGATATCGTTAGACCATCACAAGCATCCCCTCTCTCACACACAATGAAACTGGTATTTAAAAATTCGTATGAAACTTGAAGAAAAGAACTTATAGGTGTATCTTACTACGTTTTGATTACTAGGTAATAATCGCTTGTCTTCTTGCTATTTGCACGGTTGCCACAGCCTCAGAGAGCAGCGACAATGGCAACAGTGATGCTCCTGTGGTTACCTTAGTCACTGAATCGGACATTCGCAATGAAGATGGAAGCAGCAGCTGGAGGTAAGTCTTTTGTGTACTCATGCACCAAATCAACCTTCACTAAATAGCTTAGGAATTCCTTTTCCTATATTGATTAATTTGAATGATTTTTTGGAACAGTTATACCCTGTCTGACGGAACTGCTCGCCAGGAGTCTAATGTCCAGAAGCAAGTCGGTGACCACATTGGTAACACCAACCAAGGAAGTGTGGTCTATGTGTCTCCCGATGGTCAGAAGATCTCTTTGACTTGGGTTGCTGATGAGAATGGATTCCAGCCACAAGGAGACCATCTTCCCACTCCACACCCATTCCAGAAGAGATGCAGTAAGCGCTTGCCTCGCTCCCCAAAGCCGAGCAGTGAATCATATCAATTTATACCTTGCTAACAAAACTATTCAAACAGCCATTAACATCGAGGAACTTTGTCTATTGCCCATATATTACGAATGCTTGCTATGAATATATAACTCTCTGAATTTGAAAAGATGCAAATTTCTTCTGTAATGTAAACCGGTAAGCGTAGACGGTTTAGACTACTGATATTTCAGGACTAGCTCTTGACTATATATTTCTAACTGGAATATATTGTGGTTGTTCTTCACAAGGGTCAATTAGGATCTTTCAGCACTACTTGTACCTTGGTTTCTGGTCGGGTGTTGCGATTTAAGTAGTATCCTATTCAAGCGTATAGGTTAAAAAGCTTTGGTCAGCAATTTGTCTTTCAACTTCAACAAACAATATTTACAAAAGAAAAATCAACTAGTTGGTCAAGATGCAACCAATAATATGTGCCGATGAAGGCTTAAACCCCTTATACTCCAAGGAACTGAACCTTGTGGCGTAAGGTTGCTCAATCAGTTGCTTATGAATCAAATTCTTAATCTTTCCCCACTTAGTTGAGGTCTTTAGTACCTTTACGCGGTGAGACCGAGTATCGCTTGTCCAAGTGGGCCTATTCGATGTATCACAGCATAATAGTATGGTTTCATTTTTATTACCCTTTTCTGATCTAATAGGTCTTTTGGAGTGAAATTTGCCTATCACAAATTGGGAACTTGTCTTTCGCAGAGTAAGCGTGGATTCATCCATTTAGCTGTTAATCATATATACTCCAAGAATCGTTTTCAAGATGTTCCCGACAGCTCAAAAAAGAGATACAGTTGACGCAGAAGCTCTCATTATAACTAAACAAATGAAGAGCTGTATGTTAGTTTGTAAGAATGTGAGGCATGTCATACTTATACAACAACTATGAAAGACAAAGCCATCATGATGTTGCTTTCAGAAATCAAATAAAACTAATCGGACATATCGTAATCAGATCCACCCGGGTTCATAGTTAATCAACTTTTGATGAACTGGGCAGAGATGCGTAACGAATATAAAACGTCTTCATTGGTACAGTCTAAACTTGGGTTACTAGTATTCGATGTTCTAGAAAGCTGCACCGTCTTTACTCACAAAGTAATTTATTTACAGTCAGCATATACAATATGGGAAACAGGCTAGGTTATTAAGCAATTGCATCATCCTACGAGGCTCTTGTTGACAGACAAGATATGAATTACTCCTCATGTTTCGGGAGCGAATCAATGACTGCCTGGATCTCTTCCGGAATAGGTGGCGAAGTGGGAAGGTGGTCCCCTTGTGGCTGGAATCCGTTCTCATCAGCAACCCAAGTCAAAGAGATCTTCTGACCATCGGGAGACACATAGACCACACTTCCTTGGTTGGTGTTACCAATGTGGTCACCGACTTGCTTCTGGACATTAGACTCCTGGCGAGCAGTTCCGTCAGACAAGGTATAGCTGTTCCAAATAGTCGTTCAAAATAATCAATATTCCGAAAGAAATACTAATCTAATAAATGAAGGCTGATTTGGTGCATGATGATGAAAAAGGCTTACCTCCAGCTGCTGCTTCCATCATCATTGCGAACGTCCGATTCAGTGACTACGGTAACCAAAGGGACTACACTGTCACCACTGTCACTGTTTTGCGAAGCCGGGGCAGCAGCACAAACAGCCAGAAGACAAGCGACAATAACCTGCTATTTGAAACATTAAATGAATATTCAAAATTTTTCGCTCGAGTTTTGTTACAAAAGCATAATACCAATTTCATTTTGTTGGGGGTTGAAGTTGGATGCTTGTGATTGTCTTAGAGTGCAAGTTCAAACTGATACCTCTCCGAGAGAGCACACTCCATTTTATATTCATTTTGCACTTCAAGGAGGGGGCTGGTTTCTCAACGAGTTATCACTTTCTTGAGGAGGGTGAAAGCTAGGGCTGTAAAGGACGCCAGAGATGCAAATCATGCGAAACTTGTCCCAGCGGCTTTTATCTTGCATATGGATCTTCATGCAGCTTCCCTGCAGAAAGTAAACTCGTTTCGCAGGTAAGTAAAAAGCAGTAGTTGGAATGAAAGTATGTTATATTACTAAATTTGGGCACATCACAGTTCTCTATCAGTTATTTCTAAACTCGATTTATGTTTGTGAAATTTTCAAATGAAACATGGGCCTGATCCTATCAATACATAGCTAAATAATACAGTAAAAGAACGTAGTGGTAAATTTCAGTATTTATTTGTTATTATATGATGCTTACAATCAATATTTCATGGAGCCTAACCAGTAACAAGTCCCAGAAAACAAAAAAAGGTAACCGGTTTTGAAGCAATTTTGATAAAGGCATGCAGGCTTTGATTATTTTGGAGATGTGAAGTGATAATAGAACAAATGTTAGTGTCTACATCACCTATCTATAACTATCTATAACATTATCGTTTTACGGAGATTTACGGAAATACACATGATGTTTACTTAATTCAAGTGAAAAAGAACGTACCCAAAAGGGATCAAACAACTCATTCATAGTTTGCTCTATGAGGACATACGGACACAACGCTATGATTGATGGACAGAAATCGATGAAAGTTGTTTCGATGATGAAACAGCAAAGTAAGAGTCAACAGGGCTGGTAGCTCAGCGGTCACGACCAGTGTCACAGGAAGCAGGGTGGCAGTGTGGTTGACCGCCACCCCTAAAATCAGACATTATCTATATTTTTGCGTAGGAGCACATGTAAATATTGCCTTTTCGCCTCCCCTACCAACTGAGGCTTCATTTCGCCACCCCTGCCTACTGAAACTTCCTGCGTCACTGGTTACGACCGTTGCTCTTTACCTCTGGGTCTGTGGGTTCAATCTCACTCCGAATTGAGGCCTATCCCAGGGCCAACTACTCTAGGCAGACAACGATAAAGTCTGCTCAAAACCTTCCCTTACACTCTGCACTGGGGTCATGGGTGAAAGCCTAAGTACGCGTCAAGAAACAAAAATAAGAGTAAGCCCGTTAGTCCATCATCTGATCTTAACTACTTTTACTGTTCTGTGGTTGTCTGCAGAACGAATCAAGTTAAAAGATCATATGTAAAAAGTTGCGAATTCCAAGTCGCAGTCTGGAACTTGGAACTTTTCGTAGTTTTTACTGCTTTTCACGCACCTGACTAATGAGTTTGATTTCTGCAAGCGAGCTTTGAATGAAGATTCAGATGTAAGATAAAACGCAAGAGACAAGTTCTTTGTTCACTTGGGATCTTTCAGCACCCGCATCCCATGTAGCCCTATACTTTTGCCTTTTCAGGAAAGTGAAAACTACCAAACAAGCCAGTCCCCCTATGCGTCAAAATGTGTATAAAATAGAGAATGTTCTTTTGGAGAGGTATCAGTTTGTACTTACATTGTAAGGTAATCACAAGCACCCCCACTTCCTCACACAAAATGAAACTGGTATGCACAAATTTGAAAAGACACTTAAATAAAGAAATGTGAACATATCTTACGTTTTAATTACTAGATTATCGTTGCTTGTCTTCTGGCTGTTTGTGCAGCTGCCCCGACTTCGCACAGCGGCAATAGTGACAGTGAAGTCCCTGCCATTACCGTAATCAGTGAATCGGACGTTCGCAATGATGATGGAAGCAGCAGCTGGAGGTAAGTCTTTTGCATCCTCATAACCAAACCAACTTTAATGAATAGATTAAGTATTCATTCTAGTTATAATTATTTTGAATTACTTTTGGTAACAGTTATGCACTGTCTGACGGAACTGTTCGCCAGGAGTCTAACGCCCAGAAGCAAGTCGGCGACCACACGGGCAACACAAACCAAGGAAGTGTGGTCTACATTTCTCCTGATGGTCAGAAGATCTCGTTAACTTGGGTAGCTGACGAAAACGGATTCCAGCCACAGGGGGATCATCTTCCCACTCCACCACCCATCCCAGAAGAAATCCAGTGAGGCCTTGCTTCGCTCCGAAACATGAGTAAGTAATTCATACCAATGTGTTTGTCAACAAAACCCACGAAAAATTTTGTATTTGCTTAACAACCTTGTGTATTGCCCCTATTGTAGATACTGGCTATAAATAAATTACTTTGTGAATATGTACGATATACTACTTTAGAATAATCATGTATACCGATAACCCAACTTCAAATTGCTCTGCGAGTTGCAATGGTTCCCTGAACCCCGTTCTGTGAAATCTTTTATCCTTACACATCTCTGCCCATCTCAACAAAAGTGGGATTATTACAAACACGGCGAATCTGGTTATGATGTATCCGACTGTCTCTATTAAGTGAGCAAGGCATCATTAGCTTCATTGTCATATTTACGCTAATGAGTTAGTCATATTGTATCGCTGCGATTTATCCCAGATTGGCCTTTTATACCGGAATAAGTCGTGCAGTGTTACAATAAATTGTTAAATTAAAATAAGCAATGTTGATTAGGTGCATTGAAGACTTGACTTGGATCTAGTTCATTCTTTTCAGTAATTCATTACTTACATTTCTAAGTTACAAATTTTCATTTACTTTCAGATTCCAATTTTCTGAACTGTTTTCCTTACTGCTAGTTAAATTGACAGAATCCTTCTTTTTTTAGTTTATTGGACAGTTTCATGATCACGTAACACAAAGCGAGATGTTATTTGCAACGAATATAACAACGAAGGCAGCAACCAATATCAATTTCTTTTCGGACAGGACTCTTGGGCCTCTTGTAGCGTTTCTAGTAGTTGTCGATGTGTCTGGCTATTCTCGCTTCACTTTGCTGCGGGACTTCAAGAGTGTTTTGCACTTGTCTCGTAATCTGGCTTTGAGGTCCTACTCTTTGTGACGTGTTTCTGTCATCATGGCCTTGCGCTGCTTGGCTTTTTCGCACGACTGTTCACGTTTCTGCTCGAGTTCCTCTAGCGTCATCCTGCTCTTGCGTTGGTAGGCTTTCTCGCGAGCTTTCTGGAGTCTACGCTCCCGTTCCTCTTCCGTCATGCTGCTCGAACGACGCTTGGCGTTTTCTCGAGCTTTCTGAAGTCTGCGCTTTCGTTGCTCTTCAGTCATATTGCTCATGTGTCGTCTGGCATACTCGCAAGTTCTTTGAAGTCTCTGCTCCCTTTCTTCTTCCGTCTCGCACATCCCGTAGTAGAGCCTCTGCTGTAGTTTCCGTTTCTCTGGGTCTAAACCTTTCCAGTTCATCCGATTCCGTTTCGCTTTAGACGATTCTTTACGTTTTTTGTTCCTCTGTACCGTCCAACTTTTGTTCGTTATCGTGACGTTCCCCAGGGGGTGATGTTACGTCTGCTAGAGAATCATCGCTATCCTGTTCATCGTTCGACATCGTTGCGTTATTCCTAGCTATGTGAGGTTTGACGTTATTCTTGCTTTCCAAGCTTCTAACATTGTAATTTTCACTTTGCGAGCTCGAATGATCGTTCTGGTAGAAATTCGTTAAACCTAACCGTTGCTGGCGCTCGTCTTCCGTTTCCAACCGTAGTCTGAGTTCTTCTTCCCGCACTTCACAAGATTATGTAAAAGTAATACAATAACTTCACTTGAGTGTCCACTCTTTGCGGCCGGTCTTTTGCTGCGGCCATAATCATTTCGACGAAGCGAATTGCGCAAAAGGAAAACCGATTAGGCAACACTGGAATGATCATCCCAAATAAAAAATTTTGAATCGAATAAAAAATATTTGTGACTTTTTTCTACTTTACAGTAATGAGTTTAGTAGAAAGACAAAATTAAATTGTTTAAGTCCGAGAAGTAATATTTTGGGTGGGCCGTTTATTTTTTACAAGCTAGTAAAGTAACCCACAAATTTTGCTTTTTATTTCAACTAATGTACAGAGCTAAGGCCAGAAAACAATACCGCCTTATTGTAAATAACTTTTCTGGCTTATTGACTCATCACGCATAATATTAAGTCTGTGTTATTTTTTAAATTAAATTTTGCCATTAGAGGCGCTACTCTGGAACCTTTACCAGATTCCGTACCAAATGTGAACTTGGTGCAGGTTCTGCTGAACGACAGACTCCTATGGCCAGGAATTTTGTGCGCGATGTTAAGAAAAATATTTTTTCCGATCTGTAACAAATTAAGTGAACGTTTTAATACACATGGGGGCTTCGTAAGTTGGTCTGTCTAATAAAATTACTAGAAAGCTTCAATACGTCGTTTGTTAATTTATTCCCGCGTAAAATAAGCCAGCCGTCAACGAGGTCTTCTGCAGTCAGCATAAGCTTTTGTCTATAGTTTAAAATTCACGAAACAAAATATAACGACCTCTTTCATGAACTTGTCTAAAGAATATCGGAAAAATTCCATACCGAAGAATGAGCTTCCAATTTATGCAAACTAGGAATAAATTTCCAAGAATTCTGCAGAGGCTTTACCAAGCGATTTGAGTTGACGTTTTATTTTATGCAAATTACTCAGGGTTTGTGAAAAAATTAAAACATTTCTTATGCACCGTTGCGTAAATTTTTAACTGGGCTATCCAAAGAAATAAAGAACTGCCTAAAATATTGTCACAGAACTTAACGATTTACAAAATCTTTGCAGAGTTTTCTGGTCTGAACTTTACTGCGGCCATTATTACTTTGATTTAGCGACTTGGCGTAAAAATACGATTAGGCAATGCTGAAACGATCATTCCGGAATAGAAATTTGAATTAAATAGAAAAATATGCAGTTTTCTTTCTAACTTCCAGTGATATGCGTAGTAGAAGGATAGCATTACATTATTATGATGATTTCTGGGCGCTAGAGGCGCTACCGCAGAGCCTTTAACAGATTCCGTGCCATTTCATCTATGTTCGCTTCTGCTGCATTTTGAATAGCTTTTCTCTGTTTGTTCATGGTAGTAGGAGTGCTTACACTTTCGGTTTTCCATTTTCCTTTGAAGAGAGGGCATGGTTTTCCCCTTTTTTTCCCCTTCCCTTGCAGCTATCAACAGTATCCTTTTCCCCTTCATCCAGGTTAACAAGCTATACTTCTCTGTTTTCTCCCCTTATTTTTCCCTTTTTAGACCCAGTTTTCCCTTTCGAAAAGAATTTCCCTGCAAAGTGGAAGCACTGGCGGATAACCAGGCAGTAACCACACTAGTAGTACCTCTCAGGCCTGTTAGTAAGTTAGTATGTCAAAAAGCGTACCCCTCTATAGCGCAATTTTTTTATTAAATCAAATATGAAAAGTTTAGAAATTTTCTTTGCATGAGAACACCTTGAGAATTTTTTTACTGGTCTTCAGCGGCAGTTTTCAAAACTTTACTTACAGGAAGTTCATAGAAGACTCGTTAGATGGCGTGGAGAAAATAGTGTTCTAAAGCATCCTACAAATGCAAACTTAGTTGTTAGAAAATTGGGAGTTGTTACAATTTATACGCAGAAGAATAGTTATAATAACCTCTGCCAAAAATAGTTTACAATTTATCAAATATTAAAAAAATAGTCCCAAAATTTTCCATGTTAATTTAAAGGGAAGGTTTACTACATGATGACACCGTATCAACATAACGAAAGTTAAGTGAAAGTAATACTTTCTCCATTGAAAGTACTTGTATTTTACCAACCATTCATCAATTTCAGTCTGACTAAAAGAATGAACTGCTGGTTTCATGAGATAAAATCTGAAAAAGTATGGTTTGGAATCTTGATTTGCCGGCAAAAACTTGAAGTGATGTGTAACTAGTAAACAGAGCACGTGCGTTCGAGTAGTTTTTTTCGATTCATAATAACCTATTTACATTATGACTTATATTAATTTGTTTTACTAAATTTAAATGTAAATTATTATGTATCGTTTGCAGCTAACTAGCTCTGCGTAAGTATGTGCTCTGACCAATGTTGTATAAAAATTAGTACATTTCGGCAAAAAAATGAAAAACAGTCTATCCCCAACAAGCACATCTTGGAATAAGGAACAGCAAAAGTTTGCAGTATTTCATTAACAGGAAAGGTTCTAGTTCGCAGGTCCTAGCCCATGTTTAGGAATAGCTCTCAAAGGAACAAAACGATAGAGATTGTCATAGACTAACGTAGAAACTTGAAGAACTTAAAACTTGACATATCGATTCGTTGTACTTCTCTCTTTTTTTGTACAGTTTGTTTGCCTCATCCTTTGTTTTGTTTCGCATCGGAATTGCGAAGTTTATCAACGTATTTTGATATATAAAGACATTTATGTTTTTCACGAAAATATGTTCTTCTTCGTTCGTTTGGCTCGCTGACGTCTTAGGTGGTTCTTTCACACTTTTCTTAATCTAACCAGACGCACTTAAGACATACAGTTCACAACTTGTTTAGATGAGGTTCCAAATTCCGACAAATTGTGAGACAAATTATTTTATTCATACAAGCATACACACATATTTGTACAGCTTTCGTCTACATTCGGCCGATACACATGTACAGAGACGACAAACCCTTGTTATAGCAAGACAGAGATAAGGTATAGGGTTACTCTTTGAGTTTATGAATCTAAGCAATGACTGCCTAGTTCTCTTCGGAGATGGGTGGCGGAGTAGGAAGATGGTCTCCCTTCGGCTGGAATCCATTCTCGTCAGCAGTCCAAGTCAAAGAGATCTTCTGGCCATCGGGAGAAACGTAGACTACGCTTCCTTGGTTTGTGTTGCCCGTGTGGTCGCCGACTTGCTTCTGGGTGTTAGACTCCTGGCGAGCAGTTCCGTCAGACAGTGTATAACTGTTACCAAAAATAATTCAAAATAATCATAATTAGAATGAATATTTAGTCTATTCATAACAGTCGGTTTGGTCAGGAGGATGCAAAAGACTTACCTCCAGCTGCTGCTTCCATCATCATTGCGACCATCCGATTCACTGATTACGGTAATCGCAGGGACTTCACTGTCACCACTGTCACTGCTTTGCGAAGTCGGGGCAGCAGTACAAACAGCCAGAAGACAAGCGACGATAACCTAGTAATTAAAACGTAAGATATATGTTCCTATTTCTGCATCGGAGTGTCTTTTCAAATTTGTGCATACCAGTTTCATTTTGTGTGAGGATGTGGGGGTTCTTGTGATTATCTTACAATTTCAGTACAAACTATAACTTTCCAAGTGAACGCTCTCTATTTTATACACATTTTGGCGCATATGGGGAGTGGCTTATTTGCTAGTTATCAGTTTCCTGAAAAGGCAAAACTATAGGGCTACAGGGGAGCTAAAAGATCCCAAGTGAACACACAGAACTTGTTCCTCTGTGTTTATCTTGCATTAGAATCTTCACTCAAAGCTTGCTTGCAGGAATTGAACTTGTTAGGTAGGTGCGTGAAAGTAGTAAAAACTATCAAAGTATGTTATGTACTAATGAGGTCGGCATTGGCTTCCTCACTGTATCCTTAAACCAAACTGAACTTTAAGTTTGCAATTTTTTACAATAAACCTTTAACTTGATTCGTTCAGCTAGTAAAAGTGGTTTAGATCACACTGATAGAGTAACTCTTAATTTGCTGTTTCACTTTCGGAACGACTTTCATCTATTTCTGTCCAGCATAAAGCATAGTATTCCGTCCGAATGTCTTCATAGAACAGACTATGAATGTTTTGTTTGATCGAGTTTGCGTACGATCTTTTTTACTTGAATAAAGTAAACCCCATGGGATGTTACCGTACATCTCCATGATGCGTTAATGTTACATAGCGGGATTAAGTATCTCTTTTGTTCTTACTTAACATCTCCAGCAATCCCAGTCTGCATAGTAGTGAGTTTCCCAGATACCAAAAAAACTATCCGAATATTTTAACGCCTACCATCCGGACTATCCGGATATCCGACTTGTTTTTTAACATAGTAAATAACGTTTTTTCATACTGGCCAGCCTCTGGTGGTAACTATACCCGGATTTGTATGTCCAGTTCACCCCAGAACTTGCCTAAACATTTACATCGTTCACTGTGTCAAGCGTCGAAGGAAGCTCAATGTGACTCTTCTCCCCATGGCTAATTTACGTGACTAAATCGTCAAGGGTTATGAAGATCCTAAAAGTCGCTAGATAGGATAAAACAAATAAATAAAATCGGTTTTGTGGGCGCCCACAGATCAGGGCTAACTACAGACTTGCGTACAATTCTGGGCTTCCCTCTCGGAAAGTGTGATGTAAGTCCTGAAGTATCAACGTTATTTTCAACGTATCTTAAAGAGGAATGAGAGAAACATGAGGTGAATATTAAAAATAGAAGTGATACATTCTTCAGCATCGTAGTTAAGAAGAAGCAACGTTGACGTTTTTCTCATTAAGGTTTTAAGCAAAGGTTCTGTCCGTTCTACAATGGTGAAGCTTTTCGCAGTATCAATATATCGGAAGATCTTCCATTTGAACGTTAGTCTGTTCCACGGCGTGTAGTGGTAACGACTTCTTTCAGTAGTTATTACTTACTTTTTTGTTCGTACTTCATAAATGATCACGTAAAATGAAGCACTCAACCTATTTTCAGGTTGACCAACTAATACCAAGTTTAGGGACTTCTAAGCAAAACCGAAGCTCGACACAAAAGCTCACCAAGCTGACGACATAAATCCTGATTCCTTGGAGCAGTGACTTTGCAATCTTAAGCGTGTGACTTTGACAATGTAACAAACAAAAAAAAAATGTGTTGCAAAAGTCCTTCATAAGGAAATACGTTATTATTCGGATACAAATTTTGTACCCGTATATCCGACCACTATCCGGATATCCGGATATCCGAATATCCGAGAAGCTCACTACTGCATAGGTTTATAAGTATTGCTACAGAGCTGTTCACCTGTTCTTATAGTTTCTGGGACTTAATACTAGCTTTCTGAAATAAAAACTACAGCAATAATAATAAGAAATAAGAACTGAAATTAAACTCAAGTGCTTTTACTGTTCTTTAGCTATCTATTGATAGAATCAGTAAGCCGAAGTTTCATTTCAAAATTTCACTAACATCAATCGACTTTAGAAATATTGATGGAGAACTGTGATGTGTCCAAATTTAGTAAAATAACGAACTTTCATCCCAACTTCCACTTTTTACTTACCTGCGTAACGAGTTTATTTTCTGCAAAGGAAACTAAATGAAGATCTCGATGCAAGATATAAAACCATCGGACAACTTCCACGTGATTTGCATCTTTGCCATCCGTTGCAGCCCTACATTAGCTTTCACTTCCTCAAGAAAGTGAGAACTAGTCGACGAACCAGTCTCCCTATGGATCAAAATGAGTATAAAGGGGATTGTCCTTGTTCGAAGAGGTATCAGATTCACTGATAGATTAAGACAGCCACAAGTATCCCACTCTTCACACGAAATGAAATTGGTACTACAAATCTGAAGCGAAACTCGAGCGAAAAATTTGAATTTTCATTTTGCGTTTTAAATAACAGGTTATCGTCGCTTGTCTTCTGGCTGTTTGTGCTGCTGCAGCGGCATCGCATAGCAGTGACAGTGGCAGCGGTGATGCCCCTGTAGTTACAGTAATCAGTGAATCGGACGTTCGCAATGATGATGGAAGCAGCAGCTGGAGGTAAGCCTTTTACAACTGAATGTACTAACTCAACCTTCACTCAATAGATTAGGTTTTTTGTTTGATATGTAGTTAATTTGAATGATTTGTTGGTAACAGTTATACCCTGTCCAACGGAACTGCTCGTCAGGAGTCTAATGCCCAGAAGCAAGTCGGTGACCACATTGGTAACACAAACAAAGGGAGTGTGGTCTATGTGTCTCCCGATGGTCAGAAGATCTCTTTGACTTGGGTTGCTGACGAGAACGGATTCCAGCCACAAGGGGACCATCTTCCCACTCCACCACCCATCCCTGAAGAGATCCAGGCAGTCATTGATTCGCTCCCGAAACATGAGGAGTAATTCATATTTTGTCTGCCAACAGGACCCGCGAAAAATGTTGCAATATGGGCTTAAGAACTTGCTTGTTGTATAGTATAGATTCTGGCTGTAAATAAATGATATTCTGAATCTAGTTAATGTAGTTTTCTAGAACATTGAATAGGAGTAACCCAACTTTATCCTGTAATGCTTTCATGAAGAGTTTTTTTCTAATATCTCAGGTATATTTGGTCATTTCGCCAAAAACTGATATTTTCAGAAACACGGATGGATCTGATTATGATGTGTCCGATTAGTTTTACTCGATTTCTCAAACCTACAATATGGATTTGCTTTGTATTCTTAAGTAAGTGTGCTATCAAGTGTTACGTATTTGTTATCGGTAAAGCGGTATTTATACATTTGCAAATACATTTTGCAGTTTTTAAAATCTGTATAAAGCGGTTCAAATACTGCTATCACAGAGAAGATTCTTCTGGACTTTGATGATTCTGAAAGGTTCGTTGTAGTATCTGAAACTAATAAGAAATACTTATGGAACGAAACAGTAAAATCTGATATACTCAATGAATTCACTCATCTTCCTCATAGAACTGAACTGGAGCATGTTTAATTACCATTAATTCGGTTACGGATTTGGCAAAGGCAGAAGAATAATGCCACAGTTCCGCACACAGAACTGCTCCACACATTATTTCGAAAAACTGTAACGAATTACGAAGGTAGGCCAAAATTTTGACACTTTGTGTTTACTGAAAAAACACTAAATTCTCAATTATATTACATTATTTGTTTTCTTTTAAAGTAAATTGTCGGTGTGCGGGAAAAAGTATTTGTAACGGTATGGCGCTACTTTTGTAGAAGTGTAGTTGTAATCTGCAGTGGTAACGGTGATTTCCGGAAAAACGGTAGCGTAACAACCTGAGGCCACAAAGTTTAGTTCCTTGGAGTATAATAAGGTTTAACCATTTATCGGCGCATATTACTGGTGCATCTTGACCACCTAGTTAAGTTAAATTTATAAAGATTGTTGAAGTTGAAAGACTAGGTATTGACCAAAGATTTGTAACCTACACGCTTGCAGAGGACTACCTGCATCGGAAAACCGACTAGAAAGCAAGGTACAAGTAGTGCTAGAAGATCCTAATTGAGTCTCGTGAAGAACAGCCTCGATTACATTCCACTGAGAAGCATAGTTAAATAGCTAATCTAGAACTATCAATAGTCTAAATCAACACTTGTACCGGTTTAAATTATAGAAGAAATTAGCATCTTTCAGTTAAGACAGTCATATATTCACAGCAAGCATTCATAATATATGGGCAATAGACAAAGTTCTTCAATAATAATAGGTGTTTCCACAGTTTTCTTAGCAGGTATAAATTGGTATTATTAACTCTCCGACTTTGAGGAGCGAAGCAATGGCTTACTGGATCTCTTCGGGGATGGGTGGTGGAGTGGGAAGATGGTCTCCTTGTGGCTGGAATCCGTTCTCGTCAGCCACCCAAGTCAAAGAGATCTTCTGGCCATCGGGAGAAACGTAGACCACACTTCCTTGGTTTGTGTTACCCGTGTGGTCTCCGACTTGCTTCTGGACATTAGACTCCTGGCGAGCAGTACCGTCAGACAGAGTGTAACTGCGTTCCCGAAATCATTCAAATTAGATATAATTCAAAAGAAATACTTCACCTCATTCAGTGAAGTTTGGTTTGGTACATGAATATGCAATAAAGACTTACCTCCAGCTGCTGCTTCCATCATCATTGCGAACGTCCGATTCAGTGACTACGGTAACCACAGGGACTTCACTGTTACCACTGTCGCTGCTATGCGACGCCACGGCGGCAGCACAAACAGCAAGAAGACAAGCGACAACCTAGTAATTAAAAAGTAAGATTTACTCAGATTCCATGACTTACATAATATGCCAAATTTTTAGTACCAGTTTCATTTTGTGTGAGGGAGTGGGACACTTGTGAGTCTGAGGCTGTCAGAGCAAACTGATGCCACTCTGAACGAGGACTATCCATTTTATACGAATTTTGGCGCATGTGTCACTGGTTTGTGGTCTAGTTTTCACTTTCTTGAGGTAGGTGAAAGTTAATGTAGGGTTACAATGGGTGCCAAAAAAGTTTATCTTACACGAAGAACATGTTCTGTTGATTTCATTGTTTATCCAAATCTTCAGTGAAAGCTTATTGGCAGAAAATATACTTATTGCGCAAAAGGATGAATCGTGTGGAGAAGTGGTTTTTGGACTTGTGACCCAAGTACGGTGTTTTTCTAATGAGATCCATCATTGAATCATTTGTTCTAAACTCGTGAATTTCGAAATTGTGAATTTTAAATAAAACTTTTACATCTTCTTTTCACAGGTTATCTTGCCGGAGTAGTTAGGATCTGACTAACGTAATTAGACTAGCTCCTACTTAAAATAACTACCTAATTCGAAGTTTACAGTCATTTTTTAAGGTACGGAATGTCATCTTCATTTGAGAAGTTTCTCAATTATAATAAATAATTACCAGTAAGGGTTTTCATTTGTATAACTATATATCAGCAGAAAAGTCCCAGATGTTCCAAATAAAATACTTTTAGTGTTTTCTTTATTGAGCTACTGGAATGAACTACAAACAGTTCTTGAAATGTGAGTATAGAAAACGTACTAAGTATAAATGAAACCTCACGCAAACCTTCCAGAAATACAAGTTAGCAGGTAGCGATAGGTTAGGTTATTAGTAGAAGACCCTAACACCACGAAAACATACGAAAGACGAATTCATACTGTGGTTTCAGAAACCGAACAGAAGCAATCGCACGCATCATAACTGATTCACTGTGTGTTAATAACAAACCTACTTTGATGAAATAGACAGAGATACACAAGAATATAAAAAATGGCTTCAGAGAAACATTGCAACTCGTAGAGTAATCTCAAGTTGTATCACCGTTACGCATTATTCTAGAGGCACTATATCGTTCATTTTCAGGAAGTCATTTATTTACAGCCAACATCTATAATATGGGAATACACCAGGTTGTTAAGAATTTTCGGTATTCTTCGCGGAACATGTAGGCAGACAAGAAATGAATTACTCCTCATGTTTCGGGAGCGAATCAATGACTGCCTGGATCTCTTCGGGGATGGGTGGTGGAGTCGGAAGATGGTCCCCTTGTGGCTGGAATCCGTTCTCGTCAGCCACCCAAGTCAAAGAGATCTTCTGACCTTCGGGAGACACATAGACCACACTTCCTTGGTTTGTGTTGCCCGTGTGGTCTCCGGCTTGCTTCTGGGCGTTAGACTCCTGGCGAGCAGTTCCGTCAGACAGAGTGTAACTGCGTTCGCAAAATCATTCAAATTAGATATAATTCAAAAGAAATACTTCACCTCATCCAGTAAATTTGGTTTGGTACATGAAGATGCAATAAAGACTTACCTCCAGCTGCTGCTTCCATCATCATTGCGAACGTCCGATTCATTGACTACGGTAACCACAGGGACTTCACTGCTGCCACTGTCACTGCTATGCGACGCCGCTGCAGCAGTACAAACAGCCAGAAGGCAAGTGACGGTCACCTGTTATTTAAAACGTAAGATGAATATTCGAATTTTTTCGCTCGAATTTCGTTTAAATGGGTAGTACCAATTTCATTTTGTGTGGGATAAGTGGGATACTTGTGAATGTCCTAGTCTGTCAGCTCCGACTGATACCTAATATTTCAGCGAGTACTATTCTATTTATACTTATTTTGGGTCATTTGGAGACAGGTTTGTCGTCTAGTTTTCACTTTCTTGAGGAAGTAAAAGTTAATGTAGGGCTGCAAAGGATGCTTATCCAGCGCGCGGAACTCGTTCTAAGGATTGTATCTTGCATCCAGATCTTGATTCGAAGTTTCCTTGCAGAAAATAAACTTGTTACGCAAGTACATAAAAAGTAAGAATTGGGATGAGAATGCGTTATACTACAAAATGAGGACACAAATAGGCTTCAATCAGTTGATTGAATGTTCCATACTCGACTTGACAACAACTTTTTTCAGTTCTATTTGTAGAGAGATTTAGTATAGTCCTACATAAAATTGGAGTGCTACAATAGAGCTTATCCCGTATTATTGCCATAGAGCGGTGTGAATTTCAAACCCGCCATTTCAAGCGTAAGTCTGTCTGCCTACCGTAAGCTCTCATCGCTCTCAAAACATAAACAACGTTCAGGAATACATAAAATAACAAAAATCAGTTCAGTAGCTCAAAAATGCGGTTGTTTGGTGTTCCGCATAGTTGCTTGTAAAGACCTGGAACATTTCAGAAAGGCTTTATAGGTTCCAAAAAATGTCTCGTTCAAGTCACCCATTCGCACCAAATGCAATAAGGATTCTGGGTTAAATTTTTTTATTTTTAAAAAAGTGATCCCTGAAACACCAGTCATGTACTATAACTTAACAGAGTAATTTGATTTATTAGGACTATTTGTGATTTACGTGATTCGATATACTGGTAGTGTTCGAACTGGGACGCGTGAAGGTTACAGGCTCTACCAGACCGTACAGAAATATCGTAATGCTAGCAGCATTAATCAAAATACCCATATCACTGACCTAGAAATGTCACGAACTTTCAATATCTTTGATTGTTGTCAGACGTTAAAGTAGAGGCTGAAAATCATCGGTATATTCAGTTGGTCATTTATTTACAACAAGGGTTTACACTATGGGCCGTTTCAGAATTCGTAAAATCTTCTTAGCATGGCAGTGGATAAGTAGGGTTACACTCGAGTTTGGGGAGCGGTCCAATAGCTTCCTGGATCTATTCGGGAATAGGTGGAGGAGTGGGAAGATGGTCTCCTTGTGGCTGGAATCCATTCTCGTCAGCAGTCCAAGTCAAAGAGATCTTCTGGCCATCGGGAGAGATGTAGACTACACTTCCTTGATTTGTGTTACCCGTGTGGTCTCCGACTTGCTTCTGGGAATTCGACTCCTGGCGAGCAGTTCCATCAGACAGGGTATAACTGTTCCAAAAAATAATTCAAATTAGTTTTTAATTGAAAAGAAATACTTGATCTTGTTCAGTGAAGATTGACTTGGTCCATGAAAATCCAAAAGACTTACCTCCAGCTGCTGCTTCCATCATCATTGCGAACGTCCGATTCACTGATTACCGTAACCACAGGTACATCACTGCTACCACTGTCACTGTTTTGTGATGCCGCTCTAATAGTACAAACAGCCAGAAGACAAGCGATGATAACCTAATAATTACAACATAAGATATACTCAAACTTTTACATTCATGTCTTTTCAGATTTGTGCTACCAATTTCATTTTGTGTGGGGAACTGGGATACTTGTGGTTTTCTGACGTGGTCAGTGCAAACTGATGCCTCTCCGTATAAAGACTATCCCTTTTATACATACTTTAGTCCACACGGGGACTGGTTCATCGACTAGTTCTTACTTTCTTGAGCAAGGTGAAAGCTTACGTATGGCTGCAAAGGGTGCCGAAGATGACAATCCAATGTGCAAAACTTGCTCTGGGGATTTTATCTTGCATCCAAATCTTCATTCAAGCCTGCTTAAAGAAAGTAAACTAGTTAAGAAAAGTATGAAAAAAATTTGAACGGACTGGACAAGTGTGTATTGATCGGGATATAAGAACGCTGTTTTTCTAATCAGATCTCCATAGGGTTTCTTTACTGGAATACCAAACTGTTAATTTCTTACCGAATAGTTACTTTTTCCTGTCAGTCGTTAACTACGACACTGAAAGTATGTTTAAGATCAAACTAAGGCTAAATTAGATCTTCTTCTTACTTGAAGTAACCTAAATGCAAAGTTTACCTTGCTCTGAAATGGCATAGAATGTATTGCAAGGCTCACTTGAGCAATTCAACTATCGTAATAATTACTAGTAGACTCTCTCATTCTCATAATTGTGCAAGCAGAAAAGTTTCAATCATCTAAACAATATGCGTCAGAATTACTTACTTTGAGTTACTAAAAGAATTTTGAAAAAAATATTCTTGGAGTGTTCGTACGGCATACCTACTAAAAGTGAATCACCCCTCACGTAAACCGTCTTCTAAGAACAAAAATTGGTTGTTTGTGACTGGTCAGGTCCATAGTAAAGCACAGCTGGTGCTGATCCCCCCCTGGCCCTACGATGAATACCCCACCCCCCACTTACCCATAATCATTCCAGAACCTACAAAAATAAAATTAGCTATAGATGATTAGTCTTTACAAGAGGAAATAATATTTGGTAAAGACTGCTCTTCATGATAGTGGTTTTCCGTGAGGGTTATATTTAACGCTTCGCGAGAACCAGGAGTTCTCCCCTACTCCCCAAGATCAGCAAAAGTGTGTTTTCCTAAAACCTTGATAATATCGTATTCTTCCTCGTAAACATTGATCATAATCGATAGTAGAGAAACTGCATATTACAACCTCTTGAAACTTTGTTGGGTTGGGCTTGTTGCCCCTGTGGTACGTTTATATGAACAATGATTTATCAGAAGGGTCCACACTTAACATTCATCTATTTGATGATATTTACTGGCAGAATCAAGTTAATATCAAATGATGTTTTCTGCCGCCGAGTACTACAAAGGAAGTAGGTGCACAATGTAACATGAAACGTGAAAATGCAAGGGATATGTAGATAGGGAGGTCTGGGGGCGCAGCCCCCAGAGGCTGACTAAATATCACGCCCGAATTGGTTACCTTGAAACCTCCCCCCCCCCCCCCGTGAGCAGCTGGTATTAGAGAAGTATGTGGAGGGAGAATCTATTGTTACTTTCACAAAACGAATAGAAACAGTCGGGCACATCATATTTAGATTCACTGTCTTTATATTAAACCAACTTTTGGTGAATTAGGTAGGGATGCGTAAGAATAAAGGATTAGGGTTCATGGAAACATTACAACTCGCAGAGCAATCTCAAGTTAAGTTACCGGTATACGTTGTATTCTAGAGAACAATATCGTTCGTATTTTAGAGTGCATTATTTACAGCCAGCATCTACAACACAGCATTACACCAGGTCATTAAGCAATTGCAACTTTTTTGGCGGGTCCTGTTGACAGACAAGGTATGAATTACTACTCATGTTTCGGGAGCGAAGCAATGACTGCCTGGATCTCTTCGGGAATGGGTGGTGGAGTCGGAAGATGGTCTCCCTGTGGCTGGAATCCGTTCTCGTCAGCAACCCAAGTCAAAGAGATCTTCTGGCCATCGGGAGAGATGTAGACTACACTTCCTTGGTTTGTATTGCCCGTGTGGTCTCCGACTTGCTTCTGGGCGTTAGACTCCTGGCGAGCAGTTCCATCTGACAGGGTGTAACTGTTCCAAAAATCATTCAAATTAACTTGATATCAACGAAATACCTAATCTATTGAGTGAATGTTGAGTTAGTACAAAGCTTACCTCCAGCTACTGCTTCCATCATCATTCCGTACGTCCGATTCACTGATTACGGTCACCACAGGGACATCACTGCTGCCACTGTCGCTGCTATGTGACGCCGCGGCGGTAGCACAAACAGCAACAAGACAAGCGACAATAACCTGTAGTAATTAAAACGTAAGGGTTACTCAAATTCTATGACTTACATGTCACGTCAAATTTGTAGTACCAATTTCATCTTTTGGCGGGATTAGGATACTTGTGATTGTCTGAGGCTGTCAGCACAAACTGATGTCTGTTCGAATGAAGACTATCCATTTATACGAATTTTGGTGCATGTGTTACTGATTTGTACACTAGTTTTCACTTTCTTGAGGTACGTGAGAGCTAATGTAGGTTGCAAAGGGTAAGCTTATCTTATGCGAAGAACTTGTTTCATGGACACAATCGCTCATCTAAATCTTCAGTGAAAGCTTACTTGCAGAAAATCAACTTGTTTGACAAGTAGGTGAAATGGTATGAAAGGCCTGGAGAAGCGGTTTAAGGACTTCGATGCAAGTACGGTGTTTTTATAACGAGATCAGCACATTGTTCGATCAATAATATTTGTTTTCGAAGACTTTCCGAATTTGAATTTTAGAATGAAACTTTTACATCAGTCGTCAACTACAACATTACAAGAGTAACTAAGATCTGACTAACGCAATTAAACTAGCCCTTACTTGAAGGATAACCTAATTTAAGCTGTACTATGATTTGTCACGGCACGGAATATTCGTTTCATTCGGAAAGATTCTCAATTATCATAAATAAATGTCAATGGAGTTCTCATTTGCATAACTAATTAAGCAGAAAAGTTCTAATCTTGTAAGTAATTTACTTCAGTGTTTTCTTCATTGGGCAATTGGAAGGAACTGCAAAAATTTCTTTAAATTTACGTATAGCAAACCCACTAAATATAAATGAACCCACACGCAAACCTTCTCCTAGAAATATAAGTCAACAGATAGAAATAGGTCAGGTTTATGCTAAAAAACCAGCACGAAAACATAGCAAAGACGAATACATACTATGCTTTCAGAAACCGAATAGAACCAATCGTGCACATCGTATTCAGATCCACTGTGTCTTTAAAATGAACCCGCTTTGGGTGAAATGGGCAGAGATATACAGGGACATAAGAACGGGCTAAGGCCTTAAAATAACATAAGAAGTGTTGGATGCAGGTGTCCACCAGTTGGCCGCTTTGGTCCACTAGTAACGAATGACGGATCCACCAGTTTTGCTTATTTGTAAAGTTTTCACTGAAACTCGGAAGCATAGAGCAAGATGATCCCTTCTGGGTTAACAGTGGAAGAGAAGTAAGTGTGGGGTGTTTCTGGGTTTTGTAGAAGGATGAGGTCCTCTGTATGGCTGCAAGTAAGATCTGGGAGAACTTAACGCACTGCCCAGGCCAAAGGGCTCCTCAGGAATTGTGGGGGGGGGGGGGGGGCGGGGCTAAAGGAGGGCTGCAGGCACATAGAAAACACCCCGTTTACGTTTTCTCAAGCTCCTAACGGCAACTATTCCATGTGAATTTTCATTATTTTTCCCCTCCGCTTCATTTGTTTTGTTTGTCACTTTGCTTATTTGCGTGTCCCTCATTCATTATTTGTACATTTGAGATTTCTAGAACAATTCCGTCATATTCTGCCTTAATCATTTCACCATTAGACGCTAACCATGAAAATCAGTGTGGTGAAAAGCTTCGTTCAGGTTTACCGTTTACCCATTCAAAGGATTCATCTGAAGTGTTAGTGTTCAGTGCTGTAGAGAACATCGATGCAGTGTAGGGGCAGCACTTGTTTAATACTGAATACGAAACAAAACATTTAGTTTAAGGAATTTACTTTAGTACTTTAACAGATGAAGAAATCCGACTGAAGGTTTCGAACAAGATTTCTGGTCGGCGTTGGGTGTACGTAAGTAGCGTTTCCTTGTGATTTTTTGTTTAGCAAGTCCAGTGAAGATAAGCGGTGAGAGTGACGCTAGCTATAAGTCTTTTTGCTACAACTACATTTGAAGTCGACTTGGAGGAAAGCTACTCTGATGTCACAAAGGGTGTTTTGGAATATTCTAGACGAGCTTGTGCAGTGGCGCAACTGAAGGGAACAGGGAGCGCTACCCCCCACCCCCCGAAGTTTTAGAGTAGGATATTCAAAACTGTTCCAAAAACGGCTTTTTCTCCGATTTTGCTCGGAAGCATCTTTGCTCAATATTTCGATAGAATTTATCTTCCGCTTTCACCAGAAACTAAACAACAAAGGTATAGCCGGTACGGTCGCATTCCTAGTCCTACTAGCTTGCATCATACGATATACGAACATACGTTTCCCTTTTGTTCTTTACGTATCACTAGAGTATTCAAGTCGAAAAAACAGTATTGTAGCTGCGTACCAACCAATATACTGTAACATCTGCGGGAGGATGTTCGGCAGTTACACAGATTCTGAAGTTGTACAACTTAACAAAATCAATTAATCTGGAAAGCCTTTCAGTGACTTCATTCACATTTTAGCACATTCTTCTGAGGGGCTCTAGTCATCCCAGACTTTGACCCAACTTTGAACAACTAACGGACTAATAATTTTAAAATTAGATCGTTCACCAATAGCGGATAACTATCTATCAAAGCAAAAATAGTGCCTCTCGTCCTATCTATTCGTCCGAACAGTTAACACGTATTCGTTTTACTGGTAGTGAACTTCCAAAACTTTTCCCTCACTATTGTCATACTCTCTAACTCTTTAGACCTAGGCCTTGCCAAGGATACATGACGTATGTTTTTGCTTTGTAGCTGGAAAAGGATGAGTGATTTGCTTAGCTTGCCTTAAAGTTTAGGCCAAATTGGTGAAGAAATTATTAGGACGTCGTCGGCTTCTGGGGGCTTCCCCCCCAGACCCCGAATACTCCACCTACTCTTGGGTTTTCATTTTCGAAATCAAAGTCCAAATTGTAAGCTACTGCTACCTATAAACGCGTTTGCAAACTTGATGTCAGCGGTGTTTTCATATTTTGGTATACCACCTCAGATTCCTGTTTCATCGTGAATAAATTTCTTGCCAAAAGTCGATAACGATACACTGAAAAGATGTTTGAAACATATTTCTTTCCAATACGATTCCCTAGGGCAAGTATTCTCGAATCGTCTACTTTTCCTGCAAGTCATACAGAATAGCACTACCTTAGTTCTCATATACTTTTCTGACCCCCCCCCCCCGGCAAGAAGAACGTGTTTGTGTTTACGAAAACTCGGCTGTTTTCAGATAGTAACGCTGAAAGAGAATGTACAAGGACCTTTTATTCCTGCTTGTGGCCGGATCCACCACTAAGTTTTCTTTATTTTAAGGCCTGAACGGGCTTCAAGGAGACATTGCAACTCCCAGAGTAATATAAAGTTGTGTTGCTGGAATACAATATTACAGAAAACTATATCGTCCATTTTCAGAAAGTCGTTTATTTACAGACAGCATCTACACACAATATAAACAATACCGAGTTGTTAAGCAAATACAACATTTTTCGCAGGTATTGTTGGCAGAGAAATAGCATTAATTACTTCTCATGTGTCGGGAGCGAAGCCAGGGCTTACTGGGTCTCTTCGGGGATGGCAGGAGGAGTGGGGAGATGGTCTCCCTGTGGCTGGAATCCATTCTCGTCAGCAACCCAAGTCAAAGAGATCTTCTGACCATCGGGAGACACATAGACCACACTTCCTTGGTTGGTGTTACCAATGTGGTCACCGACTTGCTTCTGGACATTAGACTCCTGGCGAGCAGTTCCGTCGGACAGGGTATAACTGTTCCAAATAAGTCCCTCACATTACTTATAATTCAAAAGAGATACGTAGTCTATTCATAGAAGGTTGATTTACAGTATGAGGATGCAAAAGTCTTACCTCCAGCTGCTGCTTCCATCATCATTGCGAACGTCCGATTCTGTGACTACGGTAACCACGGGGACTTCACTATCACCACTGTCACTGCCCTGCGAAGTCGGGACAGCAGCACAAACGGCAAAAAGACAAGCGACGATAACCTATAATTTAAAATGAAAAATGAATATTCAACATTTTTCCGCTCGTAATTTCGTTAGAAATGTTTAGTACCAGCTTCATTTTGTTTGGGAGAAGTATACGTGTGATTGCCTTAATCTTAAGGTGCAAACTGATACCTCTTGGAATAAGGGCTATCCCTTTTATTCATATTCTGTCCCATAGGGAGCTGGTTCGTCGACTAGTTGTAACTTTCTTGTGGAAAGTGAAAGCTACAGTAGGTCTGCAAAGGATACCAAAGATGCAAATTGCGCGAAAGTTGTCCTATGAATTTTTATCTTGCTTTTGAATCTTCACTCAGTTTCCCTGCAGAAAAAAAACTCGTTACGCAAGTAAGTAACAAGTAGGAGTTGCGATGAAAGTACGTTATATTACTAAATTTGGATACATCACAGTTCTTCATCAATATTTCTAAACTCGATTTCTGATATTTTCTGATGATTTCTGATAGTGACATTTTGGAATGAAACTTGGTTTCGTTAATCCTACGAACAAATAGCTAGAGAATAGTAAAAGCACCTAATTTCAGTTTTCGTTTGTAACAGTCGATATTTCATGAAATGTAACTAATAAGATCTCATAAATAAGAAAAGCTAACCAGCTTTGAAGAAACAGTTTTAAGTTCTGCAGACTATGATTACTACAGATGTGAAGTGATAGCAAAATTACAGATATGTAATGCCTCAGAGCATCATTAAAGCTTAATGGAGATGTACGGAGACATGGCATGGGGTTTACTTTATTCAAATAAAAAAGAACGTCCATAGAAGCGACCAAACAAATAGATTCACAGTTTGTTCTTTAAAGGCATACGGACAGAATACTATCCTTGCTGGACTGAAATAAACGAAAGTTGTTTTGAATGGTAAACAGCAAATTATCTATCAGTATCAAAGACTGTTAGCAAATAGTCTATCAGTCTCATCTTAACTACTTTTACTATCCTGTGGTTATCTGCTAAACGAATCACATTAAAGGTTCTTATGTAAAATATTGCAAACTTGAAGTCAGTCTGGTTTATAGACATAGTGAGGAAACCTGTGCCGGCCTCATTAGTACATAACGTATTTTCATATAGTTTTCACTACTTTTTCACTCACCTGCTTAACAAGTTTAATTTCACAAGCAAGCCATAAACGAAGATTCAAATGCAAGATAAAGCCAGAGGAACGAGTTCTGTGTGTTAACTTGGGATCTTTCAGTATCTCATGAGCTCAATATTTTTGCCTTTTTCGGAAAAGTCAAAACTGCAAACAATAACCCAGTCCACCTATGCGTCAAAATGTGTATAAAATAGAGAGCGTTCGCCTGGAGAGGTATCAGTTTGTACTGACATTGTAAGACAGTTACAAGTGCCCTACGTCCTCACACAAAATGAAACTGGTACTACACATGTGAAAAGACACTCGAATGAGGAAATGTGAACATATCTAACGTTTCAATTATTAGGTTATCGCCGCTTGTCTTCTGGCTGTTTGTACTGCTGCCCCAGCTTCGCAAAGCAGTGACAGTGTTGACAGTGAGATCCCTGTGGTTACGGTAATCGGTGAATCGGACGTTCGCAATGATGACGGAAGCAGCAGCTGGAGGTAAGCTTTTTGCGTCGTCATACAGCAAGTCAATCTTCATTAGATAGACTAGGTATTTCTTTAAAATTATAGCTAATTTTAATGACTTTTTGGAAAAGTTATACCCTGTCTGACGGAACTGCTCGCCAGGAGTCTAATGCGCAGAAACAAATCGGTGACCACATAGGTAACATCAACCAAGGAAGTGTGGTCTATGTGTCTCCCGATGGTCAGAAGATCTCTTTGACCTGGGTTGCTGACGAGAACGGATTCCAGCCACAGGGAGATCATCTTCCTACTCCACCACCCATCCCTGAAGAGATCCAGGCAGCTATTGCTTCGCTTCCCAAACACGAGGAGTAACCCTACCGTATCCTTGCCTTGCTAACAATGGTTTGACGTCTGTGTGTATCTGCCAAATGTAGATGAAAGCTTTATAAATATATGACACATTAATATGAGTGAAGTATTTTCTCCTAAACATAAAACCTAAAGAAAATCAAATATCTTTCTGAGAAAACCAGACCAGGCTTAGACTTCAATTGCTTACTGCCTCAACATAACTCATTTGTAGATTCTAGAGTAAAAATTAATATTTAGTTATGTAAGTAAACTGCCATTTTCTTCATTACACATTGCATTAATGTATTTGATTGTCTCTAATGAATGCAGGCTGAACGAATCGTTCTTAAGCTAATTCGACTGAGCTAGCTTGTGGAACCGACACAATCATATCAAGTATCTAATCTCACAGGCCGGACCAAGGCACCACAACACGGGGGACAACCTCTTCCAGCGCCAAGCTCGGCTCCTTATGTACTCCAAGTTTTAGCTAGCTTCTAATTTGGCGAAAGTTGCCTTAAGCAGTTGTCTTTCAGGCTCCAAGTTTTTTCTTGTTTTAATTCATATAACAATAAAATTTAACTTCAGAGCGTTATTTATAATTTACAAAAAAAAGAAAATCATTTGGAAGGTAACCTGTGTTACTTTAGGGCAAAAATTTGAAGAATGAATTATTACTAAATCAAATACTATTTCCATTATACTGATAAACAAGTCTTTGTACGTTACAGAAGAAATACTATTCGACTCTTTCGAAAGACTGTTAAGCCAAAAGAAAGAGAAATCATTCAGCTTTCGAACGGAGTAAAACTCGTGAGGATACGAGAACCTGAAGTATATTTAAATTGCGAAAATTAAAACGCTTTGTGCGGTAATTTTCGCAACTAATGTACCTGAGGCTAAACTGCATCCTTCAGGACTTAAAAATAATTCATTCTTCAAATTTTGGCCTTAAAGCAACATAAGTTGGCTTCAAAGTGTTGTCTTTTGTTTTTGTAAACTATAACTAAGGTTCTGAATTTAAATTTCATTGTTTTATCAATTAAAACATAAAATGAAAAACAAAAAACTTCGAGCCAAAGAGACAAACGCTTCAGGCAACTTTCGCCCAATCAGAAGCAAAACTTACTTAGGCTATTGCTAGCTGGCAGCAATAAACTGGATCACAATCCAATTGCCCCGAGAGTCGAATAGACCTCTCACGACCATTGAATTAGGTAATGTTACCGGGAAAAGTTGACGAGTCACAGTTCAGTGACGCATTGTAGCGTCTCATTGCCATGTGAACTGAAAGCATACGCATAGATAAGTGGTAAATTGGGATTGCACTCGGTTTCCGTGCACACGTACGGCAGAGCTACACACGCACAGACACACTGGGTATCTTTGACGCATAATATTCTAGCACAAGATGGCGAAAGTAGAGCCGCCAACGATCAACAACAACAAGCAGGCCTATTTCAGCTCAGTAGAACTAGGCCAAATCATGTTGCGTAACAAATGAATGCATCGGTTCTTTACCAAGATACTAAGACAACGACGCTCCTTTTCAGAGGCCTTCTCTGCACTGACCCCTGACTATGATGCACCAGCACTCGTCAACGGCCATACCACGTAGAAAGTACCCGGTCCCGTCAGATCCCGGAAGTCAAACTACGTCGGGCCCAGTCAGTACTTGGATGGGTGACCGCCTGGGAACACTGGGTGCTGTTGACTTTTTGCTTTTTGCTTTCGTCTTGGGCATGCTCCTTTACGTTTTGAATGTTGTTATCGCCATTACCGTAGCTGAACAATAACATTGCATAGCTGGAGAATTTGAAAGGCAGCCCTGCTAGAATCTTAACCAGTCACAAAACGCATGAATCGCTTCTGTTGGAACGACCATATGCTGGCATCTAGGGGCAAAACTACTGATCTTCATTAGTACTATTTATTCTGCTGCTAGATGGCAGCAGTAAAATTGATTTCGTACATAATAGAGAGCATATTGAATCGGATCTCGAACTAGTCTTGAGTAGTTCACATGTACAATAATACAATATCGTGCGTCCAACTAGTGTACCACGAGTGAGCCGAATCTCTACTACAAGACTATCGAACGAGTGAAATCTCTACAACAAGACTATCGAACGAATGAAACCTCTACTACAAGACTATCGTGTGAAGGCAGCGAGGATGGTGACGCTCTTTTCAGAGGCGTTCTCTGCAATGGGCCCAGACTGCAATGCACCAGCGCTCGTCAACGGCCATACCACGTAGAAAGTACCCGGTCCCGTCAGATCCCGGAAGTCAAGCTACGTCGGGCCCAGTCAGTACTTGGATGGGTGACCGCCTGGGAACACTGGGTGCTGTTGACTTTTTCCCCGTTTTGTCGGAAACATCTCTGATACGTTTCTAAGACCGTGATGCCAGTAGCGCGACTGGTTCTACATTTTAAAGGACAAGGTCGTCAGAATCGTAACACTGAAAGCTCTTGATCTGCTCGAATGGGCCCCTGGCTTTGACGTCTGGAGGCCAAAATACTTGCTAGTATACACTCTATTTGCTGGATGGGCAGCTGTCAAATGGAACCCCAACATTCATCTGATGCCTAACGAAAATTCGCTTGTTTCGCACTTCGGAGACGGACAGTCCTTCATCGTCCGGTATGGGATTGCGTATAGTTGTCTTCGGATGGTTCTGAACTGAAGAAACAACTGATGTATGAACTCGATGACTCTTCCACGTCCAAGCCAGTAGTCGCATTGACCCATAAAATGAAATAGTCTCTCAAGAACTCAATTATTTTGCCCCAAGAATACGGCGAATTTCACAGTTGGCAGAATGCATCATCGAATTCCCCCGAGACTCGAATAGACCTCAACGACTGGCTGATTAGCAATTATCACTGTACCAGCGAAAAGTTACTAGTCACAATGCAGCGACGTATTGTAGGTCCCATCGTCACGTGAACCTGAAGCATACGCATAAATAAGTGGTAAATCTGGATTGCGCTTGTTTTTTCGTCCATCTGGCCTTACAGGCGGCAGAGCCATACACACTGGGTATCTTTGACGCATAATTTTCTAGCACTAGATGGCGGAAAAGTCAAGTCGCCAACGATCAACAACAACAGGCAGACCTATTCCAACCCAGTAGAACTAGGCCAAAACATGTTAGGCAACAACGAGATGCACCAGTTGTTCACTAGGATACTTTTGACAACGAGCAGGGCGACACTCTGTTCGGAGGCGTTCTCTGCAATGGCTCACGACTGTAGTACACCAGCACTCGTCAACGGCCATACCACGTAGAAAGTACCCGGTCCCGTCAGATCCCGGAAGTCAAACTACGTCGGGCCCAGTCAGTACTTGGATGGGTGACCGCCTGGGAACACTGGGTGCTGTTGACTTTTTCTCCTTTTTGTCGGAAACATCTCTGATACGTTTCTTAGACCGTGATGCCAGTCGCGCGACTGGTTCTACATTTTAAAGGACAGGGTCGTCAGAATCGTAACACTGGTGAATCTGCTCCAGCGAGGCCCCTGGCTGGACATCTGGAGGCCAAGTTACTTATTTGCATGCCCTAAGTATACAGTCTATTGCTAGATGGCAGCAATAAACTGGATCACAATCCAATTGCCCCGAGAGTCGAATAGACCTCTCACGACCATTGAATTAGGTAATGTTACCGGGAAAAGTTGACGAGTCACAGTTCAGTGACGCATTGTAGCGTCTCATTGCCATGTGAACTGAAAGCATACGCATAGATAAGTGGTAAATTGGGATTGCACTCGGTTTCCGTGCACACGTACGGCAGAGCTACACACGCACAGACACACTGGGTATCTTTGACGCATAATATTCTAGCACAAGATGGCGAAAGTAGAGCCGCCAACGATCAACAACAACAAGCAGGCCTATTTCAGCTCAGTAGAACTAGGCCAAATCATGTTGCGTAACAAATGAATGCATCGGTTCTTTACCAAGATACTAAGACAACGACGCTCCTTTTCAGAGGCCTTCTCTGCACTGACCCCTGACTATGATGCACCAGCACTCGTCAACGGCCATACCACGTAGAAAGTACCCGGTCCCGTCAGATCCCGGAAGTCAAACTACGTCGGGCCCAGTCAGTACTTGGATGGGTGACCGCCTGGGAACACTGGGTGCTGTTGACTTTTTGCTTTTTGCTTTCGTCTTGGGCATGCTCCTTTACGTTTTGAATGTTGTTATCGCCATTACCGTAGCTGAACAATAACATTGCATAGCTGGAGAATTTGAAAGGCAGCCCTGCTAGAATCTTAACCAGTCACAAAACGCATGAATCGCTTCTGTTGGAACGACCATATGCTGGCATCTAGGGGCAAAACTACTGATCTTCATTAGTACTATTTATTCTGCTGCTAGATGGCAGCAGTAAAATTGATTTCGTACATAATAGAGAGCATATTGAATCGGATCTCGAACTAGTCTTGAGTAGTTCACATGTACAATAATACAATATCGTGCGTCCAACTAGTGTACCACGAGTGAGCCGAATCTCTACTACAAGACTATCGAACGAGTGAAATCTCTACAACAAGACTATCGAACGAATGAAACCTCTACTACAAGACTATCGTGTGAAGGCAGCGAGGATGGTGACGCTCTTTTCAGAGGCGTTCTCTGCAATGGGCCCAGACTGCAATGCACCAGCGCTCGTCAACGGCCATACCACGTAGAAAGTACCCGGTCCCGTCAGATCCCGGAAGTCAAGCTACGTCGGGCCCAGTCAGTACTTGGATGGGTGACCGCCTGGGAACACTGGGTGCTGTTGACTTTTTCCCCGTTTTGTCGGAAACATCTCTGATACGTTTCTAAGACCGTGATGCCAGTAGCGCGACTGGTTCTACATTTTAAAGGACAAGGTCGTCAGAATCGTAACACTGAAAGCTCTTGATCTGCTCGAATGGGCCCCTGGCTTTGACGTCTGGAGGCCAAAATACTTGCTAGTATACACTCTATTTGCTGGATGGGCAGCTGTCAAATGGAACCCCAACATTCATCTGATGCCTAACGAAAATTCGCTTGTTTCGCACTTCGGAGACGGACAGTCCTTCATCGTCCGGTATGGGATTGCGTATAGTTGTCTTCGGATGGTTCTGAACTGAAGAAACAACTGATGTATGAACTCGATGACTCTTCCACGTCCAAGCCAGTAGTCGCATTGACCCATAAAATGAAATAGTCTCTCAAGAACTCAATTATTTTGCCCCAAGAATACGGCGAATTTCACAGTTGGCAGAATGCATCATCGAATTCCCCCGAGACTCGAATAGACCTCAACGACTGGCTGATTAGCAATTATCACTGTACCAGCGAAAAGTTACTAGTCACAATGCAGCGACGTATTGTAGGTCCCATCGTCACGTGAACCTGAAGCATACGCATAAATAAGTGGTAAATCTGGATTGCGCTTGTTTTTTCGTCCATCTGGCCTTACAGGCGGCAGAGCCATACACACTGGGTATCTTTGACGCATAATTTTCTAGCACTAGATGGCGGAAAAGTCAAGTCGCCAACGATCAACAACAACAGGCAGACCTATTCCAACCCAGTAGAACTAGGCCAAAACATGTTAGGCAACAACGAGATGCACCAGTTGTTCACTAGGATACTTTTGACAACGAGCAGGGCGACACTCTGTTCGGAGGCGTTCTCTGCAATGGCTCACGACTGTAGTACACCAGCACTCGTCAACGGCCATACCACGTAGAAAGTACCCGGTCCCGTCAGATCCCGGAAGTCAAACTACGTCGGGCCCAGTCAGTACTTGGATGGGTGACCGCCTGGGAACACTGGGTGCTGTTGACTTTTTCTCCTTTTTGTCGGAAACATCTCTGATACGTTTCTTAGACCGTGATGCCAGTCGCGCGACTGGTTCTACATTTTAAAGGACAGGGTCGTCAGAATCGTAACACTGGTGAATCTGCTCCAGCGAGGCCCCTGGCTGGACATCTGGAGGCCAAGTTACTTATTTGCATGCCCTAAGTATACAGTCTATTGCTAGATGGCAGCAATAAACTGGATCACAATCCAATTGCCCCGAGAGTCGAATAGACCTCTCACGACCATTGAATTAGGTAATGTTACCGGGAAAAGTTGACGAGTCACAGTTCAGTGACGCATTGTAGCGTCTCATTGCCATGTGAACTGAAAGCATACGCATAGATAAGTGGTAAATTGGGATTGCACTCGGTTTCCGTGCACACGTACGGCAGAGCTACACACGCACAGACACACTGGGTATCTTTGACGCATAATATTCTAGCACAAGATGGCGAAAGTAGAGCCGCCAACGGTCAACAACAACAAGCAGGCCTATTTCAGCTCAGTAGAACTAGGCCAAATCATGTTGCGTAACAAATGAATGCATCGGTTCTTTACCAAGATACTAAGACAACGACGCTCCTTTTCAGAGGCCTTCTCTGCACTGACCCCTGACTATGATGCACCAGCACTCGTCAACGGCCATACCACGTAGAAAGTACCCGGTCCCGTCAGATCCCGGAAGTCAAACTACGTCGGGCCCAGTCAGTACTTGGATGGGTGACCGCCTGGGAACACTGGGTGCTGTTGACTTTTTGCTTTTTGCTTTCGTCTTGGGCATGCTCCTTTACGTTTTGAATGTTGTTATCGCCATTACCGTAGCTGAACAATAACATTGCATAGCTGGAGAATTTGAAAGGCAGCCCTGCTAGAATCTTAACCAGTCACAAAACGCATGAATCGCTTCTGTTGGAACGACCATATGCTGGCATCTAGGGGCAAAACTACTGATCTTCATTAGTACTATTTATTCTGCTGCTAGATGGCAGCAGTAAAATTGATTTCGTACATAATAGAGAGCATATTGAATCGGATCTCGAACTAGTCTTGAGTAGTTCACATGTACAATAATACAATATCGTGCGTCCAACTAGTGTACCACGAGTGAGCCGAATCTCTACTACAAGACTATCGAACGAGTGAAATCTCTACAACAAGACTATCGAACGAATGAAACCTCTACTACAAGACTATCGTGTGAAGGCAGCGAGGATGGTGACGCTCTTTTCAGAGGCGTTCTCTGCAATGGGCCCAGACTGCAATGCACCAGCGCTCGTCAACGGCCATACCACGTAGAAAGTACCCGGTCCCGTCAGATCCCGGAAGTCAAGCTACGTCGGGCCCAGTCAGTACTTGGATGGGTGACCGCCTGGGAACACTGGGTGCTGTTGACTTTTTCCCCGTTTTGTCGGAAACATCTCTGATACGTTTCTAAGACCGTGATGCCAGTAGCGCGACTGGTTCTACATTTTAAAGGACAAGGTCGTCAGAATCGTAACACTGAAAGCTCTTGATCTGCTCGAATGGGCCCCTGGCTTTGACGTCTGGAGGCCAAAATACTTGCTAGTATACACTCTATTTGCTGGATGGGCAGCTGTCAAATGGAACCCCAACATTCATCTGATGCCTAACGAAAATTCGCTTGTTTCGCACTTCGGAGACGGACAGTCCTTCATCGTCCGGTATGGGATTGCGTATAGTTGTCTTCGGATGGTTCTGAACTGAAGAAACAACTGATGTATGAACTCGATGACTCTTCCACGTCCAAGCCAGTAGTCGCATTGACCCATAAAATGAAATAGTCTCTCAAGAACTCAATTATTTTGCCCCAAGAATACGGCGAATTTCACAGTTGGCAGAATGCATCATCGAATTCCCCCGAGACTCGAATAGACCTCAACGACTGGCTGATTAGCAATTATCACTGTACCAGCGAAAAGTTACTAGTCACAATGCAGCGACGTATTGTAGGTCCCATCGTCACGTGAACCTGAAGCATACGCATAAATAAGTGGTAAATCTGGATTGCGCTTGTTTTTTCGTCCATCTGGCCTTACAGGCGGCAGAGCCATACACACTGGGTATCTTTGACGCATAATTTTCTAGCACTAGATGGCGGAAAAGTCAAGTCGCCAACGATCAACAACAACAGGCAGACCTATTCCAACCCAGTAGAACTAGGCCAAAACATGTTAGGCAACAACGAGATGCACCAGTTGTTCACTAGGATACTTTTGACAACGAGCAGGGCGACACTCTGTTCGGAGGCGTTCTCTGCAATGGCTCACGACTGTAGTACACCAGCACTCGTCAACGGCCATACCACGTAGAAAGTACCCGGTCCCGTCAGATCCCGGAAGTCAAACTACGTCGGGCCCAGTCAGTACTTGGATGGGTGACCGCCTGGGAACACTGGGTGCTGTTGACTTTTTCTCCTTTTTGTCGGAAACATCTCTGATACGTTTCTTAGACCGTGATGCCAGTCGCGCGACTGGTTCTACATTTTAAAGGACAGGGTCGTCAGAATCGTAACACTGGTGAATCTGCTCCAGCGAGGCCCCTGGCTGGACATCTGGAGGCCAAGTTACTTATTTGCATGCCCTAAGTATACAGTCTATTGCTAGATGGCAGCAATAAACTGGATCACAATCCAATTGCCCCGAGAGTCGAATAGACCTCTCACGACCATTGAATTAGGTAATGTTACCGGGAAAAGTTGACGAGTCACAGTTCAGTGACGCATTGTAGCGTCTCATTGCCATGTGAACTGAAAGCATACGCATAGATAAGTGGTAAATTGGGATTGCACTCGGTTTCCGTGCACACGTACGGCAGAGCTACACACGCACAGACACACTGGGTATCTTTGACGCATAATATTCTAGCACAAGATGGCGAAAGTAGAGCCGCCAACGGTCAACAACAACAAGCAGGCCTATTTCAGCTCAGTAGAACTAGGCCAAATCATGTTGCGTAACAAATGAATGCATCGGTTCTTTACCAAGATACTAAGACAACGACGCTCCTTTTCAGAGGCCTTCTCTGCACTGACCCCTGACTATGATGCACCAGCACTCGTCAACGGCCATACCACGTAGAAAGTACCCGGTCCCGTCAGATCCCGGAAGTCAAACTACGTCGGGCCCAGTCAGTACTTGGATGGGTGACCGCCTGGGAACACTGGTGCTGTTGACTTTTTGCTTTTTGCTTTCGTCTTGGGCATGCTCCTTTACGTTTTGAATGTTGTTATCGCCATTACCGTAGCTGAACAATAACATTGCATAGCTGGAGAATTTGAAAGGCAGCCCTGCTAGAATCTTAACCAGTCACAAAACGCATGAATCGCTTCTGTTGGAACGACCATATGCTGGCATCTAGGGGCAAAACTACTGATCTTCATTAGTACTATTTATTCTGCTGCTAGATGGCAGCAGTAAAATTGATTTCGTACATAATAGAGAGCATATTGAATCGGATCTCGAACTAGTCTTGAGTAGTTCACATGTACAATAATACAATATCGTGCGTCCAACTAGTGTACCACGAGTGAGCCGAATCTCTACTACAAGACTATCGAACGAGTGAAATCTCTACAACAAGACTATCGAACGAATGAAACCTCTACTACAAGACTATCGTGTGAAGGCAGCGAGGATGGTGACGCTCTTTTCAGAGGCGTTCTCTGCAATGGGCCCAGACTGCAATGCACCAGCGCTCGTCAACGGCCATACCACGTAGAAAGTACCCGGTCCCGTCAGATCCCGGAAGTCAAGCTACGTCGGGCCCAGTCAGTACTTGGATGGGTGACCGCCTGGGAACACTGGGTGCTGTTGACTTTTTCCCCGTTTTGTCGGAAACATCTCTGATACGTTTCTAAGACCGTGATGCCAGTAGCGCGACTGGTTCTACATTTTAAAGGACAAGGTCGTCAGAATCGTAACACTGAAAGCTCTTGATCTGCTCGAATGGGCCCCTGGCTTTGACGTCTGGAGGCCAAAATACTTGCTAGTATACACTCTATTTGCTGGATGGGCAGCTGTCAAATGGAACCCCAACATTCATCTGATGCCTAACGAAAATTCGCTTGTTTCGCACTTCGGAGACGGACAGTCCTTCATCGTCCGGTATGGGATTGCGTATAGTTGTCTTCGGATGGTTCTGAACTGAAGAAACAACTGATGTATGAACTCGATGACTCTTCCACGTCCAAGCCAGTAGTCGCATTGACCCATAAAATGAAATAGTCTCTCAAGAACTCAATTATTTTGCCCCAAGAATACGGCGAATTTCACAGTTGGCAGAATGCATCATCGAATTCCCCGAGACTCGAATAGACCTCAACGACTGGCTGATTAGCAATTATCACTGTACCAGCGAAAAGTTACTAGTCACAATGCAGCGACGTATTGTAGGTCCCATCGTCACGTGAACCTGAAGCATACGCATAAATAAGTGGTAAATCTGGATTGCGCTTGTTTTTTCGTCCATCTGGCCTTACAGGCGGCAGAGCCATACACACTGGGTATCTTTGACGCATAATTTTCTAGCACTAGATGGCGGAAAAGTCAAGTCGCCAACGATCAACAACAACAGGCAGACCTATTCCAACCCAGTAGAACTAGGCCAAAACATGTTAGGCAACAACGAGATGCACCAGTTGTTCACTAGGATACTTTTGACAACGAGCAGGGCGACACTCTGTTCGGAGGCGTTCTCTGCAATGGCTCACGACTGTAGTACACCAGCACTCGTCAACGGCCATACCACGTAGAAAGTACCCGGTCCCGTCAGATCCCGGAAGTCAAACTACGTCGGGCCCAGTCAGTACTTGGATGGGTGACCGCCTGGGAACACTGGGTGCTGTTGACTTTTTCTCCTTTTTGTCGGAAACATCTCTGATACGTTTCTTAGACCGTGATGCCAGTCGCGCGACTGGTTCTACATTTTAAAGGACAGGGTCGTCAGAATCGTAACACTGGTGAATCTGCTCCAGCGAGGCCCCTGGCTGGACATCTGGAGGCCAAGTTACTTATTTGCATGCCCTAAGTATACAGTCTATTGCTAGATGGCAGCAATAAACTGGATCACAATCCAATTGCCCCGAGAGTCGAATAGACCTCTCACGACCATTGAATTAGGTAATGTTACCGGGAAAAGTTGACGAGTCACAGTTCAGTGACGCATTGTAGCGTCTCATTGCCATGTGAACTGAAAGCATACGCATAGATAAGTGGTAAATTGGGATTGCACTCGGTTTCCGTGCACACGTACGGCAGAGCTACACACGCACAGACACACTGGGTATCTTTGACGCATAATATTCTAGCACAAGATGGCGAAAGTAGAGCCGCCAACGGTCAACAACAACAAGCAGGCCTATTTCAGCTCAGTAGAACTAGGCCAAATCATGTTGCGTAACAAATGAATGCATCGGTTCTTTACCAAGATACTAAGACAACGACGCTCCTTTTCAGAGGCCTTCTCTGCACTGACCCCTGACTATGATGCACCAGCACTCGTCAACGGCCATACCACGTAGAAAGTACCCGGTCCCGTCAGATCCCGGAAGTCAAACTACGTCGGGCCCAGTCAGTACTTGGATGGGTGACCGCCTGGGAACACTGGGTGCTGTTGACTTTTTGCTTTTTGCTTTCGTCTTGGCATGCTCCTTTACGTTTTGAATGTTGTTATCGCCATTACCGTAGCTGAACAATAACATTGCATAGCTGGAGAATTTGAAAGGCAGCCCTGCTAGAATCTTAACCAGTCACAAAACGCATGAATCGCTTCTGTTGGAACGACCATATGCTGGCATCTAGGGCAAAACTACTGATCTTCATTAGTACTATTTATTCTGCTGCTAGATGGCAGCAGTAAAATTGATTTCGTACATAATAGAGAGCATATTGAATCGGATCTCGAACTAGTCTTGAGTAGTTCACATGTACAATAATACAATATCGTGCGTCCAACTAGTGTACCACGAGTGAGCCGAATCTCTACTACAAGACTATCGAACGAGTGAAATCTCTACAACAAGACTATCGAACGAATGAAACCTCTACTACAAGACTATCGTGTGAAGGCAGCGAGGATGGTGACGCTCTTTTCAGAGGCGTTCTCTGCAATGGGCCCAGACTGCAATGCACCAGCGCTCGTCAACGGCCATACCACGTAGAAAGTACCCGGTCCCGTCAGATCCCGGAAGTCAAGCTACGTCGGGCCCAGTCAGTACTTGGATGGGTGACCGCCTGGGAACACTGGGTGCTGTTGACTTTTTCCCCGTTTTGTCGGAAACATCTCTGATACGTTTCTAAGACCGTGATGCCAGTAGCGCGACTGGTTCTACATTTTAAAGGACAAGGTCGTCAGAATCGTAACACTGAAAGCTCTTGATCTGCTCGAATGGGCCCCTGGCTTTGACGTCTGGAGGCCAAAATACTTGCTAGTATACACTCTATTTGCTGGATGGCAGCTGTCAAATGGAACCCCAACATTCATCTGATGCCTAACGAAAATTCGCTTGTTTCGCACTTCGGAGACGGACAGTCCTTCATCGTCCGGTATGGGATTGCGTATAGTTGTCTTCGGATGGTTCTGAACTGAAGAAACAACTGATGTATGAACTCGATGACTCTTCCACGTCCAAGCCAGTAGTCGCATTGACCCATAAAATGAAATAGTCTCTCAAGAACTCAATTATTTTGCCCCAAGAATACGGCGAATTTCACAGTTGGCAGAATGCATCATCGAATTCCCCCGAGACTCGAATAGACCTCAACGACTGGCTGATTAGCAATTATCACTGTACCAGCGAAAAGTTACTAGTCACAATGCAGCGACGTATTGTAGGTCCCATCGTCACGTGAACCTGAAGCATACGCATAAATAAGTGGTAAATCTGGATTGCGCTTGTTTTTTCGTCCATCTGGCCTTACAGGCGGCAGAGCCATACACACTGGGTATCTTTGACGCATAATTTTCTAGCACTAGATGGCGGAAAAGTCAAGTCGCCAACGATCAACAACAACAGGCAGACCTATTCCAACCCAGTAGAACTAGGCCAAAACATGTTAGGCAACAACGAGATGCACCAGTTGTTCACTAGGATACTTTTGACAACGAGCAGGGCGACACTCTGTTCGGAGGCGTTCTCTGCAATGGCTCACGACTGTAGTACACCAGCACTCGTCAACGGCCATACCACGTAGAAAGTACCCGGTCCCGTCAGATCCCGGAAGTCAAACTACGTCGGGCCCAGTCAGTACTTGGATGGGTGACCGCCTGGGAACACTGGGTGCTGTTGACTTTTTCTCCTTTTTGTCGGAAACATCTCTGATACGTTTCTTAGACCGTGATGCCAGTCGCGCGACTGGTTCTACATTTTAAAGGACAGGGTCGTCAGAATCGTAACACTGGTGAATCTGCTCCAGCGAGGCCCCTGGCTGGACATCTGGAGGCCAAGTTACTTATTTGCATGCCCTAAGTATACAGTCTATTGCTAGATGGCAGCAATAAACTGGATCACAATCCAATTGCCCCGAGAGTCGAATAGACCTCTCACGACCATTGAATTAGGTAATGTTACCGGAAAAGTTGACGAGTCACAGTTCAGTGACGCATTGTAGCGTCTCATTGCATGTGAACTGAAAGCATACGCATAGATAAGTGGTAAATTGGGATTGCACTCGGTTTCCGTGCACACGTACGGCAGAGCTACACACGCACAGACACATCTGGTATCTTTGACGCATAATATTCTAGCACAAGATGCGGAAAGTAGAGCCGCCAACGATCAACAACAACAAGCAGGCCTATTTCAGCTCAGTAGAACTAGGCCAAATCATGTTGCTAACAAATGAATGCATCAGTTCTTTACCAAGATACTAAGACAACGACGCTCCTTTTCAGAGGCCTTCTCTGCAGTGACCCCTGACTATGATGCACCAGCGCTCGTCAACGGCCATACCACGTAGAAAGTACCCGGTCCCGTCAGATCCCGGAAGTCAAGCTACGTCGGGCCCAGTCAGTACTTGGATGGGTGACCGCCTGGGAACACTGGGTGCTGTTGACTTTTTGCTTTTTGCTTTCGTCTTGGGCATGCTCCTTTACGTTTTGAATGTTGTTATCGCCATTAGCGTAGCTGAACAATAACATTGCATAGCTGGAGAATTTGAAAGGCAGCCCTGCTAGAATCTTAACCAGTCACAAAAACGCATGAAT